>CM060393.1:171877185-173077185 GCA_030545235.1 Helianthus tuberosus | reverse complement strand
GTTTACATATGAAGGGTTCAAGCTATTTGCACCCCCGCCATTCAATACCTTTTGGGGCATTGAAGGAGGTCTTAGTAAGCTTGAACCAAGTCCTTGCAGGATCTATACACTGAACGAGACAAGAACTTTACCAAACAACCCTTCTAACCCCCTTCCAAGTAGTTAACGTGCTTTATATAGACTGTATAGACACGAATGAGCAAATCAATGACATCATGAAGAAATGGTAAAGAAAATTCACTTTCAACATAAGAAACTAGTTATTAAAGTCATTAATACAAACCCAATTAAAAAGTTCGAAGATTAAAAATCAAAAGTAATACATTAAAGATTTGTCTTCACCAAGTGATGTAAGAGATTAGCCAAGCATTGCCTTTGATTAACAAAAACTCTTACAATCAATCTTGGATCCCAAGACTACTACACACTCTAAAGATGAAAGATGGATGATGGTGGTGGGTGTTGGTGTTGTAGTGGTGGTGGAATGGTGGCAAAGTGAGAGAGATGTGGTTTGCCAAGGGATACCTTTAAAGTGAACCAAGCACCCCTATTTATAGCCAGAAGAGTAATCCGGCCACAACCCCGTGTCCGGTGGGCACGACCCATGTCCAGCTTCTTCTCTTCCTTCATTAAATGCAAGTGTCAGCAGAGGGGTACACACGACCCTGTGGCTTCTGGACACGGCCCCTTGGTCAACTCTTTGCTGTACCATCAAGATTCTGCAAATCTTAGAGTTGACCACGCCCCATGGTGAGTTGGGCACGACCCCGTGGTGGGCGTAGAAGCTTCTGCAGTCTTTGTCTTTATGTGAGAGGTCTGACCACGCCCCATGCCTGGCTGGGCACGGCCCCGTGGTCAGCTTCTGTTTTCTTGTTTTTGTCTTGGAGATGCTTCCGAGTGGTCGGGCATGTCTCGTTATTCATTCTTCTTGTATTTATGTTGGTTTTTGGCTGCTTATTTTTTCCTTTTGTTCTTTTAAGCTCATTCGGTCCTGTAAATTTAAAAGGAAGAAAGAAACGCGTTTTTTCCAACATTAGTACTAAAAAGGGTTGGTTTATGCCTCTATTAATGTAATTTATATGTTGAATTTTGTACACATCAGTTTGAATCTCAGTTAGCTTATTGGAAAGTGTGCAACCTTTCGATTGGGGGTAGAGTTGTGCTTATTAAAGCAGTGCTCGAAAGTCTCCACATCTACTGCATATCTCTTTTCAAAGCCCCTTGTGGTGTGATTAATAGGATTGAGGCAATTATGAGAAGATTCCTTTGGGTCGGGGCTAGCAATATTAAGAAGATTCATTGGATCGATTAGGATACAGTCACTACTCCAAAAAAATCTGGAGGTTTAGGAATTAGTAAGTTAAAGGAGGTGAATGACGCGCTCCTTGAAAAATGGGTGTGGAGGTAAAGGGTGGAAGATAACAACCTTTGGAAGAGGGTAATCGAGGCTTGCCATAAATGTAAAGACAGGTGGTCCTTTCTTCCCTCAAAAAAATCTTTAGCGGGGTGTTGGAATGGTATTGTTAGATAGGAAAAGAAACGAAAAATTGGTGGTTCGAATATTCATAAATTCATAAGGGGTCAAATGGGTAACAGGAAGGATATCCATTTTTTGGATTGATCCTTGGTTAAAGGAGGCGTCGCTTAAAGAAGCTTGGCCAAATCTTCTTAGGCTGGAAGCTGATAAAGTGTGCAAAGTTGTTGATTGTTTCAGCCATAATGATGTTTCTAATTGGGTTTGGAGGTGGAGCCATCCCCATGAAACCACCGAAGAAGTAAGTGAATGGTTGGAGTGCTCAGTTTTTTTGGCTACGGTCCGTATATCAGATTTAAGAGATACGTGGACATGGTTAGGGGATGACTCTGGTACTTTCTCTGTTGTTTCGGTTAAAAGGTTGATGAACATGGAAAAGGACTACAGCTAGGGCTGTAAACGAACCGAATGTTCAACGAACAGTTCGTGAACCGTTCGGCGGGAAGGTCGTTTATGTTCGTTCGTTTAATAAATGAACGAACACGAACAAGAAATTTCATTTGTTAAGCTAAACGAACGAACATGAACAGAGGTTGCGTTCGTTCATTTATGTTCGTAAACATTCGATAAGGTTTTCATTTCTTTTCGTTTGTTTATTTTCATATGTATTCTTTCATTTAAAGGTTTTTATATGTTGTTTTTTTTTTGTTGATTTAGTTTTTAAAAATTTGAAACCCTATTTATACTACATGCCTCCCCCAACATCCCTCATTGACCGTTTAAGTTTCAGTTTGTGTTAGATGTTGACAAAACGTCTTAATTTAGTGTTTATTCATGTTTATGATAATTATGTCAATTGTGTTCGGATAATTATCTTAAGTGCTTATTATTATTATTATTATTATTATTATTATTATTATTATTATTATGGATTTTTTGTAATCTTTGTGATGAAAAATGTAGATATCATTCTAAAA
Source organism: Helianthus tuberosus (assembly GCA_030545235.1). Classification (NCBI taxonomy): domain Eukaryota; kingdom Viridiplantae; phylum Streptophyta; class Magnoliopsida; order Asterales; family Asteraceae; genus Helianthus; species Helianthus tuberosus. The sequence goes on along the minus strand of CM060393.1, from coordinate 173,074,734 downwards.
TGAATATATGTTCATCGTATTCATTGGTGTTCATAAATGTTTATTGTGTTCATTTATGCTCATGAACATTTGTTTGAGTTCATTTGGTTTTAGTAAGTGTCCGTGAATAGTTCATGAACACGTTCATTTCCTTAACAAACGAACACAAACGAGAAATCTCTTTCGGTAGGCGTTCGTAAAAAGTTCATGAACAGGCTCAATAAGTAATGAACGAACATGGACAAGGCTCTGTTTGTGTTCGTTTGATTCGTTAACAACCCTAACTACAACATAAATTTTATCATGTCCTGGTGTAAATGGACCCCTTCTAAATGCAATATTCTGGCCTGGAGGGCTGCGTTAAATCGAATTCCGACCCAATCTACTCTGAGGAAAAGGAACGCGGTTCTGGATACGGATGATTGCCCGTTTTGTGACACTGGAATCGAAACTGCTGAACACCTATTTACGGGGTGTGAGTTTTCATATAAGATCTGGTTCCTCATAAGCCAATGGACCATATTGCCGCCTTTCCTTTTCTTCTCGATCAAGGACATTTTGGAGTTTCATGAATTTGCAAACATAGGGAAGGAGGTGACGAAGGTGTTGCAAGGGATCATCGTTACGGTTGTTTAGTTTTGTGGAAAGCTAGAAATGATAAGGTTTTCAACAACAGAATCTAGGCAGCGGAATGTATCGTTGGTGACATTAAAACCTTAGGTTTCCTTTGGTTAAAACACAGATCTACGTACAAGGTGATCCGTTGGGACGAATGGTGTAATTACTCTTTGTATATGTGAGATTGTTAGTTTTTGGTTGGGCGGTTTTGTCTCTGCTTGTTTGGTAGAGGCCGTTTTTTTGTTTTTATGAAAGTTAATATTCAAAAAAAAGATGGAATACATATAGTAATAGTTTGTTGCAATTATTCTTTTCATAATTATGAGATATGATTTGCACTTGGTTGGTCGTTGACTCTTTTCTCCTGTCATCCCTTTGACTCTGTCTTTAATTTCTTCTCTCTTGTAATGTATATGTGAGATTCCAGGATCCGGCGAGTTTGACGGAGTTTTGGCCCCAATAGAACCGATTCGGTAGACTATTATTGATAAGAAAAGAGTAGAAGCAGAATAGACACCGAACAGGTTAATTTAAACTCGTTTCTATTCAATGATTTGAAGTTACAGAACCACAAAACCAATTTGACAGAGTTTCCCCGCTGGGAACCAAAACTTGTCCAAATGAGAATACGTCATCCCTATTTATAGGCATAACCCACCCGCACATACCTGATAGGACGGATGGAGCTTTAACACGGATGCACCTAGGGACGGATCAACTATCTCTCTCTCGCACAAATGTGCCCCATCCGTGCGAATCGGCCATTCACACGAATGTGCTCTACATTACAAACCTGGTCCGTTTTCACACTAATCTATACAATATTCAACACTCGCTCTATCTTGCCTATTCGCACAGTGGCAGACATACAACATACGCACCAACAGATTCCCCCTTTGCCGTCACTGTCGAATCTTGAACTTTGAAAACCTAGAACTGTGTTTTGAATATTCTACAACTTCGAGCAGGCATCTTGAAATCTTCAATTGATTCTCTCTTGATTGATGATCCGGGCTTGCATTATCTTCATTATGCACAAATTCCCCCTGAAATTAATCTTCAGGTCTTTGTTTGCACAGTTCACGACTCCTCCTCTGATTTGCTGTACTGCAATCTCCATGAATAATCATCAACTTGAAATTAATCATTGCAGCTTCTCTGTTTCGGCTTTAACCACCTCCCCGTTCGGTTTTCGATATACCATTTCAGCTCCAAAAACCCAACCTGCAATTGATAGAAACTTCGAACACCACACAGGTTAACTTCAAATCTATGATTATTCACGGAAATCTGAAATCCTATTTTCCGTAATCATCTTTAAGCACCTTCCTGAATGATTGATCCATGTAGTAATCTCCACAATCAGCAAATCTTCATTGGATAACAAATCATCTGGTAACGCATTCAAATGTCAGAAACATTCATCCACGATCAGATTCATATTGTTCCTCTTCAGTCATGATAACAGATGTATAGTTTTCTCCGCTAGTTCCAGCATAAATTTAATCAACAAACATCGTCATTCCCCGGCGGTTAGTCCGAAAAACAATTCCTCTACTGGAAGATTAACCATTCTGACAATTTAGACTATCACAAATCCAGATCTTATACATTCCCGGACAATCGGAAGTCGGAACCACCCGAATGTTGTTGCATTGTCACGAATTTAAAAAATGTCGGGATTTCAATTTATTTTCTAAAATTTTTATTCCCCCTTATTTTTTGCAAATTCTGACGTCTTATCACTGAACTCCACCTTAAATTGAGCAATTCAGTCCTCTCTTGTCTCTGAGAAACTTGACTATACCAAAAATATGACATTTGGCCCTCAAAAGTCAATTTTTCATCAATGCGGATTTTACGTTAAGGCCCATTAATAGTCAGATAACCCAGATGATAAACATTCTGCACCAGTATCATGACTACCCCACTAGTTTCCACAATCTGTGATCGCATCATCATATTTGATCTCTGAAGCACCGGACGGTGTCTCCGAACAACCCAGCTTGGTCGTTAAAAACTAAAAAAAAAATTCAATCACCAAATTTTTTCTAGAGACGTCTCATCATTGCGATCAAAAAATGCCCTTTTTACGCATTTGCTCATTCGTGCAAATGGGGTAGGTCCATTCGTGCGAATGAGCTGATTTTGGAACGAATGACATTAAAGAACCAATGTTCGATTCGTGCGAATCGAGAAGTTAATTCGTGCGAATATGCACATCCACATTCATACAACTTGACATATCCACATCCGTGCGAACCTGCACATCCGCTCGAAAATGTCTGACCTTCTCAAGAACATTCCCAATCATATTTTTCGATCCAAAATCTTTATTTCTGCGAATTTCATGATGAAGCTTCACAGGATTGTGCGAAAATCAATCACGAATCTAATTATGTATTCAATTTCAAATTCCATCCGTGAATTGACCTTCAATTTGATGTTTATTCGACGTTTTACGTCAAAACTCCTTATAAATCTAAAATTTATGAGTGTAGGTGATTTAATCAACTGTTAGAGCAATTGAATCGGTACCGTAGCTCTGATACCAATTGAGATTCCAGGATCCGACGAGTTTGACGAAGTTTTGGCCCCGATAGAACCGATTTGGTAGACTATTATTGATAAGAAAGGAGTAGAAGTAGAATAGACACCGAACACGTTAATTTAAACCGGTTTCTATTAAATGATTTGAAGTTACGGAACAACGAAACTAATTGGCCAGAGTTTCCCCTCTGGGAACCAAAACTTGTCCAAATGAGAAGACCTCATCCCTATTTATAGGCATAGCCTATCCGCACATACCTGTTAGGACGGACGAGGCTTTAACACGGATGCACCTAGGGTCGGATCTACTCTCTCTCTGACGAATGTGCTCTACATTACAAACCTGGTCTGTTTTCAAACTAATCTATACAATATTCAACACACGCTCTATCTAGCCTATTCGCACAGTGACGGACATACAACATATGCACCAACAACATGGACAAAGTGAACACATTAATTTCTTCCCTCTTGTAATGTATATGGACAAAGTGTACACATATAGATTATGTTTAACTTATTTGTTTCATGGTGTCCTAATCATAGATCCTACTTTGCACTCGTAGATCATGTCATAATGGTAATTTTCAATAGCTTCTATGAAAATTCATATACTATGTTCGAGCTTGAAAAAACCTGCTCTTTCATAATGTTTTTTTTAACAACAAGGAATGACGTGCCAACCACAGTGACACCGGCGCTGTGACCAATGTCGACTACTCGATCGCCACCAACCCATTGGCTCTACCAGATGCGCGGAAACCCGGCCTCCACTTGCCCGAAGGTACGATAGTGGAATAGTCGGTAAAACCTCGTCTCCTATCCAAGACGAACCGGTGCCACCCGTATTCGCCCTTCACTTGGATGCCGCAGAAAATAATGAGGAGAGTGGGAGTCGAACCTGTGTCACAAGGAACACCAAATCTTTCTCCAACCACTCCACCACTACCTCATTGGCTTCGTAATGTTTTATTATTAAGATTTTGTTTAAAATCAAATGGGTATTGGGCTCACTAAACGTCTAAACCTAATGTGAATGGGCTAACTTCTAAACCATAAAATTGTTATGTAAATGGGCTAATCTTGGAGTTTGTATGGGTATACTATTTAAAAAAATTAACACACACACACCCACCCACACACACACATATATATATATATATATATAGGGTAAAGTTCATGCGAGAACCACCTTTATTACGAGAACCGCGAGAACCAATGTGAACACAACAAAAAATAACTAAAAAAACCCTAAAAAAACCTAACCCCTACCCCCTCCCCAAAAACCTAACCCCCCCCCCCCCCCCCAAAAAAAAAAAAAAAAAAAAAAAAAAAACCTAACCACCCCCCTCAAGCTAAAAACTAAACCCCCCCTCCCCAAAAAAAAACCTAACCCCCTACCCCACATCCACCCAAGCTAAAATGCTAAAAACTAAACACCTAAAAAAATAAAAAAAACACACACATTTTTTTTTCAATATTTTTTACATAAAAATCGCTACTTTTAGTAGCCAATTTTTTTTTAAATTTAATTTTTTTTTTGTAACGAAATCCAGCGATTTTTTTATAAAAAATATTAAAAAAAATTTGTGTGTTTTTTAGTTATTTTTGGTTGTGTTCACATTGGTTCTCGCGGGTCTCGCAATAAAGGGTGGTTCCTAACGGACCTTTCTCTTATATATATATATATATAGGGCTCTGTTCAAATGAGAACCATCACGCGTTGTGAGAACCGTGAGAACTTTTTCTTCCCACGCGAGTTGGGCCAAAAATATTTTGCACAAACGTAGATGAAAATATTATATATACATCTGTAAAAAAAGTAAAAAAAAAATTGTCGAGTTGATAGTTTTGATTGATGCAAGTTTTTTTTACTTACTGGTGTAGATTTTGTATGAAGATAAATATTTTTTTACGCCTCATGTAAATGTGGGTATGCGGCATTTTTTTTAATTATTTTTTTGTTAAAACAAGTGATTTTTTATGACTTTTGACAAAAAAAAAAAATCGGAAAAACCTTATGGATGGCTTAGTTCTCACAACTTAAGGTGGTTCTCAGTTAACCCATTTACCCGCGCGATGCGGCGGGAGGGGCGATTTACAATAGGATACTCGTTTACCGTTAGTTTATCTGTTGTCTAATGATATATTGTATAGTACTTAAGTTAGTTTTCTTATTCGTGATATGTTGGCACTGATTGTTGCAAAGTAGAAGAGTTGGGAGGGTGCTGCTGTTGGTCTGCTAATTTATGGGAGAAGAAAGGTAGGGTGAGGGGGTTGGTTTATTATATTTTTTTAATTAATAAGTGGCCCCACACACATACATATTTAATGATTATTTAATTTGATTTGTTATATTATTAAGGGCAATTTAGTCATTTAACATGGACCTAACTATGCATACAGTACAAATTTCGGCCCGGATAGTCTTGTGGTTTTTCATTTTTTCACCTTTAGATCTTTTGTTACCCGGCCCGGATCTTCAGATTTAGATGAAATTTCGAAAACAAAACGTGATGCATACAGTAGACCAAAATTGACCAATTGTATAATTTGGGTTAGACATAGAAACGATTTTTTTATCCAAATCAACAAATTTCTTTGTGAACGGATCATGATTTTTATCCAATTTGGTAAATACAATGAAATGAAATATATGTAAAGATTTTAAATACCCATCAAATGGATCCTTGAAGAATTTCATGTAAGGCTTAAATGCCAGTGAGAAGCAAGGTAAAAAAAGAAATATAAATAATCCCCAGTTATAAGAAAAATAAACAGAATGGAAGACAAATATATATTGGCTTACTTCTTTTCTTATTTCAAACAAGCCACTAAATTAGCTAAGGGAAAACACATCTAATGGGTCAAATGCATTCAAAGGCGTCCAAAGTCTTATTCATATCACCTCCTATCATTCAATTCAAGTATCTTGATACTCTTCATAGCCCTATACTTTTTTGCAATCTCGATTAACAAATTAACTTCTTATTATTAAGGAAACTGGGTTTTTTACCATTTTCGTAATTTTACCATTCATATACTTTTTGATGCATTATGTACAAGAGAGCCAAGCTATTTTAGAGGGGATAAACTTGCACATTATCCAAAGATTTAAGACACTTTAGGGCTAAAATAGTAAATTTATCCATTAATTTTTAATAACAATTCCATCTTTATCCTTAATTTAATTTGGATTTAATGTTTTGAAACCCCTGAACTACCCATCATCAGTTGTCACCATTTTTTTCAACTAAAGAAACAGAAAACAAAGGGACTCATCTTTCTCTCCCTAATCTCTTTCTCCACCGGCAGCAGCAGCAGCCAAACAGGTATCACTCTCACCATTTTTCTCAATCTAAAACCCTGTTTCCAGCTTCTGATCTCTACATAAGTCGAGTATTATCAATCGATTTGTATGTGTGTTAATTTGTTTTAATTTTTGGTGAAACCAGTGCGTGAGAAATGGCGAAATCGAAGAACCACACCACACATAACCAGTCTTACAAGGCTCACAGGAACGGCATCAAGAAGCCAAGGAAACACCGTCACACTTCCTTGTGATGAGCAATCTGGTTGATTGTATTGCGCGCGTCTTCTCTTACTAGGCTTCTTTCTCTGTAGCCAGATGTCTTCCATGACTGACCTTTGTCTTTCTTGTTGCGCCGATCGTTGTGGTTGTAACTATATTGACGGTTGTCGTCACCGGTCAATTGTTTGTTAGTGAGCGCAATTGTTTTCGCTGCCTCGATGAAGGTTTCCCAGTCTTTGGGGCCTCCATCTCTTTCTTTCAATCGCTAGATCAGGTCATCACACTTTACTGCCCTCATAAAGTGCGCGCGCATCATCTTCTCGCCAACATCCCCGATTTCCAGAAATTCTTTGTTGTGTCTGGTGATGAAATATTCTACGCTTTCATGATCTTTCCTCTATATGTTCAAACAATCAGCTGGATCTCTAGTATGCCTGCACTGTTGGGAGAAATGCGCTAGGAACTTGTCTCGAAAATCGATCCATGACTTAATTCTTCCTGCTGGCAAGCTATCAAACCAGACGCGCGCCGCGCCGACAAAGGTTTGTGCAAAAAGATGACACCAGGTTGGTAATGTCCATCCACCTGTTGTTCCCGCGCCATTAAAGACTTGGAGGTGGTCGTCCGGATCAGTTAAGCCATTGTATTTGCCCACATTGTGTGGCAGCTTTGTTTTATCGATATCGGCCATTGCAATCTCTTTGATGAACTTGGAGTTTTCAGCTATGCCATCTGGGCGGTAGCTCAACGAGTAATCGTGCTCTGCATTGGGATTGTATCCCGCGCACTTGTGGGGTTTATACGCTTCGTGTTCTGTGGCAATCTGCTAAACACAGTGCTTTCCTTCTTGTACGTCGGGTCGTCTTCTTCTTGATAGCTATTCCATTCGTCGTTTATGTTGCGCGGGCCTAAACGACTATACACTGGGTTTTTATGTTGGTGGGTGTATTGCACATAATTGCTTTCTGTTTCACCATAAGTATTGCCCGTATCATGCGCGCTTTGCCTTCTGACAGTGGGTGCTTTCTCATGGTTTAAGTTCCACGCATTGGTCTGCTGAAGCACATGAGTGCTTGGAGGCCTTTGTGGTGGAGTGACAAAAGCGGACTGGTTAGCTTGAGCTTGGAGCACGGCTTGTTGTGCGTTGAGTTGCGCATAAACAAGGTTTAAAGACGCCACTTGTTTGGCATACCAGGAAGCCAGAGTTTTTCCTTCGGGTAGCCCTAAAAGTGCCGAGAAGTTCAGCTGTGTTTGGCCCGATGGAGCTGAGGGACCGGATCCATGGTTAGGTGTTTGAACTTCTGGGGGTGTTTGGTTGACTACCCCGGGTGGAGGTTGAAAGGTAGCTCCGTTTGTGGTCTGGTTGACAACCCTGGAAGTGCTTCCAAAGATGTCGGGGAAATCATTGTTTCCTCGCCCTTCACGGATGGTCTCGTTCCCTTGGACTCTTTGAACGTGAGCATTGTTCGAAATCAGTTCAAAGGAAGAGACTTCTCCGTCCACTTGAGGGAAAAGGTGTGGTTCAGTCATTCTAGAGAGTTTTTTGAACAAAAAGGAGATAAAAGTGGTTTGCAGAAATTGCGGATGTCGCCAATGATGAAACACTGGTTAAATCCGATGGTTAACTAGTGGGATCGTCTCTTCTGTGGGTTCAATCTCTTTCTTTACTCGCCGAATGACTAACGTCCTGCAAAACAGCAACACCGTTAGCTCGTTAAGAGGGGAATATGGGGGTTTCCCTCTTAACCGGGCTCCGGCGTGAGAATAAGTACTGCTCTGAGGAAGAAAACAGTGTGTGTTGAGAGTGAGAGTGTGGAGAATCGAATAGAATAACCTGAATGATGAAGGGTCCTATTTATAGCCGGAGGGTGAAAGAGGGTGGAGCAACCTTGCCAGCTGCTATAGGGCACCAGCTGCCCGACCAAGGGGAATATCCTCTTGGTCCCTTCTACTGTGGTCAGGATGGTGGTACACGTGGCGCGCCTATATTCGTCCATGCTGGATAAATCGTGCAGCTCTTGTCGGTCTGCTCCAAGGATCTGTTGCAGGTCTATATGGCGCTCGGTTACTGGTGACACGTGTCGTCCTTCCTGTCGGAAGGAGTATCTTTGATGCCACCTTGACATCGCCATGTAGACGGGAAAGTGGTGTGGTCCCTGCCATGTAGATGTGGAATTGGGACCATACCTCTTCATCCACCAAAGGTGTATGTGTTTTTCTTTCTTTTTATTTGCAAATTTTTCTAATTTGGGTTTTTTAGTTAGGGTTTTTGTTACTTGTAATTGGTGGTTATTTTGTGCCATCTTTCTAATTTAAAATAGTTTTAGGAGATTTAGATGAAAAATTAATTGATTCAACCGATTTAATTAGCAAATTTTAATGATTATTTCAAGATTTTTCTATTGTGCATCAGTTGTGAAATTATTAGACATTTTGATCTACTTTTCATCTTAAATGCTGACATCATTTGTTATTTTTTATGCCTTCAGATTTGTATTTTTACTTGGTAGTTGTTTTATTTGTGTGAAGCATTTCACTGAATACTTTTATTGGGCTTGTTTGGGGATGAATGATGCCAAGATTATTGTTTATAGTATTGTTTTTCATAACTACTTATTTGTACATTTGTTTTTATAAAGCAATAAGCTTTGTGGAAGGTGTTTTGAGATTATTTATAAGCTTGTTAAGATCATATAATGGTGGATGCTGTTAGCTGCTAGTTTTGGTATGATAATGTCTGAATTTTGTTTATCTTTGTGTTATGATCTTGGTTTAAAAAAGCGCGCCTAGGCGCAAGGCGACCTAAGACGCAAACCAAATCGCTTTGTGTGACATAAGGCACAGGGTATACAAAAGACGCAGGTGAGGTGCACTTTTTAGCCTATTTTTTCAACCAAAGAGATAGAAAACAAAGGGACTCATCTTTCTCTCCCTAAAATCATCACTATCGCTCTTCTTTCTCTCAGTAAAACTCCCCTCTCTCTCTCTAAAGCATCATCACCACTCCTCTTTCTCTTAGTGACATTGCATTGTGGTGGCGGCCGTTTGGTGGTGGCAGTGGCGGTTGCTGGTGGTGGTTGTGGAAGTGGAAGTGGCAGCTCGGTTGTCATGGTGGTTGTGTTGGATAGTGGTGGTGTCAGTGGCGGTTGGTTGTGGTGGTGGTGGTGAAGGCAACAACAGTGGATTGAACACTGGCGACGGCGGCATAATAGGGTTCTTTCTGACGGGTATTACCAGAGTAAGATCACTTCGTCTTTCCTCTCCACTGATCTTGCTTGATTTCATTATGAATTTAAGTTTAACAGATGATTTTTGGTTCCTTAGAAGCTTGGCACGATCTGATCTTGATGTTTAAACTGAAATCGAAGCTACACGCCCTCTGGAATCACCCTGCTGGCCATAAAACCAGTGAGTTGTTTCCTTTAAATCATTATATTTACGATTTTAATGCTGATAATCACGAGAATTTAGGTTCTCTAGCTTTTATTAGTTAAGTAAATTTTAGGCGTTTCATGCTGGATTAATAATCTGATCGTTCGATTGAACAAAAATTAAGTGAAATTAAGTCTCTTTCCATTTTTTTTTAATTTTTCATAGTTTATAGTTCATGGTTCAGAGATTCACTCTTGATTTATGATTATAGGGAAGGTGTATAGATTGGCATGATAAATTATCAAGATATCATTTAAAGGACTTGTGCACGGCTGAAAACCAAGAACAAATCGAGGTAACAGTACAAATCTTGCATTTTTATCTTTTCATACTTTTTACCATTTTATCAACGATATAGTAATTTTTAAACAATGTTTTTTTTTTTCATATCAATCTGTAATCGAAGCTGGGTTAGTCGCTTTCCTGGTTCATCTCCTCCAGCCTGCTGAATTTGATTTAAAAAAAAAAAAGCTGTATGGGCTATTGCAAATGCCACTTCTGGTGGCACTAATGAACAGATCAAGTAAGTTAGTTTTTACATTCTTTATAAACTCAAGATCCTACATGTGAGTAACGGGTCAAAATGTGTTCGTGTTGAAACAGGCTGGGTTGGCTTGATCCTCTTTAACGATTTTTAATCTGTTTTTAAAATTTTCTATATTGATTTATGGTTTGTAGGGCTTTAGTGAAGCAGGGGTGTATTAATCCATTGTGTGATCTTCTTGTATGTCTGGATCCAAGGATTGTGATAGTGAGTTTAGAAGGGCTTGAGAACAGCTTAAAGGTGGTTGAAGCTGAGAAAAACTTGGGTAACGGCCGGAAGGAATCACAAAGGTATGCCCGGTTGAGTCAAAGTTCAATTCTGGTCAGGTAAGGTAGTAGTTGGGTCAAGGTCCGTTTGGGTCAAAGTCAAGTGTAGAAGGATCAAGGGCATATAAATGACAGTCAAGGTACAATAAAGGAAGTACGGAACGGGTTCAGAGTTTGGGGTGGCCAATTGTTTGGTTTTTTATTTTTTTATTTTTGAGTTTTTTACCTCGAGTCGTTGAATAATGTTGGGGATATGAATGAACATCGTGTACGGGATGTTTGTTTTGGTATTAAAGTGGCGAGTGTATGTTCATATAATGTTCAATCTACTACACTTCATATTTGTAATGTTATATTACTAACTAAATACGGTTTTTTAATATTGTGATTAAGTTGACTTTATAGGTTTAAGGCCCACAAGCCTATTCACTCTATACCATTATGCTATTTTACTTACTTTCATATAGTTACAGTTGGGCTTTCCCCTAATTCTCTATGGAATATGGCATGCAGTTATCTTTAAATAAGTGTGCATGGAATGATGCTACCGGCCATCTGACCCGTTTGAGACATATTACAATTCTACCGGTTTATAAACTTGTCAAGGTATATCAGTTACAAACATCATTTTTATTGGCTTTGACTTGTTTTTTATTATAATTATGCACCTATTTGCTTCTTTGAAAACTTGCCAGCCTCTAATTAGAGGTTGGGTAATAACTCGGTTGCTGTACAGGATGAAAATGCTGGTACTTAACTTTCTTTTCATTTTCTAGGAATTTACCAAAAAAAAAAAGCTTAATTATGATTACATAAAATGGGATCATTATTATACTAATGTAGAGCTTTGAATATTTATGATTTAGGAGGTATACGTTAAAAGTTAATTTTGAGAACCCTTTTAACTTGTTTCCTTTTACCTAAATATTTTCATCTGACCCATTTGATATAACGCGCCAAGTTGATCTATTCATATGTAAGGGCTACATTAATTACGTTTTCAAATTTTCAGGTACAAATTTCAAAGTTCTAAAAATCTTGACCCGATCTCCAGTGTGGGTGTGGGTGAAAATGAGAATGCCACAAGTGTTGTAGGTTGCGAAAGCATTATGGTGTTACTATGAGGCGACAAAAAGGACGCACCCGCCGCAACGCGCGGGCATTCCCACTAGTTAACTTCTTATTAAAACAAATGTTTTGAAAAATGTTTAGCGAGTCAACCCACCCATTTTAATACATGAAAATATTACCCAAATTAACGCAAATCCGATATTTTATGGCAGCTTGTGTTGTAATATTTAGATCCATGTTTACAAGCTAACAGGGACACTGAACGCATCTCAATTATACACTCTAAGTTAGTGAATACAAAAGATGAATATTTTTTGCCAAAGTAAAAGGTAATAATATAGCATATAATTTTCTATTCTGAAGTAAGATGGGTTGCACAAGAGAAAAAAAAACATAACCAGCATTGAACCAGGGATTCTAGCTGTGCACCGGTTCTCGTTCCCTATTTAAAAACAAATCGATTCTTTTAGAAGGAAAATCTACAAGGTTAATGATTTTATAGTTCATTCTCCTAATTCATTCAATTAAGAACAAACAATTTTCACATACATACAAAGCATCATTAGATTACTTACCGGAGGAAGTTTCATGCTATTCTGAACAAAGAGCATGAGGCAGTGACAACAGCTACTTCAATCGGACCAGTTATAGCACCAACTTGCACCATTGAGCCCTAATCGGGCCATCACCATCCATCTTCAAAATTCAAAGGTTCCTACACGTTGATATTGCAGTTTCTTTAGCTTTTGTCTCTTCTAGTCTACATATAGTTACATTGCAATTTTAATTTAAAAAAAACATAATGCAGATACATAAGAACACAATTATAAAGCACGAATAAGCAATTTTTAACACATAAGACAAAAACAATAACCTAGATTTCAAAATTCAAACATATAAGAACGCCATTACAAAGCACTAAGTAGTAATTTCAAACACATAAAAACAAATTAACAGTTCCTAAAAACAATAACCTAGATTTCAAAATTCAAACACATAAGAACGTCATTACAAAGCACTAAGAAGCAATTAATGACACAAACAAACGAATAATCAGCACACACCTTTTCTTCTATTACACCGAACCTTGCATGCCATAAGACGGTATAAGAGCTGCTGTAAAGAAGGTAACTGCTCCAATAGTTTTTCACAATCCAAATCACGTGTTCTGCTATAGCCCTGCATATTATAAGTAAACATGTTTGAATAACATAAGGAATTAATTTTAAACCTACTATTATTTAGTTAACATAAAATGAAATAAATGTGTTTGTTGTTGGACATGGATCTGTTTACAACTGTAACATACATTCACAAAAGTTACATAAAATCACAATCAAATCTCGTTTAATAGCAAGCATACCTTATCTTCACCTTTAGCAGATCTAGTAAAAAGCTCAGATTCAATATGATATTTCAAAATTTTAAAGCACTCAAGTCGTTCCTCTAAGAACAGTCCATACGTACGAACCCAAGCCGAACAATCCAAGATGAAAATCCACATACGTACAGATTCTGCTTGTTTCTGTCTTTCTTGATTTGACAACATTGGCGAGCTACTTTTGTTTAATGTTAGGTTATCACATGGGGAGTAAAAAACAATTTTAACACATAAGACATAAAAACAATAACCTAGATTTCAAAATTCAAACACATAAGAACGTCATTACAAAGCACTAAGAAGCAATTAATGACACAAACAAACTAATAATCAACACACACCTTTTCTTCTTTTACATCAAAACCTTCAAGTAAAACAAATACCGAAACGTAAATATGATTAGCAGTTCCTACAAACAATAACCTAGATTTCAAAGTCCATACATAAGAACACAATTACAAAGCACGAATAAGCAATTTTTAACACTAACAATGTGACCGAATAACTTACCGAAGATATTTCTTCGTCGACAGTGATGAAGATGGCTTCAGTAAAGCCAAGACTCGAAAAGTACAGCAAAACGGCTGCAAGGTGCGTGCGAAGCTGGCTAATTGCGCATATCTGAAAAGGAATCATAGATCTGAAGAAGAAACAAACACAGATCTAAAGAGGAATCGCGCAGAAATGATCTTCTTGAATCGCGAGAGATGGAGGCGGATAAGAAATGAGAGACCTGAAATGAAACCCTAATGTGGTATCTGTGTTTTTTCAATTGTGTGAGTGAGGGTATAATTGGGATTGTAAATTATATTGTGCTTTAGAGGGTTGTACATTATGCATTAAGAGTGTTTTAAGAGTATGGCAAATTACCTTAAGAAGTCCTTGGGATATGCTTTTATATATAGTATAGATATAAACACTTACCCCTCAAAATCACAGACCCTATGCAGTGATCCTCCCTGCACACCCTCATCACAGCCTCTGATGGTTTTGCCGTGCCTGTTGTTATCACCGTTATGGCCTTAGATCAGTCCCAATCGTTTAACCCCCACCAAGTTTCTTATTGTTTAAGTAGATCAGTCCCAATCGTTTAACCCCCACCAAGTTTCTTATTGTTTAAGGTTTGTTTCATGGGTTCTTTTTCTTGTTCTCTTAGATTGTATTTTATTCTTATACCTACTTACTTATAAACATGTTTTTTGGTGTTAGCTCCAGTCTGAACATTTGAGCAGTATTAGATAGTTAAGAGATATGACTTGATAGGGAGACATAATACATGTTGCTCCTCAGTGAAAAAAAAAAAAAAAACCAATGCAAAAATATTCTTTTGAAAAAATTCGTAACCTAAATTTTACAATTATTAGCTTTTTACTTCTTATAAATTTAAAGAGCGTTTTGAGTTAGTTAGTAGGCATGTATAGTTCTTGTTTTTGTTAGATTCATAGGGAGAGTTGGTGTTCTTTGGTTCAGCCTTGTTACTTTAATTATTCGGGCCTAAAATTTTTCATGGTATGGACTATGGAGATTTCGGTACACGACAGCGGGTTGGGCTACGTTGGTAGACTCAAGAAACAAGGTAGGCTTATTCGATTTTTTCTGGTTTGTCTTTGGGCTGCTAGTAACACAAATCCCAACATGAAATATAGAGAGCAATGATATATGAGTAATTATTAGTTACTGTTACAAAACACTAAGCTATTTTAAGAATAAGAGTTAGTTACACATGTTAGGTTTACCAAAAGTAACACATTTAGGTACGAAAGTTTTTATGTTTAGGTTTAATGATTTCTAATTTGTAACATGTTGGGGTATTAACTAACACCTGTTAATTTTCTGTAAAATTTATCTGAAATGATGAGAATGCCTCTTTATATCTAAAGGACCATTTATGTAATAAATATGTTTTAACTATAAAGAAAATTTGTTTAACTAAGCCTAATATTATTTCCATTACGGCTTAGCTTGTTTACACACATACTTTGAAGGTAATCGTATGAAAGTGTAATATATAATTAAATAAAACGAAGTCTCATGAAAACTGACTTGGTTTTAGATATTTCTTGCCGATAGTATAACACCTTGTTTTTCATCTTTCAAGTTTCAACCCTCATGGGAATGGCTTGTTGGGTTGGGCCATGTAAGATGGACTAAAACCAGGGCTGGCTTTTTGGATTTCTTTTTGGTTTTATCTTTTGGGCTGCTAAATGCTAATAACACAAATCCATATGTGTATATTGTAAGAATATAGAAGTATATATTCATATGGTCGCCGCCGCCGTCGTCATCATCATTATTATTATAAATGATCAATGACCTTAATGTCTCTATTCATTTAATTGACGAATACTTGATGGACGTATTTACCCTTACTAGAAGAATAGGGTTTCCTCTTCGGTGTATAACTAGAGTTCATAAGAGAGGTGTAAAGGTTGGCTCACAAATCATCTATTTCTCTACTAAAAAAACTCCATCAATCATCATACACCCTAAAGAGGAACCCGATTGGATCTTATCATGGCTACAACGATCTCTACCATCTCGGGATTATCGGGTACACATAATCCTTCATGTTGTTTCTATTATGTTTATGATTAGAATTCATCAACATGTGGTATCAAGAGCTTATGTTGAATAAATCAATTCAACCTGTCAAGAAACAAAAGATTTGAAGAAAACCCACTTTAAAAATTGGTTTTTATGTATCTAAATAATTTTCGGTTTTGATGTTTATAGTAATGTTTTATGGATTGCTAATAAAATCCAAAAGTTAAAAAAATAAGTTTACTAATAGTCCCTTAATTATGGACAATTTGATTAGGTAAAAAATAATCATGTGTGCACTCATCATGTGGGTGGAACTCCATGTGGGTGACACACCTCATGGGCGGCACTCCGCGTGGGTGGCACACCCGTAACAGGGGCATAGACGCCACTCTCATAAAATGGTCATTGTCGTCACTCTCCCAAAGTCCTAAGTGCAAATTTAGGCATGCCAGCCTGCACTCAAAATCGTCGATATCAGGTGACACTAATGTTGGCGACACTGAGAAGGCTGGTACTTATGTTCAGCAACATTTATGTCGAGTGGTGCTCAGCTAGCCCTTAGGCGGAACTTTGTCTGCCAATGATGTGCATGCGTTACTCTCCGACTGACCTTACGTTGTTCTAGCGACACTAAATTTGTTGACATTGAGAGTCTTATAAGCGTCACCGACATTGAGAGTCTTATAGGCGCCACTCACATAGTTAGGCACCACTCAATCTTTGGCGGCACTCAATTTTTTGGTGACACTCAAACTTTAAGCGCCACTAAACTTTTAGGCGAAGCTCAATTTTGGTGACACTCGAACTTTAGGTGCCACTCAACTTTTATGCAACACTCAATTTTTTAGGTGACACTCAAATTCATTAGTTTTGTTTAACCTTACATATTAAATGTGTAACAAAACTAAAATGCTTCACTTTAAATAAAGTTTTCATGTTTCACTTCTGCCCAATGGTGATGGGTTACATTTATTTTCATTGTTCAAGTCTAAATAAGCATGATTTTTCTTAATATGCATGAATATCTCACTTCCGCCCAAAGGTGATTTGTTACATTTATGTATTGCAAAACAAATTTGTGCCTAATAAATTAATTGTTTCACTTCTGCCCAAAGGTGATATGTTACACTTAATTTGCACTTTTACAAATGCTTGAATAGTCTCACTTCTGCCCAAAGGTGGTGTGTAATTGTTTAAGTAGAACTTAACTTAGTCTATTAGTTTGATGTTAATAATAGACATATCACAGCTTCATTACTAAAATGGTCATAACTTATGCTTGCCTTAGGTTTAGTGCCCTTTAGATCACTCTAAGTTCTTTTAGCTAAGTAAATTATTCTTCTCATCTTAAATCCACCTGTAGCTCCTAACTGTGGCATTCCACCATTGATTGGTGATAACTTCGCCACCTGGAAAGACTCTCTCATTCTAACTCTTGCCTTGTTGTATTACGACTTCGCACTAAGAGAGCAACAACTCCCACTACTTCATGATAAGAGTACTCCTGCTGAGCAGATCTTACATGAGAAGTGGGAGAGGTGTAACCGTATGTCTATCATGTTCATGAAGAACTCCATCAACATTGCGATCAGAGGAGCCCAGATGACGCTAAGACTTATCTGGCTTCAATGGAGGGGCAATTCAAGGGAACGTCTAAGGCGCACGCTAGCACTCTCATTCTCAAGCTGGTGACGACTAAATATGATGGTAGGAGCGGTATTCGTGAGCACATCATGATGATGAACGACATGGCTCATAAGCTCAAGGGCTTAGACATGGAGATTAGTGATAGTTTTCTAGTACATTTCATCATGACTTCTCTTCCTGCTGCCCACGAGGCTTTTCAGATCAACTATAATACTCAGAAGGATAATTGGACTATGATTGACCTGATCACCAAGTGTGTGCAAGAGGAAGAACGGATAAAGCTGGATAAACCCGATGTTGCCTACCTCACCACCTCTAGCTCAAAGATGAGGAAGGGCTCTTACCCAAGAAAGGATGCTTCAAAGGTTCAGAAAAGTGGAACAAGTGCATCTCCCTGCCAAAAGAACTCATCAGGGAAGCCTTCTTGTAAGTTCTGTAAAAAGGATGAACATGGACAGAAAGACTGCTCATCATTTAAGGAGTGGCTGACTAAGAAAGGTAATAATCTCTTCATGATACTTGAGTCCTTTAATTTGAATGTTCCAACTAATACATGGTGGTTTGATTCTGGTTCTATGGTTCACGTAACCAATTCTACTCAGGGATTCCTTACAATCCGGAAGCTAGGAATGATAAGAACTTGAAGTCAGGGCTGTGGGAACTTTACAGTTAATAATGAAAACCGGTCAATGTATTAAACTATGATACCATATATATTCCTGAGATTAATTGGAATCTTGTATCAGGACCTAAGTTAGACATGGACGGTTTTACTGTTACCCATGGCTATGGCGAACTCTGAGTTTCTTTTAATTCCCAAGTGTATGATTATGGTTTTCTGGTTGGTGGTCTCTATAAGTTAGAACTAGATGATGAATTCTCCAAATCTTTGTTATCAAATAACATTAATGAATCACTAACAAAGAAGAAATGAAAACGAGACTTAGAGACTTCATCCATGTTGTGGCATCAATGTTTAGGCCACATTTCACGAGACGATTATCTCAGCTCATGAAGGATGAAGTCTTACCTCCTCTCAATTTCACTGATTTTGGAGCATGTGTCAAATGCCTTAAAGGCAAAATGACATCTGCGCATAAGAAAGGTACCACTAGGAACTCTAATTTATTAGAACTTATTCACACAGACATTAGTGGCCCTTACCTAATCGCTGGCATAACTGGTCACACTTCATTTATTACGTTTATTGATGATTATTTTCGTTATATGTACTTGAATCTTATTAAAGAAAAATCTGAATCACTAACAACTTTTAAAGATTATAAAGCAGTTGTTGGAAAACAACTAGATCGTCAAATCAAAGTTGTGAGATCAGATAGAGGGGGTGAATATTATGGCAGACATACTGATATGGGTCAAACTCCTAGTCCATTTTATGAGTTTTGTAAGGGTCAGGAGATCATAAACCAATACACCATGCCCGATACTCCTCAACAGAATAGAGTCGCTAAAATGCACAAAACTCTTATGGACATGGTACGCAGTATGTTAGCCAACACAAATTTACCTTTATTCCTCTGGACCGAGGCATTAAAAGCAGGCGTTCATATACTCAGTAGAGTTCCTTCTAAGTCTGTCCCCAAAACTCCTTATGAACTTTGGACAGGAAGGAAACCAAGTTTTAGATATGTGAAAGCATGGGGTTGTATTGCCGAAGCTAAACTTTATAATCCTTTCTTAAGGAAACTTGACCTAAAAACAGTTACCTGTTTCTTTATTGGGTATCCTGATAACTCAAAGGTATATCATTTCTACTGTCCTTCCCATGTCACTCGCATTGTGGAAAGCAAGTGTGTCGCGTTCCTGGAGGATTCTAAGGTTAGTGGGAGCAGTCAAACAAATCCTTATAAAGAGTTGCAAGAAGTACAAGACGCGGGGGAGAGACTTATCGCTTATCATAACTCTGGTTACTCCTCTTGTACCCAATGCAACTGCATTGAATGCTACTGCACCACCTCCTTCCCAACTTATCATACCGGAAATGAAGGAACATCAAATGATCAAAACCAAGACAATGTTGAACGGTTGAACCTGATAATTGTGACAACCCGAACTTTCAAGGTTAGTGCCGCCTAGCCTCATAACTTTTAATCTTGTATTATTATCCCTTTCACGCTACGTTTTATCACACGTTGCGTTGAATGCTTGTTACTTGTACTTGTTAAATCTAACGTAAACGAGTTGGATTGATTGTGTGATTGGGCCATGCATACGTATGAGCCATACTCTTCCTAGTTATAACCTCCTTCGGCCCACGCATACAGGTTATCTTAGGCCCAAAGCCAGACAAGTCCAATCAATGTCGTAGTGGGCCGATTAGTTGGATTTTATACACACACAAACCGAAGTCATGCTTGGGCCGGCTAAAGCCCAAGTGGATCAATTGTTTTGTTTTGGGGGCCGATTATTGTATATTATATACACACATAGCTACGGAACAAGATAACACAAGACTCAAACAAAACCATTCCTATTCCAAGAATTCGTACGGCAGTAGACCCCCCCATTCGAGACATCGTTCCAGTTTATTGATTTGTGGTTAGTAATTTCATGTTCACATTAATATTACTCATTTGATTCTTGTTTATATGTGCCTGATTAATACTAAGTGTTTACGCATGATCCGTGATAACTATGTTACATGATTATATGTTGTCGGCTATGTGATTTATCAAGTGGAAGGTTGCGTGAGATTGATTGTTCCATTAGAAACTGATGTGTGCATGTTTTTCTTTGAAATCATGATCGGAACTAGATGGAGATAGTGGGCTGCCCATAAGGGGTGGTGTAGTGGGCCAAAACCTTATTATTCATGGACTCATAACAGTGTTGATAACTAGGTATAATATGTCTAGATAACCTGTGCATGATCTTGATTTATATGAATGTTCATTAATGTGCACTTGATAGGAGATTCATTATGACGATGATTGTACGAGGTGGATGGGTTATGAATTATCAAATTGTTGCTGTAGATGCATAGAAGTTAATGATGTTGTGTAATTGTGATCTGAAGTGCAGTATGAGTAATATAGATTACACAAGTTAATGCAAATCAATAAGTGTTAAAGGGTACCCACTTGACATGTTAGGAATTACTTTGACAAATGTTGACTGATTTAAAGATGGTTAGGATTATGTGATGTCAATTGTATGATAAACGTGTTAGATTTATTGGTTGTAAAAGGAAAGGTGATAATAATCTTGAATGTGGTTTGCATAAACTCTAGTTCAGTTGAAACAGCTAGCCAATTCACTGTGAAAAGAAAATAAAGATACAATGGGGTAATGGGGTTAGGCCGAGGATTAACAGTGGGCTAAGGGATAACATTGGGCCACACCCCAAATATAAGTTACACACATAATTACCTGATCATGTATTTTTGGAGTTGGGCCATGGAACATAATGGGCCGCACAACTGTTGGGCAGGTCTTGTGTGGCCTTGGGGCCCGTTTCGCTGTTGGGCCACGGACGGATAATGGGCCGCGCATTTACCAGACTTATGTGATAGTTTGTTAATTGGTTATGCAAACAATGGGCCGCACCCTTATAGTAAACTCGTGTGAGGCCCAGATACTTGTTAGATAATTACATGAAGATAACCGGTTAAATTGTGATGCATGATTTCTTGTCACAATTAGCGTGTGTACTTAAATGCAAAGAACACATGTTTTGCGTGTACATGAAACTGACTAACTTTGGTAACCACGGTAGGGCTTGGTTGACCACTATTGTTAAACGAGTAGCTAATTCTACCGAGCAATCAAAGGTGAGTTCATTCCTTTTGAGCATGCGTCCCGGTGGTTGGGACAGTCTTTGGGTATCCCTGAGAGGGATTGGTCTTGGGTAAATCATGGGTATTCCTGAGAGGAGTATGTCTTTTGGTAAATCTGGAATGTTGGATAATATACTCATCCTATCACCATTAAAGTCCCTCCGTGTTGTTTGGTTACCTGAGAGGTAACAAGGTATTAGTTGGTAGCGCTACTTAGGTTTGGCACCCTCACCCCATACCTGAGAGGACGGGTGTGAACTAATGACCTAGTCATGACCAATGCTTTGATATGAGCATTGGAGAAAGGGCAATGTAAATCAGGAGCCGTCTTGCATTCAGGGTATTATCAACATTATCATCAATGAACTTAACTAAACACTTGGTAACTAATGTTTTCATAAAACTATGAACTCACCAGCGTTGTCTGATACACTTGTTGCATGCTCGCAGGTCGTTAGATATCTTGGATTTGGGAACCTGCTGTCTGGAGTAGCTGGAGTGGTCATGGGTCGACTGGAGGGATTTGTGTGATTGATTATTGATATTATACATTGGTTTTGAACAGTTTAATTTTGGTTTACTATATGCTTCCGTTGAACATGTTGGTTTTCATTTAAACTTGTTGATGGTATTTTTCATTAATAATTGAGGATTTTATTTAGAAACTTGTATGGGTTCAATGTAATAGGTGGCTTGTTGTTGGAACGTCACACGCCTAACAGGGACATTCCCTAGGTGGTATTTTTGGGGTGTGACAGTTTGGTATCAGAGCCACTGGTTATAGTGAACTTGGTTTTAAAAACATTTTTATAAAACAAGACTATAACCGAACAAGTTCTGAATATGACCATGACACTCAGCTCCAGACTGCAAGGTTCGTCTCTCGTATACTCATTGTACTGCATAACTAGTGAACACTTACATATGATATTGCATGTGATTGCACGTTTAGCACAACAATATGAATTCATGTATTACTTGAATGTGTTATGTGACTGATAGGGTGGTATTTCCCTAAACATTCATGACTCACGTTTCGTGATGCTCTTTGTTTGCTACTCGAGTTGGAGGAACCATTTGACATGAGTTAAGAGGAACTGAGATGAGCATGCAAATCGCAGTATTATTGTGGGTGCACACATAATAATAATAATGTGGGGGCATGTGAGTCCCAGTGAGGCTTAACAAGTAAAAAAAGGGTTCCGTCCCGTTAATTAATCAATGTGAAACACAACAATCTATAGGAGTCATAGCAGTGATTGTCTCATACTCGAACGTGATCTTTTCACTCCTCTCTGATTCCTTACGAATCTCGATGCTATCGAGTATCACCTGAACACTCATCTGAACGCCTAGCGAACTGTGTAGAATGTTAGGTGCTTGTACGAACGTCCCTGAGTTGGATGTTGCAACATCAATGATTGGTCTATACCTCTCACACTCCTCTTTGCTTGCTGGGACTCACTGTACTAACGTCTTAGACCCCAAAGTGCGATCACTTCTGCAACACTCTGGAAACATATCGTGTAGTACTCAGTCAACATGCAAGTACGATGGACACGAGGATGAGCGTAGTGCCTTACCAACCTCAGTACTAGAACGACCCTAATTACCGGCAGCGAACACCAGCAAATTGACTTCAACTGAATCCTTAAACCCTAGACAACGACTTATGAGAGTCAACTCTCACGAATCAATCGGGATATAAACGATGACAGTCGGCCATGGTTTAGAATGTGTAACTGCCAGCACAATGAGTAGCGCCTTAGGACGTGGCACAGAATGTGAAAAGGTGGACCCTGTCGGTGAAAGGCCGCAGGACTCCGTTTCGAGCATCGACATTAGAAGCATCAGTCATGATGACATCAAGGTACTCGCAAATCATGACTTTCGGTATGGAAATGATGGTGGCTTCAACAAGGAATGGCCGATGTTAAGGCAAGACGCCAACAACCCAGGGAACAATGACAGTTTTGGGAGTTCTAGTAGCAGTAGCAACAACACTGGATGTGGTATTCGTGGAAGGGCATTTAGGATGGGCGTGGGCGATGCCAGGATTATAATAACATGGTGGCCTACACGTTCTTGGTAATTAATCACTTTGTCACTGTTCTGCTTAACCCTGATGCTTCTTGAAACCGAACCTGTTGTGGACTCGACTGATGGCAAGTCAACTGAAACCTCATATGATTGTTGGGAGAAAACTTGACCTTGTGGGACAAGTGTTCGACATCAACCTTCCTTCTACTACCCTTGATAGTTTGATGCAGTGATTAACATGGATTGGTTATCCAGGTATCGCGCAGTTATGCCCTGCGAGAAGATAATTTTGTGTATCTCTCTCCCTAGCGGAGAATCGTTATCTGATCTAAGGCGTCAGAGTGGTGCAAAGGTTACCCCACTATGGTAGCAACCGTTACTAATGATAAGGCTAAGGAAAAGAGGATCGAGGATCCACCAGTTGCTCGTGATTACTCTTAGTGTGCTACCCGAGGAACTTTCAGGTTTATTTCCACAACTGTTAGGTAGAATCTCAGTTTGGTCTCACGCCAGAGGCAGTCCTGATTACTCGTACTCTCTACCGTTTTGCACCAGGAGGGTTGCAAAAATTGTCTAATCAACTACAGGAACTGTTGAAGCAGGAGTTTTGTTGGATCTAGTTTTTCGCTTTGGGGAGCCCCAGTTATACCTATGAAGATAAGCCTCTTTGTATGTATACTAATTATCCAGAACTCAGCAAGGTGACAGTCCAAAACTGTTTGCCTCGACCATTGTATTGGCAACCTGTTGACCAGTTGCGAAGGACAAGCTTCCATTCCACGATTGACGAACGAGCAAACTATCATCAGATGGAAGTCCAAGGGGAGGACGTTCCTAAAACGGCATATCGAACGCAATGCGGCCACTGTCAGGAGACACAGGAAGAATGATTCCATGACCTTTTGGGATAAACAACACACCAGCAGCTCTACGGATCACATGAATCGACCGTATTTATTAAGGACGTCCTGAATCACTTCCAGGAGAACAGAACACCATGGGCGGCATTTGTATCCTATCTTAGAGATCCCGAGGGAGGGGCCACTACACGCGAAGTCTCGTTAGGAGTAACTTCTGGATTCGAGAGGTACATACTTTTCTTGGCCACGTAGCCGACGAAGAGGGAATACACACGGATCTCGCTAATATCCATTCTGCTAGAAACTGATCGACACCAAAGATCCCTTTGGGGGGTACGGCAAACCTTTGGTTTCGCAAGATACAATAGCAGATTCATCGCAGGATTTTCAAGAATTTTGCAGCTCTAACCTCTTTAACACAGCAGTGTGCTGTGTATCCGTGGGAAACGGAACAGGATAACGTCTCTTCAAGCTTTTGAAACTCAACACTACAATGTACTGAGTATCATCTTTACCTGAGGGCACGAATGATCTAGTGGTATATCATGACGATTCAAAGCAGAGACCCAGTTACATGCCAATGCGGCACGAGAAGGTGACGATTTATGTAGTGGATTTACAGGAAGAATTGCACGAGTCATAACCTGCGGTAGAAGCCATGGACCTTGGAATTAAGATGGAGGCATTACTTGGACGGTACAAATTGCACCATTTAGACCGATCACAAGGGCCTCCTGTGTACCCTTGTTTTGAGAGAGCTAATTATGTGATGGCATCGCTGGATGGAACTTTTGAATGTTTACGACTGTGAAACCTGAACGTGCACGAGCTTTGCAGCTCACTATCGACTCTAACCTACCTGATTAGACTCGCTCTGTTCAAACTGGAGAACCGAAGGAAGAGGATTTCCAAGTTGAACCCATGCGGAGCATGGAGAAGCAACCCTTGGCAGGTCGGATGATATTCGCTACCCCATGGAACGAATGTGGATCTCGTTATACGGCAACTTTAGTGAACTTGTGTTGAGCAAAGCACACCAGCCTTGATATTCTAGTCGTCTGGGTTTTGATGAGAGCTAATAGGATCTATAAATCTTGTACCAGTGGTCGGGCATGAAGGCCCACCTGGCAATGAATGTGAATGATGTTTGACTCGTGGGAAAGTCAAGGTGAATGATCAGCAACCAGAAACACCCATATGGAAATGAGAACCGACTGCCATGGATTTTGTCACTGGTCTACTTACAACTCGAAACGGAAACATTATCACCTGGGTGATCATTGATGGACTCAAGTTACTAGCACACTTTCTTGCAATCAAGAAAACTGACGAGTTTTCACAGTTGTGAATGTTCCTCTGAGAGAGGCGGCTTTTAGGCACGAGGTGCCAACTCCTGTTACCTATGAATTTGATCTATGCATGATTTATGTCAGGCAATACACAACACCCTTGGCTCACATCAGGACCAGAGCATTGCTTATCGCCGTTGGACAAACGATCAGAGAAAACGAACTCTCCTGGCACTCGAAGACATGCTGCGAGCATGTGTGTGACTGGCTTTGGTGCAAATTTGAAGGACCCTTACCTATGGTTGAGTACTACTGCGGCAGTTATCATTTTGGTAACCTGACAGCTCTGATTGAGGCATTACATAGACAATAATGCCAACCTTCTTGTTAGACTGAGATGGTTGACAACTTAATTACTGGTCCAGGACTGGTACTCGAAACCTTTGGGAAGGTTGTTTGGATCGGGAGTCGATTGGCGGCAGCGCGTGACCGTCAGGAAAGCTGATAAACTTGGGAAACGCTGGAAGATCGTTGTAGGCGATCATATCGTGTTGAAAGTCTCACCCTGGGAGGGTGTGGAATACTTGGGAAGCATGGCGAGCTTAACTGACGTCACAATGGACCATTCAACAGTCTGGGAAGAATCGGTAACGTAGCCTATAAACTTGAGTTACTCGACGAATTGGGTAACGTATGCGATGTCATATATGTTTCGGATCTAAGGCAGTGGTTGTCTGATGAAACACGTGCGATACCTTTACTGGAGGAATTTATCGAACAACAGGGACCAGTAAGTCAAGGTTCATTAACCTAGTCGAATTCCAATCGTGAGTGTTCGTTGGAACTCAAGACGTGGACCAGAATTCACGTGGAAACGCCATGATCGGATGAAGCTCGAGTATCTTCAACTGTTCAAACAGTTGTTTCAACCTTGGACGTCATTGACGAATTTCGAGACGAAATTCACTTTCAAGTTGGGGATGATGTGGTACCCGAGGAAAATCCATTGTCATCCTGATCTAACACCTTGTTGTTTGGGATACTTATCAAATTTTGGGACGAAATTTCTTTCAAGTTGGGGATGATGTGACAACCCGAACTTTTAAGGTTAGTGCTGCCTAGCCTCATAACTTTTAATCTTGTATTATTATCCCTTTCACGCTACGTTTTATCACACGTTGCGTTGAATGCTTGTTACTTGTACTTATTAAATCTAACATAAACGAGTTGGATTGATTGTGTGATTGGGCCACGCATACGTTTGGGCCACACTCTTGCTAGTTATAACCTCCTTCGGCCCACGCATACAAGTTATCTTAGGCCCAAAGCCACACAAGTCCAATCAATGTCGTAGTGGGCCGATTAGTTGGATTTTATACACACACACCGAAGTCATGCTTGGGCCGGCTAAAGCCCAAGTGGATCAATTGTTTTGTTTTGGGGGCCGGTTATTGTAGATTATATACACACATAGCTACGTAACAAGATAACACAAGACTCAAACAAAACCCAACCTATTCCAAGAATTCGTACGGCAGTAGACCCCCCCCCCTCTAGACATCGTTCCAATTTATTGATTTGTGGTTAGTAATTTCATGTTCACATTAATATTACTCGTTTGATTCTTGTTTATATGTGCCTGATTAATACAAAGTGTTTCCACATGATCCTTGATAACTATGTTACATGATTATATGTTGTCGACTATGTGATTTATCAAGTGGAAGGTTGCTTGAGATTGATTGTTCCATTAGAAACTGATGTGTGCATGTTTTTCTTTGAAATCATGATCGGAACTAGATGGAGATAGTGGGCTGCCCATAAGGGGTGGTATAGTGGGCCGAAACCTTATTATTCATGGACTCATAACAGTGTTGATAACTAGGTATAATATATCTAGATAACCTATGCATGATCTTGATTTATATGTATGTTCATTAATGTGCACTTGATAGGAGATTCGTTATGACGATGATTGTATGAGGTGTATGGGTTATGAATTATCAAATCGTTGCTGTAGATGCATAGAAGTTAATGATGTTGTGTAATTGTGATATGAAGTGTAGTGTGAGTAATATAGATTACACAAGTTAATGCAAATCAATAAGTGTTAAAGGGTACCCACTTGACATGTTAGGAATTACTTTGACAAAGGTTGACTGATTTAAAGATGGTTAGGATTATGTGATGTCAATTGTATGATAAACGTGTTAGATTTATTGGTTGTAAAAGGAAAGGCGATAATAATCTTGAATGTGGTTTGCATAAACTCTGGTTCAGTTGAAACATCTAGCCAATTCACTGTGAAAAGAAAATAAAGATACAATGGGGTAATGGGGTTGGGCCGAGGATTAATAGTGGGCCAATGGATAACATTGGGCACACCCCAAATATAAGTTACACACATAATTACCTGATCATGTATTTTCGGAGTTGGGCCACGGAACATAATGGGCCACACAACTGTTGGGCAGGTCTTGTGTGGCCTTGGGACCCATTTCACTGTTGGGCCACAGACGGATAATGGGCCGCGCATTTACCAGACTTATGTGATAGTTTGTTAATTGCTTATGCAAACAATGGGCCGCACCCTTATAGTAAACTCGTGTGAGGCCCAAATACTTGTTAGATAACCGGTTAAATTGTGATGCATAATTTCTTGTCACAATTAGCGTGTGTACTTAAATGTGAACCGAATCACTTGTGATATAGTGTGATATGAACTTGTATTGTTTTTAGACCCAGCTGCTTGCTATGATCTGCGTAATAATATACGTGCTGTTATTTGTAATCTGTGTAATAAATGCAAAGAACACATGTTTTGCGTGTACATGAAACTGACTAACTCTGGTAACCACGGTAGGGCTTGGTTGACCACTATTGTTAAACGAGTAGCTAATTCTACCGAGCAATCAAAGGTGAGTTCATTCCTTTTGAGCATGCGTCCCGGTGGTTGGGACAGTCTTTGGGTATCCCTGAGAGGGATTGGTCTTGGGTAAATCATGGGTATTCCTGAGAGGAATATGTCTTTTGGTAAATCTGGAATGTTGGATAATATACTCATCCTATCACCATTAAAATCCCTCCGTGTTGTTTGGTTACCTGAGAGGTAACAAGGTATTAGTTGGTAGCGCTACTTAGGTTTGGCACCCTCACCCCGTACCTGAGAGGACTGTGACAACCGGTGATTTACGGCCCTTAATTACGTGGTTAACAGGCGATTAACGTGATAATAAATAGTGTTTAACACGAAAATTAACTTAATTAGGCCTTTGGAGTGCCTAGGAACGTTTATCCGACTATACAGTACGCGTATGAAGATTCGCGTGGAATCTGCGGAACATCAAACGGCAACGAACTGATACCGTACAAAATACTCACAACGCCGACAAATATTAAATTTTTACGATATATTTTAGCTTCGTAATTAAATTTTAGTGACTACAGTCGAAACCGGATCGAAAAACGGATTAAAGACGACAACGATACAATTTTTCGCGATTATTACCGTAATCGACGAACGGGCGTGCAAACAACGACTACCGATCGTATTTTATGTATTTTAATATTAAAATTTTATCTTTTGATGTTAAACGGAGTTCGGGTTTTGACAACGGGTCTCGTAGGAATTACGGGCCACTTACACATGAGATGGATTTATGGGCCCAAGGCCCAAGCCCAAAACCCACAAGCCTAAACCTACTCATAATATATTAGATCTTATCAAATCTTTACAAGATCTCTTATAGATCTTACAAAAATCACTACAAATCTATAGAAAATCTTTATAAAATCTTCCAAAATCTCTATAAAATCTTCCCAAGATTTACACAAGATTTCATAAACAACTATAAAAGAGGGTCTACCCCTTGATTTTGAGCAGACAACCAAACATAAACAACCCATACACAAACTCAAAGAATAACTTCTCTTCCTCTTTCATTTCCTAACCATACACCTTCTTAATTCGCTCTCATCTCTCGATCCATACATCAGACAACACAAGAGTCTTATGGCATTTCCACTCCCATTTGTATACATGTAGTTCATCATCTCCAAGCAGAATCACACACCTCTCGGACTCTCTCTCCCTCCCTGATGTCCGACCGCCGGTGGATCGGTGGAGCCGGCGACTCCCCTCTCTCCGGCGACTCTCACCTGCAACACCCACTCCCTTTTCACCGCTGGTACCCCCTTTCTCTCCTCTCCGCTGATGTGTAACCAGAGACGACGACAACCACCACCACCATCTGGTGGTGGTACGACGGTGGAACGAAGGGGGGGGGGGACGAGAGAGAGAGAGTGGCGAAGGCAGAGCGGCGCCGCCGCTCACGGCGGTGGCAGCAGTGGCATGGCGGTGGTTCGGGTCTCGGTCCGACAGACTTCCAGTAAACCAACCCCTGTTCTCTTTACCCTATTCATTTTTTTAGAATGATGGTGATGGTTACTGTTTCGGTGGCAATGATTTTTCCGGCAACAATGATGGGTGACGGCACCGGTAACATCACAACAGGAAGAATGGAGGGTGGTTCCAGTTTAGACAAGTTTTTGTTCGGGTTATTCAGACTTAAGTCTCGGGTTCAGTGGGCTCAGATTCGGGTGCGGGTCAGAAAGTCAACAGGGTCAATGCTCGGGTCCCGTGGTTCGGTTCGGTCAATGATAGTCAACAGTTCAGATGGTTCGGTTTTCGGGTCAGATTTCGGTCCGGTCAACCCGGTCAACACAGTCAAAGCGAGTCAACTCAGTCAACCATTTCTGACGGTTCGACACGAAGACTTGGTAAAATTATCAACACGTTTAATAAATTCGTTATTTATGGATTACGTGAAATACGAGCTCTCGAACCGAACAATTTAGTAAATTTTTAGTTAAAGATTTACTTAGAATTACTTATTGTCGTGTTTATAAAAATTGATTACATACGTATACATTGTTGCAATTGATTGAATTTTGGTAAAATAACGACACATTAGTTGTCGGGGCTGTCCAAAAACAGAGGAAACTCTGCCCGTTTTTTGAGAAAACCCGTATGACGAAAACACGTTTTATTCAAACGACTTACATAAAACAAGACGCGGATTCATATTTTCTCAACGGCACTTTATAATTTACAAATGCGTCAATAACGCTAAGTATTTTACAAAATAAATATAATAATTTTTATATTTATTTTCAAACGTTTAACGACTCGAATTCTCTTATAAAAACAAAAAGAATAGTTTTTATACTTACTTCGGACATTATTTACGACAATAAATATAGTTATTATATTTATTCTAAACTACGAAGTCTCGACAATTCTTTTATAAAAATAAATATAATTTATATATTTATTTCAACTATCAAACGAAACGAATTCGTTTTATAAAAATAAATATGGTTTATATATTTATTTCAGATATTGCACGACACGAGTTCTTTTATAAAAAATAAATATAGTTACGTATTTATTTTTCAAACACAACGACTCGACGACTCTTTTATAAAATAAATATAACTTTTTATATTTATTTCAAACGCCGAAACGGCATATACGTATATTTTGGCAAATATATACAAGACGCAATATATATAATACAAGTTTATTATATATTCCTATATACACAAACGATTTCTCGAGACGACAAGCGACCTTAACAATATATTTATATGTTTCGATATAAATATTTATTTATTTCTAATATCTCGAGAATCAAGTCTTTTCAAGGCTTATTGGTTATTATCGACAATAAATGATACGTATCAAATATGACCTAATCATTTCTAATAAGTTAACTACTTACAGTTGAATCGTTCGACTAACGATTCGGTAGAGCTCGGTGACACGTAGACTAGTTACCGCTTTTATTTAGAAACTTATAAAATATTCCGTGTTAGAAATATTGTAGAATGCACGCTAGTGAATCACATCTTGAAAACGAAATCACGAAGTCGTATATAGCTAGCTTTGCACATGAATATTCAGGTGAGTTCATAACCCCATCTTTTTACAGTTTTACATTTTTATAAATGTTTTCGGGGTGGAAAGACATGCACGTTTTGTAGAAAACACACAAAGTTCTTGATGAACAAAGACTGCATATTTTTAGACAAAGCACGTCGTGCAAGAACATACATGGCTTTTGAACGAACGAAAATTCATATTTCTAAATCATATTACGAATGGATTATACTAAATATACCGGTTTTTACAAAACAAATGTGTATTATCGAAATGTGAATGATTGTCATGACTAGGGATGGATCGTCTGGTGATAATATATAGAGACTGGGGAGTTGGCCTTAGAGGCTGGGGAGGTTCAGTCTTAGAGGCTGGGGAGGTTCAGCCTTAGAGGCTGGGGAGGTTCAGCCCTTGAGGCTGGGGAGGTTCAGTCTGAGAGACTGGGGTAAAATACATGTTACAAAAGGATTATAGACATTTTATACATGGTATGATTAGCTTAAGGAGGGTTTACTACTAGATCTTGTGAATGGGTAGGGCGATTAAGGCCATCAATCCTCGTTGTAGGACCGAGGGGCATGAGTGATATATCTATTTGGGTGTAGCGAGCCCCACTCCTGAGTCCGCTGAGTGGACCATGTGGTGACTATGTCTTACAGCCGAAAGCCCGGTGCGAAATCTGCTAGGTTTGAGTCTTCCTGCATCACTTCACATATACCATTGGCTTTGCAACCCAGTGGTGATCTCTTTTTCCTTATTGCTACATTCCAGGGACATACATACTTACAGAAATACTTGATTTATACAAATTAAATACCATGTTTTATACGAATTCAAGGCATAGGATTATGCGGGCATGGAGTCAAAGTCAGGGTGGGCATTGACGGTTATACGAACATTACAAATACAAGAGTTTACAAATACATGGTTTTACGAACATAATGCGTTACAAACACAAAGTTTCCATATAACTTGGCAAGAAAATGATTTTTAAATTCGTTTTCTCAATAGTATTTCACAAACCGGTTATTCAAAAGATTTATTTCAAATCTTTTACAAACAAACTATGAACTCGCTCAACTTTATGTTGACTTTTTCGCATGTTTCTTTCTCAGGTTACTTTTCAAAGTTATGGCACGGTTGGAATAGAAGAACCATGTGGAGTCGAGTACTTAGTGGGCGTTCGTTTTCTAGAAGTACTAGCTATATTTGCTTCCGCTATGCAATGAAGATACCAGTCCAGTCACGCCAATGCTCTGATAATTTCGGGGTGTGACAGATTGGTATCAGAGCTATAGGTTACAGCGAATTAGGTTTCTGTAGAGATACCTAGGCTCTAACCTCACTTTCCTCTGGGAACTTAGATTATTAAAACGTTGAATACATACAGAACGCCTAAGACTCGAATATGGTCTCCAACCGTTACCGAAAAACAAACAGTCAAAATTTTGTTTTCAAACATACGCTATTGTGGTGTTTCATACGCGGTGCATAAAACAATTACATACAGTACACAAAACTCTGAGGGTTTAGGAAACATGCATTTAAGACCTTCGGAAACTTATGTTGGAGTTCATTAAAGGTCATCACGTAGGAACCGCGATTATTAACTCGGGCACACACTATTATCCATATTGTCTATGACATTTTAACTTCCTGAGCAGGCAGCCTACGCAGAACAGAACACTAGTGCACGAGAATACATGGAACTTAAATTTTACGTCAACGGATGTCGGGGTACATCACATTCTACGCGGAACGAAACGCTAGTGCACAGGTATACGCGAAACTCAATATGTACGTCAACGGAGGTTGAAATACGTCACATACGACTACCAAGGTGAGGCCTTTGAAAAGAAACGATGGCGCAATTCAATGACGACGCTAGATTCCGGTAAGCAGGACTATCGATCAGGAAGCGGCGGTTTGGCACGCGGTCCTGCAACGACACGAATCACTCCAAGGAGAAGACGTATGTCTCCGCATCCCCCTATTTCAGTTAACGACGAACACGTTATGTTCGACATTCCATGGTAATGTCACCTAACAACCGGACATCACATGCAACCCCCGGTAAAGTCCTCAAATTTCTTTTATTGAAATTTCGACTTTCACATTTACTGAGTAGATTTTCGTATCTCTGCTCCTCTTAATGGTAATTGTGTCACGATCATTTCTTTCAGTATAGCGAATATTCATTTGCTTCATTTCTTGAAAATTTATAGGTTACGCATGCATCGTTTGTTACGCATGTGGTTTCGCTTCGAATAAAGCGTTTCATTAAAGTTCAAATATTATTTCGCTAGATCTAATTATTGATTTGTGATTCGAATGACCTGCATTATTGTAATTGTTGGCTTCTTTGCTATCAAGTCAACACATTTCCTTGAAATATCTCGTCTTTTCAAGTTACATACATGGTTTTTCGTTGTGACCATGCCGAAAGTTTTCTGTTGATACATGTATTTATTGTCGGCTTGCGCCGAAATCAAATTCAATTGTTTGAACCGGTCCATTACACATATTCAATTCAAAGCATCATATGATGTATTGGGAGCATCATATTCAAAATTCGTTTTAACAAGTATTTCATTTGTTCCGAGTCGAAGTAAACTTGTTTGGCATTCGACTCCATTAAATTGTTTGTTGATTTCGACACCTTGTGGTGGTATTGTCACTTACTTGAAGCTTGCGCTAAACTCGTTTACATATCTTATGCACGGATTTAATTATTTATTCATTGATTTAGATTAAATCCGCTTTGATTTATCACATTACAACAGTCTTAACACAATCGCGTGATAATACAAGGGTACACCAAATTCATTTCATATTCCGGTGTACCTCCTAACAGTCCTTTCATCATCGATCGAATATTTTGCGATATTCATTGCTTCTTCGTCTTCGATTGAAAACATTATTTCCTTGATGTTCAAATTTCAATTGAAAATCATATGATGTTGTTAGAAACAAATTTTCATATTTACTTCATTGCGCTTTCAATTGACTGCAAAACACAGGTGGTGCTTGTTCGATCACCCCTATTATTGAATTGTTTCATTCATTGCGACACCTTGTGGCGTCGGTATAACTTGCAGCTTGTGCTGATCACGATCGAGCGTTTCATGCAAACTAGTACATTTGAGATTGTTGATTCTAAGTTCATCCAGTGGATGTTATTGCTTCTAGAACTCATTTACTTATTGTAAACGTCCATTTGGAATTCTATTGGTCGAAATTCCTCTTTTATTGGACCCCTGTTAACTTGGTCACATTGGTGACTGTATCAGTATATCTCGTTTTCTTTGACATTATTCGTATTTACCTACACATAACGTAACTCTAAGGAGTCAGTGTAGTCTAAATTTTGAGGACGAAATTTCATTAACAGGGGGAGAATGTGACAACCGGTGATTTACGGCCCTTAATTACGTGGTGGCGATTAACGCGATAATAAATAGTGTTTAAGACACAAATTAACTTAATTAGGCCTTTGGAGTGCCTAGGAACGTTTATCCGACTATACAGTACGCGTATGAAGATTCGCGTGGAATCTGCGGAACATCAAACGGCAACGAACTGATACCGTACAAAATACTGACAACGCCGAAAAATATTAAATTTTTACGATATATTTTAGCTTCGTAATTAAATTTTAGTGACTACAGTCGAAACCGGATCGAAAAACGGATTAAAGACGACAACGATACAATTTTTCGCGATTATTACCGTAATCGACGAACGGCGTGCAAACAACGACTACCGACCGTATTTTATGTATTTTAATACTAAAATTTTATCTTTTGATGTTAAACGGAGTTCGGGTTTTGACAACGGGTCTCGTAGGAATTACGGGCCACTTACACATGAGATGGACTTGTGGGCCCCGGGCCCAAGCCCAAAACCCACAAGCCTAAACCTACTCATAATATATTAGATCTTATCAAATCTTTATAAGATCTCTTCTAGATCTTAAAAAAATCTCTACAAATCTATAGAAAATCTTTATAAAATCTTCCAAAATCTCTATAAAATCTTCCCAAGATTTACACAAAATTTCATAAACAACTATAAAAGAGGGTCTACCCTTTGATTTTGAGCAGACAACCAAACATAAACAACCCACACACAAACTCAGAGAATAACTTCTCCTCCTCTTTCATTTCCTAACCATACACCTTCTTAATTCCCTCTCATCTCTCGATCCATACATCAGACAACACAAGAGTCTTATGGCCTTTCCACTCCCATTTGTATACATGTAATTCATCATCTCCAAGCAGAATCACACACCTCTCGGACTCTCTCTCCCTGCCCGATGTCCGACCGCCGGTGGATCGGTGGAGCCGGCGACTCCCCTCTCTCCGGCGACTCTCACCTGTAACACCCACTCCTTTTCACCGCTGGTACCCCCCCTTTCTCTCCTCTCCGCTGATGTGTAACCAGAGACGACGAAAACCACCACCACCATCTGGTGGTGGTACGATGGTGGAACGAAGATAGAGAGAGGCCGACGAGAGAGAGAGTGGCGATGGCAGAGCGGCGCCGCCGCTCACGGCGGTGGCAGCAGTGGCGTGGCGGTGGTTCGGGTCTCGGTCCGACAGACTTCCGGTAAACCAACCCCTGTTCTCTTTATCCTATTCATTTTTTTTAGAATGATGGTGACGGTTACTGTTTCGGTGGCAATGATTTTTCCGGCAACAATGATGGGTGACGGCACCGGTAACATCACAACATGAAGAATGGAGGGTGGTTCCAGTTTAGACAAGTTTTTGTTCGGGTTGTTCAGACTTAAGTCTCGGGTTCGGTGGGCTCAGATTCGGGTGCGGGTCAGAAAGTCAACAGGGTCAATGCTCGGGTCCCGTGGTTCGGTTTGGTCAATGATAGTCAACAGTTCAGATGGTTCGGTTTTCGGGTCAGATTTCGGTCCGGTCAACCCGGTCAACACAGTCAAAGCGAGTCAACTCAGTTGACTCGGTAAACTCAGTCAACCATTTCCGACGGTTCGACACGAAGACTTGGTAAAATTATCAACACGTTTAATAATTTCGTTATTTATGGATTACGTGAAATACGAGCTCTCGAACCGAACAATTTAGTAAATTTTTAGTTAAAGATTTACTTAGAATTACTTATTGTCGTGTTTATATAAATTGATTACATACGTATACATTGTTGCAATTGATTGAATTTTGGTAAAATAACGACACATTAGTTGTCGGGGCTGACCAAAAACAGAGGAAACTCTGCCCGTTTTTCGAGAAAACCCGTAAGACGAAAACACGTTTTATTCAAACGTCTTACATAAAACAAGACGCGGATGCATATGTTCTCAACGGCACTTTATAATTTACAAATGCGTCAATAACGCTAAGTATTTTACAAAATAAATATAATAATTTTTATATTTATTTTCAAACGTTTAACAACTCGAATTCTCTTATAAAAACAAAAAGAATAGTTTTTATACTTACTTCGGACATTATTTACGACAATAAATATAGTTATTATATTTATTCTAAACTACGAAGTCTCGACAATTCTTTTATAAAAATAAATATGATTTATATATTTATTTCAACTATCAAACGAAACGAATTCGTTTTATAAAAATAAATATGGTTTATATATTTATTTCAGATATTGCACGACACGAGTTCTTTTATAAAAAATAAATATAGTTATGTATTTATTTTTCAAACACAACGACTCGACGACTGTTTTATAAAATAAATATTACTTTTTATATTTATTTCAAACGCCGAAACGGCATATACGTATATTTTGGCAAATATATACAAGACGCAATATATATAATACAAGTTTATTATATATTCCTATATACACAAACGATTTCTCGAGACGACAAGCGACCTTAACAATATATTTATATGTTTTGATATAAATATTTATTTATTTCTACTATCTCGAGAATTAAGTCTTTTCAAGGCTTATTGGTTATTATCGACAATAAATGATACTTATCAAATATGACCTAATCATTTCTGATAAGTTAACTACTTACAGTTGAATCGTTCGACTAACGATTCGGTAGAGCTCGGTGACACGTAGACTAGTTACCGCTTTTATTTAGAAACTTATAAAATATTCCGTGTTAGGAATATTGTAGAATGCACGCTAGTGAATCACATCTTGGAAACAACATCACGAAGTCGTATATAGCTAGCTTTGCACATGAATATTCAGGTGAGTTCATAACCCCATCTTTTTACGGTTTTACATTTTTATAAATGTTTTCGGGGTGGAAAGACATGCACGTTTTGTAGAAAACACACAAAGTTCTCGATGAACAAAGGCTGCATATTTTTAGACAAAGCACGTTGTGCAAGAACATACAAAGCTTTTGAACAAACAAAAATTCGTATTTCTAAATCATATTACGAATGGATTATACTAAATATACCGGTTTTTACAAAACAAATGTGTATTATCGAAATGTGAATGATTGTCATGACTTGGGATGGATCGTCTGGTGATAATATATAGAGACTGGGGAGTTGGCCTTAGAGGCTGGGGAGGTTCAGTCTTAGAGGCTGGGGAGGTTCAGTCTGAGAGACTGGGGTAAAATACATTTTACAAAAGGATTACAGACATTTTATACATGGTATGATTAGCTTAAGGAGGGTTTACTACTAGATCATGTGAATGGGTAGGGCGATTAAGGCCATCAATCCTCGTTGTAGGACCGAGGGGCATGAGTGATAGATCTATTTGGGTGTAGCGAGCCCCACTCCTGAGTCCGCTGAGTGGACCATATGGTGACTATGTCTTACAGCCAGAAGCCCGGTGCGAAATCTGCTAGGTTTGAGTCTTCCTGCATCACTTCACATATACCATTGGCTTTGCAACCCAGTGGTGATCTCTTTTTCCTTATTGCTACATACCAGGGACATACATACTTACAGAAATACTTGATTTATACAAATTAAATACCATGTTTTATACAAATTCAAGGCATAGGATTATGTGGGCATGGAGTCAAAGTCAGGGTGGGCATTGACGGTTATACGAACATTACAAATACATGGTTTTACGAACATAATGCGTTACAAACACAAAGTTTCCATATAACTTGGCAAGAAAATGATTTTTAAATTCGTTTTATCAATAGTATTTCACTAACCGGTTATTCAAAAAATTTATTTCAAATCTTTTACAAACAAACTTATGTTGACTTTTTCTCATGTTTCTTTCTCAGGTTACTTTTCAAAGTTATTGCACGGTTGGAATAGGAGAACCATGTGGATTCGAGTACTTAGTGGGCGTTCGTTTTCTAGAAGTCTTAGCTATATTTGCTTCCGCTGTGCAATGAAGATACCAGTCCAGTCACGCCAATGCTCTGATAATTTCGGGGTGTGACAAGGACGGGTGTGAACTAATGACCTAGTCATGACCAATGCTTTGATAGGAGCATTGGAGAAAGGGCAATGTAAATCAGGAGCCGTCTTGTATTCGGGGTATTATCAACATTATCATCAATGAACTGAACTAAACACTTGGTAACTAACGTTTTCGTAAAACTATGAACTCACTAGCGTTGTCTGATACACTTGTTGCATGCTCGCACGTCGTTAGATATCTTGGATTTGGGAACTTGCTGTCTGGAGTAGCTGGAGTGGTCATGGGTCGACTGGAGGGATTCGTGTGATTGATTATTGATATTATACATTGGTTTTGAACAGTTTAATTTTGGTTTACTATATGCTTCCGCTGAACATGTTGGTTTTCATTTAAACTCGTTTATGGTATTTTTATTAATAATTGAGGATTTTATTTTGAAACTTGTATGGGTTCAATGTAATTGGTGGCTCGTTGTTGGAACGTCACACGCCTAACAGGGACATTCCCTAGGTGGTATTTTGGGGGTGTGACAATAATCAACTCAGGAGGTCATTTAGGTCTCGACGACCTACTAACTTTGATGATTATGTCATCTACCTGACTGAAGCTGAAATGGATGTAGGAAAGCTTAATGATCCCATCTCTTATAATGAAGCCATCAATAGTGATTAATCTTCTGAATGGAACAAAGCTATGATTGATGAGCTTGACTCCATGAAGAAAAATAACGATAGGGATTTAGTTGAATTACCCAACGGTGTTAAACCCATAGGATGTAAATGGGTGTTCAAAACTAAACTAGATCTGAATGGGAACGTTGAACGCTATAAAGCGAGATTGGTTGCAAAGGGATACACTCAGAAAGAGGGAATTGACTATCAAGAGACATTTTCACCTGTCGCTCCAAAATATTCATTAAGGATCGTTATGGCCCTAGTAGTTGATTTCGATTTAGGCTACATCAAATGGACGTTAAAGCCCCTTTCTTTAACAGAGACTTAGATGAAGATTTTTGGACCTAAGGGTCAAGAACATCTAGTCTATAATTTGAAGAAATCCATATATGGGTTGAAACAAGCATCACCTCAATGGTATCTAAAGTTTGACGAGGTCATGAAGAAACAAGGTTTTATGAAGAATCTAGTGGGTCAATGCACCTACCTCAAGATGAGTGGGAGCAACTTTAGTATACTTGTCCTTTACGTAGATGACTTCTTTAGCATAATTACGACATGAAAGATCTCAGAGAAGCCTCTTATGTTATTGGCATCAAAATACACCGAGACAGACACAAAAGAATTTTGGGATTATCTCAAAAGACCTATATTGAATGTGTCCTTAGCCGCAACAACATGCAACAATGCAAAACCTCAGTAGCTCCAGTAGTTAAAGGAGATGTGTTTGGCTTGTTCCAATACCCAAAAATAGAGGTTGAAAAGGAGCAGATGAGAATTATACATTATGCGTCAGTAGTCGGGAGCCTTATGTATTGGTCTAGATCATTGGAAAGCAGCTAAGAAGTACTTTGATATCTGCAAGGGACAAAAGACTACAAACTGACTTATAGAAGAATTGATAATTTAGAAGTGATAGAATACTCTCACTCAGAATTTGCTAAATGCGTAGACGACAAGAAATCCAATTCAGGGTACATCTTCATGTTAGTAGGTGAACCTATCTCATGGAAGAGTCATAAACCACAATTGACCACAACTTCCACCATGATGGAAGAATACATTGCCATTTATAACGTAACCTACCATGGAATGTTGGTTAGAAATCTAATCACTGGTCTCAAAGTTTTCAATTTCATTTCTAGACTATTGATGCTTTACTGTGATAATTCAGCTGCCGTTAACTTCTCGAACAGTAATAGTTCAACTGATGCTGGTTTATATCTAGATACAAAATACTTGTTCGTACATGAATGAGTTGAGGAAAATAATCTTAGTATTGAGTATATCAACACTAAAAATATGCTTGCGGATCCGATAACTAAAGGTCGTCCATCTAAAGTATTCGAAGAACTTTTTTCGAAGATGGGATTTACTAAAGACCTTGTTTAAGTTGAATATTGTACCTACTTATGTTTGATTATCATGATAAACAAAATTTCCTCACTTATTTGATTTGCTGTCTCTAAATATGTATTAGCTAGCTTATTGAGCAAATGGAGAAATAATTATACAAATCAAAAGGGTTCACTTGTCATTTTGATCCTAACTGATTAAGTTTTGAATTGGGATTATAGTATGATTAATGGGGGTCTTGAATTGAATGTCAATTCATTGACTGTATTTCTCTACTATGACTCTAGTTAAAAACTAAAATGAGTATTAACCCCTGATTAGGTTCATCTAATACGTGTAACAAATAATAACTCGGCCAAGTGGGAGAATGTAAGATTATATATAAACTATATATTCATATTATATGGCCATTATTATTATTTGTATTATAAATAATCAATGACCTTAATGGCCCTATTCACTTAATTGGCAAATATTTGATGGGAGTGTTTACTCTTGCTAGAATAATAGGATTTTCCCTTTGGTGTATAAATAGAGCTCATATGAGAGGTGTAAAGGTTGGCTCAAAATCATTATATAACATCACTCACAAATCATCTCTCTCTACTAAAAAAACTCCATCAATCATCATACACCCTAAAGGGAACCCGAATCATCATACACCCTAAAGGGAACCCGATTGGATCTTATCATGGCTACAACGATCTCTACCATGTCGGGATTAACGGATACACATAATCTTCATGTTGTTTCTATTATGTTTATGATTAGAATTCTTCAACTTATACAAGTTGCGAGATAAAAAATTTGGGCCATATCAGAAAATCTCCATTTAATATAAACTCATCAATTACTAAAATTTATGTGGATGTAATTTAAATAGTTATTTTAGCTAAGTTTAGGAAGTAATTTACT
Source organism: Helianthus tuberosus (assembly GCA_030545235.1). Taxonomy (NCBI): domain Eukaryota; kingdom Viridiplantae; phylum Streptophyta; class Magnoliopsida; order Asterales; family Asteraceae; genus Helianthus; species Helianthus tuberosus. The sequence continues at coordinate 173,032,936 of CM060393.1, read as the reverse complement.
AATTAAAGAGAAAGATGCAGTTGACAAAATTAAACATTAAATGTCACTAACAAAAAAAATCAAAAAACAAACTAAAATAAAGAATTTGGAGACGCCGGAATTAGAACCTGCGTCTCCTTGTTTTGTAAGCTAGGAAGTAACCACTAGTACAAAGGCTCGTTTATGTTATCTATCGATTCAGTGCATATATATTCTATCTTATACAACGTAAATTTTATACATAATTAAAAAGATTTGTGCCCTCGAAGGCAGTGGCCGATCCATGATTTTTTTTCCAATGGGTTCAATGGTTTTAGATGCTACAATCTATAGAATCGAACATAAAAAATTTCCGGGTTAGATTAGGTAAGGTTCATCACATTACCTGGGTCAATTGTGGCATACATGCAACACCAGAATGTTTTAATCGGTTATTTGAAGTAATGCAAAAGGCGAAAATATTAAGTGATTACATATTGAACCTTCTAACTTCATAAAGTTTTATACATATACAGATCAACCATAATCAGTAATATTTTAATCGGTTCACTTAGATTCTATATACACAATAGGATTCTAAGAGCATGAGTACAGGACTCTATATAAACATTCAGCAAGCTTTTTACTCAAGCATAACATAACAGGTACCTGCTTAAATTATACATAATGACCAGATCAATAATTTTGTCACGTAATCACAACATGAACACAAAAAAAAAAAAAAACAGTGAAACCAAAATATTTAATACATCCTTTCACTTGAGGTGTATTAATTGAAAATCGGATCCATTTAAACTAAAAAAACAAAATATAGTCTTCTCCATTGTTTATGAACAACACATATTCAAATAGAAAACAAGAAATAAGAAAAATTTAGATGATGAAATATGCTTAAACATTTAGAAAACAAGAAAAATGTTGGTTTGGAATGGAGGCGCTGGGATATTGGCCCATGATATCGTGAAAACCCAAATTTGGGTTTCAACATCTAAAAGGGAAAAAACAAGCTTTAAAAAGGGAAAGAAAAAGGATCGAATGTGAATCTGTTGATTATAAGGAGAAAGCCTTAACCACTCAGCCACTAATCACCTTTATGTATGGGTTCATACCACATATTATTTAAGGTTATTGGATTTTAATAATTCAAACTTTGACCAATTGGCCGACAATAATCCCAACTAAAAATATTTCCCCTGCTAGTCCCAACTTTCAAGCTATTTTCCTCCACCTAGCCTTTGCTAACAACCCAGTTAGTGTTTTGCATACGTGGCAGCTTATGTGGCGCACAACCTGGTTAAATGCTGATGTGGAAGCTTACATGGCATCAACACAATCACCACCACCCACAACCACCGTCTGCCACCACTATCACCACCACACACCGCGACAACTTCTTCCGATGACCTTATGACTTGTTCCGGCAACCTGCAACTTACTTTGGTGACTTGCAACTTATTTCGGCGACATTCTTTACCTATGAAACCACCAGTCTTCTCCAACCTCCTGTGACCTTCTTCACCGCTCAGAACTTCAAAATTTCCACCATCACCTTGTTTCACATTTTTTCGGTGAGGTTGGAGTTGTCGACAGTAGTTTAATGGAGGTGGTCAGAGGTTCGAAGGGTGGGGTTTTTGGTGGATATCCACCTTTCGAACCTCGACTACCACCATTAAACTACCATCCACGACTCCAACCTCACCGGAAAAACGTGAGATGCGACGATAGTTGAAATTTTGAAGGTTTGAGTGGTGGAGAAGGTCACTTGAAGTTGGAGATGACTGGCGGTTGTCTCATTTGGTGGTTTCACAGGTAAAGAGTGTTGCCGGAACAAGTTGCAGGCCGCTCGAGTAAGTTTCAGGTTGCCGGAGTAAGGTGTAGGTCACCTGAACAAGTTGTAAGGTGTAACACCTCGAAAATTCGCGTGTAATAGAATAAACAACACGTGTCATAAATGACACGTGTCGTCATAAAACCGGATTAATAAAGATGTGTCGGGAAGATGTGAAAAGAGGCGTCATGTTAATTGTTACCTCTGAACACCTCCATTATAAATCCCAAGACCCGATTTAATATGTTACACATCTATGTTTCCCTAAAATCAGTGAATCATTGTTAATACGTGTTAATACGTAAAGCATGATAGGATATCGCGAAGAAATGAATGATAGATCTTGTTTTCGGGACTTTAATTTGAATTCAAAGAAACATATCTAAATGGTGGGGCTTCCAAACTGATTACAAGGCCTCCCTAATCATCATTCAACACTAGTAAGTTTGCTAATCCCTTCTAAATTAATTCTAGCTTAGTAATTAGCTTAAAAGTCAAACCGACGTAACTTCGGTTTGACTTCGCGATTGATTAATGATAGCTCAGTCGTATCGCAAATTAAAAGTACCGTGAGATAGGTAATTATGTGGGTATCAAACCCTTATAAGGGCACGTACCGAATCCAGACCTAACTAGGTCGTTTGTCGGGTCAAACGTTGACCGAAAAAGTCAACAGAATTACAAAATGCGATTTAATGCACGATTAGCAATCCGCGAGGCGTGTAACCTGTTTTAACCTTCATATAACTTGATAATAAGCATAAAAACTTGTCTAAGCTCGTTTGATTCGACAATTGTCCGTTTAAACCCGGTTCGAAACCGAAAGACGCAAAACTTTGACTTTTGCATTGACTTCGGTTCTGACCCGTTTTAATTTGATTCGGTATTGCCTTAGTGCTTCATTAGGGATGGGTTACAAGATAGTATAAGTCTCTGTACTTGTTTCGTTGATTATCCGATGTATGCGCGCGTTTCCGTTAATCGCTTAAATCGGACCATAATGCCCTTTTTACCAAACAACGAGAATTTTGAAAATGTGGAAGTACAATAATCTTAGTTACTGATTAAGAAACATGTACGTAAATTTTCACGTCAATTGGAAGTCCAGATTAAGAGATATGCGCGTTAGCGTAAATAATAAACTTTTTATTAGTTAAACGGCGCGATTAGCGCATAGCCTATCTAAATCCGATTTTCGGTACCAAACCTTTTCCCCACTGATGTTAAATAATATTTCGGGATTTTTGAAGATTTTTAATTATTTTTAAGCTGGTCTTAAGCTAGGCTTATCGCCTTAATTCGGTTAATACCGAATTTACCCTTTTCGGTTGTAAAATGATTTCTACAAAGAATTTTGACGCGAATCCAATCGCCACTGATTTTAAATAATAAATGGAATGTTTTGAGCCTGTTTTGCTGATCAGAAAACTCGGAATAGTATTTTAACCCATACGTCGCTTGAAACGGGTTTATACGCGTAATTTAGGCTTAAAACTATTTTGACACATACGGATTATTACCAACTACTATAATCTGTTAAAAATAAGGTGTTTACTGATTGCTTTAGTCCCAAACATCAGGGCTACGTTAAATCCCTTTTATAAACGTTAAAATGACCAAAATACCCCTACGGGGCATGATTAAGGATTAAACTCGTTTTGGGCATTATGGAAGGTATCATTATGATATCACAACATAATTTAAGCATATTAACTTAGGAAACCTGTTCGTGACCTATTCGGTTACCCGTTACGCGTTATTCGCGTTCGGATCGGTTTATATAACTAGTTAGCCGAAACGGGTCAAACCTTATCGGTTTTATCTCAAAATCCAGAATGTGTTTAGTTTACCCATATTATACAAGTCTCCAAACTTGTCGGGTCTAAATCACATTCTATTCCGGTCTTCGCTTAATCGTGCGTAAGAACCGTATATTTCCTTAAGACTAACCGGTCTAAGCTTAGGCTTAATTAAAGACCCGTTAGCATTCTAATTAATTATTTATACCATCATTCCAGACTAGAGCTTTCCGGTAAAATTGTACCTACGCTTACTTAAGTGACTACGGCTGAGTTATTAGATTCTTGCTACTTAAGACAGGAGCTAGCTCAGGTAAATACTCTTAACCTATTTTCCCAATACGGGCTTGAAATACGGTATAATGATACCGTAAATACTCTTAACTTATTTTCCCTATACGGGCTTGGAATACGGTATAATGATACCGCTTGGTCGGGTATTGAATATTTAATCTTAATGAAGGTTAAATTATTGAGGTAACCCGGTTTAATCTGTATTGTTTGAAATAAAAGCCTTTAGGGGTTAATGACCATGTCCCGGATATCCTTGGCATCATTGTATTATAAAATGGCCACGTCTTAGGTACGGGGTGTAGGCATACACCTGACAGTTACTAAGTAATAACGGTATCTCACTCTCTTGTGGGCCTATACTTGTGGCGTGTCTGTTAATCTTGACTCGGTTTCTACATCGGGCCCTGAACGTACAACGAACATGTAAATCTGTATACAAGGTTATAACTATAATTGTTCCAAGTATAAAAGATTAATTTTGCCTCTGTGCATTTTAATCAAAGTGTCAATATATTTTGTGCCAAGTGCATCCAAAACCAATTTTCTTAAAACTCTTTTCAAATGAGTCGGTTGAGTGTATTTACCAGTGAAAACTGACGTATTTTCCAAAAAGGTTAAGTGACAGGTACTGAACGTAATTGGCTGGAAGCTCAGGGCGCTAATAAGGAAATCTTGAAAGTCCTAGGCGTCTAAAGTCTGTTGAACAAGTGATACGTTTTAAGATCCGCCTGTGGATCCTTTACCTTCCGTTGTAATACTGGATATTACCTTATATTCGGAATGTAATAATATTTATCTTTTGCTTCCGCTGTGCATTATTATATATTGTGTTGTTTGACTATTATGTTGCCAACCACGTCACGATACTCCCCACCGGGCCCACCGGTGACACGTGGAAAGTCGGGGTGTGACAGGTTGGTATCAGAGCCAACACTGAGTGAATTAAACACTAGCCTTTTGTGTTTAATCTCAGTTACACAATTGCACATATCTAAACTTCTGAGTCTAGACTTAACATAGGAATAATCTCAATCCTAATCTAGAAATTTCACTTCAAATTTTTGATACGTCGCCAAGCGAAGAAGCTGTAATAAGAATTCTCCACGTCTGGAGCCTTGAAATGCTGAGCTTTGTACCGCGACCAGGATGAAACGTGCAACCACGGAGAAAGCATTCAGGAATTGAATGAAGAAGAAACTCCTTTTGCTGAAGAACGTTTCCGTATATAGTCCTTATAAGGACATATTTATCATTCAGTCCCTCCGAGGACGACATTATTCTTTTGAAGTCCCATTTAGGGCAATCCTATATTTGTTTAAATATTAAAGAAACGATTAAGTTTAAAAATATCATTCCTATATTATAAGATCTACCATTATAATAAAATAGGGAAAATCTAAAAAAGGACAAGACCTAGCTTCGGGTCATATTAAGACCGGCCAAGATGGCAGTTCCTCAATACAGATTCAGATCCCTATTAACAGTTCAATTCAGAAATCTTTCTGCGTGAAAGATTAATAAGAATCTTAGAAGTAAAACCTAGCCATCGGGTCATTTTAAGACCGGGCCAAGATGGTAAGACCTGTTTAAAAGATTCGAATCCCGGTTAACATCTGTAAATAGGTTAACACTCCTGGCAGACGTGATCCACTAATAATCACACATGTCATTTCTATATAGGACTCTTTAGAAGATTCCTAACCCAGTTTAATGATCTCTGAATCCTGGGTTTACATCATCAATAAGATGATCATATTATAACCAAATGTGGTAATATAACGCCTACGGGCCTTGCTCATTTCTACATGAGCCAAAGTACAGTGGTGGCAATGACTCCCTGTCAGAAAAAGGTAATGAACTAGGTTCAAACCTCCAGGCCTCGATTCTCTGAAATCATGGCTTATAAATTAAACTTGTCTACGCGACTAGGCCTATTGTGCCAGTATACCTTAAAAGCCTTGATTCTCTGAAATCATAGCTTATATTTTAAAATGTCCTTGTGACTAGGCCTTTTGTGCCACAAATAAAACTGTTATTGTTTTATAATTAGGATAAATTATTATAGAAATCCTAAATAAACATGATAAATTAACCAAATATGGTCTCTGTTTACCATGGTTAACGAATTTCCCTAAGGGGCAATTCCATAATAAACTCCCAAATAAACTATTGCCCTTGTTTTCTGCAACAGTTAAATTGTAATGGCTAACTCAGACGAGGGTAATAGCCATCCAGTGGAGCCAAATGTGAACGCCCAGATTACGTTAACGGGTGCCGAATTAAAAGCGATCATAGACGACGCTGTTACACAGGCTTTGGATAGGCAGTATGAGGAATACAGTGGTACTCGAAGTAGGACCCACTCTACACAGCCTTCAAAGCCTAAAACACACTCTGAAGCTCACAGCAAGCCACCTCCCAAGAAAGATGATCCCAAGAATGGAGATGACGATCGTCGCTCCTCGAACCATCACAGTGATCCGTCTCAACAAATCATATTGAATAAAGGACCCCGAGATAAGGGTTGCTCCTACAAGTACTTTGTGTCATGTAAACCCCGGGATTTTACGGGGGAGAAAGGAGCCATTGACTGTATGACATGGCTGGACGAGATGGATACTATTGTGGATATCAGCGGATGCGCTGAGAGGGATGTGGTGAAGTATGTATCCCAATCATTCAAGGGAGAGGCACTAGCATGGTGGAAGTCTCTCATTCAAGCTACGGGGAAGATCCCTTTGTACGAGATGACTTGGGATCAGTTCGTTGCTCTTATCAAAGAAAATTACTGTCCTCAACATGAAGTTGAGAAGATTGAGACTGAATTCTTGACATTAGTCATGGAGAACTTAGATTGTCAAGCATACCTTACAAATTTCAATACCAAGTCTCGATTGGTTCCTTATTTGATCACACCGGAACCCAAGAGAATTGCTCGCTTCATTGGGGGTTTAGCCCCAGAAATAAAAGCCAGTGTTAAGGCTTCAAGACCTACTACATTCAGGTCAGTGGCAGATCTGTCACTATCTCTCACACTCGATGTGGTTAGAAACAAGGCTGCCAAAGTCTCGGAAGACGGAAAGCGTAAAAGGGAGGATGAGAATTCCCATCACTCCGATAGAAAGAGGAACTCTGAGGATAAGAAGAGTTCCAGGTTTAGAGAGACAGCCAGCAGTTGGGAGAGAAGACCAGGTGCGAAACCTGTAATAAATATCATCTTGGGAAATGCAGATTTGAGTCTCAGCCTCTACCGTGTGGAATTTGCAAATCTAGGGAACATAAAACCCTGGATTGCAAGAAGTTAAAAGATGCAACCTGTTATGGTTGCAACGAGAAGGGGCATATCAAGACCAATTGCCCTAGGAACCAGAAGAAGCCTGAGTAGGCCCAGAGAACAAAAGCACGAGTTGTCAGGATGAACGCCCAAGAGATGGGGCAGAATAATAATAATATAATATGTACATTCCCTTATCAAGCAGTTTATGTAAAAACTTATTTGATATTGGCACGTATAAATATATTATGAATGATAAAGGTTGAGAACTGTTGTCTCCACCTGATTAAGACTCCGGTCATTTAATGCCCGGTAGAATTGACGATGTTACGTCGATAGTGCTCCAACAAATCCTATATTGATATTAATATCTATTAGAAATCATTTTTCTAATATCCTTATAGCAAACTTTTGGTTGCATACTTAAGGACTCAATATAGTGATAAAAATCGATTGGTTGCCTTAAAAATCAAGTCCATATTGTGAGTGATAAGAAGCAATTAATTATCAAGACTCCTTATGAGACAACCCTCGTAATTACACGTGTCCGTACGATTAATTAATATTAAACATAAAAAAAAAAAAAAAAAAAAATGGTGGAACTGACCGTCCCCGGAATCGAACCCGGGTCTAGGCCGGCCGCACCCTTTCGCGCGCCTAACCAACTGAGCTAGGTGCCTAGTTTGTGAAAATTCCCATTCTAATTAGATATAAGCACTTGTACAATAAACTTCCTTATTATTTATCAATAATAATTTCTGCTAAGTGTCCTGTTTTTAATACAGGCAATAATAAATCTTCATGAACCATAAACTTAGCAAAAAAAATTTTTTCATTCACAAGGTATAACTACCAAGGAGACCATAGTAACCGATTCTTATAGATCGGCAAGGAATCTTTCCGAAAATCTGAGAGCACTCTTTCTTTGCATAGAGTACGACAACGTATATTATTTTAATTATTTTCTCACTGTTTTCTATCGCCTGCGAATGCCAAACTATGTTTGATAAAAGTGTCATATGAGGATTGGCGTATCCTAGTGTGTCCCATAGATTATTTCCATGTCTGATCAGCATGGAGGTTTAATACATGGAACCCCTAAGATATCCCAATTATCGTATTGTACTTCAGTCGACTAATAGTATTCAAAGGAGATATCCGGAATAGAACTATCCAAATAAATATTCCTCGGTAAAGGAATATGTGGACTCATAACATGAATGTGTCACTTATTAGACACAAGCGTTGATGAGTGAACTGGAGCCTGAGATATGGAAATCTCTGTAACCTCCTTGTACCTTGATTATCTTCTTCTAAGTTTACCCTGTTTACCTCTCTAGAGGCAAGTAGAGTTACGATTAACATCCCGCTTTGGGTTAGAGTGTTGTAAGAACTCCATGTTTAATATGGAACAACCGAAAACCTGATTAAGAAAATTTTTAGATATAGATTCATATATCCTAACTCGATATTCTAAGAGTTTGACATAGTTGGGTAAGAAAGACGGTTCATTTTTGCTTATGCATTGTTACCGCAACCCTACTTAGACAACGATTAAGATTTTGCCATCAGCTGCCCAGAATAGTCGAATTGTTCGACTAACGGCAAGGATTAGCTATTCCCTAAGATTTGTTAAGCAGTGGTTGAAATAACCATCTCACCTTAAGATAAGCTTTTCTATAAAAGTTGATAAATAGGTATCAAGGCTGCCCCTTTGGAGACCTTGTATAAATGAAATATTAAACAATCTATTGATTAGGACAATAGATTGGTAAGTCCAATTATCTGGATCTGAAAGTTGCATTGGAAGCAACGAACAAGATCATACAAATTCCTAACCATCTGTAAGTTGCCATCATTAGGCAGAGGATACTTCCTTAATTTCGGTAAATCTCGGGCCGAGATTTCTTTTAAGGGGGTGAGGATGTAACACCTCGAAAATTCGCGTGTAATAGAATAAACAACACGTGTCATAAATGACACGTGTCGTCATAAAACCGGATTAATAAAGATGTGTCGGGAAGATGTGAAAAGAGGCGTCATGTTAATTGTTACCTCTGAACACCTCCATTATAAATCCCAAGACCCGATTTAATATGTTACACATCTATGTTTCCCTAAAATCAGTGAATCATTGTTAATACGTGTTAATACGTAAAGCATGATAGGATATCGCGAAGAAATGAATGATAGATCTTGTTTTCGGGACTTTAATTTGAATTCAAAGAAACATATCTAAATGGTGGGGCTTCCAAACTGATTACAAGGCCTCCCTAATCATCATTCAACACTAGTAAGTTTGCTAATCCCTTCTAAATTAATTCTAGCTTAGTAATTAGCTTAAAAGTCAAACCGACGTAACTTCGGTTTGACTTCGCGATTGATTAATGATAGCTCAGTCGTATCGCAAATTAAAAGTACCGTGAGATAGGTAATTATGTGGGTATCAAACCCTTATAAGGGCACGTACCGAATCCAGACCTAACTAGGTCGTTTGTCGGGTCAAACGTTGACCGAAAAAGTCAACAGAATTACAAAATGCGATTTAATGCACGATTAGCAATCCGCGAGGCGTGTAACCTGTTTTAACCTTCATATAACTTGATAATAAGCATAAAAACTTGTCTAAGCTCGTTTGATTCGACAATTGTCCGTTTAAACCCGGTTCGAAACCGAAAGACGCAAAACTTTGACTTTTGCATTGACTTCGGTTCTGACCCGTTTTAATTTGATTCGGTATTGCCTTAGTGCTTCATTAGGGATGGGTTACAAGATAGTATAAGTCTCTGTACTTGTTTCGTTGATTATCCGATGTATGCGCGCGTTTCCGTTAATCGCTTAAATCGGACCATAATGCCCTTTTTACCAAACAACGAGAATTTTGAAAATGTGGAAGTACAATAATCTTAGTTACTGATTAAGAAACATGTACGTAAATTTTCACGTCAATTGGAAGTCCAGATTAAGAGATATGCGCGTTAGCGTAAATAATAAACTTTTTATTAGTTAAACGGCGCGATTAGCGCATAGCCTATCTAAATCCGATTTTCGGTACCAAACCTTTTCCCCACTGATGTTAAATAATATTTCGGGATTTTTGAAGATTTTTAATTATTTTTAAGCTGGTCTTAAGCTAGGCTTATCGCCTTAATTCGGTTAATACCGAATTTACCCTTTTCGGTTGTAAAATGATTTCTACAAAGAATTTTGACGCGAATCCAATCGCCACTGATTTTAAATAATAAATGGAATGTTTTGAGCCTGTTTTGCTGATCAGAAAACTCGGAATAGTATTTTAACCCATACGTCGCTTGAAACGGGTTTATACGCGTAATTTAGGCTTAAAACTATTTTGACACATACGGATTATTACCAACTACTATAATCTGTTAAAAATAAGGTGTTTACTGATTGCTTTAGTCCCAAACATCAGGGCTACGTTAAATCCCTTTTATAAACGTTAAAATGACCAAAATACCCCTACGGGGCATGATTAAGGATTAAACTCGTTTTGGGCATTATGGAAGGTATCATTATGATATCACAACATAATTTAAGCATATTAACTTAGGAAACCTGTTCGTGACCTATTCGGTTACCCGTTACGCGTTATTCGCGTTCGGATCGGTTTATATAACTAGTTAGCCGAAACGGGTCAAACCTTATCGGTTTTATCTCAAAATCCAGAATGTGTTTAGTTTACCCATATTATACAAGTCTCCAAACTTGTCGGGTCTAAATCACATTCTATTCCGGTCTTCGCTTAATCGTGCGTAAGAACCGTATATTTCCTTAAGACTAACCGGTCTAAGCTTAGGCTTAATTAAAGACCCGTTAGCATTCTAATTAATTATTTATACCATCATTCCAGACTAGAGCTTTCCGGTAAAATTGTACCTACGCTTACTTAAGTGACTACGGCTGAGTTATTAGATTCTTGCTACTTAAGACAGGAGCTAGCTCAGGTAAATACTCTTAACCTATTTTCCCAATACGGGCTTGAAATACGGTATAATGATACCGTAAATACTCTTAACTTATTTTCCCTATACGGGCTTGGAATACGGTATAATGATACCGCTTGGTCGGGTATTGAATATTTAATCTTAATGAAGGTTAAATTATTGAGGTAACCCGGTTTAATCTGTATTGTTTGAAATAAAAGCCTTTAGGGGTTAATGACCATGTCCCGGATATCCTTGGCATCATTGTATTATAAAATGGCCACGTCTTAGGTACGGGGTGTAGGCATACACCTGACAGTTACTAAGTAATAACGGTATCTCACTCTCTTGTGGGCCTATACTTGTGGCGTGTCTGTTAATCTTGACTCGGTTTCTACATCGGGCCCTGAACGTACAACGAACATGTAAATCTGTATACAAGGTTATAACTATAATTGTTCCAAGTATAAAAGATTAATTTTGCCTCTGTGCATTTTAATCAAAGTGTCAATATATTTTGTGCCAAGTGCATCCAAAACCAATTTTCTTAAAACTCTTTTCAAATGAGTCGGTTGAGTGTATTTACCAGTGAAAACTGACGTATTTTCCAAAAAGGTTAAGTGACAGGTACTGAACGTAATTGGCTGGAAGCTCAGGGCGCTAATAAGGAAATCTTGAAAGTCCTAGGCGTCTAAAGTCTGTTGAACAAGTGATACGTTTTAAGATCCGCCCGTGGATCCTTTACCTTCCGTTGTAATACTGGATATTACCTTATATTCGGAATGTAATAATATTTATCTTTTGCTTCCGCTGTGCATTATTATATATTGTGTTGTTTGACTATTATGTTGCCAACCACGTCACGATACTCCCCACCGGGCCCACCGGTGACACGTGGAAAGTCGGGGTGTGCCTTATTATATATTTTTTGCTTCCGCTGTGCATTATTATATATTTTTTCGGTGAGGTTGGAGTTGTCGACAGTAGTTTAATGGAGGTGGTCAGAGGTTCGAAGGGTGGGGTTTTTGGTGGATATCCACCTTTCGAACCTCGACTACCACCATTAAACTACCATCCACGACTCCAACCTCACCGGAAAAACGTGAGATGCGACGATAGTTGAAATTTTGAAGGTTTGAGTGGTGGAGAAGGTCACTTGAAGTTGGAGATGACTGGCGGTTGTCTCGTTTGGTGGTTTCACAGGTAAAGAGTGTTGCCGGAACAAGTTGCAGGCCGCTCGAGTAAGTTTCAGGTTGCCGGAGTAAGGTGTAGGTCACCTGAACAAGTTGTAAGGTCGCCGGAACAAGTTGTCGATGGTGTGTGGTGGTGATGGTGGTGGCAGGCGGTGGTTGTGGGTGGTGGTGTTGAAGACGGTGGTGATGATGATGATGGTGCCACGTAAGCTTACACTTCAGCATTTAACCAGGTTGTGTGTCACATAAGTTGCCACGTATGCAAAACACTAACGGGGTTATAACCCTGTTAGTAAAGGCTTGGTGGAGAAAAATCCAATAACCCTATTATTTATGGGATTCGTCCATATATTTTACATAGGCTATCTACCAAAAATTTGAAATCGAGTGGGTTCGCATGAACCCGCTCCTCAATAGGTGGATCCGCCCCTGCTCGAAGGGTTTGGGCTTGTGTCGTCATCCACCCCGCACCCTATGAGCCGGCCCTGATTTCAACATAACTCATTCCATTAGTGCGACTAACTTTCCAAGTTTAATATGTTGTTGTAGTTAGTTTTGATAATGCAAGTGTCTTTCCATTATTACATTACGCATCTAAATCATTGTAATGGTGGTTTCAACTTTACGTATATTGAAAACAAAAAAAAAAAAACGTGTGCACTTAAACTGACTTATGTACGCTTCCTCCTAAGATTCACATATGTATACGTGTCTATATCTTGAAACATTTTGCTTCTTATAAGAGATTGTTTTTATAATAACCAAAATGTATGTACTAAAAAGTAAATTAATTCTGAAAAGTATAAAAAGCTATCACGAGATGTTTGCGTCTGAGAAAGCTCTAAAAGCACGGGCTGATACACCGTTTGAAAAACGTACTGATATATGCTCATATATTTTTTAAAAGCATCGTTATACTTTCCTTTTTATATATTTGAAACAAAATCTCCTTTGCAGCGTACACTTGAATATATATATATATAGGGAGCCGCTAGAATGAGAACCACCACGAGTTATGAGAACCACGAGAACCGCGCCCCGCGGGTGGCCGTTGACCACGAAATTTTTTTTACACCTAGATCCGTATATTTTAAGACCGGGTGTAAATTTTGGGTTCAAACGGCGCGCCCGAGGGGGTAGTTTTTTACGCCTAAAGTTTGGTAAAAAAAAAAAAGAAAAATTAAAAAAATTAAAAAAACCCAAACTTTGGGCGTAAAAAACTACCCCCTCGGGTGCGCCGTTTGAACCCAAAATTTACACCCGGTCTTAAAATATACGGATCTAGGTGTAAAAAAAAATTCGTGGTCAACGGCCACCCGCGGGGCGCGGTTCTCGTGGTTCTCATAACTCGTGGTGGTTCTCATTCTAGCGATCCCCTATATATATATATATATATATAGGGAGTCGCTAAAATGAAAACCATCCCTAGTTGTGAGACATGAGAACCACTCTCTACCAATCAGATCATGCCATATATGAACTATTATTTTAAACCTTAAAGGGTATTTTAGTCATTTTGAGCAAATGTCGAATCTCATTTGCTTTGTCTGCCATTAAAGCCAACAGACTTTGTCTCCAATTGCTTTGAATGCCTCATCTCTTCTCTCTCTATCTCAAAACGTTCACCACCACCATCTTCAAAACACAATTAGATCTGAAACAGGCTAATCTGCCGTCCACACCCAGGAGTTGATGAACTCGCCGCCGACCCCCGATGTACTCGCCGCCGGCATCACCCACCCCGGTTTCTCTCTCTCACACACTTGTTCACCACCATGTTTCTCCGACAGAAGCGTCGCCGCACACGTCGGTGGTGAACAGAAGCAACAAATGGGCAACCAGGTGGTGGCTGGTGGGTAGAGGTGGTGCCGGTGGTGCTGATTCAAAAATCCTCTTCATCCGGTATATAACCGGTGATGGGTGGTGGGTAGAGGTGATGTTCTTACTCCGACTACAACAACAGAGAAATAGAGAGAGAATGAGAGAGTTCGAGGAGAGAGAAAGTTTCAGAAAGAGAAAGATGCCACCGCTGGCGGCGGCTCCGGTGATGTTCTTACGCCCGGTCATTTTTTCTGATGATGCGTAGATGATGTTGTTTTAATATGTGTATTAATAACTTCCATTCTTCACTTTAAACCTCCTTTTTACTCACTCTGTGAAGTTTTCCGGTGACCTGAGGCATCTCCGGTGCCGATTGGTCACTGAAAGGAGATTGGGTTGATGGGGGTTTTATAAATTTTGTGATGAGTTTTTTTAAGCTCTATTTTGTTTGATGGGGGTTTCTTGATTTTTGTTTATAGATGGTGAAAATATTTGGGGGAGGGGGTGGTTTGTACCTTCTGTTTAATTATTGATCTCATGTTTTTGTATATTTTTGATAATTTGGGCTGAAATTAAAGATATGGGGACTAAGTTGGCAGTGATAGGTCGAAAAATTTCTTCTGACAATTTGATGACGATGGCGTGGCAAGGACGGTGGAGGGTAGATTTTTGGCCTGCAACCTCACTTTGCAGCCATGATTTCCGGAAACTTTTGAGACAACCCCCGTTTTTTTCAAGATCCGCACATGCTTTTGATTGTTGTTGTTGGTGTTTAGATTTTTTTTCCAGTCGATGATGATAAGTTCAACGTATCTGAGACCCCTACTGAGTTGCGATTTTTGGGTGAGTAGAAAAAAAAATTTATAAAAAAGTTTTTGTAAAAAATGTTTTTTTACATCCGTAAAAAAAATTTGTTTACAACCGTAAAAATTTTTTGTAAAAAATGTTTTTTTACAACCCGTAAATTTTTTTTTGTAAAAAAATGTGTTTTTTGTAAAAAAAATATGTTTTTTCGTAAAAAAGTTTAAACCCGTAAAAAAATTTGTCGTGAAAAAAAGTTTAAAACCGTAAAAAAGTTTTCCGTAATAAAAAGTATTTTTGTAAAAAAATTGTTCTGTAAAAAAAGTTTTTCTTAAATTTTTGTTATTTGTAAAAAAGTTTTTGTAAAAAAAATTGTAAAAAAGATTTTGTAAAAAGCTTTTTGTAAAAAAACAGTTCAAAACCGTAAAAAAAGTTTTCGTAAAAACCATAAAAAAGGGGTGTAAAACGAGCCGTAAAAAAATTTAAAAACGGCACGTAAAAAATCGGGGCGTAAAACGGGCCGTAAAAAAGCTTAAAAACAGCGCGTAAAAAAGGGGCGCTAAAACGGCACACAAAAACGGGACGAAAAACGGGACGTAAAAAACGGCTCGTAATTTTTTTTTAAATCTTGAAATTTTTTTTATCAAAAAATCTGATTTTAAAGTTTTGTTTTAATAAAAAAATCTGATTTTTAATAAAAATAAATTAATGTAATGAGACAAAAAGGTAATAAAAACAATAAATATAATAAAGACAAAAAAAGGAAATTTACTTAAATACCCTTTTGAAATTAAAATATAAAAACATTATAAGACAAAAGAATTTTATAATAGTTTTGTTTACTTTTAATCTCATCCATCCATTTTGAAGATCTAATGGTTAGAAAGTGATTCTTGTGGTTCTCTTAACTGGGAGTGGTTTTCATTTTAGCGGCCCCTATATATATATATGGAGAGGATCATGAGAAAACTAGATATAAATGAGAAAACTAGAAAACTAATTAAAAACCACTAAAAATGAGGGGAGAGTCTTTTAATGAAGGAGGGAGGACTTTTAATGAAGGAGGGGTAAAATTGGAAAAAAATATATATAACTTTTCAAACATTTCCCATTTCTTCATATGTTATCATTTTAAAACAAAAATGACACCATAAGATCACAAATTTTTGTATCTTTCATTCAAGTATATTCGAGCATATTTTTTATGACATAAAAAAAAAATTATGGTGTCGTCTTGTTTCAATACTATTATTATAGTAGTGCACATGTGTAATATAACATGTACTACAATTGCATTACATGCTTAAAATTAGCCTTTTGAGTCTAGTTTAGCTTTTAGGGTTAGTTTTTTTGGAGGTTTAGGAATAGGATTAGGTTTTTGGGTGTGGGGGGAGGGGGTTTAGGTTTTTGGGGGATGGGGGTGGGGGGGTTTAGGTTTTTTTCGGGTTTATGTTTAGGGTTTAGTTTTAGGTTTTCGGGATGGTGGGGGTGGGGGGGGGGTTAGGCTTTTGGTGGGAGGGTGAATTTAGGTTTTTGGGGGGTGTCGGTGGGGGGTGGGTTAAGTGGTTTAAGCTTTATGTATTAGTGCACATGTGCAGTACAACCAAAAAAAAAAATTTTTTTTTGAAATTTTTTTTCCATACATAAAAAGTAGCGATTTTTCTATAAAAAATTGAAAAAAAAAAAATTTGTATGTTTTTTTGGTTAGTTTTTTGGTTTTCTCATTTAAACTAGTTTTCTCATGATCCATCCCCTATATATATATAAGTGACCGCTAAAATGAGAACCATCTCGAGTTGTAAGAACTTTTTGATCCGGGGCGAGGTGGACCAATTTTTTTTTCATAAACGTAGATGCGTGTATTATAAACACATTGGTAAAAAAAATTCAAAAAAAAATGTCGTGTGTGTAGTTTTGAGCACTACAAGTTTGTGTTTACGGGTACCGTAAATTTTCCGGTACCCGTAAACACAAACTTGTGGTGCTAAAAACTACACACACGACAATTTTTTTTGAATTTTTTTACAAATGTGTTTATAATACACACATCTACGTTTATGAAAAAAAATTTGGTCCACCTCGCCCCGTACGGTGTAGTTCTCACGGTTCTTACAACTCGAGGTTGTTCTCATTTTAGCGGTCATTTGATATATATATATATATATATACAGGGAGCCGCTAAAATAGAAACCACCCCCAGTTGCGAGAACCATAATCCACCAATCAGAATAAATGATAATTTGGTCATTTGATCCAAATGTCTTGTCCATCTCTCTCTCTATGTCTTTCTTTAAAGAATTCAGATTCTCTCTTCTCTGCCATCACTTTTAAACCACAACCTCCAAATTTGAACCCATGTTTCTCTCTCTTCTCTCACCTTTTCAAAACCCAGAACCTCACCACAACCTTGTCCCCCCTCTCAATTAATGGCCGGCCACCAAGCCAGCGACGGCCGGAGAAGACAGCGACGACCGGAGAAGACAGCGACGGCTAGAGAAGACAACGGCGATGACGATGTTAGATGATGACGATGACGTTGCCGCTGAGATTTGATGATGATTCGTTGTTGTGTAATGATGATGAAATTGTGACACCTGGGTCACTGCGACCATCAAACAAATACCAAAGCAATGAAATATTGTATTTCATACTTGGGATTTGTACAAATATGTGTATCATTTGCACATATCAATTCTTGTTCGATTTCGGGCTCTAAATCGCTTTCTGGAAGGTTATACGCGCACTGATGCGTAAATATAACCAGTTTAATGCAACGGAGACTCCGGAATAGTGAAAAAGGCTTAACATACCTTAAATAACCTTTACATAACTTAGAAATAAGTTTTGAAGGCTTTGGTATGTCAAAAACAAGTTAATTCGCCTACAGGGACTAAATTTGACAAACTGCGAAAGTATGCCAATTTGAACTGTAACAGACATTCCGGAACATGACCATAAGTTAAACATACCATAAATATCCTTTACATAGCTTAGAAATAGGCTTTGAGGGGTTCGGTGTGCTAAAATAAACTTTTGGGTCATTCAGGGACTAAAAGCTTCAAAAAGTGCACAAGTTTGCACTTTCGCGCATAACTTACGTTCTGAATACATCAGGACATCCAAAAATTTATGTAAGCACTAAAATATTTTATTTTAGTGTTTGGCATAAGAAAAATCCATTCGTCACGCCATTTGGATCGTTTTTCGCGCTTATGCGCATTCCGTCGTAATTAACCGAACATCGCGATCGTACGGCCAAACGAACCGACATCCGAGATGTTTTCAAGCATATTTCATGTTCCCTATGTCTTAACATCATTGTGGAGCTTGAAATTGGGTTTGATGGGTGTTAGAAGTGCCGTTACGCAACGAAACAAGGTGCAGGGACTGAAACTGTAATTCTGCCAAAGTTAATGGCTTACGGACCGTAAGCCATGACCCTTACGATCCGTAAGGGGTCCCCAGAACAGCAGATCAGTTTAAACAGCTGTTGCCTCTTCAGGATAATGAGGGGCCAATTTGCACTTGCCTCTTCAGGATAATGAGGGGCCAATTTGCACTTGCCTCTTCAGGATAATGAGGGGCCAATTTACACTTGCCCTTTCATGCTCGTGAGGGGCCATTTTGATGTTACCATAAGGTTTCAACAAGTGTATGGACCAGATCAAAGCACGTTATTCGATAAACGATCCTAACGGTTCCAAGAATCCTATAAATACCCAACCCTTTCACAACTCAAAACCCACAAATCTGATCTAAAAGCTCTAAGTTGAAGTCATTGCTTCATACCTGAGCTATTCGATCGAGTTTTACTAGCGGGGACCCTTTGTAAGTGTTCCTTCGTTCTTTTATCGCTTTTCTAGTCCGAAACTCAAACTATGTTTGACTTTCTGCATTGACCAGTTTATGGTCAATGCGAAGTTCGTTTGAACTTCATAACGTGAGCGTAATCACGATGGTTATAGTCTCATGTGACTATACCTACTGATTACCACGTTATCTAGGCTCAGTGACGAGTCGTAGTTTAGGCCAAAATGCGTGTTATTGCGTATTTTGTAACCAAACTACTCTTAGGTATCAAAACCGTTTGTTTTGATACCAAACCTGTTTTCTAAACTTAGTTAAACATGTTTCAACATGCTTAGCTCGTCACTTTTAGTTTAGTGCTTATATAGGGTCGTAAGGTAAGCGATCTAAACAATCGCTTATACTTTCGAACCCGACCCGTTTGGTCGATCATTAGGATCCGACCAAACACATTAGGTGACCATAGTTGTATAGGGAATAACCTTCCGAGGTTATACCTTATGGTCACATCGTTTGAGTAGTTGTATGATAGGTAGTATATATGCCTTAGGTAAATTACCAAAATACCCCTTTGACGCCAAAATTCATTTTGAACATATGTAACATAACTTTTGACATCTAAACTGATTTGGTAACAATATTAGACATGTTAAGGCATATTTTACTTATCATAGGACTAGTTAGGCGTTCCGAACGCATTTTACGCGAACGACGCGTTAAAGTAGCATAAGCTACCTAAACGGGTCGTAATGGGTCGTAAGCACTTAGGTCAGGTTTCATTTTAGTATGTAGGCTTTGTTAAACCATATTACACGAGTCTTCATACTCATTTGGTTTACGAGCCCTCATTCTATCCAATCCTCCGATTTAGGTCCGGTATATTAACATAGTTACCTATATTAGGTGCCGTTTGATATCCGTGATCTCTAGCATTGTTTGGTTGTTACTCATGGACTACTAAGCAATCTCAAGTGAGTACATAGACCCCTCTTTTACTGTTTTCCAAACATTTTGGGGTGAAACACATGTGCCTACTTGTTACTTTCATGCTTTCATATCATATGCTTGTTATGTTCAATAGTACACTTATAGTACATGATTTCATTGTGTTTATGCTATGTATGCCCATTGTGTGCATACTTAGTACATCGTTTTACATTACATTTTATGCTATGTATGCCCATTGTGTGCATACTTAGTACATCATTTTACATTACATTTTATGCTATGTATGCCCATTGTGTGCATACTTAGTACATCATTTTACATTACATTTTATGCTATGTATGTCCTTTGTTGCATACTTAGTACATTTGTTATTCATCACATGCTTACATTTTGGTATGCCCATTGAGACAATGTACATTCATTAACATTAGCTACGCCGCTCGTTAGTAGGTAATGGTACCATAGGACTTGACAACTCCCGTTCCTGAACCCTGGGTTTGTTTGGGTGGAAGGAATAACCGAATTCGATAAACATAAAAACAAGATAGACCTTTAAATTTGTTTAGGGGTTTATCGCCACAGTCACAAGGCTTGGATGTATGCATTTTCACAATACCGCATAGATGTTTATATCAATATAGCATGCATTTTTTCCACAAAACATAACTTTGATTTAAACCATGTTTTACTTCAATACCTTGTTTTTGTGCAGTTTACATATGGTTTAGTTGATATATTTCACTTACCATACATAAACATTTTGACATTGATATACACAATTCATGATTTACATTAGACATAAACATTTTGACATTGATATACACATTACATGACTTGCATTAGACATAAACATTAGACATAGACATTAGACATGGTTTTCACATAAACATTTTGACATTTGATTATACATAAACATTTTACTTTGGTGGTTTGGTTTGAGTAAGTGATTTAAGTAACGAGGCGTGTGTAATACGATACAAGCATGGTGGATACGCCGCGGGTACTTCCTATATATAAGTGCTTGTATGGTATTACATATCGTAGCGTTATTTGAATCATTTCAATTTAGACATATAACATTTTATACAAATAACATACTTTTCACAATACATTGTTTTACAAACAACTTATCTAAAACAAACTCATTTTACTTGGTTATTTACTTAACCATGTATTATTCTTTTATACATATATATCATTTGGTTTATTTATCACTTTTCAAATGATTTACAAGACAAAGCAAATTACAAGGTTCATGACTAAACATTTTCTTAAACATAAGTCATGAATCTTATTTTCACAAAACCTATGTATCTCACAGGCATTTTTATGCTGACGTACCTATTTTCATATGTGTTTCAGGATATGATGCATAGGATTTATCAAGATACACTTAGGCAGAATTGGGCCTTAGTGACAATAAAAGATGCAAGACTAGTTATTTATGTTATATTTCTTTGATTGTCAAGACATTGTAACTCTTTTAATCAATAAAACAATATTTCGATTTCCATGTGTTATGAAACAATGATTCTTCTGTTACAACACTCCCCGACGTTTCCGCCACGTTTTGTTGTTTTACGTGGTTGGGGTGTGACAGAAATGGTGGTTATGGCCGACAAGCCATCGACGGACGGAGAAGACAGCGGACGCCGGCAGCGCCGCCGCTCACGGCGGTGGTGTTTTTTTTTCTGACGAAGTTATACGGTAAACCTCTCCCAACTCACTTGTTTCTTTTGATTTTTTTAAGTTTTCAAGTGTTATCGGCCTGATGTGGTTTTACCGATGATGAAGATGAGTAACGACGATGACTGGTAATAATGATGATGATTCTGGGCAGTTGGAGCCACGCCGGCAAACTACGTGTCACACCCCAACCGATGGCGGAATCATTTGGGCGTGGCACTGAGCGAGACATATTGTTCAAGAGAATCCATAACAACTATTAAGTGACAATATATTTAACGTTAATGTCCCATACCACTAACATATAAAGCATAAACAGTCATTACAGATAATTGTCTCATACACAAAATACTGTTCCGACAACTCAGATTTATTTAGTTTGTTTGTAGACCTCCTACTCGATTCAGCAAGCATAGCATCCTATCAACCTGTCACATACGTTAAAAAAAGTCAATACATAGAATGTAATGGTGAGTACACAAGTTTGCATAGCATATAATATAGTGAAAAGCGTTTACGCATAACCAGCATGTATCACGTAGAAATGTGAATCAAGTAAGCTATCGACAATGACGTATGCAACCGACATGACTGCGAGTTGTAGAATGCGCAACACATTTTCACCACTGTGAATATGTGAAGTAAGGCCCTTAACAAACCATGTCCACGACAGGTGCTGACTCCAAACTATAGTACTATCGTTGCTAAGGTGTCAGGCAAACAATCACTGTGTAAACATAACATACAAGCATTCATCGAGTCACGTATAACATGGGAGAGAGGTTAGCGTTTATAAAGAGTTTGAGTATTGTGTGCGTTGTGTCATTGATATAGAACGTACGTAACACCCAAAAGTGCGTTAAGCGTAAAAGGGTTCGAGTATACTCACAGTGCGTGCTTAGCTAGTAAACACAGACGGTTGGATTGAAGGGAGCGCTTGGAGTTAGCATGAGCATAGAATAGTAGCGTGAGCGTTGAGCAGCATAATAAAGTGTCAGATAGTGATCCAAACGAGTGGGGATGACTCATCCGGACGGATGGTCATTCGGTCGGATGGTCATCCGAGCGGATGGCCATTCGAATGAGTGTGGGTTGGTTTGTAAAATTGTTGAAATTTGAAGTTTTCATCGTAGCATTTAATCAATATAAAGTATAGGTTCCAAGTCATCTGGTCGGTTGGTCATCCGGACGGATGGCCATTCAATCGGATGGCTATTCGATCGAGAGACTGGTAGTTTGTAGCTTTTCGTAAAATTTTCGAAGTGTCAAGCTTTGCGTTTGATGGAGACGGCATGACGGTGTGTCAAACAATGGAAACACACCAATCCTAGCTCATTCGATCGGATGGGGACCACCCCATTCGATTGTACTCACTGTTCTTTTGGTGAAGTTTCATGTTCAACCCGTTGCCTCTTTGGTGGAAATCCGTTTTCAAGCCGGCTCTCAACTAGGAAGTGAGTAGAGAGTCTGAATGAGTATGGATTCCATCGGTTTTGTGTAGTTTGTTGAAGAAAAGTTTGAAGTAAGTTGAAATCAGTTGAAAAATATTAAAATCTTGTAAGGATTCGTGTTAAAACATGTGGAAATCCTTTAGATCTGGACTAATCTTGATGAGATGACATCACACTTCAGTTTGCATAAGAAACCGAGTGAGAACCACCTTCAAGGAGTCCAAATTAGGTGATTTCTGTTAGGATCTGAGTTTGGATTGATTGTGTTTTACGTTTGAATTAAAATGAAAGATGAATGAGTAATGCAGCGGAATATAAATGGAAACAAACTTTGCACACAATCAAACAGGAGAATTGCTTTCAACATACAAGTTTAACATTGAACCAAATGCTTGAATTTATTACAAGCTTCAATTACAATATGCAAGTATGTAACAAACTCCCCCTCAGCCTGAGCTCACAGTGATTGTTCATACAGGAATGAAAGTGATGAAGAGAGCTAATAGAATAGTACATGGTACTGTTCTATTTATAGGCACGGACAAACCATTGTGGCATCTTTGCTGACGTCACCATGAAAGTGACAGCTAACCTCCTAACAAAATCTAACAACTGATCTATACAAACACCGCTATGCTAACCATTGATTACAATACATTATATAAAACAAACTAAACTACTGCTTTAGCCTTCCACTGTTGTGGCTCCAGCGGTACTTGATATGTTCAGCAGTGCTTGACCCATAGCAGTAGATTGATCAGCAGAGCTTTAGTCTTCATCAATCTTTGACTTGATCAGCAGTTGTAGGTCAGCAGTTGTAAGGATCAGTGGATTGGAGGTCATCAGATGTTGAAACCACTTTCAAGGGGAGAGGCTTGTATACATAACATCTGCTTATTTTGGATCCACTGCTCTGATCCAGTTTTGGCTTTAATTATCTGTTCCTCTGATAGGGTTCAATCCCAACAATCTCCACCTGGAACAGATAATGCCAAAACCCTTCATTATTGTGGAGCTTTATTGCCTCATCAACAGTTCCCTTATTTGCCCTTTGAGTTGTAACTCAAAGTCTAAGGCATCTGTGTCATCTTTATCCCTGCACAGTGGAAGATCAAGGAGATCCTACAGATCTTCAAGACTTAGGCCAAGTGCTTGTTCCCTTGATATTTTCTTCACTTCTCCACTAGACTTGATCACAGTCAGTACATGGGACTGTTTATCAGTTTTCCACTTTAGTAGGGTTTCTTGGGAGATTTTTATTAGATGATGAGTTTGGAGATGCTGGCCTTGTGATGACTGGCTGAGCAGTGCTTTGAGCTTGAGCAAGTTCAGCATTTTCAGCCATCATCTGCTTAATGACAGATTTTATAATATCATCACTAGCAGCTATATCTTCTGGTGTTTCTTTTTCCATCTGTTTTTGCCTTCTTCTTTGATAAAGAAATGCACCAGCTGGAGCAGTGGCTCTTCTGATTTGCAGCTTTAGTGGTCTTGTTGAAACCTCTGCTTCAGGGTAGTCAGGTTTTTGTGGAATCTTTGGATTTTTCTTCCTTAGATCCTCCAGCTTTTTGTAAGTGGCCCTGACCTTGTCTTCTTTCCACCTCATCACTTGGTTTTTAGACCCAAAATCAGCAGTAATTAATTCCTCTTTCATTCTCCTCAGCTCCAATGCCTTATTAGGTACATTCTTCTTGTACTTTGCCCAATCAGGAGGAGTGTGTTTGACCTTGTTTTTAATCATTTCTTGAATCCTGGCTGCTTCACTTTCAAGCTCAAGAATGGTCCATTCTTTGTACATATGTTTTTCTCCCTTATACTTCTTATAAGCCATGATATTTTCAATATAGTCTTTTCTCAGGGATTCATCTGCTCTTTCTGATATTTGCTGACAAACATTCTTTGCAAACTGCTCCAAAGATCTGACTTTTGTGAGCAGAAATTGATAATGCCTTTGTATTTCTTTGTCAGACTTTCCTTGTGAATTTTTCTTGGACATATCCTCAGCCTGTTGAGCCTTAACTTTCAAGTATTCTTCAATGTTGTTAGGCCTGGGATATCCTTCAACTGATGGCAAACTCCTTTTAGCAGGGTCATCCTCAAAGTAGAAGGACTTGATCTCTTCTCTGACTACTGCAAGTTCTAGAGGATATTGGACACCTGCAGGAGTAATGTCAGTGATTGGCTTTTGAACCTGAGCTGATGAGAGAGGAACAGGGTTTGGTATTGTAACAAGTGATAAAGGTTGTGAAGATGTTGGTGGTGGTGAAGTATCATCATCTTTCAGAATTAACCTTCTCCTTTTTGGTTGAGGAGAGGCTGATGATGTTTTGGATGGATCAGTGGTGGTGATTTGAGTGGTGATTATTGTAGTGGAAGTGATTGAAGTGGGAGGTTGCTGACTAACAGTTGTTGAAACAACTGGTGTTTCAACCACTGTTGCCATTACAACAGATGTTGTGACATCTGTTGTCTTCTGCTTTTTGGCAGGAGATGAAGTGGTGTTGATGATGTTTTAGGTGGTGAGGTGATCTTTGGTGGTGGTGGTAAGACAGTGGTTGTGGTGTGTGTTGAAGTGGTGGCAGGTGTTTGGCTAGCAGTTGTTGAAACTACTGAAGTATCAGCAGTTGTTGATACAGCAGGAGTTACAACAGCTGTTTGGGTGGAAGATTGAAGTGTGAGATTTTCGATAGGTTTAGGAGTTTGCTTTGTGGGTCTGGATGATTTGTGTTTGGGTTCCCTCACTTTTCTAGTGGGATTCTTTCTTTTTGGCTCAGGATTTTGGTTATCCTTTGGCTCAGAAGTACCCTGCTCATTTAGCTCCATAAATGCTCTTTTCTCCTGTTCCCATCTGGCATTATCCTTAGCCTTTCTATCCCTTTTTACCTCTGCTAATGCATCAGCAATGGCATTAGTGGTAACATCTGGCAAAGGGATGTCTTTGAGCATACTATCTTTTGTGGTTCAATATAAAGACCATCTTCTACTCCCTTCTTCTTCCACTTCTTGATTTTCTCCCCCTTTTTGGCATTATCTGGTGGTGGGTTATCAATAAAGAGAACAGTGGGAGGAGCAGTGCCAGTGGTGTTCAGTATGTGGGCCTTTATAACCTTGATGTCAGCTTGGGTATCTTTAAACCTTGACTCCATCATGTTTCTCAACTTTTGAACATGTATCTCATACTTCTGATCAGCCAATTGTCTTTGATGTTGGAGCAGTGGTTGAAATAAGTTCCATAACTCATTTGCAGCAGGTGCAGGTTGTGCAAGTGCTTGAGCTAGAGCAGCAGTGGGTGGTACCTTTTGAGCTTTCAACAACTGTTGCAGCATATCTTTAATTTCTGCAATAGATGTGTCCAGTTTGTCAATTCTATCCGTCAATTCTCGGTACATTAAACCATCACCCAACTTAATGGGATCATCTGATTTCCCACTAACAGTGGTTGATTCAGGGAGTGTACTCTAATAATCATCCACTGATGCCCCTTTATCTTGGAACTGGGGACTTCTTCCTTCAAAAAGAGAAACACTTTTTAGTGAACCAGTGTAGACTGGATACACAAGTGTTCCCAGAGAAGAAATTGCCTCCAAGGAAGTCTTATTGATGTAACCACTGTCCAAATGCAAACCAGTGGGTTCAGCACTTGTAGTGGCTTCTTCACTTGGACTACTACCAAGAGTTACTTGTAACTCAAGGGGTGTAACCTCCTCAGGTGTTGTTGGTGGGTTAGCAATGATTGATACATCAGACCCAGTCACTTGTTGAGGTATGTTCTCATTAACAGGTGATTGAGAAGGACTGGTTTGTGCCTGGTTCAAATCAAGAACATCCAACAATGTTTTTGTCTGTGGGGGAATTGTGGAGGTGAGGTTGGGTGTAGAAAGAGAATTAGCCCCGGGCATTGGGCTGTGGATGATGGAAGCAAGTGATTCCAGAGCATCATATTGTGGTGTCCCTATATGTACAACCTGTTCTTTTTGATAAGAAGCAGGAGGAGTTTCGTGTATGGATTGAGATATTTCTACCATCTGCTGTGAGGAAGTAGCAGCAGTGGTTTCTTGTGACTTTTGTGCTGTCACTGGCAGTTGCTCTGGTATCTCATCCTCCAGAGTTGCCTTTTTTGTAGGTTTGGGGGGTTTTTGAGTTTTCTTTTGTCTTGGATTTTTGGTGGTTTTAGGTGTGGGTTTCACAACAGTTGTTTTGCTGCTGTGATCACCTAGAGCAGTAGGCTCAGCAGCAGATACCTGAGGAGCAGTGGTAGCTGCTAAATTCTGCTCAGGAACCTCTGCTTTTGTTTTGCAAGGCGTTGAAAGTCTTGTAAAAGTTTCAGCTGTTAAGCTGTTTATTTGAAAAGAGTCACCTTGTTTTATTACATGAGCATCATCCTTACCAAATTTCTTTTGAAAGTAATAACTTAGAAATCTTGGAAAAAGTAAGAATGACTTTTTATCAACATTTTTAACCAAATCATTAAATATTTCCTGGGAGTAGTTAAAATTTTCATCTTGTAGAATAGCATATCCCAGGTTTTGAATCTTTAATGGTATCTCATTGAAAGCAGTTGTTTTGTTTGAAACACACATCAAAAGGGTATGGAACAAAAATCTTGTTACAGGTGGAAAATTACCTTTTTGTAAGGTATCTTTTTTTTATTGAATCTGCATACCCCCTTTCAAGGAAATCAGTTTTTAACTCGTTTTTGGGAAAAGAAGTTTTACCTTGCTGATCATTGAGTTCAAAGACTTCTGAGATGGGTTGTGGTGTGATTTTGACTGCTTTACCCATTAGAGAAGAGTTAATGGCTATGACGTCTTCGCCTTGTTTTTCAAGAGTAACATTTTTCCAGAACTCTCTCTGGGTTTTCAGGTAAATCGGAGCATCTGCTGTCAGCAAAGTTTTGTACTTCGATGCAGACATAGTGTCAATGATTGAATCGTAGATGTCGATGATGCCGGGTTTTGTAAGAAGACCCAGATAGTTATGAGGAGCTTTGTATGGGATTTCGATGGGTGTGGTAGCCATTTGAGTGGCCTTTTCAGAAGATGATTTTGAAGTGGATTTCGCAGATGACTTTAATTTTGTCATTTTGAAGAAGGAAATCGATGAAGGATTTGAGAGAAAGAGATAGAAACTGCTTTGAGAAAGAATTTTTTGTGAATTCGATTCGACAGTAAAACCATGTTTGGGGATTTTCCTCAGGGTTTTATATAGGAAAAAGTGAATGCTGACGTGGCAGCGGTTACAAAAGATCTGACCGCTATGTACTGTCCACTTGCCAACCCCTGATGAAATGAAGGACAAGTGTTTTATGAAGACCACTGATGGAACAAGATCAGTGGTTATAACGGTAATAATGAAGGCAGTGGGTGATTTTTGCTATCAGTGGATTGCATATCTGTGGATAAAACACCGATTTTAGACAAAAGTGCTTATCAAGGAAATGAGAGAACAGGGGTTGACTTTCTTGTGAGCACCCCTTCATTGATGTTGCCAATGATTTGGTCAGGTGGATGAGATTTCAAGAAGATAAGATCTCCTTGGTATGGAACAATGGCATTAAGTGGGGAGGGATGCAGATGTGAATCATCTGAGCTAACCACTACTGGTGACTTTGATGATCCAGCAGTGGCTTCAAAAGGTGGTGGAATAGGAGGTAATGGTGTGGACACATGCTGACTTTGATCCACTGTTTGGGGACTTTTGTCAACAGTGTTTGTTAATGTGGAAGCAGGGGTTAATGGGCTACTTTGGTCAACAACTGTTGAGGTAGCAGTGGTTGAACTTTGACAGCTGTTTTGAACATTTGCTGCTCTTCCACTTGATGCAGACTTTTGTTGTGGAATGATGATTTCATATCCATAGTCTGATGATGAAGTTTCTGATGGACCTGCATTGTTAGACTTGACAGCAACACTTTCAAATGTGAATTTATGAAGATCAAATAAGTCTGCAGGATTTGCTGGGATTTTCATTGATGAAAGTTCATTGAACTTTACATTCAAAGTCTCTTCCACTGTCTTAGTCCTTGTGTTAAACACTTTGTAGGCCTTAGCAGTGGTTGAGTATCCCAGATGATAACCACAATCAATTTTGGCTGCAAACTTTCAGATAGAATCTTTTAAGTTTAAAATGAAGCATGGGCAGCCAAAAACCTTGAAATGTGAAATCAATGGCTTTATTTTATACAGCAATTCATAGGCAGTCTTTTGATGCCTGGGGTTGATTAAAACTCTGTTTTGGACATAGCAAGCAGTGTTTACTGCCTCGGCCCAAAAAGTTAATGGCAAACCTGAATCAGCAAGCATGGTTCTGGCAGCTTCAATCAAAGTCCTGTTCTTTCTTTCAACAACCCCATTTTGTTCTGGTGTTCTTGGAATGCTGTATTGCCTCACAATTCCTTTTGACACACAAAAATCATCTAACTCCTTGTTCCTGAACTCTGTGCCATTATCACTTCTGAAGATTTTTACTGGCAAGTCAAACTGCTTTTCAACCTGTTTCATAAAGTCTTGCAGAATGCCTGCAGTCTCATCTTTTGAGTGTAAAAAGTAAGTCCATGTAAACCTAGAAAAGTCATCAACAATAACCAGACAATATCTTTTCTTCCTAAGACTCATGACTTTAACTGGGCTAAACAAATCCATATGAAACATTTGCAAACATTTGGTTGTTTTGGACTCTTCAATTGATTTGTATGAGCTTTTATGTTGTTTTCCTTTTAAGTAGGAAACACAATGCTCAGAACAGGTGAACAGTTTTTTGAGGTAAACCTCTTACTGTTTTGAAATGGAAGTGATTGTCTTGAAATTTGTGTGCCCCAATCTCCTGTGCCATAATTTTGTCTCTTTGTTTGATGCAACTGAGAACAGACAGGCATCAGTCCTGGGACTCTCTTTTGACATATCTACCACATAAACATTGCCACTTCTTTGAGCAACAAGTTGGGTTTTTCGAGTTTTTATTATTGCTTCAATCTTTTCAACCATTTCTGGTCCAACAATCCTACAACAATCCTTTGTGAAGAAAGAGCCATAGCCCTTATCACTCATCTGAGAGACACTTAGGAGGTTGAATTTTAGATTGTCTATTAGATTGACATTTTCAAACTTAACTTTACCAGATTGCACAGTACCAGACCCCAGAGCCTTTCCTTTACTATTATTCCCAAAGGATATATCACCCCCTCCATGTGTTTTGAAATCTCTGAGAAGGGCCCTACATCCTGTCATGTTCCTGGAGCCTCCACTATCTACATACCAAAGACTATCTAAGCATGGATAAGCTCCCTGCACATGTAGTAAAGAATTAGTTCATTAGGGTCTCCAAAGCCAATATGGCTTTGGATATGGTCTCAGCAGTGTCTAGGTTAAGTTCAGATGGATGGGCAGTGGTTAGGTCAGGGGTTTGGACAGTTTTGGGACTGTTTTTCTCTAACCACTATTGGGGTTCTTGCCCAATAATCTGCTGATAACCAAAAGGATGCCTGTTCACTCTTGGTTTAGAAGGCCTTTTGTAAGCCTCATAAACATGTGGGATCCTTTGGTATGGTGATTGTCCCTTGCCTCTTCTGTATTGATTGGCAGGGGGTGCATCAGTCACCTGAACATCTCTTTTGACAGATGTTTGGTTCAGCTGTTTTGTAACAGCTGTTTGGACTGGCACAAACAGTGGTTGATTCTTGGTGAACTTGACAGATGATGTTGATGAACTCTGGGATGTTTTTGCAGTGTACTCATTCTTTTTTACATCAAAGTTTTTGAGATACACACATTCTTGAGTTTTGTGGTTTGTCTGAAAACAGATTTTCAAGAACCTGAGGTGATACCTTGGCAGCAGCCATCATAGCACAATCATATTGATGATCATTTTCTTGAACAGCTCTCTCTTCTTTCTCACCTTCTTTCTTCTCTTCTTTTTCTTCTTTGGACCAGGGGTCAAATAGTGGTTCAATCAGGGTTTCTGAATTTTCTCCCAGCAGTAGTTCACCAGCAACTGCAGTAACCACTGCTTCAGCCACTTCATCCACTGTTTCAGCACTTAGCTGTTCTCCTTCAGCTTCTACCCCTTCTGGTATTGACTCTAATGCCATCAGACAAAATTCATCATTAAAAGTATCATTAGAAGCATAGAGTGCAAAATTTTCATCACCAAGTTCATCAGGCATACTGCTCCAGTCAACAAAGCCTTGGGTGAAAAAGCTTTGCTGATCTGGTTGAACCACTGCTGGAGCAGTTTGTTGAGGTGAAACAGGTTGCACTTGTGCCTGAGGGACAGGGGTTTGAACATACTAAATTTATGGAACAGTGGTTTGAACATAATGCACAGGCACAGGGGTTGCAGCATAGTAAGCAGTGTTAACATGGGTTGCAGGGGTATATTGGGCATAATGCACAGTGCTTGGGTGTTGTGGTCTAGGGTTTGAGCTGGGATGAGTTATAATTGGACCAGTGGTTTGACTCTTGCATTCCCTAGCAAAATGACATCGCCTATTGCATTTATAACACTTGATTTTTGAGTTATCCAACCCCACTTTTAAATTCCCATGTAACCCTGGGAATTTTCTCCCTGTTCATTTATTGAATTTGCTTATTCTCACACTAAGCAATGCCAATTGATGCAAGATGTCCATTTCTTCTAAGCCAGTGGGATCAAAGTGTTGCAAATCATTAAGTTCAAAGCATAAATTATCAGAGTTCTAGCTTTCTCCATTTGTTGTGAAAGCAAAGTTGGATGGGTGAGGATCAAAGTTGAAATTACCACCAGCAGTTATGTCTATAAAATGATCATAACTCTGATCCTCACTGCTGCCAGACTCTTCTTGACCCAGAAGAGCTGAGTTGCCAAATGAATAGTCATCTGCAACTTTGCCAGACTCCTGCAACTTCTTTTTCTAGTTTAACTCCCTTTCATAGGTCAGGAGTCTACCATGAAGTTGGGTCAGTGTTAGGTCTTTGAACTCAACAGAATTTCTAGTCACAAAGGCAATTGTGTCCTATTTTTCAGGTAGTGATCTAAGAAACCTGCTATTTTGGGTAGATTTAGGAAGTTCAACCTTAACAAGTCTTAGCTCACTAATGAGACAACTGAATCTCTCAAACTGTTGAGTCAATGACTCACCCTTAATGTGACAAAAGGTTTCATACTGCTGATTCAGAATTTCCCTATTATTTTCAATTACTTCTTCAGTTCCCCCGAATTGTTCCTTAAGTGCATCCCATAGCTCTTTGGCATTGTTACAATGTAACAGCCCAACATAGATTTCATTGGGTAATGCGGATGCAATGATGCTGAATGCTTTGGCATCTAGTTTGAACTTTTGAAAATCAGTTTCAGTATAGTTTTCATATTTTTTAGGTTCGAACTTCTTTGAATCCTCAGCACTCGGCACCATGGGAACATGGGGCCCAAAAACAACAGATCTCCAACATCCAGTATTCTGTTGAGCTAGGATGTGACCCATCCTTCTCTCCCATATGTTGTAATCATTACGTTTAAGCATGGGTGGTTTGAAAAGTGAGCCGATGTTTTTCTTATCATCTTGTGATTGTGACGTCATCCTGGTTGTTTTTCAGGCACTGATTAATCAACTTTGATGGTGATTAAACCTTGCTCTGTTTTTCAACAAAACGAACAACTATCAGTATCAACGATTGTGAGCTGAACTATTTATGTCAAAATGATTGTTAAATCAAATTTGACTGTCCGAGCTCTGATACCAGTTGTTAGGATCTGAGTTTGGATTGATTGTGTTTTATCAATAATGTTTTACAATACTCCAATCATTTTCAAAAGTTATAATTACAGGGATTAAGTCGTGGTTATCTTGAATCACTGGCTAGTGGGGTATTGTGCACATTACTAATTTCTCACGGTTAGGTACATCAACCTAACAGTGATAATCATCACTACTTGGGCGAAAAGACCCAATAGTGGTATGACCATCGTCACCAGGAGGTGACACGACGCCAGATAAAAATAAGATAGAAGCCATTGTAATCGCTCTTATGCTGTAATTTATAACTATGTGTCGTTTTATCAAATTTGAATGACTCGCCAGTATTTCCACGCTGATAAAATATTTTTAAAACATGTTTCAGGTGACTACTGTGAACCAAGAAATAGTGCTACGGAGCACTAACAAGCTTGAAGTAGTGGCTCAGATTAATAAATAAACATGTTTTGTAAAACAGGGAATTTCCTAGTAAAATTCCTCTATTATAAATTACGGGGTTTGACCCAAATATTGAAATAAAATAATCGGGCATTTCAAGTTTTAAAAAGATCCTGTTAAATCTTCCGTTGTCAACTCAATTATTAAATACCACGGGTTTCTGTCCCGCGACTCCTAGACCGGGTAAAACCGGGACGGGGACCGTGACAGAAAAAGGTGGTATCAGAGCCACTGATTTAAGCCAATTAAGTATTTAGAAATACTTAATTTTCCTGACTACCATCATGTGATTATGTGTTTTTGTTATTTGACTATTTGTTAGTTACAGTATGGGTAAGCAAAGAATTTGGACATCTATCGTCAATTAGATAGTTCACCAAAAGTTAAGGGAACTTCATTTCAATCAAATTCCTCAAGAT
The DNA here is from genome assembly GCA_030545235.1 of Helianthus tuberosus. NCBI lineage: Eukaryota > Viridiplantae > Streptophyta > Magnoliopsida > Asterales > Asteraceae > Helianthus > Helianthus tuberosus. Next base: position 172,999,524 of record CM060393.1, on the reverse strand, counting down.
ACTCAGCAGATACTGAGGAAGGAATATTTGTTCGTAAAGCACAGTTTGAGAAACCACTTATCACTAAGAAAAGAAGTTGGATTATTAGAAAAAGACAAGAGAAAATAAAGAAGTCACAACAAAAAGGAGTGATGATTAATAAGGAAACTCAGGAAATATGCAATATCCCACCATGGGAAAATGAATTAGATGAACAATGGGCAAATCTCTATATGTTAGCCACTACATCAGTAAATGTTAACTTATAATTGAATCACCAAGCCAGTACCAGCACCTATGTCACCTACGAGCCAGAAACTTTAAAAGAACTTCATCCATTAGATAACAACCTAGTAGCCAATAATCTCTAGATCATGTGGTGGAGGGCTTGCATTTCTCTTGAGAGATGCAAGTTCGACTCTCACTTGGTGCAGAGTGAGGCACTGGTGAGCAATGATAGGAGACCCAGGGAAACCTGGGTTGGATCCTTGAGCCAGACGGGTTTTACCGGTAATTTCATCGCCGTGCCTACGGGCGGGTGGGTTACCGGGTTTTCCCCGGAATTGGTGGTGGACTCGGGTTACTCTCGGAGTACTCTGTTTGTCCAGTGGGTGCCCCGAGAGTGCTCGGGATTGAGTTTGTTGGCCGTTCAAAAAAAAAAGATAACAACCTAGTAGAAGAAAGAGACAGAATAAACTTTACATAAACGCATGTTGAGAATAATACTCCTATAACCTAGCTAGACCAAAATAATTTACGGATGCATAACCACTAGTACAATTCGAATTTCAGTTGTAATTTGTAATATATATATATAAAATCGTAATATTTCGTTTTAATAATTGTATTAGATATTTTTTTTCTGATTGCCATTCTGTGATTCTGTGATAATTTAATTTTGTATGTTTCTTCCTGTATGTTAACAGCATGAATGAACTATCAGAAGCACTTCAAAACTTTTCTATCCATAGTTCAGATATGGATATCACTAGTACCTTTACTGACTACCAGGCTGACACTGAAGAGCCAATGGTATTCCAAGCCCAACCTCAGGAAAACCCTAAACCGAAGAAAAAAAGAAGACTTGTAGGCTGGAGGCGTGTGCGTAGGAAGCGGCCAGCAACACAAAAAGTAAAGACCGAGAATCCCAAAGATAAGGGCAATGGAATAGAGATTGGGGAGAGTTCAGGGCAAGCTCAAGAAATGCCACCCTGGGAAGAACTGGACCGCCAACTAGCAAATAGCGACCTCATCGGACCTGCCAATGAGACTCTTTTCAATTACCCAGTTGAAGCCCAACTTCCAGTCAATCTGGAACCTGCTATTCCCGATCCCCTTGTTAACCCCCGACCTCTAAGAGAGCTGGAGGTATGGTGGACCACTGACTGGCAGTTTCAAAATCTACTAAATAACCCTAATACATTTTTCCCCCAATTTGATACGGAGCCTCCACTACACCCACCTATGAGCTCTGAGAACTTGGCTGAACTTCGCCATTATGGCGAGGAGTTGATTGATGCAGGGAACCGAATTAGAGATATGGGAGAAAGGATATCCTGGAAGTACGACGAGAGAGAACGTCGTTTCTGAATTGCCATCTAACAGGAATCGTATGTGGTTGTGGGAGCATGTGTTTAATAATAATATAATAATAAAAATATAATTATGTGAAATAACTTAAAAATAAAACTTTTTTAAGACAACTTGTGTGTACGGATGCCTATTATAATATATAAAATATCGAACGTCGAAAAATCAACAATTTTGGCTATACGTGTTGATGTGATTATGAGCGATTGTTTTGGTATGTTTGGTTGTTAATTATTTTCTGCTAATCACATATATATATTAATTACCAGATGGAACACGCTGGTAATGAACCCGTTAACGAAGTTAACCAATCTGAACAAAACCATGAAGATCAATTTCTGAATAGGCAAGATATCGAGAATATCATTGCTCAAGGAATAGCCAATGCTATTCCAGCAATCCTTACTGCTGCCCGAAATCCAGTTGAACCTCAACAAATCATTCCTAGCAAACGTACACACGGCGACAATTTTAGTAATAGTGTAAACGGAGGCGGCAACCATACTAATAACAACAACGATGGGATGGAAGCCCCACTCCTTAAAAAAAGTGAAAGCTGCAATGCCTGGTTGCACTTACAAGGAGTTTCTTGCCTGTAAACTGGTTGAATTTGCAGGCAACGAAGGGGCGACTACTGCACTGCATTGGTTAGAGAAAACCGAGGCGGTGATTAAAATAAGTAAATGTGCCGAGGAAGACAAGGTCATGTACGCGTCACATCTTTTTAAAGAAGGGGTACTAGAATGGTGGAATACGGTACTTCAAGCCAAGGGAAGCAATGTAGCCTATGCCATAAGTTGGGAAGAATTTAAGCGACTAGTGGAGAGAAAATTCTGTCCTTAGTATGAAAAGGAACAAATGGCGAATAAATTCTTGAACCACCGGATGGTGGATGTAGACTGTCGAGGGTATACTTTGACATTCTTCGAGTATGCTAGAGTTGTACCTACCCTGGCTTCGCCAGAGCCGGTGCTTATTTCCCGCTATATTTGGGGTTTAATTGGCGAAATCCATGATATCGTTAAAGCTGCGAGACCTCGCACTATTGACGATGTTGTGGAATTAGCTAACACCCTAACTGACGGACTGGTACGCACAAGAGAAGAAAATCGGAAAAAGGAAGTGGCTCAAAAGATTACCCAGGGGTTCCGTGTGGGTAACAGTAGTAATTTCAAGAAAAAGGGAACTGGGCAATCTTCCACTGTTCCATTTTGCAATACCTGTAAAACAAAGCATTTTGGTGATGTAAAGGGTATTGCAATTTCTGCAAAATTCCAGGGCATCAAGAAGAAAATTGCAGTAGGAAGAAATCAACCATCTGCTACAACTGTGGAGAAGCTGGACATTTTAGGCCAGACTGCCCGAAATTGGTCAAACCAGCTGATAACAAAGCCAAACCTGCCGAAGGAACTACCAAGAGAAATGCAAGAGTCTTCCAGTTGACTACTCAGGAAGCAGAACTAATCCCTGACGTGATAGCTGGTACGTTTCTAGTTCACGACGTTTATGCAAAAGTATTATTTGACTCTGGTGCAAACCAAAGTTTTATAAATACTTCATTCTGCTAAGCACTTAACTTACCCTTAACCAACCTTAGGCAGATTTTTACAGTCAAAACAGCAGATGGGAATTCTGTTAACATAGATAAGATTTTGCGAGAAGGAAAGATAGAACTCTTAGGCCATAAATTTTCTGCAAACCTGTTACCTATGAATTTAGCCGGATTCGATATTGTGTTAGGAATGGATTGGTTACTAGCCAACCATGCTCGAATTCTCTGTGATAAAAATTCTATAGAAATTCGTACACCTACAGGAGAAATAGTGGTGATTATGGGAGATAAGCCACAAAAGCCACTGAAATTCATTTCAGTAATGAAGTTGGCCAGTTATTCAAGAAAACAAGAAGTAGTGTATATGATTTCAGTAATCATTAACATGAAAGGTAAGGAACTTAAAGAAATGCCTGTAGTAGCAGAATATACAGATGTATTCCCAGAAGAACTACCGGGATTACCACCCAATAGGGAAGTCGAATTCAGAATTCATCTAATTCCTGGAACTATACCGATAGCCAAAGCACCCTATCGGTTAGCACCCACCGAAATGCTAGAATTGAAAAAGCAATTAGATGAATTATTAAGCAAAGGATTCATACAACCTAGTTCATCCCCTTGGGGAGCACCAGTGTTGTTTGTAAAGAAGAAAGATGATTCGATGAGCATGTGTATCGATTATAGGGAATTAAATAAGGTTACAATTAAGAATCGATATCCATTACCTAGGATTGATGATCTTTTCGATCAACTCCAAGGAGCTAGATACTTTTCTAAAATAGATTTACGGTCCGGATACCATCAGTTGAAAGTACAAGAAGAAGACATACCTAAAACTGCTTTCAGAACTAGGTATGGTCATTACGAGTTTACAGTCATGCCCTTTGGACTAACAAATGCTCCTGCAGCATTTATGGACATGATGAATAGAACCTGTAAACCATATTTGGATAAATTTGTAATTGTCTTCATCGACGATATACTTATTTATTCCAAAAGCCAGGATGAACACCGTCAGCACCTGCATGCACTCTTAACTTTGTTAAGAAAAGAGAAGCTTTACGCCAAATTCATGAAGTGTGAATTTTGGCTACAGGAGGTACAATTTTTAGGACACATGGTGAATCACGAAGGTATTCACGTAGATCCCTCAAAAATAGAAGCAATCACCAAGTGGAAGGTCCCGCAATCAGCTATGGAAGTTAGAAGCTTTCTAGGGTTAGCTGGTTACTATAGACGATTCATTAAGGATTTTTCCAAAATAGCTGTGCCATTAACTAAGTTAACATGTAAAGCAGCTAAGTTTGAATGGGGACCTAGGCAAGAAGAGGCCTTTAGGATTTTGAAGCAAAAGCTAACAAACGCCCCACTTCTAGCCTTGCCAGAAGGAACAGAGGATTTTGAAGTTTACTGTGATGCTTCTAAGCTAGGATTAGGATGTGTGTTAATGCAACGCAAGAAGGTAACTGCGTACGCTTCAAGGCAATTGAAAAAGCACGAAGAAAATTATACGACACATGACTTAGAACTAGGAGCCATAATTTTTGCCCTTAAGATTTGGAGACACTATTTGTATGGAAGTAAGTTTACTGTCTATACAGATCATAAGAGCTTAAAATACATATTTGGGCAAAAAGAATTGAACATGAGACAAAGGAGATGGATGGAAATTCTAAGTGACTACGACTGTGATATTCAATATCACGAAGGAAAGGCAAATGTAGTAGCAGATGCCTTAAGTCGTAAGTATCATGAAAAGCAAAAGCGAGCTCATGCTCTTAGATTAAATCTATAATTAGATTTAATGAAACAACTGAAAAATATTCAAGAAACAGCAATCAAGGATGATGCTGAAGGAATGAAAGGAAGAATAAAAGAATTAGAGCAAGGAGCTGATGGAATTTGGAGATTCCACAAAAGAAGAATTTGGGTACCTAAGCAGGGAGAATTAAGAAATAAAATTTTAGAGGAAGCCCATAAATCTAGGTATACCATGCATCCTGGTAACAATAAGATGTACCAAGATTTAAGGAATAATTTCTGGTGGATAGGAATGAAAAAGGACATAGCTAGATATGTTTCTAAGTGTCTTACTTGTTCACAAGTTAAGGCAGAACACCAGAAACCTTCAGGTTTACTACAACAATTAGAAATGCCTGTATGGAAATGGGAACTCATAACCATGGACTTTGTTACTAAGTTGCCCAAAACCAGAAAAGGTAATGACGCAATTTGGGTAATTGTGGATCAACTAACTAAATCAGCTCATTTTCTACCCATGAAAGAAACCTTTAGCATGGAAAGGTTAGCAAAGTTGTATGTAGACGAGATAGTATCCTTACATGGAGTCCCACTCTCCATTGTATCGGATAGAGATAGTCGTTTCACTTCCCACTTCTGGACTAGTTTCCAGGAAGCAATGGGGACTCGACTAAAATTAAGCACTGCATACCATCCTCAAATAGACGGACAAAGTGAAAGAACGATCCAAACCCTGGCGGACATGCTTAGGGCCTGTGTGATAGATTTTGGTGGAAATTGGGATGGCCACCTACCTTTAATCGAATTCTCCTATAATAATAGTTATCATCCAAGCATAGAAGCTGCCCCATTCGAAGCACTATATGGACGAAAATGCAGAACTCCAGTCTGTTGGGCAGAGATAGGAGAAAGTCAACTATCAGGTCCTGAAATTATGCAAGAGACCACTGAAAAGATCACTCAAATCAAGGAAAGATTGAAAACGGCTCGAGATCGCCAGAAGAGTTATGCTGATAATCGACGCAAGCCACTAGAGTTTCAAGTTGGAGACAAGATACTCTTGAAAGTTTCTCCTTGGAAAGGAGTAGTTCGGTTCGGTAAGAAAGGAAAGCTAAGTCCAAGGTACGTAGGACCATTCCTAATAAAACAGCTAATAGGGCCAGTCGCCTATCGCTTACAACTACCAGGAGAGTTAGCTGGGGTACATGACGTATTTCATGTATCCAACCTCAAGAAGTGTTTATCTGACGAATCATTAGTAGTACCTCTCCAAGTCATAGAGGTAAATGAGAAATTGAAGTTCGTGGAGAAACCACTTCAAATAGAAGACAGAAAGAAAGATCAAGTTTCTCAAGCAAAAACGATTGGTACTAGTTAAAGTCAAGTGGGAGTCAAAAAGAGGACCCGAATACACCTGGGAGCTGGAATCGGAGATGAAGCGAAAGTATCCTCACTTATTCCAATAAATCTCGAGGACGAGATTTTAAATAAGGTGGGGAGGATGTAAGGACTTGCAAAAATGTCCCAAAACGACCCGTAAGTGAAAACCTGGACCCCTGAAACCCTAACGTGCATGAAAAACTAAGAAATCAAGGGTTTTGGGTTTCACGCGGGCCGCGTAAGAGTAAGCATAGGCTTACACGGGCCGCGTCAAAGCAGGATTGACCGGATAAGCGTTCAGGGCTACGTGGCAGACCTAGGTGTGACACGGATGCCCTAGTCTACGCCTAGGTGGCCCTCGCGGGCCGCGTAAGATCAAGAGGAGGCTTACGCGGGCCGCGTAAACCTCATTTTTCAGCTATAAATTGCTTGGATCCTGAGCAGTTCACCTGTGTTGAAAACTTTTCTCAAAAACGAAGTACTACTGCTCAAAATCATAATTTCCATTAGGGAGGCGCTGCTACGATACAGGGTATTAACTCGATCGCTGCTACGATTCAATGTCCGATCGATTGAAACTATCCGATGGATGTTTAAGTGCTGCCCACATTAGGGCTATACTTTATCATTTGTCGTGAATTCGATGGATGTTTAAGTGTTGCACTTTGTCATTCGTCATGAGGGTTTTAATCTCGTGAGTTATCGTAAATGCTGTATTAGTTACTAACCTAGTTCGTGTGCATGTTGTATAAATTAGGTTATCGGGCTTATCAGTAGGCTAAAACTCTGCCCGTTTAAATCTACAATGTGAGTCATTCTCTTTTATCAATAATGTTTTACAATACTCCAATCATTTTCAAAAGTTATAATTACAGTGATTAAGTCGTGGTTATCTTGAATCACTAGCAAGTGGGGTATTGTGCACATTACTAATTTCTCACGGTTAGGTTCATCAACCTAACAGTGATAATCATCACTACTTGGGCGAAAAGACCCAATAGTGATATGACCATCGTCACCAGGAGGTGACACGGCGCCAGATAAAAATAAGATAGAAGCCATTGTAATCGCTCTTATGCTGTAATTTATAACTATGTGTCGTTTTATCATATTTGAATGACTCGCCAGTATTTCCCCGCTGATAAAATATTTTTAAAACATGTTTCAGGTGACTACTGTGAACCAAGAAAAAGTGCTACGGAGCACTAACAAGCTTGAAGTAGTGGCTCATATTAATAAATAAACATGTTTTGTAAAACAAGGAATTTCCTAGTAAAATTCCTCTATTATAAATTACGGGGTTTGACCCAAATATTGAAATAAAATAATCGGGCATTTCAAGTTTTAAAAAGATCCTGTTAAATATTCCGCTGTCAACTCAATTAATAAATACCACGGGTTTCTGTCCCGCGGCTCCTAGACCGGGTAAAACCGGGACGGGGGCAGTGACATGAAGATTGTACAAGATTTGAGGAGAAACACTTACGAAATGGCCTTGAATTACGAGGAATAGTGCTGACAATAACTTGGGAGCGAGTTGGTCGGATAGAGATGTCACATCAGTGAGCAGTAGTGTGTGTACGGGTATTTATAGGGTGAGAGAAGGAGTAAGGCGGTGCAAGCGAAGTGCAATGGATCGGATGGCTTGTCGGCCGGATGGCCTTCCGATCGGATGGCAGTCTGAGCGGATGGTCATTCGAACGGTAGTCCATCCGATCGGTTGTTCATCCGATTAGCCAAGTTGTGTTTTGTTAGTTTTCGCCTTTCGTTTCATGCATTGAGCGTTTCGTTGCGTTTAAGCGAGTTGCGAGTAAGCGTTTGAGCATGTAAGCGTTGCGTTGATAACCACATTACATTTATTCTAATAATCACACAATCTAACATATAAAACTACAATGCATAAAGTAAATCCGCGTTTTGAGTCTGCGTTGCGATAGAGTTGCGATTGCGTTTGAGAATAACATCCATAACATATCAAGCACACACAAGTAAAGCACATAAGAACACACACATATAACATTACCAATACCAATCACTGCATTTCGAGTTTACGTTGCGTTGGCGTTGAGTATACGTTGCGATAGCATTTTAAGCAAGTGAAGTAACAATGCGATAAAGTGCGTTTAAAGAGTATGCTTCGTAAAATAACGTTTAAATGAGATAACTGCGTTTTGAATAAGCGTTGTAATCATGTGTTTAAGTGTGTTTGAAAACATAGTTTAAAGTAGTTAGCCCATAGCGATAATAGGAATCGCGAGCGTACAAGTCAATTAAGCAAGAAATGATAGATACCAGTAATTACCCGAAGGGTCAGGTTGTTACACTACGGGGCAGCGGACAGGTGGTGGTGCTCGGACTTCCATGGCGGTCAGCGGTGGTGATTATGTTCAGATTGTTTTGGTTAGGATCGGGGTTTTGACTCGGGTCAGACTAGGATCAGTTACGGTTCAAACTGGGTCAACTCAGCTTCTGTTCGGATCGAATCAGTCAACATCGGGTCAACTCGGTCAACGTCGGTCAATAGATCAAAGACGGCCAAACTCAGTCGCAACACCCGGTAAAGTTTTAATCGACGCGAAATTTCTCATTATATAGTTATAGATTTCATATTTATACACGACGCGATCTCGAACCGACTCGATTAGAAAATAGTTTACGTTTCGACATTTCGACGAAAACTATATATTGTTGATTATATTGAATGAATAAATGTTGAGTTTTGAAAAAAAAGTATACGACAACTTTTATTATCGGGTTATTCCAAAAATAAAGGAAACTCTGTCCATTTATCGCTAAAAAAAAACCCGTAACACGGAACGTAATTACATTCTAAAAACGACACTTATCTGAGACACCTATCGAGTCGCGATTTCTGGGTAAGTTCGTTTGTTACGATTCTCAAATTTCGTAAACCTGAAATCGGGATCGGGGGCGTAAAAAGATATTTTGGCGTAAAAAGTTGTTGGGCGTAAAAAAGTTTTTTAAACCCGTAAACATGTTTTTACGTAAAACGTAAAACGTAAAACTTAAAAAAAGTACGTAAAACATAAAAATTCGAGGTAAAAAATTTTAACGTAAAACTTTAAAAATTAAACGTAAAACGTAAAAATTTTAGGTAAAAAATTTTATCCCGTAAACCGTAAATTTTTTTTTGTAAAAAACAATTTTTGTAAAAAATGTTTTTTTACATCCGTAATTTTTTTTTGTAAAAATTCTTTTTTACAACCGTAAAAAGTGGCGCGTAAAAATGGGGGCGTAAAAAGCGGCGCGTAAAAAAATGGCGAGTAAGAACGGGGCGTAAAAAAGGCGCATAAAAAACGACGCGTTAAAAATGGTGCGTTAAAAATGGTGCGTGAAAAAACGGCGTGAAAAAAAGGCGTAAAACGTTGCGTAAAAAGCGGCGTTTTAAAAAAACTACACGTGAAAAAGCCGGGCGTAAAAACGGCGTGCAAAAACGATGCGTGAAAAAGCCGGACGTAAAAACGGCGTGCAAAAAATGGCAAGCAAAATAAAATTGTTTTGTTAAAAAATCTGATTTTAAAATGGTTTTTAATAAAAAAATTTGTTTAAAAAATAACAACTAATATAATAATACAAAAAAAGTAATAAAAAAATAATAAAGACAAGAAGACAAAAAAAAATAATTTTACTAAACTACCATTTTGCATTAAAATATTAAAAACATATAATAATACAAAAAGAGTAATAAAAAAATAATAAAGACAAAAAGACAAAAAAAAGTAATTTTACTAAACTACCATTTTGCATTAAAATATTAAAAACATAATAAGACAAAAAATATTTAATATTAATTTTAATTACTTTTAATCTCATCCATCCATCTTGAAGATCTAATGGTTGGAAAGTGGTTCTCTCGGTTATCACAACTGTTTTATGTGCCGTTTTTACGCCCCGCTTTTACGCGCCGATTTTTACGCCCCGCTTTTATGCGCCCCTTTTTTACGCCCTGTTTTTACGCGCCGTTTTTGCGACCGGATTTTTACACGCCGTTTTTATGCCCTATTTTACGCGCCGTTTTTTACCGCGCTATTTTTCAAGTCACGTTTTTCCGCGCCGTTTTTACACCCCGTATTCACGCCCCTGATTTACGCGTCGTTTTATCACTTGGTTTTCTTACAAGCTATTTTTATGCCCCGTTGTTATGCGCTGATTTTTTTTACAAAAAACAATTTTTGACGAGATTTTTTTACAAAAAACGTTTTTACGTGCCGTTTTTTACGCGCTGTTTTACGGCCCTGTATTTACGCGTCATTTTATGACCCGGTTTTTTTACGAGCTGTTTCTTACGCCCCGTTTTTTACACCCTGTTTTTTACGTGCTAGTTTTTTTACGCGCCGTTTTTTACGCTCCGTTTTTACGCGCTGTTTTTTACGCACACGTTTTATGTTTTTTTTATGGTTTTAAACATTTTTTTACGAAAACTTTTTTATGGTTTTAAACTTTCTTTTTACAAAAAAACTTTTTTACAATTTTTTTACAAAAAACTTTTTAAAAAGAACAAGAATTTATACAATTTTTTTTTCGGTTTTAACCTTTTTTTACAATTTTTTTTACACACACGCCTTTTTAAACTTTTTAACGTTTTTTTACGAAAACGTTTTTTACGATTTTAAACTTTTTTTTACAAAAACTTTTTTACCAAAAATTTTGTTTTTTCATAAAAACTCTTTTTATAAAAGACAAAAATTTATACGAAAACTTTTTTACGGTTTTAACCTTTTTTTTTTACAAAAATCTATTTTTACACACACGCTTTTTTTTTACTTTTTTACATTTTTTACGAAAACTCTTTGTAGGGTTTTAATATTTTTTACAAAAACTTTTTTTAATTTTTTTTACAAAAACTTTTTTATAAAGTAACAAATAGAGGAGAGAGAAATGTGAAGGGAGAGAAACTGAAGAGAGAGAAAATGAAATGACTTTAAAAAGAGACATTAATGAGGAGAGAGAGATGATTTGATTGTTTTAATTAAATGACTATATTACACATTTGGTTGTCATTATTTAATTGGTGGAGAGTGGTTCTCGCGGTTCTTACAACTGGGGTGGTTTTCATTTTTGCGGCCCCCTATATATGTGTGTATATATATATATATATAGGGTGGGATTCTAGAGTGAACACTAGTGTATTTGTGAACTGAGTGAACAAATCCTGGCCATTGATCTACACACGTGTATGGCCAGGATCTCATCATCAAATCGTAAAATACACAAGTGTATTTCAACATCAAATCCTGGCCATTGATCTACACACGTGTATGGCCAGGATTAGTTCACTCAATTCACAAGCTACACTAGTGTTCACTCTTGAAAACCACCCCCAGTTGTGAGATCCGAGAGAACCACTTTCTAACCATTAGATCTTCAAGATGGATGGATAAAATTAAAAGTAGGGTAAATTACGTTTTGAGTCCCTGTGTTTTAGTGGTTTTAACCACTTGAGTCCAAAATCAAAATGTTTAACGCCCTGAGTCCCTATAGCCACTTTTCTTAACCATTTGAATCCAAATTTCTAAAACTGTTAGAATTTTTTGGTTAAGTATTGTTAAATGACCAAAATACCCTTATTGTTAAAAAATAAAAAAAATATTTATTCATCTACAACAGATTTGAGAGTGAAAGATCCTCTACCATTACCACTGCACTCTACCATTTATGAACCACCACCGTTACACATCCACCCACCACCACCATCACCACTGCACTCTACCATCGCACCCCCCGCTGGTGTCTCAAAATGTTTAGAGAGTGAAAGATCCTAGAAAGAGAGGGTATTTTTGTATCAATAATCAGTTCCCCATCTTGGATAATTAAGTTGTACATACTGCATAACCAATGGTGGGGATGGTTTTTTGTGGGTGGCTATGGTGGAACAAGGATGGTGGATCGACGGGGTTAGGGAGGACGATGATGGGTGTGCTGGGTGAGGTCTTTAGATCTGAAATCAAATTTGGAATTAGGGTTTAGGGGGCGATGAATCAGATCACAACAATTGTAAAGGAAAACTATTCAACATCACAAATCGAAAGCAAATCAACAAACATACAGACTGGACGGAAGCCGAATACGGCGGTCAGTGGGGGTGGAGATCTAGTGGACAGACTGGATGGAGATTCAACTTTATATACTGCTTTTGATGACGTTTTTATCGCGGCTGTTATGAAATCAAGCGTATAAACTTGAGATGACGATCTGTGGGTGGCGCGCTGCAGTGTAGAGGTGGTGGTGGGGTGGGGTTGGAGAGATTGTATGCAGGTGTGTGTTTGTGAGTTATCTGTGTGTTTATGCTATATATATATATATATATATATATATATATATAGGTAAAGGATCCTGTAAAAAGTGCCCAAAGTGTGAGAAGGGTAAGAAATAATGTGGTGATGACAAGTGTCCTATATCTAAATTAATTCCAAAGGGTGAATTAGTAATTTTCTATTTCTTTTAATTAATTGATTAAAAGATAACTGCCCAAAATAACTTCCACCCTTTATTATAGGAATTCGATTTTAGGAATTAATCTACGAATGTGTGTAGTGTTATATAATTCTGTAGTGCAACAACCATTCAGAACTGCATAGTGTTATATATTTTTTATATAGTGTTATATAGTGTTACTTGGTGTTATATGGTGTTATAATATGGTTTTTGGTGTTATATAATTCTGTAGTGTTATATAATTCTGTAGCGTAACCATCAAAAAACACTATATAACACCATCAATTATTAATTCTGTAGTGCAACCACCATTTAGAACTGTATAGTGTTATATATTTTTTATATAGTGTTACATGGTGTTATATAGTGTTCTTTGGTTATATAGTGTTATATGATGGATGCGTAGTGTTATATTTTTCTGGTAGCATGCCTATGATGGATGTATAGTGTTATATATCGTTATATGATGGATGTATAGTGTTATACGTTTCTTTGCAGCAATTACATATTTTTCTATTTTTAGAATTTAGGATCGAGATAATTTAGCAATTAAATTTGAATAGCTAGTTTTTAGGAGATTGATGGCGGTTACCATATTTGAAACATTGGAAAAGACACTATTGCCCTTCAATTTTACATAAGGTCCTTCTAATTAAAACACAATTTACATTTTATACCCTATTGATCTCAACGATTAGATCAAATATCCAATGGTTTAAAACACTTCTTACCCTTCTCACATTTTAGACACTTTTTACCATATCCCTACCCTATATATATATATATATATATATATATATATATATATATATTCATAATGAATAAATAATTTTTTTATTTTTTAACTATAAGGGTGTTTAGGTTATTTAACAAAACTTAACAACAAAATTCTAACTGGGTTAGAAATTTGGACTCAAATGGTTAAAGAAAATGCTTATGGGGACTCAGGTCGTTAAACTTTTTGCTTTTGGACTCAACTAATTAAAACCCATAAAATACAGGGACTCAAAAAGTAATTTACCCTTAAAAGTAATTAAAATTAATATTAAACACTTTTGTTTTATTATGTATTTAATATTTTAATCCAAAATTGTAGTTTAGTAAAATTACTCTGTTTTGTCTTTATTATTTTTTATTACTATTTTGTATTATTATATTAGTTGTTATTTTTTAAACAGATTTTTTTTATTAAAAACCATTTTAAAATTCAGATTTTTTAACAAAACAATTTTATTTTGTGCGCCGTTTTTTCCACGCCGTTTTTACGCCCGACTTTTTCACGCGTCGCATTTTAACGCGCCATTTTTGCACGCCATTTTTACGCCTGACTTTTTCACGCGTCGTTTTTTTAACGCGTCGTTTTAACGCGTCGTTTTAACGCGTCGTTTTACGCTTTACGTTAAAAAGTTTACGTTTTACGCTTTACGTTAAAAAGTTTACGTTTAACGCTTTACGTTAAAAAGTTTAACTTTTACGTTTTACATTAAAAAGTTTTCGGTTTACATTTTACGTTTTACGGTTAAAAGTTTGCGTTTTACGTTAAAAAGTTTACGTTTTACATTAAAAAATTTACAGTTTTAACTTTTTTTTTACAAAAACTTTTTTACACAAAACGAACGCACCCAGAAATCACAACTCGGTAGGTGTCTCAGATAGATTGAACTTATCATCATCGACTAGGAAAAAAATGTAAAAAACCCAACAACAAAAATCAAAAAAATTTGTGGATCTTGAAAAAAACGGGGTTTGGCTCAAAGTTTCCAATAATCAAGGCTGTGAAGTGGGGTTGTAGGTTAAAAAACCTACCCTCCACCATCTTGAAAAATTGTTTCGAACTATCACTGCCAATCTCAACCCCCTAATATCAAAAGTAGCAGACAAAACCTCACACAAATTCGACAACTTTTTGGTCGGGCACTACCAGCACCAAGCAGGCACCACGAGGCAACACCCGGGCACCATCAGCACCCCTTGCAAAAATCGGTCACCCGTAAAAACAGTCGACATCGAAGCCAGCCAACATTAGCACACAAAACATCTCTAATAAAACACCGAAAACCCATTTCATAAAGAATACCCAAATTAAAGGAAAACCCAGCAACAATAACAAACAAACATGCTGTACAGACCCAAAATGAAATTTCATTCAAAGAATGCAATCATCGGTATCACAAAGACCCAGAATCAAATTTCATTTAAAGAATGCAACCATCAGGATGGATGAGACCCAAAAATCAAAACTTATTCGAAAGCAATTTGTGTAATTGCAAAACAACAGAAACAAAATCGAACCTTTGAACACAAACAGGGGAAATCAAAAGGCTTGAAATTCTTACCACCTCTACGCCCACCTCTACCCACCACCACCGCCTAGGGTTCCGACACCAACCCCAACGCCACCACAACCAAACACTAGTCGAAGGGGGCGGCGGAGAGGAAAGGGAGGCCGAAGATACCGCCGCCATCAACCCCCAACGTTATAAACAACCCACACGACATAAACAACCAGTGTGACAAAGGGAGAGATGTGTACCCGAGAGAGATTCATACGAAAAACTATAACTAAACATCAGATATGAGACTCGAACCTTCATACAGATATGTTGTTTCTTGACGAGGGGGTTGTCGGTAACGTTGAAGGTGTGGGTGTGGTGTTTGGGGGTAGCTGGAGAAATGAGGGGGCGGCGGTTTGGGTGTGGTGTTTTGGGGGTCGCCGGAGAAGGGTTCACCAGAGAAACTATGAGAGAGAAAGTAGAGAGAGGAGTGAGAAAGAAGGGGTAGTCGGAGAAGGGTTCACCAGACTCGTAGTGGCCGGAGTCCTCACCGGAGAAGGGCTTCAAGAGAGAGATGAGAGATGAGAGAGGTTCAATTTTGGGGTTGGGGGGGGGGGGGGTAAAGTGATGAGAGATGAGAGAGGTCTGAAACTTTAAAGAAAGACAGAGACAGAGAGATGGACAAGACATTTGGGACAAATTACCAAAATACCCCTTATTCTGATTGGTGGATAGTGGTTCTCGCGGTTCTCCCAACTGGGATGGTTTTCATTATAGCGGCTCCCTATATATATATATATATATATATATATATAAGGGAAGGATTGGGGGGTTGCGGGGGGGGGGGGGTTATGTTTTTTTTGGGTTTATGTTTAGGGTTTAGTTCTAGGTTTTCGAGAGAGGGGGGTTTAGGTTTTTGGGGGTGTGGGGGTTTAGGCTTTTGGTGGGAGGGTGAATTTAGGTTTTTTTTGGGGGGGGGGGGGGGGGGGTGGGGAGTTTAGGTTTTTGGGGGGCGTCGGTGGGGGGGTGGGTACACATTTTTTTTCTTTTGAAAAATTTTTTTATGTATAAAAACCTGCGAAAAAAATAATAAATTGTAAAAAAAAATTGGTATGTTTTTTAGGCTTTTTTAGTTAGTTTTTTGGTTTTCTCATTTAAACTAGTTTTCTCATTATCCATCCCCTATATATAGATATATATAGTGAAAGTGTAAAATACAATATCCTTTAACGTACAATACGTACGATATTGTGAAATCGCACGTTATAAGAAAACATGTTCGAAATCGCATGTTTGTATTTTTGATGACATCGCATGTTTGGTTTTTTGTAGCAATTTCACATGTTGGTAAATACGATGAAATTGCATGTTGGTATATAAAGCAATTTCACATGTTGGATTTTCAGCATAAATCGCATGTTTAAAAGTGAATTCGCACCAGATCGGACGACTGAGATGATCGCGTATATATTGTTCGATAAGGGCCATTGTACGTTAACCTAACCCTATATATATATATATATAGGGAGGGGCTCATGCGAGAACCACCCTTATTGTGAGAACCTTGAGAACCAATGTGAACACAACCTAAAATAGCTAAAAAAACCTAACCCCCACCCCCCCCAAAAAAAACCTAAACCCCCCACCCCCCCCCCCCCAAGCTAAAATGCTAAAAACTAAACCCCCAAAAAATATAAAAAAATCTAAAAAAATCCAAAAATTTTTTTTTGATTTTTTTAATATTTTTTAGGTTAAAATCGCTACTTTTCGAAGCAAAAAAAAAAAATTAAAAAAAAAAAAATTAAAAAAAAAATTTTTTTTTTTGGGTTCGAAAAGTAGCGATTTTAACCTAAAAAATATTAAAAAAATAAAAAAAAAAATTTTTGTGTGATTTTTAGCTATTTTTAGGCATTTTTGGTGTGTTCACATTGGTTCTCGCGGTTCTCACAATAAGAGGTGGTTCTCGCATGATCTTCTCCCTATATATATATATATATATATATATACGGGATCAGGAGAAAACGCCCTAAAGTGTGAGAACGGTGAGAACGGATCCTGGCCTAACACGTGTCACGCGACATAGTGAAGGGCGGAGGGGCTTTTTGTCCTTTTATATTTTTTTAAACACGTCTCACCGTGACATAGTGAAGGGCGGAGGGGCTTTTTTGTCCTTTTATATTTTTTTTAAACACGTCTCACAACACCTCTCCATTTTTTGGCGTTTAACAAATACGTGGCGTTTTTATCGTTTTTTTAGATCAGGAGCATGGTATATATTTTGGCGTTTTAACTAAGTATGACTTTGATTGTTTTGACTTTCACCCTACTCCTATCGGAGAACTTAATAACGAAAGGTCCTTTGAGCTCTCAAACCTCCATGCAATAACATGTAACATTTTTTTAAATTATATGGCGTTTTAGACAAGATGTGACGTTTTTAGTGAATGTGTGGAGTGTGAAGCTTTTATATAGCTGTTGTATTTATATAATGAGCTGTTTTTTTTGGGGGGGGGGGGGGCAGGTAGATATTTTTTTTTGGCGGTAAAAAATATCAGTAATTTTCTTGATGTGTATTTTTTTTATCAATTGTTGTGCCATGTAGGATGCAGACCTATAATGTGACAGACAATTATGGCGTTTTGAAAAGATAAATAAAAAGAATTTCCCATGTAGTGACTTTTAATATAATAAATGTTTAGCAATAATGTTCCCGTCTCTTAATTTTACTATTTTGCAGTTACCGTTTCGTTCAGTTTCATCTGTCAGTTAGTGTTGTTTTCTAATAATACATTGTTTGGCATTTTTTGGCGTTTTATATAGCAACAATGTGCTTTGCTAGCATCCGTTCTCACAGTTTTCATACTATCAGGCGTTTTGTTGTTTGTAGTTTTTGGTGTTTTACAATCAATTTTTTTATTAGTAGAGAATTAGATAATAAACAATAGAGAATTAGATAACAAAGAATAGAAAATGAAAAATTCTAATCTAATTTCTCATCCAAATCTTCACTTTCATCAGCCTCTTCTTCTTGAACCGTTTTGGCGTTTTAAACCTTTTTGAATACCTTACCTAAATGCTAATTTTCCTACATACTGCCCGTCTTTAGAAGAAGCTTATTTTTAGTGGCATCCTGTATTTTGGTTTGATATATTCTTGGTTGTTGACATGTTGAAGATCAACGCCTCCTCGAATGCTATTATAATAATGGAGTCTAAAATGACATTTTACACTGGTATTGATCCTTTCATGCCATCAATATATACATCAAGAACAATGCTTACATGATGACATATCAGTGTCACCAGTATCTTTTCTTGAATATTTGTCCATCTCATTCAGCAAAAGCTTATAGAGATACCCACCTCAGAGAAGAATCCATTCAGTGAAACTTCATTCAGAACAATACTCAATATAGAAGAAACAAGGTTTCCCATCTGTGGTTTTTTAATTATTGTTTTGGCGTTTTTAAAGTGAGTGGTTTCTAGAAAACATGGCGTTGTTTTTGGGTGTGATCAATTGATTGTGCAGAGGCGTCTCTCTTATAGGATGTTTTTGGCGCATAGTTTAGGCGGGATTTTATTATAATAAATAATATTAATAAAGTAACCGTCTTTTCAGTTACTGTGTGTATTTTTACTGTTTTTGTTCCAAGTTTGGGGTTTTTAATGGCGTTACGTAGTTTTTGGCGTTTTTTTAATAATACTTGTCCAAAGTAATTTTTTTGTAGTGTGGGAGTTTTTGGAGTTTTATGGCATGATGGCGTTTTATGGCATGACGGCGTTTCACAAGCATTTTGTCTGTGTGACATTTTTATTAAAATAATGTATTTTTGTTCTTAGCTGGAAAATAGATAACAAATAACAGAAAAAGAAAATTAAAAAAATAAAAATAGAAACAATTCATCTTCCAAATCTTCACTGTCATCAGTTTCTTTCTTCTTTGAAACATGTTCACTGGAGGTTTGACTTTGGTATGCTTCATTTTGTTTTTTTTTTGTTGTTGAAGTAGCCTTTTTGTCGCCGTTTGGAAGCACAAATGACGTGAATTTTTAGTTTGAAGTTTATCTGTATCTTCATTTTTATCTTCAACTCACTCATCAGTGTCATCCGCCTCTTCATGCCATTCAAATATTTATCAAGAATAAAGCACAGAAAATGACATAAGTCTGACATCAGCATCTTTTTCTTGAAGATTTGTCCATCTCATTCAGCAAAATTTTATTGTGTTACACCCCCTCAGCTAAGAATGCATTATGCGAAACTTCGCGTAGAACAATATTGAATATACAAGAAATGATGTTTTCCATTTTTGACGTTTTAACTGAGAAAATAGTGTATCTAAAAGAAACGTCGATGGAATCTTTGATGTTTGAGTTTTTGGTGTTTTATAAGATGATTGATATATAGTAAAATATGGAGTTTTGAGTTTGGTGTGTTTGATGTTTTGGGTTTTTTGGCGTTTCTAAGATGAATGGTATATAGTAGTAAATATGGCGTTTGCGGTTCGGGGGGGTGTGTTTAATGAATGTCTGAGATGTTTTGTTTATATAGGATGTGTTTTGGCCCGTAATGGCGTTTTATTCATGAGTTTAGCGTTTTGGGTAGAGAAGTCTAAAGTGTAACGCCCTGTGTCCCTAAACTTTTATCTTTTGGCAAGTCTAGTCCCTATTCTATTTTGGAGACTTAACTATGTTACATTATGTGAAACATTTGTGAAACTTTGAAAGTTGACTCCTGATGCTTGATACTTATTAAACGCTATGAATCTTGATTCTTGGTGAAACTTGATACTTGACACTTGATACTAGACTCTTGATACTTGATTCTTGACTCTTGATACTATGGAACGAGACTCTTGATACTTATGGAACGAGAAACTTTGAGACTTCATTGAACGAGAAACTTGAAACTTGACACTTACTAGCTAGCTTATACGTGGACTTGAAACATGGAAACTTTTGTGTTAGTTACATATTCTTACCAAGGAATGAGATCACACAATATAACGCAACGCGACGCTTAACATCACTCGCAAAACGAATCAAAATCTGAAAACTAACCCGCATGAATCGGCTGTATGAAAGGACATTCGATCGGATGGCAATCCGTCCGGATGACAATCCGATCGGATGGCCATCCGACTGGACCGCCAACCGACTCCGCGTGCACCACCTTACTCGCCCTCTTACACGATAAATACCAGTTGTCACATCACTATTCGCTGATGTGACAACCTCCTCCGACCAGACGCACTCTCTCTCGTTCTAAGGCACTTTCCCTTCGTTTTCAAGCAATTCTTTTAAGTTTTCTCTATTATTCTTGTACAACTTTCATCATTACACACTTTCTCACTAGATTCTTCATCAAAATCATACTTTTCACCGTGAAATCACTAAGAATTGGGCTCTTGAGGATGATGTCATCAGAACGGTTTGTATAATCGGCCGTGTGATGTCAAAACTGTCAAGATTTAGCCCAAATCTAAGGGATTTATGCATGTTTTACCATGAATCTTTACAAAAGTTAAACATTTTCAGTTGATTGCATGCGTTTCTTCAAACTTTCTTAAATTTATACTCATATCGGTGGGATCTGGACCAAAACAGGCCTAGGACTTGTTCCTTAGTCTGGAGTCGGCCCGATAACGGATTTCCACCAGAGAGATGACCAAATTACGGATCAAACATGATACTTTGTCAAAGAACGGTCATCCGATCGAACGGGTTGATTCCCATTCGATCAGATGAGCTGGACCTTGGTGGGTTTCCGTTGTCTTGATACGTTATCATGTCCTCTCCGTTAAACTCACACTTAGGAATTTTACGAAGGTTTCAAAGGAACAAGATCACAACAGCCGAATGACCATCCGATCGAATGGCCATCCGACCGAATGACCTGTTCCCTGTAGCCTTCAACACTTAAACTACTTTGATTCAGAACTTCAAACTATTAAACTTTCACCCAAACAGTCATCCGATCGAACGACTTGGATTTACACTACAACGAAAACTTTAAAAGTTTGAACCACTCTGCAACACACTACTGATCAACTGTCTGGACGACCATCCGATCGAATGGATTACATCTGGGCCGAATGGTCATCCGACCGGATGACCATCCGTCCGGATGACCATCCGTCCGGATGACCATCCGAGCAGGAAACAAACACTTTCATTCAATGTCTGCACGATTCGATACTCTGTTCAACGCTCATACTGTTAAACTATAATCAGGCTAACCCCGGAGCTCCATTCGATCCAACTAGTTGGTGTTGATACTTAGCACCCACTGTGAGTATACTCGATCCCTTTTTAAACACTTTGGGATACAACATGTATTCTATAGACTTGACACTTGACACTTGAAACTTGTTTGGAAACTTACTCTGTCTGCGTGAAAAAGGATACTTGTGAAACTTGAGACTTGTATGCTATGTGACGTTTAAATCCTTGTATGTGACATGTCTTAGCAATTATGGTTATATGCATATGCTATAGGTTGTAACGCTCAGCCTGCTATTTTATTCGGAATTGCTAAGATCAAACCTCCCGTTAGACTTTGGGAAAGGCACTGAACATTTATAGCTCCCGCTAGACTCTTGGGATTGCTATGTTAATTGTGTTGGAAATGCGTGTTACATAGGGATTGCGTTAGCCTTAGCATGGTGAAACTTGTTATATGTTTCATGGCAGATACGAGTTTTTGGAATGTTTTAAACTATTATGCTATTACGTACTCAAACTTGTATACTCACCAACATTTTGTTGATAGTATTTTAATACATGTTGCAGGTGGATAAGTTTGGACGCAGAAGAAACAAGCTAGGATGACGCTTAGAAACTCACCTAGTTAAGTCAAGAATTTTGAACAATATTTGAGTATTGATGTAATTTAATACTTTATGTGGTGGTTGAACGTGTTTGACTTTTAGACTATGTTTTGAACTTTGATTAATCTATATCGAAACAAATAGTGTTGTGGAATTTCTTGAGCAATCTGAACGCTTAGTGCCGCACCCCAATATTTCCACCATCGGTTTGGGTGTGACAAATTAGTATCAGAGCCATAACTATAGGGAATTAGGAAAAGTAGGAATACTTTGCCTAGTCTATAGTTCTAGGAAAATTGATTCTTATTTGTTGTTTAAGACTTATGCATTCTACCGTACTTTCTTTCTAGCAACACTTTCCTGTTAAACATTACAAGCCTTTCAAAGGCTAACACAATACACATTTGGATATCTTGAAATGCTGCTGAGCAGTGTTTGTATTTTGCACGAGATTTACCCTCAAGTCAGCAGTGACATCCGAACCTTGATGGGAATTTCCATTCTAGTAGGCCTTATCTTTTGATAAGCACCAACACTATTAGGGCATGATGTTGTCAAGTTTGAGGTGAAACTCACATCTTGATAACTAGCCCCACTCTTTGATTTTTCAGTCTCGCCAGAGTCTCAAAATTCCCAATCAATTAGGGACGTGTAATGATCAAAAGGACAAATATCGCAGGCCTAACATCGATGACGTATTTGTCTAAGTAAGTCAAGGCACGTTGCCTTAATTCAAGAGGGATTCGATTTACTTTGGTTAGTCAACGTTCCTCTACCCGGAACAATCCTATGTTTTATGAGCCTATCTTTTATGTTATCTCGATTTTTCATGAGGCTTCAAACTTTATTCCTTGTTCGTTTTGAGACTTTTACACGGATCGCACGTATCTCCGCAACCTAGAACATTAATAATCGTAACCTCTCAGGATCGAACTAAATTTATAATAGTTAAAATCATTTGTTTTATACTACGTGGGAATCCTAGTTTTAAACTATTTGGAAACATGATTGAATGTTGTGCTATGTGAAACTACTTGCTTAATCTATGTGTACTCTAACTCATTCGCAACTTGTAAAGGCGCGTGAAGGTCGTGGAATGTGCTGTTGTGAGTAGCAAAACAGGATACATAACATGACACCGAATGACGAGGCGAACGTAACATGGTCGAAACATGGTGGATATGCCGCTGGTACTTCCTATACATAAGTGTTTCCAACATGTTACCGAACTTTCGTAACACGTGCGATGCGAAATTGGACGTTTTGCGGACTTGTGATAAGAATGTTGAATCTTTGTGAAACTTGTTGAACATTTTGTGATGTATGGAACTTGAGTCTTTATGCGATCATGTGTGAAACTTATGTTATTTTGCTTATTCATGAAACTATGCTACTTAGACAACAACACTATGATCGAGTCTCATCTGATCCCTGTTTTGGGTCCTTAGATGTCGTCAAGTCATCTCTCCAACCCACACAAGAAGTCTAAGACTGAAACTCAGAAGAAAATGATGTCTTTCATGGCTGATCAGATCGCACGGATCGTGCCCAAGATCGTCACTTGGATTCAGGGTTCAAACACTCCTCCCTCCTCTGTGGACTCTAAAGCAGAGAAACCTAAGCCTGTGTGCTTTAGCTACAAGCACTTTGTCTCTTGCAACCCTAAGCCTTTCACGGGCAGTGATGGGGTGACTGCAATGCTAGAATGGTTCGATAACATCGAGGTTACTTTCATCAATAGTGAGTGCCCAGAACACTTAAAGACTAGGAGTGTAACTGGCATGTTTCAAGGAAGATCTCTAGAGTGGTGGGCAAACGAGAGAAACATCCACACCAACGATGAAGCTTATGCTTTACCCTGGACAGAGGTTAGGGAAATGATGATGCTCGAATTCTGCCCTCCGCATGAGCAGCAGAAACTTAAGGACGAATTTTGGCATCTGAAACAAGTAGGCGATGACAATCTATCTTATACTACCCGTTTTAAGCAACTCATCATCATTGTACCACACTTGGTGTCTACTCCTAAACGCCTGATCACCAAGTACATTCATGGGTTACCTCCTGCTATGCTTGACGCCATTGAAGTAGCTCAGCTCAGCACCATTGAAGAAGTCTACAGTCTTGCAGTAAGTTTAAACAACAATCGGGTTCGTGATAAACAGTTTGGAAACTCTGCTCCATCGAAACCTGCTAACCAAATCACTCAGCAGCCAAGAGGCAACATAAACAAGAAATGAAAGTCTCAGGGTTTGGTCTGCAACGCCATTGTCCCTGCTGCAAATGCAAACCCTGCGGGCAATGCTATTGTGCCTGCTGCTACTACTACTAACCTTCCAACTCCGGAAAACAAGAAGTCATACACTTGGGTTCATCCCAAGTGTGCCACTTGTAAATTTCATCATCCTACCAACTCTGCTTGCCGTCTGTGTACAAATTCCAATCGCTATGGTCACACGACTCCCTACTACCATCAAGCCAACCAGGCGCAACAAGCACCACCAGCTTAGGCAGCCCCACCAGCTCAACTAGCTCTACCAGTCCCGCAGAACCCCAGACCAGTAAATGTGAGGACATGCTACAAGTGTGGAGACACTACCCATCTCCGTAACCAGTGTCCCCAGCTAAACCAAGAGCAACAGCCAGCCGCATGTGGATGAGCGTTCAACCTCAATGCCAATCAGGCTTGTAACGACAATGACGTCGTTAATGGTACGTTTCTCGTTAATAACCTCTACGCTTCGATACTATTTGATACCTGCGCCGATAGAAGCTTTGTGCCCGTAGAATTTGAATCTTTGTTAAAATGTGCACGCTCTAAACTACCTAAGTCGTTCTCTGTTGAGATTGTCGATGGTAAGTCTATTCTAGTTGATTCTATTCTCAGTGGTTGCTCCTTGACTCTCAACGACCACGTTTTTACAATTGATATTATACCCATGCAATTGGGTAGTTTCGATATCATAGTCGGCATGGATTGGTTGCGTAAGAA
Organism: Helianthus tuberosus; assembly: GCA_030545235.1. NCBI lineage: Eukaryota > Viridiplantae > Streptophyta > Magnoliopsida > Asterales > Asteraceae > Helianthus > Helianthus tuberosus. Next base: position 172,974,710 of record CM060393.1, on the reverse strand, counting down.
CCATGCTGAAATTTCTTGCCACGAGAAGTATGTTCATTTGCTTCTTCCGTCTGGTGATATTTTACACGTCTATGGAGACCGACCTTCTAAGGGACTGAGGCTGATGTCATGCACTCAAGCGAATAGATACTTACGTAAGCCGTACTTTGCCTTTTTAGCCCACATTGTGGAAAGGACGGGCAAGGGAAAGAGAGTAAGCGATGTTCCGGTAGTGTGTGATTTCCCTGATGTCTTTCCTGAAGATCTTCCGGGTCTTCCTCCTCCTCGATCCATTGATTTTCGTATTGATATCATACCTGGTTCCACTCTTGTTGCCAAGGCTCCTTACCGACTTGCACCCTCTGAGATGTAAGAATTATCTAGTCAACTTCAAGAACTACTCGACAAAGGCTTTATACGACCAAGTACCTCACCTTGGGGTGCTCCCGTGCTATTCGTCAAGAAGAAGGATGGTTCATTCCGTATGTGTTATGGACACTACGAGTTCGTGGTTATGCCTTTTGGTTTGACCAACGCGCCCGCTGTGTTCATGGACCTTATGAATCGTGTTTGTAAACCTTATTTGGATCGTTTTGTGATAGTCTTTATTGATAACATTCTTATTTATTCGAAAACCCAAGCTGATCATGCACGACATTTATGACTCATGTTGGAACTTCTACGTGGTGAACGCTTATACGCGAAATTTTCAAAGTGTGAATTTTGGATTCACGAAGTACAATTTCTCGGGCACGTTGTTAGTAAACAAGGAATTCATGTTGACCCTTCTAAAATCGAAGCTGTAAAGAATTGGAGTACACCTAAATCTGCATCTGAGATTCGTTCCTTCTTAGGATTGGCGGGTTATTACCGTCAATTCATCTCAGACTTTTCAAAGATTGCCGTTCCTCTCACTTCTTTGACTCAGAAAGAGAAACCTTTTGCTTGGGGTCCCGAGCAAGAGGAATCATTTCAGACTCTTAAGGATCTTCTTTGTAATGCTCCTGTTCTCACTCTCCCTGATGGGAATGACGATTTCATGGTATTTTGTGATGCCTCGAACTGTGGCTTGGGTTGTGTGTCATGCAGCGGGACAAGGTTATCGCTTATGCCTCTCGACAGCTCAAAATACATGAGAAACACTATACTACCCACGACTTAGAGCTTGGCGCAGTTGTTTTCGCGTTAAAGATCTGGCGACACTACCTATATGGTACTAAGTGTGTGGTTTTCACTGACCATAAGAGCCTGCAACACATCTTTAACCAAAAGGAATTGAATATGTGTCAGTGATGAAGGGTGGAATTGCTTAACGACTACGACTGCAAGATTCGCTACCATCCTGGCAAGGCGAATGTCGTGGCCGATGCTCTTAGTCGTAAGTCTCATGTTAGTAGCATTCTCTGTTCTCGGATCACTAGCGATCTTCATGCTTGTATCCGCGAAGCTCAGTATTCGTCAGCTAAGGAAGGTAGTCTAATCGTTGAAGTACGAGGTGCTTCTGTTGACCAACTTGAAACAAAGTCGGATGGACTTCAATACTATCTCAATCGAATCTGGGTGCCAGATCGCGACAATCTCCGTTAGCTCATTATGAATAAGGCTCACAAATCTCGATAGTCGATTCATCCTGGTGCGGATAAGATGTACCATGACTTGAGTATGGCTTATTGGTGGCCTTGTATGAAGAAGGACATTGCTGCGTACGTCTCAAAATGCCTTACTTGTACGAAGGTAAAGGCTGAACATCAATGTCCCTCAGGTTTCCTTGAACAACCAGAAATTCCCGTTTGGAAATGGGATAGTATCGCCATGGACTTTATAACTAAACTACCTCGTACACCTACCGGTCATGATAGTATATGGGTAATCATTGACCATTTGACCAAATCAGCCCACTTTCTTCCTATTCGTGAAGATTTCAAAGTGGAGAAACTTGCTCGAATCTACACTGATGAGATCATATGCCACCATGGCATACCTCTGGACATAATCTCTGACCGTGATGGTCGTTTTACTTCACGTCTTTGGTAAACTTTTCAGTCCGCTATGGGTTCTCACTTGAATCTTAGTACGGCCTTTCATCCTCAAACGGATAGACAAACCGAACTCACTGTTCAAACCCTAGAGGATATGCTCCGTTCTTGTGTCATCGACTTTGGTGGTAATTGGGATGTACATTTACCATTGATCGAGTTCTCGTACAACAACAGCTATCATTCCAGTATTCAGATGGCTCCTTTCGAAGCTTTATACGGTCGCAAGTGCCGATCTTCTATCAGTTGGCATGAGATTGGTGACAAGCAACTTACTAGCCCTAAGATCATTCAAGAGATGACGGATAAGATTCTTCAGAGCCGTGATAACTTGGTCAAGGCTAGGAGCAGACAAAAGAGCTATGCTGATAAAAGGCGTAAGCCTCTGGAATTTAATGTTGGAGATCGCGTCTTGCTCAAAGTATCTCCTTGGAAAGGAGTTATACGTTTTGGTAAAAAGGGAAAGCTTGCCCCTCGCTATGTGGGTCCTTTCAAGATTCTCGAAAGGATTGGCAAGGTGGCTTACCGACTCGATTTGCCACAAGAGCTTAGCAATGTACACCCAATATTCCACGTATCTAATCTTCGGAAATGCTTAGCCGATGAGAAACTTCAGGTTCCCCTCGAAGACTTGCAAATAAATGAGACTCTTCATTTTGTGGAGAAACCGGTCGAAATCATGGACCGAGGTACCAAGCGGTTGAGGCGCAACAAGATTTCCATAGTTAAGGTACGATGGGAAGGAAAGCGTGGCGCCGAATTCACTTGGGAACTTGAGAGTGAGATGGAGACCAAGTATCCGCAGCTCTTCGAGCAGTCTTCCTCTTAGATTTCAGGGAAGAAATCTCCTAAAGGAGGGGAGAATGTAACGCCCTGCGTCCCTAAACTTTTATCTTTTGGCAAATCTAGTCCCTATTCTATTTTGGAGACTTAACTATGTTAGATTATGTGAAACATTTGTGAAAGTTTGAAATATGAATCTTGATACTTGAAACTTATTAAATGCTATGAATCTTGATTCTTGGTGAAACTTGATACTTGACACTTGTTACTTGATACTAGACTCTTGATACTTGATTCTTGACTCTTGATACTATGGAACGAAACTCTTGATACTTATGGAACGAGAAACTTTGAGACTTCGTTGAACGAGAAACTTGACACTAACTAGCTAGCTCATACATGGACTTGAAACATGGAAAATTTTGTGTTAGTTACATATTCTTACCATGGAATGATATCACACAATATTACGTAAAGCGATGCTTAACATCGCTCGCAAAACGAATCAAAATCTGAAAACTAACCCACACGAACCGGCTGTCCGAATGGACATCCGACTCCGCGTGAACCACCTTACTCGCCCTCTTACACTATAAATACCCGCTGTCACATCACTATTCACTGATGTGACAGCCTCCGCCGACCAGACGTACTCTCTCTCGTTCTAAGTCACTTTCCCTTCGATTTCAAGCTATTCTTGTAAGTTTTCTCTATGATTCTTGTACAACTTTCATCATTACACACTTTCTCACTAGATTCTTCATCAAAATAATACTTTTCACCATGAAATCACTAAGAATTGGGCTCTTGAGGATGACATCATCAGAACGGTTTGTATAATCGGCCGTGTGATGTCAAATCCGTCAAGATTTAGCCCAGATCTAAGGGATTTCTGCATGTTTTACCACGAATCTTTACAAAAGTTAGACATTTTCAGTTGATTGCATGCTTTTCTTCAAACTTCCTAAACTTTATACTGATGTGTGCAAAATGCAACATATAAATTACATCAATTGTGGCATAAAACTAACCCTTTTTTAGTACTAATGTTGGAAAAAGTGTGCTTTTGTCTTCCTTTTATATTTTCAGGATTAAATGAGCTCAAATTAACAAAAGAAGCAAAAAGACATCAAAATCTAACATAAATACGAGAAAAGGAACAAGACGTGACATGCCCGACCCCACGACAGCATCTTCCCAAGCAAAACAAGAAGACAGAAGACTGAACACGCCCCGTGCTCAGCCAGCACGGGGGCGTGCCCAAGTGTCAGCAGAAAAGACAAAGTGGTAGAAGCTTCTATTGCCCACCACGGGGCCGTGCTCAGCGGACACGGGGCCGTGGTCAACTATAAGATTCGCACAATCCAGGCAAATCTTCATAGTACAAAGATTCTTCTGCACACGGGGTCGTGCTCAGCGGACACGGGGGCGTGGTCATCTAATAAGACAAGCTGCATTAAATGAAGAAAGAGAAGGATGTGGACACGGGGCCGTGCCCACTGGACACGGGGCCGTGCCCGAGCTTCTGTTCAGCCTATAAATAGGAGTGCTTGGCTCAAGCTCAAACCATCCCTTGGCACACCACCTCTCTCACACTTCACCCACCACCCACCACCACCATAACACCATTATCCACCACCATCATCCATTGTCCATCATAGAGTGTGTGAGTCATCTCGGGATCCAAGATTGATCGTAAGAGTTCTTGACAATCAAGGCCATGTTTGCCTAAGTCTCTTACATCACTTGGTGAAGACAAGTGTGTAGTGTAATACTTTTTATTTCTAATCTTTTCGCACTTTTTATTTAGTTTTGTATTAATGACTTTAATAACTAGTTTCTTATGTTGAAGGTGATTCTTCCTTATCGTTTATCCGTGGTGTCTTGACATTATTTTACTGTCTATATAAAATAAAAGATTTTCACCATTCATATCTCCACGGTCTATATGGAGGTATGTTGGCTACCTGGCCGGGGGTTAAGGGAACGGTTTGGTAAGAGTCTTGCCATTGTTCAGCGTTTAGAGGTCCTGCAATGGACCTGGGTCAAATTTAGTAGGACCTCCTTCAATACTTAACGGTATTGGATGGCGGGGGTCCAAACTCTTTGATCGCCTCATAAGTTAAACTACTATTAATACTATAACCCGGCTATTTAGGACTGTATCCCTGCTGACTCAGACTACTTAGTCGAGGGTAACGTCACCTCCAAAAGAGGGGCCTACCATAATTTTCATTAATAACTTAATTAATTGTCTTTCAATAATCCGACCCATTAGGATTGTATCCTTGCTGACTCAAACTACTGGGTTGAGGGTAACGTCACCTTCAAAAGAGGGGCCAACTACAATAACTAAGATAATCTCTTAAATATGTGCAAAAGTGCGGAAATAATCAAAGGTTACACTATACACGAGTCGGAACCAAGTGATTCATCTTGTCTATCTGTTTTTCTTTTATTTTTATTTTTCAGCATTTTAGTTAGTTTTTATTTTCTTAGTTTAAAACATTTTTCTAAAACTTTTTGATTTGATTAGACCTTGAGGATAAACCGCTACTAAAAGCTCTTGTGTCCTTGGACGACCTCGGTATCTTACCAACACTATACTACGCCCACGATGGGTGCACTTGCCCATATGTGTGTTTAGTGTTAGTAAATATCGTGTTTTATAAATTTAAAACTTGGTTAAAAAAAGTGTTAAAGGGCTTAAAATATACACCTAATATATATAACACTTCACACGCATCAAGTTTTTGGCGCCGCTGCCGGGGACACAAGGATTTTAAGAAAGCTTAAAATCAACGGCCTAATCAGTTTTTCAAAACCTTTTTAAAACGCGCGCACATTTTTCTGCATTTTAGTTTAGTTTTGCATTTACAGTAACCTGTGCACGGGGCCGTGTTCATTGAACACGGGGCCGTGCTGCACATTTTCATAAAAACACCCAGTAACAGTAGCTTGAACATGGGCCGTGCTCACTGAACACGCCCTGTGCTCAACGAAATCAGTAAATTTAATTAAAACACCCAGATACAGATTCTGTACACGGGGCCGTGTCCAGCCTCTATTTCCGTTTTATTTCTGTTTTCTGATCTCGAGACTTGGTTGTGGTCTGCTGAGTGATTCTTATGGATCAATACTCAGGTGGTTACAACTACACCTATGAGGAGGATGATTATAGGGGTAACTATTGCACTAATTGTAGAAATCTGCACTCGGTTCAATATAATCACTCATATCAACCATCCAATTCATACACCTACTATGAGGAGCCCAGGTACGAGCCATCAACTTCATACACATCCTATGAAGACCAAAGGTATGAACCTCCTCCCTCATACTCATATTTTGATGAACCAAGGTATGAGCCTTCATACTCATACTTTGAGAAACCAAGATATGAGCCACCACCTTCGTATGCTTATTATGAGGAACCATGGCGTGAACAACCCACCTCATATGAGTATTATGAAGAACAAAATAATGACCCTTATCCATCATATGCTTACAATGAAGAACAATGGTGTGAACCATCTACTTCATATGAGTATTATGAGGAACAAAGGACCGAACAACCGGATTCAAGCTTTGAAAATCCCGATTCTTTTTCTATAACCGAAGTGACCGATAGGATATTAGAACACCTTAGAGTTATCGATCTCTATATAAAAGAGTCTCGCGCAAGGGCAGAGGAGTCCCGCGCAAGAGAAGAATTAAAAAAGGATGAGATAACTGAAAGTGTAAAAAAGGAAGAACAAATAAGTGAAAAGCCAACACATGAGTTAAACAAGGAGAGAGGTGAGTCCGACGACGTTAAAATTCAAGAAGAGTCTAATTTTTGAAGAAATTAATCTCTTGTCACCTTCTTTCGAAAATCATTGTTTAGTACCCACGCATGCTAAGTTTTTAAAAGAATTAAACACTAACACTAAAATTGACGAAACGGTAAGCGTTAAGTTAACTAATGATCAAACCTCACTAATAAAAGAAGACCCATTTGAAATTAACATTACACCGGTTCCGTGTTTCTTTCAAAATTCGTTTATTAGTAATGTCACAATCGATAAAGATCTTTGTGTTAACATAATGCCTAACTACATTTTCGAAAAATTAAGTATTAGTGATTTTTCTCCACTTCAAATACCCATTTTTCTATCCAATCGGAAAGTAATAAAATCAATCGGTATAGTTGAGGATGTATTGGTTCAAACAAATCAAATGGTAATCCCAACCGACTTTGTCATCCTCGATGACGCTCCTCTATTGTTGGGACGCCCATTTGTAAAAACTCACGAAGCTTTGAGAAACCGGAAGTTCAACAATCTACCTCTTCAATTAGGGGCATTTAAAAGAAGTGTCGATCTCGAACGGTCAATGAAATATCCATTCGGCAATAATGACCCCCTAATTGAAGATGAAGATGAACCACCCGATACAAGTGAAGAAATTGACCTCTTTGCTGAAGAAGAGGTCGCCATAGAACAAACTTTTAAAGTTCTTGATCAAAATGAGCAACCGAATAAGGAGTCTCCTAAAGACCCACCACTTGAGCTCAAAGAACTTCCAAAAGGTTTGGAATATGCTTTTCTAGACAAAGATGGTAATTTACCTGTAATTATTTCGTCTAAATTAGATAGCTTAGAAAAAGAAAAATTAATCAATCTTTTGAAAAAACACAAAAACACGATCGCTTGGAAACTTGTAGACATTAAGGGAATAAGTCCTTCCATGTGTACGCACAAAATTTTAATGAATGATGACTACAAACCGGTAATACAACCACAACGTCGAGTAAATCCAAATGTTCAAGAAGTGGTTAAAAACGAAGTCATCAAATTACTTGACGCCGGACTTATCTATCCTATCTCCGATAGTCCTTGGGTGAGTCCTGTCCAAGTAGTTCCAAAGAAAGGGGGTATGACGGTAATAACTAATGAAAAAAATGAATTAATACCCACGAGAACCGTCACAGGATAGAGAGTATGTATAGATTATAGACGATTAAATGAAGCAACAAGAAAAGATCACTTTCCTTTACCCTTCATTGATCAAATGTTAGAAAGATTATCCGGTCATAAATTTTATTGTTTCTTGGATGGTTTTTCAGGTTACTTTCAAATCCCGATAGCACCCGAAGACCAAGAAAAGACAACTTTCACATGTCCCTATGGAACTTTTGCTTATCGACGCATGCCGTTTGGTCTATGTAATGCCCCCGCAACATTCCAACGTTGCATGGTAGCCATTTTCCACGACATGATAGAAAAGACAATGGAAGTCTTTATGGACGACTTTTCTATCTTTGGGGATTCATATGACCAATGCCTCGATAACCTTGAACGAATGCTATCCCGATGTGAGGAAACTAACCTCACCCTTAATTGGGAAAAATGCCATTTCATGGTAACGGAGGGAATAGTACTCGGTCACAAGATCTCAAGTGAAGGAATGGAGGTGGATCGAGCCAAAATAGATACCATTTCTAGACTACCACCTCCATCCCCCGTAAGAGCTATCAGAAGTTTCCTAGGGCATGCCGGATTTTATAGGCGGTTTATCAAAGAATTTTCTAAAATTTCAAGGCCTCTAACAAAATTACTTGAAAAAGATGCCCCTTTCATCTTTGACAAGGATTGCAATAAAGCATTTCTAACCCTAAAAGAAATGTTAGTCAATGCACCTATCATGATAGCGCCTGATTGGAAATTTCCTTTCGAAATCATGTGTGATGCTAGTGACTTTGCAGTTGGAGCTGTCTTAGGACAAAGAAAAGAAAAGCATTTCCACCCCATTTATTATGCTAGTAAAACACTTAACGATGCACAAGAAAATTACACAACAACTGAAAAAGAATTACTAGCTGTGGTATTTGCTTTTGATAAATTTCGTTCTTATCTTGTTCTTTCTAAAACTATAGTCTATACAGATCATGCAGCCATTCGATATCTCTTCAAAAAGCAGGACGCAAAACCACGTTTGATTCGGTGGATTCTACTCCTCCAAGAATTTGATATCGAAATCAAAGATAAAAGAGGAGCAGAAAATACCGCAGCAGATCATCTTTCGCGCTTAGAAGACCCAGCTTTGGAGGCAACCAGGGATGAGCAAATCAACGAAAAATTCCCGACTGAGTCCCTGGAAATGGTGGAATACAAGGAAGAACCATGGTACGCCGACTATGCTAACTACCTAGCTAGCGGTATAGTCGCAAAAGGTTAGCCACATCATCAAAGAAAAAAATTCTTTGCCAATGTGAAGCACTATATTTGGGAAGATCCATATCTTTTCAAAATGTGTGCCGACCAACTCGTCCGACGATGCGTACATGGTAGCGAAGCACGAAGAATTCTCCGCCATTGTCATGAAGGTCCATACGGAGGGCATCATGGTGCCACTAGTACCGCACGAAAGGTATTTGATTCAGGATTTTATTGGCCAACCATTTACAAAGACGCCCAAAGTCTTGTCAAGACATGTGATGCTTGCCAAAGAACATGTAATATTTCTTCCAAAAACGAAATGCCACAAAATGGCATTCTTGTTTGTGAAATTTTTGATGTGTGGGGACTCGACTTTATGGGACCTTTCCCACCGTCGAAAGGAAACAAACATATACTTGTGGCAGTAGACTACTTGTCTAAATAGGCCGAGGCCGAGGCACTTCCAACAAATGATGGAAGAGTCGTGGTAAGATTTCTGAAAAAAATTATTCTCTCGTTTTGGAACACATAAAGCATTAATAAGTGATAGAGGTACCCATTTTTGCAACCATCAACTTGAAATTTTTTTAACAAGATATGGGGTCTATCACCGGGTCTCAACGGCATATCATCCTCAAACAAACGGACAAGCCGAAGTGACAAATAGAGGTTTAAAACGAATACTTGAAAAAACCGTAGGGTTAAATAAAAAGGAATGGGCAGATAAATTAGATGATGCTTTATGGGCTTTTCGAACTGCGTATAAAACAACAATAGGTACAACCCTATATAAGCTAGTCTATGGAAAAAGTTGTCACTTGCCAGTAGAAATTGCACACAAAGCCTACTGGGCAATCAAAAATGTAAACTTAGATTTAGAATTTGCCGGTAAAAATCGATTTTGTCAATTAAATGAATTAGACGAACTTAGAAATTATGCATACTCAAACTCCGAAATTTATAAGGAAAGAATGAAAAATTTGCATGACAAACATATTAAACCTAATGAATTTCGAGTAGGAGATCTAGTTCTTTTGTTTAATTCACGACTTCGATTGTTTCCTGGTAAATTAAAGTCTAGGTGGTCAGGACCTTTTTCCATCACCCATATTTTCCCACACGGTGCAATAGAAATTAAATCTCGGAATGGACCTCCATTCAAAGTCAATGGCCAACGGCTGAAACTCTATCAAGGATTCATTGAGGATGAAGAAGAGGAGATCTCGCTTCAAACGATCGAAGAATGAAAGCATCAACGTCATACCTGGTGAGTTACGAACGATTGGGACGACATCTAAAGCGGTAAGTTTTCTAACCAAAGTTTATGGGAAACAAGGGCACTCACACGAGCACTAAAAAAAAAACTATGCTCGGCACGAGGCCGTGTCCGCTGGACACGGGGCCGTGTCCGCGTTGCAGTCGGGATAAAACCCCTTTTTCAAAACAGTTACTTCATTCCACACGCCCCGTTTCCCCAAAAACGCTCTGGTTCCAGGCGATTTTCCGCAGATTTTCAACGTCTCCTATCATTCTAACAACATCAATGTATGATTCTATCACTATCTTTAGTTAGATTAGTTACTTGCATGTAGTTAAAACACCAAAAATTTGGGGAAAAATCTAAGGTTCTTGAAGTTCATCCGGATCGAACCTCAAATTTTTGTTTAGATTCGTTTGCATTTAGTTAGATTAGTGTTAAGGGAACTAAAGACACTTGTATTGTTCATAGATTCGCCCGATTTCTCACAAAAACCCCAAACCCTTGTTCTTGAACCGAAAAAGATAAAATTGAATGGGTAAACGGGTCATTTTGGGAAAATGTTGGTGCATTCATCTGTCGTCTTCGTCTTATATCGAGTCTTGGGTTTGTTTCGGTTCGGAACAAGAATGATGTCATCATTCTTGATGATGACATCATCCAAGTGACATAGTGCTTACATCATCAATACATCATATACACGTTAAACAGAATTGAAACCTCACAAGAAGACAAATGAGAATGCATGTGCACGTGAAATTTATGTTAGAAGCTGATTTCGCTCATAATTACATGCATAGGTGATTTCGCCCGAAATGCTTATTAGTCTGATTTCGCCCGTAATTGTAACATGTGATTTCGCTTCTAATGGTGAGGTGTAGCTAGGAGCGAAATCAAAGAGTCTATATATAGGGGTCACTTAGGAGCGAAATCAGTAGGTTATGTGTGTGTTGTCTTTCGGTAATCCACGAAGTGCTGCCGAAGTGTTGTCAGAGCTTGTAAACGTTTGAAGATCAATAATATAAACAAGTTTAAGTGAATATTCGCTGAATTGCACCGAAACACTTGTTTCCGCCTCTTGTTTTGGTGAAAAGCTCTTCTAACCGACTCGTTCGGATCCGAAATCGATCCTACAAGTGGTATCAGAGCTAGTGAAGAAGAGTTCTATACAATTCAGCCGATAATTCTGTTTCTACACCATTCTTTTTCGAAAATCAAAACTTTTTACGGTCAGAATCGGTTTAAATTCACACAGTGTGCTCGGAATCATGAATTAACAAAGCCTTGAAAGTTTCATGTCCAAATTCGAAGTAAAACTGATATTTTTTTAGATTCTGCTCGAAAATGTTTGGTTGAAAAATGACGTCAGCAGTATTTCAGTTTGATTCCGCTCGAAAAATTTTACTGATTCCGCTCTTAGTTACCAAATTGGTTGATTCCGCTCCTGAGTTCAAGTCTAATTCTGCTCCTGAGTTTAAGTGATTCCGCTCCTGAGTTTAAGTCTAATTTCGTTCTTGAGTTTAAGTCTAATTCCGCTCGAAAAGAGGGTTGTCGATCTGCATGTGAAAGAGTCAGTTGGTTTTGTTCAAAAATTGCATGTGATCATCATCAGCTCAATCTTTTGATTCAAAGTGCAGTGAAGTTTTAAAAAAATTGATAATATTGTGTTGATTAAAGAAACAAAGAGTGGTCAAAGCAAATTGTCGGTTCATATGCATGTGAAGAAATTGTCGATTTTTGCATAGGAAAGAGTTTATCATTACTTGGAGTGGTGAATCTTAGGGTGTCAGCAAACATTAATAGTCATCAACAGTTGTCGGCATTTAAAGTTGGAATATGTTGACTAAGTGAAGTGGTTGTATGAACCTACAAATCACGTGAACAAGTCTAATCACCGGTCTTTTAATACATCAATTCTATTCAAATGAGTTTTGGCAGTTTATGTGATCATTTATGAAAACTGTCGGCAACAGTTTTGGTTATATCAAAATATTGTCGGTCAACTAGTCAAAAGGTGATAAGGACATATTGTGAGAAATTGTTTGTTCGATCAAATAGAATTGTTTTGGGTATCAACAGTTTCAGGCCCATTTATTCAGTGATCTCACTTCAACAACTTTGAAACGAGTCTACAAATCTTCGACACGAGTCTTAGATTGATTTCATCAAAACTTTTACGTATTCAGTTCGTTTAAACTGATTGTGTTTTGTTTGTTTGTTTGTCAGGTGTTTCACGAGGAGAACCAGTTCGTTTGAAACAGTTTGTTTGTGAATTTTGAAAAACGAAACATGGAGAACGAGTTTTATAACGCTTTTGCTAGTCCGATATCAATTACTCAGAGTACATTGCTTGAGAATGAAACGGGGACATCACAGAAACCACAAAAGCTCTTGGATATTGATGATTACAATGCGTGGTCCGAACGATTTGGAAATTGGGTTGAAGCTTATCACTTGGATGCGTGGGAACACACTGAAGAACCATATGTTAGACCCACAACGAATGGTATTCAGCAAACAATTAGAGAAATGAGTACTGAAGTGAAAAAGAAATATAGAGATGAAAAACTGATGGTGAGTCTACTTCAGCAAGCAATCAAAGAGGACATTTTGATTTTGCTTCAACATGATGGAACTGCTTATTCGATTTGGACTGAACTGGAAGCAAAATTTGTAGGAAGCGATGATATGCTTAAAAACAAAATGTCGCTCATGAAGAAATAATTTGATCTATTCCGTGGTTTAAAATCTGAAAACACCAAGCAAATTATTGAAAGATATTGTAACTTGGTGAGAAATATGTGGAAATTGGGAATAAAAAAGGATACTGATGAGCTAATTGAAAAACTTGCTGATACGTTACCACACGAGACTTGGGGAACCTTCTTGATGATGTTGAGAAACAATCGGAAAGAATATAAAAAGTTAACACTGGGTGAGTTCATCAAACATCTGGAAGCTCAAGAAATGGAGCAAAGGAAGATCGCCAGGATGAAGAACTACGATGGAGAACAAGACATTGGCTTGTATTTTAAGAGTGGTGTTAGTGAAAAGACGAATTTTTCTCCAAAGGTTGAAACAGCTTATAATGCAAAAGGTTCTTCGGAAAAATCAACTCAAGGATCAAGCAGCACATCCGGATTTTCTTCATTTCCGACATACGATCCTCAGTTCACCACAACAAAAAATGGAAAAGTTCTTCAATGCAACATTTCCTTAAAGCTTGAAAATGATCAGAACTATACAGAGGAAGTTGCTAAAAGTCACATGTCATTGTTGGTTACAGTGCTTGAGTCTTATGGTGGATTAGTTGCAGGGAGAATCGGTAATCCAATGCTCACGAAAGAGGATTACGATCAAATTGATGCCGAGGAAATGGAATTGATGGACATTAAATGGTGCATGGCTAGTGTGTTGAGACGGGCTGAAAAGTTTAAACAAATCACAGGCAGAGATGATTTTCGCGAGGCACATGTTTCACCTTTAGGTTTCGATAAAACTAAAGTTACTTGTTTTCATTGCAGGGAAAATGGGCATTTCAAGAGAGAATGCACAAATTGAGAAGCAAGTGGAGCTCAAAATCCCTTCGGAAACAATGATTATTACAAAAAGGCGATTTATCATCAAGTCACACCACAGCCATATCAACAACAACAAGCTTCGCATCAAGCACAAACTGCACATGGAAGAATGGAGATTAAAGATTCAAAGAAAGCTTGTATAGGGAAGGATAGTGGATTCAATTGGGATAATTACATTCCAACGAATAGCAAAGTGTGTCTGGCAGATCAAGACGATGAAAAATTAGCTGAAGGTTTCAATTGGGACAATTTTTGCCCAGATCAAGAATTAATGGCCAGAGAAATGTCCAAAGACACATCGAATGTTAAAGCTTTTATTGCTAATGCTTACGATCTGAAATGGGCAGAAAAAATCAGAAAGGTCAGGGAAGCTGAAGAAGAAAAATGGAGAAAAATTGAAGAAGAGGAAGAGGAAGAGGAAGAAGAAAGGTTAAAAGCTGAAGCTGAAGCCGAGAGAAAGAGAAGAAATGAATTTTTCCAATCAAACAGAACAGTCAAAAATGTTCCGGAGTTTGGGATCAAAGTTGATACTGAAGCAGTCAAAGTATCTGAAAAGTGTTTGAATTGTGATTCGTTGATCAAGCAAAACAATGAACTGTTGCATAACATTAACAGATTAAAAGAATCATATGATACAATGAACAGAGAGATCAACAAGTACACTGAGTCAAACAGTGAACAAGCTGTAGCAATGAATACACTCAAAGGAGCTTACATAAGACAACTTGATAATGTCAACTTCTACATCAAGAAATGTGCTGATCTGGAATTGAAGCTGACAACACAAAGAATAGAAACTGAGAGAGTTAAAAATTTATTAGAAAGTTACTCATGTTCTACTTTTGTTGTTGACAGGATTTATCCAATTGTGGAACAAATGAAGACGTTTGAAGAAGTAAAGACTTCAGAAGGAAAGAAGTAAGAGACAAGAGAAGAGGATGAAGTGGAAATTTCTGGTAAGAAACCAAGTGTTATCTACAATAGATGTCTGCCCCCGGTCGAAAATGGATATTTGTCTCGAAGTCCAAATTCCGAAAGAGTAAAAAAGGCAATTAACTTACAGTGGGAGTCAGGGTCGTCGGATAATTTGCCAGAAAATATTGATGTTACGTTTACATCTTCTGATACTGATCATGAGTCCGAGTTGATAAAAAGTGTGGTCGATCAGGTGTTAGATAAAGATGAGATAGAGGAGTCAAAATCGGAGTCCAAATCCGAGTCAAAGTCTGGGTCTGACAAGTCAAAGTCAACAATCAAAAAGGATAAACGGGTTTATGACAAAGAGTTTTTGTTATCAAAATCTAATTTGGATGACGAACCGGTCAAAGTAGCATATACTTTGAAAGATTCTGACAAATTATATTCTGATGAGATTTTTCCAATAAGAGGTCTTAAAACTGAAATGATTAAAAAGGTTTTCAATCTAACAGAAATCAACATTTCTGAAATAAAAGATATTAATCTTTCTGGAAAACCTAAACCTTACACCTCAAGAGTGCAACAAAGATTAAACAAGAAAAAGGGTTACAGTTCTGGTTCTGGTATTCATAAAAAACCAAACCATAACTGTAATTTCAAAAAGAAAGGATTAGGATTTAATCAATCGAAAAATCATAAAAATGAAAAAGTTTATAAACCAAAAACTGTGTTTGTTTCAGGAAAATCTTTAGAAGATGAGAAAGAGCAAGCGTTCAGAAAGCAGACAAACCAAGAATTCCTTGCAAAGAAGCAAGATGAGATGAAGAAAAGTGTTATTCAGAAGAAGACTGAGACAAGAACCTGTTTTCAGTGCAAAACTGCTGGTCATATTGCTAGAAATTGTCCGAAAACATTCAAACCAAAACAGGAAGTCTCTGGTAAAATGAAAGGAAAAGTTGTTGAGAAAACTGAACTTACAACCAAAACATTTACAGGCTTTGAAAATTCAATCTTTGAGATTGGTGAATGTTCAAAGAATGTGGTAAAAAGAAAAGAAAATTTGAAAAATCAAAAATGGGTTGTTAAGGGTTCAGGAAACAGTTCTGGTGATGAATCTGATTCCACAAAATCAGAGGAGCCAAAAGTTGTTAAAGAAAAGGTTGAGAAATCAGTTCCGAATGTGGATAATGTGAATTTTCCACCTCTGCGGGCTGAAAATTTTAAAAAGAAAGTTGGGAAAGTTGAAGTTTCAAATCAATTTTATTTTGATAAGAAAAAATTTGATGTTGATAAGATTTTCAACAGAACTGTGAAACACATTTTTGGAAAAAATGGTCGATGGTAAGGCCAAAGGAGTGAAAGAATTTTATGCTTCCAAAAGAAATGTTCACAGGTCGGCTGAAAGTCACAGTGAAGAAGAGGTTGTTTCACCCAAGGAAGGTCAGGCTTGGGTGGATATATTTTTCTAACAGTAAAAACCTGACTTGCCGGAGATCCCAAGTTTGTAATCGTGGATCAGGAATCGGCATCTTTCTTAATAGTTATTTTTGTGAATGAATTTTATAATGATTTTTGGCAATTCATACTGCAGGAATTGCCGGAACTCCCAGGTTGGTAAGTGTGGAGTAGGAATCGGCACCTTGAGAATTCAACCAACAGATAATGATTGGTTGAAAATACTTGATTGGATTGATCTTACAAGTGGTAAATCAGGGACATTAAGTTGTATCTGATTTCCTACAAGTGGTTGAAAAACAATGTGATGAACCAAAACCCTAACCTACCAATGGTTTTACAAAATCAACAAAACTTATTTTCCGGAAAAACCATTTTGATTAAAACAAACTTAAGTGTTTTGAAATCATAATGGGAAAATAGTTTGTTGTGAGGGGGAGTTCTGATTGTTTATGTCAAGTGGATGGCGAATTGAGGCAATTCGATATCAATTGTCATGTTCTTGTATAGTTTGTTTTCAAATTTCCTAAAATGTGTTTGCATTTTAGGGGGAGTATATTTTTCAGAAAATCCAAAAACATTTGAAAATTTGAAAAAGCCAAAAACATGATAAAATGAAAAATGAGTTTTTGTTGCATAAAAGAGGAAATGATAGTACATCAGTGGACTGTCACAACATGCTAAAGAAATGGAAAGTTAAAATGTGATAAACGGTCTCACTAAGGATGTGACGATAGGCTCAGCTAGACTAGTAGATTTGCGATAACGATACAAACTTAAATGAAAAAGCCTAGTTCTAGTGGGAAACATGGTCGAAAGCATAGTACTTAGTTTTGTCCTTCTTGACTGTGTGCCTACTCAGTAATCGCTGATTGTCGAAAGACATAAAACTGGTTAAGTTTGTGAACTTTCACAACTTTGCTGAAAAGTCACTGTGATTGTGCATTTCATTTTGCAAAGATTTAAAATTGTTTTATTTCTTTATTTTGTTTAAGCATCGGACATCCTCTGCGTATACGTGAGTATCGACCTGGATGTTATTGCCTAAACTTTCACAACTTTGCTGAAAAGTCACTGTGATTGTGCATTTCATTTTGCAAAGATTTAAACTTGTTTTATTTCTTTATTTTGTTTAAGCATCGGACATCCTCTGTGTATACGTGAGTATCGACCTGGATGTTGTTGCCTAAACGTTCTGCTTTATTTTCTTCGGTGTTTTGTTTAAGCTTTGGACCTCCTCTGCGTATACGGAAGTATCGACCTGGTGGTTAAAGCCTAAACAACTTCAACTTGTTTTATTTTTCTTATTTTGTTTAAACATTGGACTTTCTCTGCGTATACGGAAGTATCGACCTGATTGTTAATGTTTAAACATTCTGCTTTGTTTTCGCACAAATCACAGTTGATAAAAGTTTTAAGGCATTGCTTGAGATAGTGTATTACATGATGAGGGGATATGCTGAGATCGTGGGGTCCATAAGAATTTAGTGCAAATTAATATACCTTAACGTATCGGTAAGCATTTCGAAAGTTTTTAGATTGAGTTTATGTGGAGAACAATATTGTCAATCTATGTGAATCGTTTAGAGCTTAAAATGTTTAAAGCTTAACGGTGTTAGTGATTTGTCTCATAAACTGATATGATCCTCTTGCACAAACTCACAAAAATATTGTTTGTAAATATTTCATTTACTACAATTCTGTTTCATTTCAAATTCCAAAAAGATTTTAAGTGTGTTTTAGCATAAATTTTGTAAAAACCAAAAAGATTTTCGACAACTGTTGTTGGAAGGCTGACGTTCAAAATTCCAAGTGCTAAACATGATGAACAAATGGTTTGGGTGAAAGTGTTTAAGGTTTGTTGAAATGAAATGAGAAAGGGTTTTGCAATATAAAAACATTATTCCTGCAAGTGGTAAATTAGATTTGAAAATCTTATCCACAAATGGTTATCAGAAAATTTATTTTTTGGTAGAGTTTATGCAGGTTGGCCAGGTTTCGATCCAGAGCAGGATAAAAGCCAGGTTATGATCTTGTGAATTCCAGACTACGATCCCAGCTTAGTGAAAGGGGGAGTCTGAAGACATCGAGAGGAAGTCTGAAGATGGTAGAGACAAATTCAGATCCTGAAGATTACGAGAAAGAGATAAAGTTTGAGGATGCTTTCACTGTGAGATATTTCAGAGAGTGTTTAGACTGATAAAGACTGAAGATGCAAAGACTCGACACTTAAGACTCGTCAACATCTGAGGGGGAGTCCGTTGGTGCATTCATCTGTCGTCTTCGTCTTATATCGAGTCTTGGGTTTGTTGCGGTTCGGAACAAGAATGATGTCATCATTCTTGATGATGACATCATCCAAGTGACATTGTGCTTACATCATCAATACATCATATACACGTTAAACAGAATTGAAACCTCACAAGAAGACAAATGAGAATGCATGTGCACGTGAAATTTATGTTAGAAGCTGATTTCGCTCATAATTACATGCATAGGTGATTTCGCCCGAAATGCCTATTAGTCTGATTTCGCCCGTAATTGTAACATGTGATTTCGCTTCTAATGGTGAGGTGTAGCTAGGAGCGAAATCAAAGAGTCTATATATAGGGGTCACTTAGGAGCGAAATCAGTAGGTTATGTGTGTGTTGTCTTCCGGTAAGCCACGAAGTGCTGCCGAAGTGTTGTCAGAGCTTGTAAACGTTTGAAGATCAATAATATCAACAAGTTTAAGTGAATACTCGCTGAATTGCACCGAAACACTTGTTTCCGCCTCTTGTTTTGGTGAAAAGCTCTTCTAATCGACTCGTTCGGATCCGAAATCGATCCTATAGAAAAACGGCACTTAGGGTTTCATTTTCGGGGGAACCGCATCTATTGGACCAAAAATTTTCAAGTTTTCGAAACCGGGTCGAAAAATGGAATTTTTTGTAACAGACGCCTAGACACGGGGCCGTGTCCGCTGAACACGGGGTCGTGTCCAGCCCAATGTTTGTAGTTTTGTCCGAAAACTCTTTTGTTTCGTGCTAACTTTTGGTATATTCTTTCAGATGGCTAGGAAGTTCACAAGATTTAATGCCAATGAGCTCGATGCTAGGGCTAGATACGAAATACTTCAAACAAGGCCGGAGGAATACCCGAGGCAAGCATGCACGGACTTGTTAACATTGGTGAACCAACTCGACCGCTTCAACAACCTTGTCACGGGACCACTAAGAGTCGCTTTAACAACTCGACTCCGTTCCGTCCACGAATGCACTTTGGAATTCTATAGCACCTTCACATTCAACTCAAGGTGTGTGACCCATTCGACAACGATGGGGTAGTATTCCGATGTGGCGGAACTAGGTATTCGATCTCTATGGCACAATTTGGGTCGATTATCGGGTTGTATGCGGAAGAGGATGCGGGAAACGAGGAAAATACCGGAGGGATGCGTGAGATAGATGAAAACGATCGCCAAGCTGCGTGGGCTCAGATTGGTGAAGGGTATTACAATCCGAGCAGCACTAAGAGCACGAAGTTGAGGGATCCGCTCTACCGATACATCCATAGGCTCCTCGGCTACTCTCTTAGTCAAAGGCATGATAGAGGCGGCGTCATTGGGTTAAGAGATCTTGTTGTCATCCACTGTATCCATAATCGCAGGCCGCTTGATGTTCCGTTTCTCATGCTCCGAAACATGCATCATAACCGCCTTGCTAGTGCACCGACTCCTATCTTCTTTGGGGGATGGGTGTACCGTCTCTTCAGGCACTTCACCCGCATAACTAGGTTATTCGGAAGGAGCCCATGGTCGGGTAGGGTGGATATACACATATGCCGCTCAATGAACCTAATCTATGAGGCTGAAGACGGGACGGTGAGCTTTCAAAAGATGCAAGGTCATGCATGGAACCCGCAAGAAGCGCTTGTTCTCCACGCTCCTCAACATCATCAGTACCAATACCAACCCCATGGTGATCCGGGCCAGTCCTCCTCCTCAGGAGGCAGTTTTCCTAACTTTCAAATTTTACATGATTTGTTGCAGGAAAACCTCATGTGCACCAGGAACACCTACAATATGGCAAGCAACACGTACAACCGGGTTGGGGCGATCGAGAGAAACATAACCGATATCCAAGACGATATTGGAAATATCCGGGAGTACATAGCTGGCCTTGGTGGGGATGATGACGATGATGACGAGGACATGGATTAGGCGGGATGAGCGGAGGAAGAAGCGGTTGGTTGGTGATTCCCCAGGTTAACCTTTTCTAATCTTGAACAATTTAAGGCCTGCATGCCAAGTGTTGAACAATTTACTTTCCCTAACTTATTTTATTTTCTGCATTTTTTTTTTCTTTTAACTTTGACATGGATGTTGAACTTGGTAAAATTAGGATGTTTGCTATGGTGTGGTATAGTGTTTATTGATTAAGCAGGTACATACGAGGCCTAGAGTACTAAGCATTAGTACTACTAAAGCCGGGACGAGAAAACCGAAGAAATAAACCTGTTTTTCAACCTTGCAGAATGTCCACACGGGGCCGTGTTCAGCCAATACGCCCCCGTGCCCACTCCCCTGAACCTGCTGTTTGTTTTAATTCTACAGACTTTGACAGACACGGGGACGTGTCCACCCAACACGCCCCCGTGTTCACCTTCTGTAAGTTTTCGTTACTGGCACTTGAACACGGGGTCGTGCCCACCAGGCACGGGGCCGTGTTCAGCGCCCAGTAACACAAAATTTTTGCTTTTTCACACCTTTTACACATTCAATCAACCTAAAAACTTATTTTTGGGACACATTGAGGACAATGTGTAAATGAAGTGTGGGGGGGATGCTAAAACCTTGAATCTTGCAAGTCCTAAATACAAGCCTTACACAAAACTCTATTGAAACCGCTAATCACCCCAAAAATTTTTCATTTTTTTTACTTGTCTAGGTTTAACTTGAGAAATTCAAGTTCTAAAAAAGGTTATATTTTTACGAATTTACAACCGATAGCGTCGTGATAAAAAGAACCAACATAAGAAAATTATGAAAATGCATGACATGCTTAGTTAAAATTTAATTATATATACTTGATCACATAAAAACCCATTCCCACAAAAGTGAGTTTTGAGCATTTATTGAGCATACAAATATATATCTTTAAACTAAATGCTCATTTTTCGTTTCTTGTGTGAATAGCCGTTTGGTTCTTACGACTCTAGAACTTGCCACGACGATACATTCCCGGTTCTTACCAACTTAAACCCGAGTAAGTAAATGATGGAGGCATTAGGACTAACCTTTTTTTTTATTTCTACACCATTATTTTTTCTTTTTTTTACCACCTACCCAAAAATCCCCCTAGCTAGCCCCTTTGAGCCTAAACCTTTTCATTTCATAACCCAAACAAACACCCTTTTTACCCACCAAAACCTTTTTTCATTTTTAACCCTTTGTTTTAGTAACTAGCTCGGTTTCTCATATGACTTTCAAAAAAAAAAAAAAAAAGTTGATTATGAAGCAAAAGCAAATAAATAAACAAGTTTATCAAAAATGACTTTGTTTGAAAAATAGCTTCATAAAAATAAAAGTTGAAAAATAGAAAGTCTTACGAAAACCGATACTTGTTACGCTTTTCGCCCTTTTTCTACTAACCACTAACTACTAACCCAACCACCTACCTTTAACCCAAGCCTAACCCTTCACCCAAAAAGTCCTCTTGATATTTACAAAGGTATATAAGTTAAAAAGGAGGATGATTGATTGCTTGGCAAGCCTATGGTAGAAGTAAGTTCCATGCCGCTCTCGAGTGATCCACAAAAATACATTTTCGGCCGAGTGTTGAGTGATCCCCGTGAGGTATGTGAACTTGTATATAAATAAAATTTTACAAAGGCATGTTATGCCCTAATAAGTAATTTATCTTATGAAAAGTTTTAAATAAATCATGACGAATAGTATTATAAATAAATAAAAATAAAACTAAATAAAGAATCTTGGAAATCCCGACACTCTATGACAAGCCCAAAACCTTCTTTTCTACCCATTCCATTTGGGAGTGTAATAGCCACATATTAAAGAGTTTTGCTTGAGGACAACCAAAGATTCAAGTGTGGGGGTATTTGATGTGTGCAAAATGCAACATATAAATTACATCAATTGTGGCATAAAACTAACCCTTTTTTAGTACTAATGTTGGAAAAAGTGTGCTTTTGTCTTCCTTTTGTATTTTCAGGATTAAATGAGCTCAAATTAACAAAAGAAGCAAAAAGACATCAAAATCTAACATAAATACGAGAAAAGGAACAAGACGTGACATGCCCGACCCCACGACAGCATCTTCCCAAGCAAAACAAGAAGACAGAAGACTGAACACGCCCCGTGCTCAGCCAGCACGGGGGCGTGCCCAAGTGTCAGCAGAAAAGACAAAGTGGTAGAAGCTTCTATTGCCCACCACGGGGCCGTGCTCAGCGGACACGGGGCCGTGGTCAACTATAAGATTCGCACAATCCAGGAAAATCTTCATAGTACAAAGATTCTTCTGCACACGGGGTCGTGCTCAGCGGACACGGGGGCGTGGTCAACTAATAAGACAAGCTGCATTAAATGAAGAAAGAGAAGGATCTGGACACGGGGCCGTGCCCACTGGACACGGGGCCGTGCCCGAGCTTCTGTTCAGCCTATAAATAGGAGTGCTTGGCTCAAGCTCAAACCATCCCTTGGCACACCACCTCTCTCACACTTCACCCACCACCCACCACCACCATAACACCATCATCCACCACCATCATCCATTGTCCATCATAGAGTGTGTGAGTCATCTCGGGATCCAAGATTGATCGTAAGAGTTCTTGACAATCAAGGCCATGTTTGCCTAAGTCTCTTACATCACTTGGTGAAGACAAGTGTCTAGTGTAATACTTTTTATTTCTAATGTTTTCGCACTTTTTTTTTGGTTTTGTATTAATGACTTTAATAACTAGTTTCTTATGTTGAAGGTGATTCTTCCTTATCGTTTGTCCGTGGTGTCTTGACATTATTTTACTGTCTATATAAAATAAAAGATTTTCATCATTCATATCTCCACGGTCTATATGAAGGTATGTTGGCTACCTGGTCGGGGGTTAAGGGAACGGTTTGGTAAGAGTCTTGCCATTGTTCAGCGTTTAGAGGTCCTGCAATGGACCTGGGTCAAATTTAGTAGGACCTCCTTCAATACTTAACGGTATTGGATGGCGGGGGTCCAAACTCTTTGATCCCCTCATAAGTTAAACTACTATTAATACTATAACCTGGCTATTTAGGACTGTATCCCTGCTGACTCAGACTACTTAGTCGAGGGTAACGTCACCTCCAAAAGAGGGGCCTACCATAATTTGCATTAATAACTTAATTAATTGTCTTTCAATAATCCTACCCTTTAGGATTGTATCCTTGCTGACTCAAACTACTGGGTTGAGGGTAACGTCACCTTCAAAAGAGGGGCCAACTACAATAACTAAGATAATCTCTTAAATAAGTGCAAAAGTGCGGAAATAATCAAAGGTTACACTATACACGAGTCGGAACCAAGTGATTCATCTTGTCTATCTGTTTTTCTTTTATTTTTATTTTTCAGCATTTTAGTTAGTTTTTATTTTCTTAGTTTAAAACATTTTTCTAAAACTTTTTGATTTGATTAGACGTTGAGGATAAACCGGTACTAAAAGCTCTTGTGTCCTTGGACGACCTCGGTATCTTACCAACACTATACTACGCCCACGATGGGTGCACTTGCCCATATGTGTGTTTAGTGTTAGTAAATATCGTGTTTTATAAATTTAAAACTTGGCTAAAAAAAGTGTTAAAGGGCTTAAAATATACACCTAATATATATAACACTTCACACGCATCAATACTCAAATCGGTGGGATCTGGACCAAAACAGGCCTAGGACTTGTTCCTTAGTCTGGAGTCGGCCCAATAACGGATTTCCACTGGAGAGATGACCAAATTACGGATCAAACATGAAACTCCGTCAAAGAACGGTCATCCGAAACGGGGTGATTCCCATTCGATCAGACGAGCTGAACCTTGGTGGGTTTCTGTTGTCTTGATACGTCATCATGTCCTCTCCGTTAAACCCAGACTTAGGAATTTTACGAAGGTTTCAAAGGAACAAGATCACAACAGCCGAATGACCATCCGATCAAATGATCCTCCGATCGAACGGCCATCCGACCGAACTACCTGTTCCCTGTAGCCTTCAACACTTAAACTACTTTGACTCAGAACTTCAGACTATTAAACTTTCACCCGAACAGTCATCCGATCAAACGACTTGGATTTACACTACAACGAAAACTTCAAAAGTTTGAACCACTCTGCAACACACTACTGATCAACTGTCCGGACGACTGTCCGATCGAATGGGTTACATCTGGGCCGAATGGTCATCTGACCGGATGACCATCCGTCCGGATGACCATCCGTCCGGATGACCATCCGAGCAGGAAACAAACACTTTCATTCAATGTCTGCACGATTCAACACTCTGTTCAACGCTCATACTGTTAAACTATAGTCAGGCTAACCCCGGAGCTCCCTTCGATCCAACTAGTCGGTGTTGATACTTAGCACCTACTGTGAGTATACTTGATCCCTTTTTAAACACTTTGGGATGCAACGTGTATTCTATAGACTTGACACTTGAAATTTGTTTGGAAACTTACTCTGTCTGCGTGAACAGGATACTTGTGAAACTTGAGACTTATATGCTATGTGACGTTTAAATCCTTGTATGTGACATGTCTTAGCAATTATGGTTATATGCATATGCTATAGGTTGTAACGCCCCGCTTGCTATTCTCTTGGGTATTGCTAAGATCAAACCTCCCATTAGACTTTGGGAAAGGCACTGAACGTTTATAGCTACCGCTAGACTCTTGGGATTGCTATGTTAATTGCGTTGGAAATGCGTGTTACATAGGGACTGCGTTAGCATTAGCATGGTGAAACTTGTTATATGTTTCATGGCAGATACGAGTTTTTGGAACGTTTTAAACTATTATGCTATTACGTACTCAAACTTGTATACTCGCCAACATTTTGTTGATAGTATTTTAATACATGTTCCAGGTGGATAAGTTTGGACACAGAAGAAACAAGCTAGGATGACGCTTAGAAACTTACCTAGTTAAATCAAGAATTTTGAAGTTTTGGTGGTTGAATGTGTTTGACTTTTAGAATATGTTTTGAACTTTGATTAATCTATATCGAAACAAATAGTGTTTGTAGGATCGTTCTGTGACCCAAACGAGTCTATCAGAAGAATTCTTAGTCTAATCAGAGGCGGAATTCATTGATTAGACTTTGTAACAGCTTGAATCACACTTAATTGTCTTGTATTATTGATATAACACGTTTACAGATCAGTAGACACGTCGGCAGCACTTCGGTACCGGAAACATGAACGTTACAAATGAACTCACACATCAGGTATTTATAGTGGTGGTAATTTCGCATGGAATTGGCAAAGGTAATTTCGTGCGAAATAGCAGATTGCTATTTCGTGCGAAATTAGCTAGATGTCCTTTCATGCGAAATTAACCTTTCACATATAAACCCTAGATTTCTCATACTACGTGCCCTGATCTAACAATTCTAATATAAGACTCTATACAAGACGAAGTCGACAGACGTAATGCACCAATAGACTCCCCCTCGGATGTTGACGAAGTCTTCGGTGTCGAGTCTTCACAATCTTCAGTCTTTATCAGTCTTTGGGCTCTTCCAAAATATCTGACAGTGTAAGCATCCTCTATCTTCTCTACTTTTCGTCTCCAGGATCTTCACCTGGCTCTTATCTCACTCTAATTCTCTTAATCAGATTCAGGATCAAACACTGGCTCTAGCATCTGCAGACTCTTCTCAACTAGCAAACTTCCCCTTAAGTTGTGCTGGAATCGTAGTCTTGCTTTCACAGGTTTTTAGAATTGCAACCTGGCTCTCTCATAGCCATAACCTGCACATTCTCTACCTCAAAGTAAGATTTACAAATTAATCAATTTGACAAATTTTATTCTTTGCTTACCACTCATAGACACAATCATTCAAAATGATTTAACATTTATAATCTCTGATGAACCACTTGTATATATCTCACTTCAAAGTTGATTCAACTTAATGAACCATTTAATCATTTCAAAAACATTTCACACAAACTTTCCCAAACCTGCTGTTCATCATGTTTAGCACTTGAAATTTTGAAAATCAGCTCTCCAAAATCAGTTGTCTAAAATCTTTTTGAATTTTTCAAAATTTATGCTAAAACACTCTGAAAATCTTTTTGGATTTTGATAATGAAGAAATGCAGTAAAGAAATATATACAAACAATATTTTTGTGAGTTTGTGTAAGAGGATCATATCAGTTTTTGAGACAAATCACCAACACCGTTAAGCTTTAAACATTTTAAGTTCTAAACGATTCACTTAGATTGTCATTATACTGATCCACTTAAATTTTCACACAAAGTTCAACTGTTTCGAGATACGATATTAGTGTTTTAAGTACTTAAACTTATTATCGTGTCCCACCTCAGAATATACTCCCGTATCCAGATCCCAATATTCAGTCTTACAGGTGAGTATACCTAGATGATATCTGTATAGGGTTAAAATGCGAGGGCCATGAGAGCTCAGGCTATTGCTTCCGCAAAATCAGAGAGATGATGGCTTCGAATTTTGGTGTGTTCCCTTTAGAGAATCTTTTCTTCAACAGCACATGATTAGCATTTTGCAATGTTTCATCATTTTTTATGCTTAGGGGTGTGCTATATTTCAAGCAAGCGAAAAATATTTTACGGGGACTAGGCCATTGCATCCGCAAAATCAGAAGTCCCTGGATAATACCCCAGAGTATAAAGACCTAGTATCTCAGAAAGAGGGACCTTTCAAACAAGATTTCGGGGGTTACCCATATATCCGAGAGATGTTCCCCACGAATTAAGTAAGTTTGAAATTTAGGTTTATATCTCGACACAATCTACTAAATGTATAAAAACCTACTAGCATATCATCAGTGAGACCGTTTATCACATTTGACTTTCCAATTCTTTAGCATGCTGTGATAGTCTACTGATGTACTATCATTTCCTCTTTTTACAACAAAACTCAATTTTTTATTTTATCATGTTTTTGCCTTTTTCAAAATTTCAAATGTTTTTTATTTTCTAAAATTTCTTACTCCCCCTAAAATGCAAAAGCATTTACAAGAAATTTGAAAACAAACTATACAAGAAAAGTGACAACTGTTGTGAATTGCATCAAAGCGCCATCCACTTGGCATAAACAATCAGAACTCCCCCTTACAACAAACTATTTTTCCATTATGATTTCAAAATACTTAAGTTTGTATTAATGAAATGGTTTTTCCCGAAAATTAGTTTGGTTGATTTCATAAAACCACTTATATGTTAGGGGATTAAATCATCACTTTGTTTTTCTTTAACCATTTTAAAAAAAAATTAACACTTTTAGGTTCAATCATCAATACCACTTGTAAGAAAATCAAGTACAACTTAATGTCCCTGATTTACCACTTGTAAGTATACGAAACAAACAATTTCAAGAAAGATGCCGATTCCTGCTCCACGATTACCAACTTGGGAGCTCCAGCAAGTCAGAATTTTAGTTTGAAAATACAGTCACCCAAGCCTGACCAGCCTTGGGTGATTTTGGCTCACATCTATCCCACCATCTTTTTTATTGATAGAATTCTTTTGCACTTTTAACCTTCCCATCAACCATCTTTCCAAAGATGTGTTTAACTTTCCCATTGAAAGCCTTTTCAGCATCAAATTCTTCTTTACCAGAGAAGAATTGACCTGAAATCTCAAACCTCCCTTTTGATTTCAGATTTTCTGCCCGTAATGGTGGAAAATTTTCATCGTTCAACTCAGGAACGGAATTCTTCTCACTTTTCTCAACAAATGACTCCTCTGATTTTATGGAATCAGATTCATTGTCAGAACTACTCTCAGATTTTACAACCCATCTTTGTTTGCTTAAATCGACTTTTCTTTTGTAAAAATGTTTTGAAACATCACCAGTTTCAAAAGTTGAATTTTCAAACACTTTAGATTTCTCAGTTGGTTGTTTCTTTTCATTAACATGTATTTCTTCCAATTTTGAGTTAAAAGAAACTCCCTGTTTTGTATTGTTGGACTGTTGGCAATTACAAGCAATGTGTCCAATCTTGTGACATTTGAA
Source organism: Helianthus tuberosus (assembly GCA_030545235.1). NCBI lineage: Eukaryota > Viridiplantae > Streptophyta > Magnoliopsida > Asterales > Asteraceae > Helianthus > Helianthus tuberosus. Next base: position 172,946,273 of record CM060393.1, on the reverse strand, counting down.
ACACGTTCTTCTCTCAACTCTTTGCTCGGTTCTCATCAACATATTCTTTTTCTTCTCAGCGAGAAACTCTTGATTTGACTGTCTCCAGAATGATTTCTTCTCTTCTTCCACTGAACTTGTACCTGAAACAAATTTAGTTTTTGATTTATAATTTTTCTCATTTTATAATTTTCCTGGGGAATGAAACCTAAACCCTGCTTTTTGAAATTACCGTTATAGTTTGGTTTCTTTTGATAACCTGAACCATAACTGTAACCTTTTTTCTTGTTCAATCTCTGTTGAACTCTTGAAGTGTACTTTTTAGGTTTTTCATGAAGATTTAAATCTTTTATTTCAGAAATATTAATTTCTGTTAATTTGAAAACCTGTTTGATCATTTCAGATTTGACACTTCTTATTGGAAATTCATCATCAGAATATAATCTGTCTGAATCATTCAAAGTATATGCCACTTTGATTGATCCATCATTCAAATTAGATTTTGATAACAGGAATTCTTTATTGTAAACCCATTTAACCGGTGAACTCGGACTCTTTTCTGATGAACTCGAACTTTCAGATTTAGACTCCGACTTTGACTCTTCATCCATATCCAACACCTCATCGACCACTTTCTTTAACAACTCAGACTCATGATCAGTGTCAGACGCTGTGAATGTGACATCAATATTATATGGTAACTCATCAATGATTTCAGACTTTAACTTGATGTTGAGAGCCTTATTTAAACGTTCCTCATTTGGTTTTCTGGGAGAATAACTATTCCAAATCGGGGGCGGACACTTGTTATACTTGACACTTTGTTTCTTACCAGTATCCGTATCTTCTGTCTTTTTATCTTGAAATGCTTCAAGACCTGCAACAGTAGGATAAACTCGATCAATCAAATAATCACATGTTGTATAACTCAATAACAAACGTTTGATTCTTTCATTCTCAATCTTTTCAAGTTCCAAATCCTGCTTTAGATTTGCACAGTCTTCAATATACTCATTGATGACTTTCTTCTTTGTCATAAGAGTTGAGCTCATCATTGTCATAGCAGCATCAACTTCTGTATTTGTCTTTTTCAGACCATCAACTGTTATGTTCAGCACGTCATAAGATTCCTTCACATACTTCACATACTTCACATCAGACAATAGATTTTCTTTCATCTTTTTCTAATTCAACTATCTTCTTATCTTTCTCATCACAATCTTTACAAGATTCTAAACATTTCTGACAAGGTTTAATGACCTTAACTATCTTTTCAACCTCGACAATCTTCTCAATCACTTTCTCCACTTCAACGATTTTTTCTATCACCTTTTTAATTACTGGTTCAACATTTGCTTCTTTAGCTTCCATCTTTGCCTTTTCATCAGCTATTCTTCTTACTTCCAGTTCTTTCTTCAATCTGGCAATCTTCTTCTTATTCAGCATGTCAACTTTATCTGCAAAAAACAAATTAAAACTATCAGGATCTAGACCTTTTCTAGCTTTATTAATGTATTCTTCTTCATCATCAGTATCTACATCACTTCCAAAATCTGGAAAAATCGGTATTCTTTTTGAACTAATTTTGGCTTCATCTTCTTCCAGAATTCTAGCAACAAGACCTGAACCAGGTGGAATGTATTTATCCCAGCTAAATCCCTCTGCAACCTTTTCATCATCTTGGTCAATTATACCATAACAAGCTCTTTTCTCTTTTTCTTCAATGGCACGTGCATGTGCAGTTTTTGGTTGTTGAGCAATCTGATGAAAAATTGATTTTTGATAATAATTGTTTTTTCAGACTGATCTTGTCTTGTATTTGCTTCTTTGTTTTTGCACTCACGCTTAAAATGACCTTTTTCTCGAAAACGAAAACACGTAACCTTAGATTTGTCAAACCCTATCGGAGATGCACTCATTTCATGAAAATCATCTCTTCCGGTGACTTGTGTAAATTTTTCTGCTCTTCTAACTGCACTTGCTAGACACCATTTAATGTCCATCAATTCAAGTTCTTCAGCATCAATCTGGTCATAATCCTCTTTGGTAAGCATCGGATTTCCAATTTTGCCAGCAATCAAACTTTCATATGATTCCAACATAGCAACAAGTGATGCCATGTGTTGCTTAGCTATTTCTGGAGAAATATTTTGACCATTTTGAATGTTCAAGGTAACATTGCACTGCAGATTTGTAGAATTCTTTCGTTGAGGACTTGGTGTTGTAAAATTTGGATCAAAGCTTGAATACGAAGACGAAGGTCCACCACTTTGAGTCACCATACTTCCCTTTGTTCCAGAAGAACTATCAGCACTGAAACCAGTTTGAATCTTTGGGCTTGGAGTAACTTCAAATTTGTTTCCTCTGTAGTATAAACTGACATCTTGTTGAGCATTTGGATTAGTCATGATTGCCGTTTTCTGGATATCCAACTCATGTTCTTCAATCTTCTGAATAAAATGTGCCAGATTCATATTTTCAGATTTTCTCATGTGTTTTAGGATCAACAAATAAGTTCCCCATTTCTGTTGTGGTAATGCATCAGCTAGTTTATCAACCCATTCATCGTCGTCTTTCTTTATATCCAATCTTCCCATTTCCAAAACCAGATGACAATATCTATCAATGGTCATTTTTGTTGTTTCATTTTCAAAAGCTACAAACATATCGAACGATTTCTTCAGTAAAGCCTTTTTGTTCTTGATCATATCTACACTTCCTTTAAACTTTTGAATCAAAGCAGTCCAAATTGATCTAGCATTACCCTCATGTTGGAGTAAAACAAAGATATCTTCTTTAACTGCTTGTTGAAGAATACTGATCATCATTTTTTCACTTGTATATTTCAATTTCTCAACATCTGAAAAGTCACAAAAAGCCTTTTCAAGCCCACGTTCATTTTTCGGTTTCTCGTAATCTTTCTCTAATGAACACCATGCGTCAAACTTATAAGCTTGCACCCAGTTTTCAAACCGATTTTGCCATCCTCTCAAATCTTCAATGTACATAAGCTTCGGCGGTTTTTGATAAGTTCCCGTCTCATTCTCACTGTAAAGAGTTTCAGCAGCTGTAACAGGAGCAACTGGTGTAGCAAACGCATTGTAGAATTCCTCTTCCATGATTCAGTAATCTGTATCACAAAGTCAACAAAATTTAAACAACAATGAAAGTTCACACAAAATAAGAATTCAAACGAAATAACACACTGATACGAAATCAGTTTGGTGTGAAATTGCCTTTCAAACGAAATACACTTTTGGTGCGAAATCAGATCCAAATGAAATCAAACTTTCACACGAAATACCCTTTCAAACGAAATCAGCTTTCACGCGAAATACCGGTTTCAAACGAAATAGTACCAACTTAAACGAAATACTCTAATTTCGTGTGAAATAACAAATCTGAGGTAATTTCGTGCGAAATTAAGTGTATCTTTCAAGCGAAATAGAAATTTCAAGCGAAATCAATTTCCTATTTCGTGCGAAATACTGCTGACATCATCATGACCGATCTGTTTTTCAAGCGAAATCACCAATTTTACCAGTTTTAGATCGAATTAAGGTCCAATTCTTTCAAGGATTTGTTAAAACACTGTTTCGCTTATAATGTGTGAAATTCAATCCATTTTAACCGTAAAAACTTGTTAAATTTGAAAAAGAAGGTGTAGAAATCAGATTTTATGGCTGTATTGGTAAGAACTCTTCTTCCTGAGCTCTGATACCACTTGTAGGATCGTTCTGTGACCCAAACGAGTCTATCAGAAGAGTTCTCAGTCTAATCAGAGGCGGAATTCATTGATTAGACTTTGTAACAGCTTGAATCACACTTAATTGTCTTGTGTTATTGATATAACACGTTTACAGATCAGTAGACACGTCGGCAGCACTTCGGTACCGGAAACATGAACGTTACAAATGAACTCACACATCAGGTATTTATAGTGGTGGTAATTTCGCATGGAATTGGCAAAGGTAATTTCGTGCGAAATAGCAGATTGCTATTTCGTGCGAAATTAGCTAGATGTCCTTTCATGCAAAATTAACCTTTCACATACAAACCCTAGATTTCTCGTACTACGTGCCCTGATCTAACAATTCTAATATAAGACTCAATATAAGACGAAGTCGACAGCCGTAATGCACCAACAGTGTTGTGGAATTTCTTGAGCAATCTGAACGCTTAGTGCCGCACCCCGATGTTTCCGTCATCGGCTGGGGTATGACATAAAGACCCTTTTACACTTAATGAAGCACGTCCACTTAATAGAATTGGTGTTATTTACAAAAACGCCACCGCGTCAATCTAGTCCATAGATTGTTTTGATCAGACGATCCATAACCGTTCTCACTGTTCTCACACTTTTCATCGTTTTCTCTAAATTGTGCCTATATATATATATATATAGGAGAAGGATCCGTTAAGAACCACCGTTTAATGCGAGAACCAATGTGAACACAACCAAAAATACCTAAAAATAGCTAAAAAACACACAATTTTTTTTAATATTTTTTATAAAAAATCGCTATATTTCGTTATCAAAAAGAAAAAAAAGTTTTAAAATTTTTTTAAATAATTTTTTTTCTACTACAATTAGCGATTTTAATCTAAAAAAATATTAAAAAAAATTTGTGTGTTTTTTTGGAATTTTTTAGTTTTTTAAGGGTTTAGTTTTTAGCTTGGGGGGGGGGGGGGGTTAGGTTTCTAGGGGGCAATGTTTTCAGAACCGGACTGGACGTTGAACCGGTTTTCTTACCGGTTCACTGGTCCGACCGGTCGAATCGGTCGGACCGGACGTAAGAACCGGGAGGTGTCGTAAACATTATAAAAATTAATAGGGTAAAATATGAAAAATATAAAAAAAACTGGTCCAACCACTTTAAAAACCGGTTCGACCGGCCGATTTCCCGGTCCAACCGCCAGGTCACCGATTCAACCTCCGGTTCATTGTAATTCCGGTCCGATACCATCAATCGGACCGGCCCAACCTCCGGTTCCCGGTCCAACCGCCCGGTCCGGTCCAGGTTTGAAAACACTGTTTGGGGGGGGGGGGGGGTTAGGTTGTTTTAGGGGGGGTAGGTTTTTGGGTAGGGGTGGTGGTTAGGTTTTTTTAGATATTTTTGGTTGTGTTCACATTGGTTCTCGCAGTTCTCGCAATAAAGGTGGTTCTCGCATAAACCTTACACTATATATATGAACGGGATCAGGAGAGAACGATTTGAAGTGTGAGAACAGTGAGAACGATTTTCAGCCAGAGGATCTTTGTGATTTGTGGCCAAGATGATGCGGTGGTATTTTTGTAAATAATGAGAACCTTATAACTACCAGGAGGGGTGAAATTGGAAGATCCAAACAAGGGTGCACATGCTAATCACATGGCATTTTCCCCCATCATATTTAAACGCCAATAACTTTTTTATACGTGATTATTTTTCTAAAAAAATTACACCATAAAACTCGGCGTTTTTTTTATCTTTCCAACGAGTATACTATTGATATATTTTTCGAAAAAAAATGAAATGGGTTTTATGGCGTTTTTCTGAACTGAGTGTTTTACGGCGTTTTTCTGAACTGAGTGTTTTACGGCGTTTTAGACTAGTTATTTTTATGGGGTTTTTCTGAACTATATGTTTTTATGGCGTTTTAACTAGGTATTTTCATGCTGTTTTTCTGAACTGAGTGTTTTATGGCGTTTTAAACCGAGTTTTTCATGGCGTTTTTCTGAACTGAGTGTTTTATGGCGTTTTAACTGGGTATTTTCATGGCGTTTTTTTGAATTTGGTGTTTTTATGGCGTTTTATTTGAACACCCAGTTCATGTGTGTGGGTTTTTTTGACAATATTACCCTTTAGTGTAATTTAATGTCACATGTGAACTCCAAAATCGTTCTCACTGTTCTCACACTTTTCACCGTTCTCTCTAAATCCTGACCCTATATATATATATATAGGGTAAGGTTCATGCGAGAACCGCGAGAACCGCGAGAACCAATGTGAACACAACCAAAAATACCTAAAAAAACCCAACCCCCACCCCCTCCCCCCCAAAAAAAAAACCTAAACCCCCCACCCCCCCCAAAAAAAAAAAACCTAAACCCCCTCCCTCACCCCCCCCCCCAAAAAAAACCTAACCCCCAAGCTAAAATGCTAAAAACTAAACCCTCAAAAATCTAAAAAAATAAAAAAAACACACAATTTTTTTTAATATTTTTAACATTAAAATCACTACTTTTAGTAGGCAAAAACATTTTTTTTAATTTTTTTGAAAGGCTACTAAAAGTAGCGATTTTTGTATAAAAAATATTAAATTTTTTTTTTGTGTTTTTTAGCTATTTTTAGGTATTTTTGGTTGTGTTCACATTGGTTCTCGCGGTTCTCGCAATAAAGGGTGGTTATTAACGAATCCTTATCATATATATATATATATATATATATATATATATAGGGGACCGCTAAAATGAAAACCACCTCTAGTTGTAAGAACCGTGAGAACTACACCGTACGGGGCGAGGTGGACCAAATTTTTTTTAATAAACGTAGATGCGTGTATTATAAACACATTTGTAAAAAAAAATTCAAAAAAAAATGTCGTGTATGTAGTTTTGAGCACCACAAGTTTGCGTTTACGGGTACCGTAAATTTGGTTTAAAATTTACGGTACCCGTACATACGAACAAAACTACACACACGACATTTTTTTTACAAATGTGTTTATAATACACGCATATGCGTTTATGAAAAAAAAATTTTGGTCCAACTCGCCCCGTACGGTGTAGTTCACACGGTTCTTAAAAGTGGAGATGGTTTTCATTTTAGCGGACCCCTATATATATATATATATATATATATATATATATAGGGTAAGGATATATAGAAAACCACTTTTATTGAGAAAACTCGGGAAACTCAAAGCTCCCGACTTTTTTTTTTGAAAAAATTACCACACGTAATATACATGGTTTTCATTTTAGCAGACCCCTATATATATATATATATATATATATATATATATATATATATATAGCGTAAGGATATATAGAAAACCACTTTTATTGAGAAAACCCGGGAAACTCAAAACTCCCGACTTTTTTTTTGAAAAAATTACCACACGTAATATACATGTTTTTAAGAGTTTTGGGAAAAAAAAATCAAAAAAGCGCCGAGTAGATATTTAAAAAAAAAATAAACAAGTTTTGGTGTAACATATGTTCAGCGAATGTAACATATGTTACACCAAAACTTGTTTATTATTTTTAAAAATATCTACTCGGCGCTTTTTCGATTTTTTTGCCCAAAACTCTTAAAAACATGTATATTACGTGTGGTAATTTAAAAAAAAAAGTCGGGAGCTTTGAGTTTCCCGGGTTTTCTCAATAAAAGTGGTTTTCTTTTTATCTTTAGCTTATATATATATAGGGAGAAGATCATGCGAGAACCACCTCTTATTGCGAGAACCGCGAGAACCAATGTGAACACAACAAAAAATGCCTAAAAACAGCTAAAAATCACACAAATTTTTTTTAATATTTTTTATATAAAAATCGCTACTTTTCGAAGTAAAAAAAAAAATTGGGCCACTAAAAGTAGCGATTTGAGCATAAAAAATATTAAAAAAGAAAAAAAAAAATTTAGATTTTTTTAGGTTTTTTGGGGGTTTAGTTTTTAGCATTTTAGCTGGGGTAGGGGGGGGGGTTAGGTTTTTTTTTAGGTTTTTTTGGGGTTTTAGTTTTGGGGGTTTAGTTTTTAGCATTTTAGCTGGGGGGGGGGGGGGGGGGGGTTAGGTTTTTTTTTTTTTGGTTTTAGTTTTTAGCATTTAGCTTGGGGGGGGGGGGGGGTTAGGTTTTTTTTAGGTTTTTTTAGCTATTTTAGGTTGTGTTCACATTGGTTCTCGCGGTTCTCGCATGAGCCCCTCCCTATATATATATATATATATAGTGTGAGGTTCATTGGGGAACACTAAAAAAGTGGGGAACAGTGGGGAACCGACTCAAACGAACTCCGATTGGACTCATTCCAGCGGCGTTGGAACCGGCTCGTCGAACCCTAACTAGGATCTCTTAACCCTAACCCCTAAATCATAACCCCTAAACCCTAAATATGTTAGGGTTTGGCTTTTAGAGTTTAGCTTTAGGATTTAGCATTAGGGTTTAGCTTTAGGGTTTAGTTTGAGGGTTTAGGGTTTAGCTTTAGGGTTTAGGGTTTAGCTTTAGGGTTTAGCATTAGGGTTAGCCTTTAGGGTTTAGCTTTTAGGGTTTATAGTTTAGATTTTACGGTTTAGCTTAGGTTTTAGCCTTATTTTTTAGCTTTAGGGTTTAGAGTTTAGGAGTTAGGATTTAGGGTTTAGGGTTAAGAGATCTTAGTTAGGGTTCGACGAGCCGGTTACAACGCCGCTGGAATGAGTCCAATCGGAGTTCGTTTGAGTCGGTTCCCCGCTATTCCACACTTTTTTAGTGTTCCCCAATGAACCTTCCCTATATAGGGAGACCAAATTAGCGAAATTAGTATCTTACATTGTACGATCGTTTCTAGAAAAAGGGAAGTTTCTTGATTATTGTCTCTAGATCATGGTTTCATTTGGCAAGAAAAGTATTCCAGCAAGTCGCAATTTATTATTGGCTTTGGATTAAACCCTCCTTCACAAGAAACAAAATTTAGTGCATCGTTTTTGAACAATATAAAATTTTGAATAGTCTAGGTGACAACGACTAGTTACATTTTTTATTTTTCTTTGCTAACAAATTACTATATAATAATAATTTTGGTAGCCTCTTCGCTACAGTTGCCAAATAAGCCCATGTTAGTTAAAATATTTACAAAATTGCCACTCTTTAATTTTCTTTTTAACACTCAATGTTGCAAAATCAAGAATGGGAAATCGTGAAAAAAATGAATTTTAACCTTTTGCTCTAGTGAATAGTGGTTGGGTCAGGTGTAGTCTCTCGGCATTATATGTGAAGTCATGGTAAATTAGGTAATCTATTTTGGTGCTTTATAATACAATTTAGAAAATTGAATTAAGAAAATCATTATATAAAATACAATTTAAGTTTATGTAGTTTACAGACAATCACATGTTCAGTCCTCATTTGAAAAGAACGAACACTCCGATCCATGTGATTGTCGATTGCTTGCAATCAAGTCACTCCAATTGACAGTCGTTAGTTGACCGTTAAATAACTTAACAGTAGGGAGCAGAATGGTCATTTCTCTTAAATCTGAAACTTGACCAACCTTTTAATCTCCTAACTTACATGATAAGCCACAATCCAATCCTTCCTCCCCAAAACCCCCTCTCGCTCAACAACCCCACCACGCACACCTCCTTCCAGCGACACACTGCTCCGATCATCATCAAGATGAGACAATGCACTATTATTACAATCACATTCCACGTTATTGATACGACTTTGTCTTAATTTTGTATTTGAAATTTCATTTCGTGATTAGATTCGTGTATTGTTGTATAGTAGATGATATGTGGTTTGTTTTTCTTGGATTTCAGTGGAATCAGGGTCCAGGTAACAAGACGGAACATTAGGATACCGGGTTCTGATAAAGACCTCTAGAGGGTTTTGGGTTGAGCTTTTTTTTTGCCCGTCACCTATGAAGGCTTTAGGCTCCGTTCACGTACATATATGATGCATAGCTAATAGATTAACTATAACTGTTGTTTTTTGTTTGTTTGGTCTGGTCAATTTTGGGTTTTAGTTGTCGATGATTAGTGTTAGTTACAACAGTTCAATTGGGTTACTTGGGTTGGTCAAGTTTTGGGTTTTAGTCATTAATGATCAGGGGTAACTCATGTGGTTTATATGAATGAATGTTGTATGACTTGTATTATGAATGATGATTAATGACAGATTTGAAAATGATGTTTGATCAGGGTAATCCCCTAGATAACTTGTTTGTGCATTTAAGTCAATATATGTATTTGAAAATGATATTTGAGCTTGAATTGTAAGTTTTGGTTTGGAAATATGTTTGTTTAGATAACATGTTTGTGTTGGATAAACTACTATTTGACAGTTTCTAGTTTTAGTCATTTGAATGAACCTGTATTAGTTTTAGTCATTTGAATGAACATATTTAGTTTTAGATAACCCGTTTGTTCATTTAAGTGAATACATGTATTTGAGTGAACCAGTATTTGATAGTGGATACATGTATTGGTTTTACTCATTTTAATACATGTTGAGTTTTGACGTTGAAACATGTTTGACTAAACAAAGGTCTTTTGATGTTCAAACATGAGGCAACAAAACAGAGGTCAAAACCATGTTAAGTATGTAAAGTAAATAAAGGTCAAAACAACTTTGGTGTTCTAGAAGTCAAATCCATTTGAAGTTCTATAAGTAAAACCCATGTGAAGTTCAAAAAGTCGTACATGTTTTAACTCTGGTTACTTGTGTTGTGAAGGTGAAACCCAATTCAAGTTCTAAAACTTAAATCAATTTAAATTGCTAAAGGTCAAACAGGTTGAAGGGAAAAAAGTTAAACCCAGCCCAACTCCAAATAGTCAAATCCTGTTCAAGATATAAATTGCATTCCAGTTCTTGTTACATGTGTTGATCTCTTCTTGTTGTTGTTGTTTACAATTAAAACTTGTAAAGGTCAAACAGGTTGAAGGGCAAAAAGTCAAACCCAGCCCAACTCCAAAAAGCCAAAACCAGTTCAAGTTCTAAATTGATTTCCAATTCTGGTTACATGTGTTGATCTCTTGTTGTTGTTGTTGTTGTTGTTGTTGTTGTTGTGTTACTACCTTGATATTACTAATTAGTTAATGGCTAAAGGTGGTTTATTACTAGATTAGGAAATAATTTTGAATATAGAGCGAAATTATGAAATATACTAGCACGAGTGAAATTGTAAGTAAAGTTATGGGGGTATTTTAGTCTTTTCACTAAATTACAAACGGTCAGTTAGTGGGAGGGACTTGATTGCGAGCAATCGACAACTACATGGACAAGAGTGTTTGTTCTTTTCAAATGAGGACTGAACATGTGATTAGGTGTAAACCTCAGGGACTGAAGTTGTACTTTACTATATAAAGTAACTAGAAGGTAATTATTTATTTATTTGATATAAAGTATTTGATACAATTTATATAATTAACTTATAGTTTGTGTTTCTAATAAATTGTTTTTACTTAAAAAATACAAAACAACTCATATGTCAAACTTTTTATGTTGATTCTGTTAAAATGTCATTTTTTAATTGCTTACTTTTAATTGCTTATTCTAATGTCGATTCGTTTGTGTGTAGTTAATTGGTCATTGTGATTTGGCATATTAGTTGTGTTAGCAAATTATTTTGAAAATTACACGAGAATACCCACCGCTCTTATTACGAATGAAACCCGCCGTAAAGCGCGGGGTTCCTTGCTACTTATATACTATATAAAGTAAAACTAAATATGAATAATGGCAGTCAGGGCAGTTTTTAGTTATCATAACATTTTATTATTGTACTTATTTTTAATATATTTTGTTTATAACCTTTAGATACGATTTTATAGAATTATGAGTTGTTAATGGTAATGTACAAGTAATTGAAGCATAAACGTACATGTTTTTAAAGGTTTATTTTCTAATTACTTACAATTAAAAATATAATATAACATTTGCATAAATTTTCGAATATATCGTTGCGACGTGCTTATTCATTGTCTATGATTTGATAAAAGTTCTATTTGAACATGTCAAACTTAGCTGGTGTTTTTGTCATTACCATGTTAAGCTCAATCAATACCGTCAAAGCATCAGTACCAATACATCATTTTTTTTTATTTTTCTTTGTTACAAATAAAATACAAAAAAAGCAAGACTAGACTTTATATTCTTGGTCTCTAATTTTTAGAATCTTACCTGCATATTTATTTCCCTTTTTTTTTTCTTTTTGTATAGGTTATGTGAGTTGATATATTGTTTGGCCCGGATTATTTAGACACCCCTTGATTATTTGGACATCATGTGCATCATATAGGGTTCATAAATTATCAGCCAATTATTGGAGTTCGATCTTTGTGCATTTTGTGTTTAATCGTTTTATTACATTGTGTACGTTTTGTAAAATGCATGTGCCTGATGTGTGCGAGTGTGTACGGATTTTTGATATATTTTTAAGTACTTTTTACTCTTTTTATCAAGCTTTATATTTATAAAACACGATATAAACTATCACTCTCTATAACACGTTAGGGAAAGTGCACCCATCGTTGGCGTAGTGTAGTGATGGTAAGATACCGAGGGCGTCCAAGGACACAAGAGCTTTTAATACCGGTTTATTGTTGGGATCTGAGTTTAATTGTTTGTGTTTGTTTTGTAAGATGATTAATGAAAGAAGATAATAAGATGAAATAATTGCAGCGGAAATGAAGAAAACTTTATAACACAAACAATGGTAGAACAACTTTCATTATAAATACTTTAAGTCGAATGATTGTATTACACAATGATTCAATCACATATGCATGAATTGCTATCTCCCCCTCAGCCTGAGATCACAAGTGATTGTTCGTACAAATTGCAAGTGTTCAACAGGGTGAACATTCTGATTATCCTATCTGGAGTATTGCTTGGATCGGTTATTCTTAAAATATGATCCTTGCTTCTCCTGTTTTGATGATCCAGATATTCTATCCTTGATTCTCTTATCATCCTCTAGGTGTATGAACCTTAGAGCCCTATTTCTTACTTCATCCAAGTTCCTACATGGTGTCATTACAAGATCATCATAGAAAAGAGAATCTTTCTATAATCCCATTTTAAAGGCTTCTACAGCAGTGGCTATATCTAGGTTTGGGATTTCTAAGGATTCTTTACCAAATTTAGTAACATAGTCTCTAAGTGATTCATCACGGCCTTGGGTGATCCTATACAAATCACTAGTTAACCTTTCAAATCTTCTACTACAGGAGAATTGATTATTAAACAAGTCAACTAAATGAGAGAATGAAGTTATATAGTAAGGAGGAAGACTTAGCAACCATTTCAATGCTGATCCAGTAAGTGTAGATCCAAAGCCTTTAAACAAACAGGCTTCTTTTAGTCTCACAGGAATGCGATTGATTTCCATTCTTTCTCTATATTGAGCTAAATGTTCTTCTGGGTCAGTAGTCCCATCATATAAGTTCATGTTGGGGGTTTGAAAACGTTTTGGTATCTCAGCATTGCATATGGGATGTGCAAACCGAGATATCCTATGACTTCCATCCGGGATCTCAGGAATAGGTTTAACCACTCCTGGGACGCTGGATATCATATCCTTGAGCTTTTGTAGTTCTCTGGCCATAGCTTGACTGATTCCTACATATAACCAAAGTTAGTATTAAAAGAAGTGTTTAAATTGTTACCTCCTGATTGATTCGAAGCTGGTATGCCAGAGGTATATCGAGGGTAAGATGTGTCTGGCACAACTGTAGGTCCAGAAGAAGCAATACTCTGCATAGGGATGAAATCCCCTTCATGAAAATCAGAGCTTCCCCAACACTGTCTGCCTGAGGATCCTTGATCCTGAAATACATTAGGACCAGAGTAAGTCTGCACTGGGGGTCTGGATGCGTGATCCATAAATCCTTGAACCCTAGATAAGGATCCTTGATTGTTGAAGTAGGATCCTTGAGCTAGAAATGTCTCCATGTATCCTTCAGACCAGATAAAGGATCCCTGATACTGGTCAGTCATCACTGCTCCATGCTGCTAGATAGAGGATCCTTGGGGAAGGGTCATGGCTAATGATCCAGGCTGATGGATTGATGATCCTTGAGGAAGGGTCATTGCCAGTGATCCCTATTGTGGAATGGAGGATCCCTGAGGTTGCGTGTTAGGCATCCTGGACTGCTGAGCTGCATTCGCTGGGGTGACAAAATCCAACATCCTGGGCAACAGTGGGGAGTGATCCTCTGATGGCCTCTTCTGTTTCTTGATGTCATCAATCTCCCGGAGGATCCTATGGTTAGTCTTGTCCTGTTGTTCCATATAGCTCTTTATCCGCGAAAACAAAATAGAAAGATCACTGTTAGTATTAGTAGAAGAAGAAATAGTAGAAACTTTTGATCCTTGGAAGACTGATGAAGTCTTCTTCTGAGTGTTATCCAGATTTTTCTGGAATTGTGGTGGAATTGGAGGCAATGATGCACTGGTTTGGGATGAGGTAACCGCTGGCATGGCACTTGAAGTGGATTTTCCCTGAGAAGCCATGGAAGTGATGATGTTGAACAAAAATGAAAAAAAAACTACTTTTTTTTCAAAAATGGAAGCACCACTTGCCCCACGGTGGGCGCCAAACTATTTTAGTCAAAAATCAAACAAAGGATAATGTAACCAAATTTGATTTTGTGAGGTAGTGTGCTTGTATGTATGGCAATTGAATGTACAAATGTGAAATGTAATGAACAATGAACACCAGGATTTGTACGAGGAAAAAGCCCTTGATCACAATATGATCTCTAGCAGAAAAAACCTCGGATAGTGAAAACTATCACTATTAAATATATTAAACAAGTAAGAGTTTACAACTTCGGAAGTTAATCAAGTGTTGTACAATGTTTGCTAAAGTGTAAGTGTGTTTGAGAGTTGATATTCGCATGAGAGAGTGTGTGTTTTCTGCTTATAGCATAATGTGTTATCTAAACTTGATCAACACCTTAAATTAGAAATAACAAACAAGTCCAAAATTCATGTAAGACCACGTCCAACCAAGTTAAAGTTAAGCCAAATCCACACGTGCAGCATCTTCAACGATTCCAGTCCGATATTCTCTCCATGACTCAGTCCACATTGCCCATGACCTGCATACCATTACGAAAATATACAAGGAACAACTGTTAGTTAAGTTAAGAAAATAATAAGGATCCGTGATTCTTAGACTTTCTGCATCAGACTTTAAGGATCTGTGATCCAGGAAGCTCTAAGGATAAGTGATCCATAAGTATAAACTTTAACCCCTAACATCTTGCATTTCATTTTTATTTTTGTGTTTGGTGGTGTGAACGTATGTGCTGGGAGTGGTTTATTTGTGTTTAGTTATTGGTCACTCACGGATTGTTAGGTGGTAGCTCTAGGGTTAGGTTTATAAAATGCACTATACATTGGGGACAATGTATCCCAAGTGCGGGGATGCGGTAACCTGAGAGGTGATTGGTAGTATTGGTGATAAAGATGTTTGAATGACTGAAATTGGTTGAATTGTTGAAAATAAAAAATTTTGAAAATTTTTGTCTCAAGCATGCTTAAACAAAATGAAAACCAAAATTTTCGATCGCAGAAAGGGTTTCTTGCTGATATTAAACTAACCTAGATCCTTTGTCATGGTTGTCCCTTTAAGTTTCATGAGAGTGTTTCTGCCAGGTGTTTTTAGAGGAGAATTGTAAAGAGATGCCTAACTAGGTGTAACATGCTTTATGAAGTACACATGCTACATGTCGGTAACCCTTACCCTTTCGTTTTGTGAGATGTTTGAGCCAACTAGAACTATTAGTCTAAATTGAAGTAGATGTTCATTTGTTGAGAGTATGTCGTATGTTACTCTGTTTTAGAACTTGTGTGATTTGATACATGCTGAGACTGTGGATTTGGCATATGCACATAGATGATAAAGACATTAGGATCCTTTCTCTGTTACACCTTTAATTGTTTATCCAACCAACCTTAGTAACCCAGTTTGAACCGTATACCCTTCATTTGTTACACCTAATGTGATCTGTTGAATTACCAACCGTGAATGACAATTTATGTGTTTAGATATTTGTTATGAAAAAAAGAGAAGAGGAAAAGAAAAGAAAAAAAATTATGTTCGTATTATATGTTTGGGTCGAAAATAACCCGAAGTATTAGTTAGTCAGTGAGAATAAAGATTGTCATGGTTTGGTTTATCCTTCTGCGTAAGCCACTTAGAAAAGCCAAAATTCCTTACTGTTTTGGTCAAAAATCACACAAGGATGATGCAACCAAATCCGATTTTGTGAGGTGTGATGCTTGATTATATGATCAAATGTATGAACAATGAGAGAATGAAATGAATGTTGAACACAAGGATTTATACGAGGAAAAAGCCCTTGATCAATGAATGATCTCCGGCATAAAAAACCTCGGGTGACGGAAACTACCGATCACCAACTATATTAAACAAATGATGTTTACAAATCGGGATGATAACAAGCTTGGTACAAGGATCACTAGTGTGCAAAAAGTATAAAAAGTGTATGATCGCCGATAGCTTGCAGAGAGTTCTTCAGAGTAGTGTGTGTTGCTAATAATTCTTATGTCTAAACAAGCTTGTTATCCCCATTTAAAAAAATAGAAATTAACTAACTAACTAACAATCCGAAAAAGGTGCAAGCTCCCCGCGATCACCACAACGGTCGAAGAGCTGATGCACGTGCAGAATTGGAAGGCATATTCCCCTGGAATCTCGGTTAGACCAAGTCCCACTCGTATACTCCTACAAAACAAGTTCAAATATAATGGAAACAATTGTTAGTATTAGGATAATAATGAGGATCCTGGATCCTTAATCCTGCAACGTCTTCTAAGGATCCTTAATTCAAATTGAACTGAGGATCCGTGATCCTGGCTGCACTTGAGGATCCGTGATCCATATGCTTAGAAATTCTATCCCTAACAATTGCCCCCAAAATATGAGGAATTAATTGTAACTGAATGATTCATATTTTCTGCTTGATCCGGAATAAGTTGGTTAGCGAAAAACTAGCCGTTGCGAAAGGACTAGCCGTTGCGAGGGTGACGTCAGCGACAAGACTTCCCTGCACAATCATCATTATATATACAGGGTTAGAGATAAGGATCAAAATGCATTTAAATTCGAGCGTTCTTCTCCTTTAAATCTTCATTTGGAGACTCCAACATGTATCTCTCTTTCCCTTCTCTCCAAATTTTCTTCTTCCGATTCCCTATTCCTTCAAAATTCCATGGCAAAGATGAATCTCCGATCCTCCCCCGCCAAGGATCCTAAGAAGGACAGCCCCTTGAAGAGCCAGGGTGTAACCAAAAATCCTTCGCTGGAACTCTGCCGTTTCACCGATCCTGAAATTGATTGGATACGTCATTGCTTCCCGGCAGTAGCCGTCTTCAAACCCTTCGACTTTGCTACAAAGAGCGATTGTGTCTCTGATGCCTGGATCACTTTTCCGGAAACCCCTTTCCTGATAGGGTTCAATTATCCTTTCCCTGCTCTGACACAAGCATTCTTCACACTCACGGGCATGTGCTATATACAAGCCATGCCAATGATGTGGAGAGTTCTTTACACTCTTGAAAACGTCATCGAGCAGGAGGGTGTTGAAATAGGTCTATCCGATTTGAGTCAGTTATACAACCTGGTCAGCCATGGTTCTCATCGTTTTTTGTTCAAACACAAACCTGGTCAAGCCCATCAAATCCTCAAAACCACCAAAAATGATACCAACTGGAGAAACCAGTTCTTCTTTGTAAGGAGGGACTCCATCCCGGATGGGAAAGACCTTCCCAAAAAGTGGATCACCCAGGGTAGGATATGGGATCCTTAGACAAGGACCAAAGTAGGATTCTTTTTCTGTTAAGGATAATTGATCCTTCTTTTTGTTTCAGCTGTGCAGCTATCTCACTATCTCATATTCAAGAAACACCTACAACAAAAGAAAGGATTGCTGCTTTTTGGAAGCTTGACCCTGCTGTTAGAACATTTCATGCCAAGACACAGGATTCACAAGAAGTTTCGTCCGGTTCCTACACAATGTCAAGTAAGTATCCATATCCTTGATTAAATAAATGTTTAAATAAATGTAAAGTAAGAATACTTATCTGTGCTTTGTATTTGTAGGTGCTGGCAAATCCTCTAAATCTACTTCCAGATTCAGTGTTAGTGATCTTGATGCATTCGCCTCCTCAAGGTCTGTCAAAAAGGAGCTGGCTGCAAGCCCAAGCATCCCAAATCCTAAGGGCATGAGCACACAAGGAAAGGGTGCTAAAAAGAGAAAGACCGCTGAGCCCAATGAAGGCCTCCATCTCATCCAACACCAGTTTGAGGAATATGTCTCCGAGGTAAGGATCCTAACTATATACTTCTTTTATGCAGAAATTTGTCGAGATCCAAATGCTCCTTGATCACACTCTGGCAGAGGCTGAGCAGAAAAACCTGGACTTCCAGCAATTGTTCCTGGCCAAGGATAAGAAAATCTGTTCCCTTGAAAGGAGGTGAACCTTCTGCAGAAGGAGGTGGTCTTGGCTCAGATCAAAGCCCAGCAGGAGAAGGCAGAGGTCATGGAAGGAGCTAAGCTTTCTGCCACCATTTCCATGCTAAAGATCAAGCTACAAATGGCCAAGGAGGCTGAGGATCCTGCTTTTGACAGGTCAGCCTGGGACTAGGTGGCTTGGAGGCAGAGGTTGGCGGAGCTGGACGACGAGGATGAAGCTGAGGAGGCAGCAGCTGATGGAGCTGGGAGCAGCGGGGTGAAGGATTCAGTGGAAGAAGCAGCTGGTGGTGATGATGCAGCGAATGTTTAAGCTGCAGCAATGGGCGATGATGGATTTATCTAGACGCGGCCGGAGCTCATTTTTTATGGTTTAAAGGTTTTTGTTTGATGGTGAACAATTATGGTTTGTAACTAAAACAATAATATTTAGGGTTAAGGATCAGTGATCCTCAGAACAATAGGTAGGATGATAGTTGGTTGAGGGATCCTTTGTTTGGGGGATGAAGCCACTATTATCCTGCTGTCTTTATTTTCCTGCACTTTAGACTAGTTAATATGGACACCCTTTACCTACCCCAGTGGACGGGCCACGTATTGCTAGTAGATACTTGGGGTAGGTAATTTTGACAACCTTTGAAGGGTTTAAGTTTGATAAATAAATATAACCTTTAACTTTTTGGCTATCGTGTGTTGTTCACTTTGTCTATATTCACCTTTCAATTGTTATTGTACAACTTTTTAGATTTACAAGTTATTAGTGAAGGTACAAAAATTAGTTTATATCAAAAGTTTAGGATATGATCAAGGATCAAATATCCTTTAGTCGAAAAGTTTAAAAAACAAGTTAACTTTAGGATCATACATCCTGCTGTCAAAGAATAAGGGTAACATCGATAACCCAAGAATAAGGTTAAAGTAAATAAGGATCATACCAGAGAATCCAAGTTAGGATCCTATATCCTTAATGAATATAATTAGAACAATAGTAAGACAAACCCTTGTGGAAAGTTAGGATCCAGGATCCTTAACTGTTTTGGCTTTAGAATCCCGAAATGAGAAATAAATTGGGACTAAGCCAATCTGTAAAAGTAAGAGTTAGTATCTGGGGACAAGCCCAACAATCTGGGGACAAGCCTAATAAACTGGGGACAAACCTAAAAAACTGGGGACAAGCCCAAAAAACTAGGGACAAGCCCAAAGGATCTTGTGTAAACTGGAGTATGGCCCTTACTTGCGACTATCCAAACTTAGTGACATGAAGATGCCAAAAACTTAGCTAACGTGAAAATGTTAGAAACCTTAGGAACGGATGTATGGTACGTCTACCATTATACTTAGGATCCTAAATACAAATGAAATTGTCAGTCCCTAAAGCGGGTACTGGTCCCATTGCCTTTAACTGCGCCAGGATAGTCGTGCGCTACTAGAGAAGGTGTTAGAACCTGATTCGTAGAAGGTAGTGGATACCTTAAACTGGGGACAAGCCCAAAAAATGGGGATAAACCCAAAAACTGAGGATAAACCCATAAAACTGGGGACAATCCCATAAGACTTAGGAGACTTCTGTGGATACTTGATCCTTTATCAAGGATGCATGAACTTCTACAAAACTCATAACTTTAGTGAAAAAGGATAAAGGATCTTGGATCCTTCTCCTTGTAATTAAATAAATTAAAGGATAAGGTAAATTAGAATCAAATCATTACCAGAATGAGGATCATATATCCTCTAAGGATCCTTTATGTATACCAGATGTGAGGATGATTAAGGATCCTGGATCCTTCTTACATGAAGTATCTCTTCAAATGGACAGCATTCCAACATTTGGTAGCGAATCACCTTCCATTGTTAATGTTTTGGTCAAAAATCAGTCTAGGATAATGCAACCAAATCTTATTTTGTGAGGTGTGATGCTTGAATTAACTAGCAAATGTATGAACAATTTGTAGATGAAATGAACGAGAGACACAAGGATTTATACGAGGAAAAAGCCCTTGATCAAGATATGATCTCCGGCACAAAAAACCTCGGGTGATGGAAACTACCGATCACCAACTATATTAAACAAGTAAAGGTTACAAATCGGGATGATAACAAGCTTGTTACAAGGATCACTAATGTGTAGAATGTGTGTAATCACCAATAAGTTGCAGAGAGCTTTCGAGAGTGTGTGTGTTGCTAATTTTTTAACTATCAAGCTTGTTATACCCTGTAAAAATAGAAATAAACTAAGTAACAAACATTCCGCAAATTGTGCTAGCCTCCCATGACCTCCATAACGGTCACTCAAGCTATACACGTGCAGAATATGAAAGCATATTCCCCTGGAATCTCGGCAAGACTTAGTCCCACTCGCTCATTCCTGCAAAACAAGTTCAAATATAGTGGAAGCAACCGTTAGTGTAAGGATAACAATGAGGACCCTGGATCCTTAAACCTGCAACGTCTTCAGAGGATCCTTAATTCAAACAGAACTAAGGAACAGTGATCCTAACTGCACTTGAGGATCCGTGATCCTTAGGCTTAGAAAATCCATCCCTAACAATTGCCCCCAAAATATGAGGAATAAAATACAACTTAATGAGTCATATTTTTCAATCTTATCCCGAACGAACTAGCCAACGTAAATATAGCCGTTATTCTCTGACTAGCTGTTGCAAATCATACGTCAGCGACATGACAACCTGCAAATCATCATTATAAATTCGAAATTAGAGATAAGGATCAAGAGGCATTTAAATCCATGCGTTACTTCCCTTTAAATCCTCATTCAGAGACTGATCAGGTATCTCTCTTCTCCTTCTATCTTCATTTGCTTATTCTGATTTTCTTTTCTTTTAACATCCATGGCAAAAATGGTTCTTCGATCCTCACCGGCCAAGGATCCAAAGAAGGATAGTCCCCTAAAAAGCCAAGGCATTATCAAAAATCCTTCATCGGAACTCTGCCGCTTTACCGACCCAGAGATTTACCGGATTCGCCATTGCTTCCCGGCGGATACTTTCTTCAAACCTTTCGACTCTTCTGCGAAAAGTGACTCTGTCTCCGACACCTGGATTGCTTTTCCAGCCACCCCATTCTTGATAGGATTCTCCTATCCTTTCCCTGCCTTCATTCAATCTTTCTTTGCGCTCACCGACATGTGCTATATTCAGGCCATGCCGATGATGTGGAGGGTCCTGTATACCATAGAGAATATCATCGAGCAAGAGGGTATAGAGATAGGAATGTCTGAGTTGGCCGAGTTGTATAATCTTGTCAGCCATGGTTCACACCGTTTCTTGTTCAAACACAAACCTGGTGATCCTCACCTAATCCTCAAGACCACAAAAAATGATACCCACTGGAAAAACCATTTCTTTTTTGTTAGGAGGGACTCTATCCCGGACGGGAAAGACCTTCCCAAGAAGTGGGCCACCCATGGTAGGATATAGGATCCTTATAGAAGGATCATAGGATGACTCTGTTTCTTTTAAGGATAACTGATCCTTTTCTGTCTCTTTTGTGTAGCTATCTCAGTTTCTCATCTCATTGAGTCCCCTGCAATAAAAGAAAGAATCGCTGCCTTCTGGAGGCTTGACCCTGCTGTGAGAACATTCCAGGCCAAAACAAAAGATTCACAAGAAGTATCCTCTGGTTCTGTCACCATGTCAAGTAAGTACTGTTTTGGTCAAAAAATCTATTGAGGATAATGCAACCAAACTCTTAGTTACGGGGTATGATGCTTTAAATGTAGAACAATGATAAGGATCACTTCAAGGTAAATTGCACAAACGACACAAGGATTTATACGGGGAAAAAGCCCTTGATCAAGAGTTGATCTCCGGCACAAAAAACCCCGGGTGATGGAAACTACCGATCACCAAGCTTAAATAAATCAATAAATGTTTACAACTTCGGATAGTAACGAGCTAGGTACAAGGATCACTATTGTGAGATGTGTAAAAGTGAGTGAAAACTAATAAGTGTTCGTCGAGAGCTTCAAGAGTGCGATTGTATGAGAGTGTGTGTAGCTGAAAATGGCTAAGTGTTCTAATTCTAGCTCGTCACCCCTTTAAAAATAGAAGTTAACTACAATAACAAACTATCCGACTTTTGTGCCAAGCTCCCACGTTCTCCACAACGTCCATTTCCAGTCAAACGTGTGCGAAATACCCGTGGAATATTCCATAGTAACGTTGCCAAGACCAAGTCAAGCTTGTTACTCCTGCGAAGTAATACAAAACACAAACAAACAATCGTCAGTATGAGGATCCTTAAAGTGATCCATGATCCTGATCCTGAAGCTCTTCTGAGGATCACTATCTGTCACAGAAGTAAGGATCATTAATTAGGATAACGAATAAGGATCACTAATTGTTAGAAAATCCTCCCCTAACAATTGCCCCCAAAATATAAGGAGTGAAATGTTAAATAAGCGAATTATATTTTCCTGATCTTATCCGCAACTAACTATCGTAAATATAGCCGTTATTGTGGAACTATCCGTTGCAACCATGACGTCACATAAGTGACAACCCTACACGATCATGATTATAAATAGGAGATAGAGAAAGGATCAAATGCATTTAAAATTTCAGAAAGACTCCCTTTATAACTGCATTCCGAAGATAAACAGGTATTCTCTCTTCATCTTCTTCCTTCTCTTGCTCTGTTTTTCTTTCTTTCTATCATCTCTTCAAGAATGATGCTTCGGTCCTCCCCCGCCAAGGATCACCAGAAGGATAGTCCCTTGAGTCAAAGGATCATCAAAGACTCGATACATGAGAGGTGTTGTTTTAACGATGCTCAAATAGACAAGATTCGTCACTGCTTTCCGGCGAGTGCCTTTTTCAAACCCTTCGATCCTACTATTCTGTGCGACTATGTTTCAGAAACATGGGTTGCCTTTCCAGTTACTCCATTCGCCATAGGATACACCTATCCTTTCCCAGAATTTACACAATCCTTCTTTTCCCTTACCGGCATCTCTTACATCCAAGCCATGCCGATGATTTGGAGGGTTTTGTATACCCTGGAGAGGATCATCGAACAGGAAGGCATTGATTTAGGAATGTCAGAGCTGACACAGATGTATGATCTTACTACCTTTGGTTCTCATCGTTATTTGTTCAAACGAAAACCCGGCGGAGAACACCCCCTTCTTAAAGTCACCAAGAATGACACAAATTGGAAACGTCGCTTCTTCTTTGTCAGGAGGGATACCATTCCAAACGGAAAGGATCTACCAAGGACATGGTCCACCCATGGTAGGCCAGAGGATCCATCGAGGGAAATGAATATTCTTGATTATTCGTTCATTTTCGTTTCTGAAGAATACCCATTGAGGAAAATGACTCATTCCGTTCATTTTCATTTCTGAAGAATATCCATCAAGGGAAATGAATATTCTTGATTATTCGTTCATTTTCGTTTCTGAAGAATATCCATCGAGGGAAATGAATATCCTTGATTTTTCCTTCATTTTCATTTTTAAAGATTGTCCGTTGAGAGAAATGACAGGATTATGCCTTGCATAATCTTTGATGGGTTATTCTACGCAAATAGAAAAACACCTTAGATTCCATGCAAGGCAATTATTTAACACAGCGTCACAGACAGACTCCTACGAATAAATTTCGGGACGAAATTTCCTAAAGTAGGGGAGTCTGTGACACATGTGCCTCTGTGACCACCAAACAAATACCAAACCAATGAAATATTGTATTTCATACCTGGGATTTGTATAAATATGTGTATCTTTTGCACATATCAATTCTTGTTCGATTTCAAGCTTTAAATCGCTTTCTGGAAGGTTATACGCGCACTGATGCGTAAATATAACCAGTTTAATGCAACGAACACTACGGAATAGTGAAATAGGCTTAACATACCTTAAATAACCTTTACATAACTTAGAAATAAGTTTTGGAGGGTTTGGTGTGGCGAAATCAAGTTTATTCGCTTACAGGGACTAATTTCGACAAACTACGAAAGTATGTTGATTTGTACTGTAACGAACATTCTGGAAAATGACCATAAGTTAAACATACCCTAAATATCCTTTACATAGCTTAGAAATAGGCTTTGAGGGGTTCGGTGTGCTAAAATAAACTCTTTGGTCATTCAGGGACTAAAAGTGTCAAAAAGTGCATAAGTTTGCATTTTCGCGCATATCTTACGTTCTGAATACATCCGGACATCTAAAACTTTATGTAATCATTAAAATATTTTATTTTAGTGATTGGCATGATAAAGTTCCATTCGTCGCGTAATTTGGATCGTTTTTCGCATTCGTTCGTGTTTCGTCGTAATTAACCGAACAACGCAACCGTACGACCAAACGAACCGACATCCGAGATATTTTTGAGCATGTTTCATGTTCCTATAAGTTAACTTTATTTTAGAGCCTTAAATGGGATTAACGGGGCTTAAACGTGTCAAAAATGCATCAAAAACCATGTTTTGCACATTCAGGGACCAAAATTGACAATCTGCCATAGTTATCTTAGGAAGGGACCAAAATGAAAAATCTAAATTCCAGCTTGTTCCAGCTGTTCCCCTCATTTGCACATGGTTTTAATGAAACTAGGGGCTCCCATGGTTTCACAAAACCATGGGCACATGTGTAGGGTCAAACTTCCATTCTTGGACCTTTTGTAAATCCTCTTTCGTTCTTTTTCGCGTGAAAGTCAAACTGTGTTTGGCTTTCTGCTTTGACCATTTTATGGTCAACATGAAGTTCGCTTGAACTTCATAACGTGAGCGTAATCACGGTGGTTTTAGTCTCTTGTGACTATACCTACTGATTACCACGTTATCTAGGCATAGTGGCGAGTCGTAGTTTCTGCCAAAATGCGTATTCTTGCGTATTTTGTAACCAAACTACTTTTAGGTATCAAAACCGTTTGTTTTGATACCAAACCTATTTTCAAACCTCATTAAGCATGTTTTAACATGTTTAGCTCGTCACTTTAGGTTTAGTGCTTATGTAGGGTCGTAAGGTAAGCGGTCTAAACAACCGCTTATACTTTCGAACCCGACCCGTTTGGTCGATCTTTAGGATCCGACCAAACACATTAGCTGACCATAGTTGCATAGGGAATAACCTTCCAAGGTTATACCTTATGGTCACGTCATTTAAGTAGTTGTATGATAGGTAGTTTATATGCCTTAGGTAAATGACCAAAATGCCCTTTTTATGCCAAAATTCATTTTAAGCATATGTAACATAATTTTTCATATCTAAACTGATTTGGAAACAATATTAGACATGTTAAGGCATATTTTACTTATCATAGGACTAGTTAGGCGGTCCGAACGTGTTTTACGCGAACGACGCGTTAAAGTGGCGTAAGCTACCTTAACGAGTCGTAATGGGTCGTAAGCACTTAGGTTAGGTTACGTTTTAGAATGTAGGCTTTGTTAAACCATATTACATGAGTCCCTACACTCATTTGGTTTACGAAACCTCATTTTATCCGATCCTCCGATTTAGGTCCGTTTATTTACATAGTTACCTATATTAGGTGCAGTTTGATTCCGTGATCCCTCTAGCTTTGCTTGGTTGTTGTTCAAGACTTCTAAGCACCCTCAGGTGAGTACATAGTCCCCTCTTTTACTATTTTCCAAACGTTTTGGGGTGAAACAAATGTGCCTACTTGTTATTTTCATGCTTTCCATGTTTTCATATCATATACTTGCTATGTTCATTAGTACACTATTAGTACATGATTTCATTATGTCTTGCTATGAATGTTCACTTAACACGCTAGCACAATTGTTTTACGTTTTGAACCATTTGAAATCATTGGATGTATGTGAACTGTTTGAAATCATTGGATGTATGTGAACCATTTGTAACCATTTGATGTATGTGAACCATTTGAAATCGTTGGATTTATGTGAACTGTTTGTAACCATTTGATTTATGTGAACCATTTGTAAATGTTTGAGCCATTGGGTTAGGGAAGTGATTAGGTAACGGGGCGAGTGTAATGTGTTAAAAGCATGGTGGATACGCCGCTGGTACTTCCTATATATAAGTGCTTTTTAACACATTATATATCGTTGCGTTATCTAGATCACTTGGGTAAACGATTTTGAAACAATGTCACACAATTATGTTTTCTGAATAATATAAACCATACGAGTCTTATTAACGAGTTTCTACGAGATGTTTTACGGTTTGATTTAATAAAACAAAATGTTTTGGAGTTAAGAATCATGGCTACGAGATTTTATTAATCCTATCCGATTTGATTTGAGTTGGTTAATTATGTCGCAATACTATACTTTTCAAAATAAGGTTTTTAAATAAGTATTGCAACATGTAAAACGAGCCATGAATCTGACACTCACATAAAACCTATGTACTCGCCGGCATTATTATGCTGATGTATTTTCACATGTGTTTCAGGTACCATAGTTGATGATATTTGATGATGATATTGATGCATGCTCACATAGGAACGGACGAGGCCTTAGCGACTTAATAACAATAAAAGTCTATTTGTTCATGTTTTGTTTCTAATTCCAATATAATGTAATACATTTAATTAAATAAAAAGAAATTGTTTAATCCATGGTTGTGAAACAATGATTCTGTTACAACACTCCCCGACGTTTCCGCCACGTTTTGTTGTTTTACGTGGTCGGGGTGTGACATAACAGATAACCAATCTCTTTCCTGAGTGCTATGCATTCATCAGTGAGATGACCAAAATCTTCATGATAGGCACACCATTTAGATTTGTCTTTTGTGGCAGCTGGCTTATCATTCTTTCTGGGCCATCTTGCTTTTTCACCTAGATTCTGCATGGCAAGGATTACTTCATTATCATCAACAGCAAAGCAATATTCAGAAATGGGTGGATAATCTTCATCATCCTCTTCTTGCTCCACTGCATGCACATTTTGATTATCAGCCTTGTTATACGATTTGGACTTGTTGTTCCTGAAATAGGATCCTTGCTTTTCCTGCTTTGAGGATCCTGACAGTCTTTCTTGGATCATTTTATCATCCTTTAATCGGATGAATCTAAGGGCCCCGGTTCTTACTTTATCAAGGTTCTTGCAAGGGGTCATGACAAGATCATCGTAGAACTATGAATCCTTAAGTAAACCCATTTTGAAAGCTTCTACAGCTGTAGCTATATCCAAATTAGGAATTTCTAAGGATTCTCTACTGAATTTAGTAATATAATCTCTAAGTGATTCATTTTGACCTTGTGTTACCCTATACAAATCACTAGTTAATCGTTCAAATCTCCTACTACATGAGAATTGGCTATTAAACAAATTAACTAGATTAGCAAATGAAGTAATAGAGTAAGGGGGAAGACTTAGCAGCCATTTAAGAGCTGGTCCTGTCAGTGTGGATCCGAAACCCTTGCATAGACATGCTTCTTTTAACCTCTCAGGAATGGGGTTGATCTCCATTCTCTCCCTGTATTGAGCCACATGCTCTTCCGGATCAGTTGTACCATCGTAGAGCTTCATGTTTGGTACTTGAAACCTCTTTGGTATCTCTACATAACAAATAGGTGGTGCAAAGCGAGATATCTTGTGACTTCCATCTGGAACTTCAGGAATGGGCTTAACCACTCCTGGAACGCTGGATCTCATATCCTTAAGCTTTTGTAACTCTCTAGCCATAGCTTGGTTGATTCCTGTATCCCGCACAAAGCCACAGTTAGTATTATAAGTAGTATTTAAAGTGTTACCTCCTGATGGATTCAAGGGTGGAATTCCTGATGTGAATCCATATTGATGTGACTCTGGCATGATTGAGGGACCAGACGAGGCAATAGTTTGCATAGGGATGAAGTCTCCCAAGTGAATTTCTGAACTTCTGGGTTGTACATTCCTTAAGGATCCTTGATCTTGAAAGATGTTGGATCCTTGATACACCGAAGTTGGGGGTCTTGGAGGATAATCCATGGATCCGTGAACTTGAGATGAGGATCCTTGATCCTGAGAGGAGGATCTTTGAACCTGAGAAGAGGATCCTTGAACCTGAGAGGATGATCCTTGACCCTGAGAAAAGGATCCTTGAACCGTCTGCGTTCCCATATATCCTCCAGAACTGAAGAAGGATCCTTGATGCTGGAAGGAGGATCCTTGAGGCTGAAGAGAGGATCCTAAAGGCTGAAAGTAGGATCCTTGAGCCTGTGTCATTGCCGATGATCCATAGCGTATACTCGATGATCCACCCTGGTACTGGACACCTGATGCTGCAGAGTGCTGGCCAGTTGTGGCTGGAGTGTCGAAATTCAGTGGTCTCGGCACCAGTGGAGAGTGATCCTCCGCTGATCTCTTCAATTTCTTGATCTCATCAATTTCTCGAAGGATCCTGTCATTAGTTTTGTCCTGCTGCTGCATGTAATCCTTCATCTGCAAAATCAAAGAATAAAGATCGTTGTTAGTAGGACCAAAAGAAGCAGCAGTAGTTGGTTTTAAGAAAACGGGGGTTTGTCTCTTCGCAGCATTCTCAGCATTCTTCTGGGATCCAGAAGGTGCAGGAGGCAAAGGTGGAATGCCCTGTGAAGAGGTGATCGCCGGCATGGAACTTGAAGTGTTCTTCGCTTGAGAAGCTATGTAGTTGGAGGTAGTGAAGAGAAATGAATGAAATGAACAAAATTTCTCAGAATTGAAGCACCAATTGCCCCACGGTGGGTGCCAAACTGTTTTGGTCAAAAATCACACAAGGATAATGCAACCAAATCCGATTTTATGAGGTGTAATGCTTGATTATATGATCAAATGTATGAACAATGAAAGAATGAAATGAATGTTGAACACAAGGATTTATACGATGAAAAAGCCCTTGATCAATGAATGATCTCCGGCAAAAAAAATCTTGGGTGATGGAAACTACCGATCACCAACTATATTAAACAAATGATGTTTACAAACCGGGATGATAACAAGCTTGGTACAAGGATCACTAGTGTGCAAAAAGTATAAAAAGTGTATGATCGTCGATAGCTTGCAGAGAGATATTCAGAGTAGTGTGTGTTGCTAATATTTCTTATGTCTAAACATGCTTGTTATCCCCATTTAAAAATAGAAATTAATTAACTAACTAACAATCCGAAAAAGGTGCAAGCTCCCCACGATCACCACAACGGTCGAAGAGTTGATGCACGTGCAGAATTGGAAGGCATATTCCCCTGGAATCTCGGTTAGACCAAGTCCCACTCGTATCCTCCTTCAAAATAAGTTCAAATATAATGGAAACAATTGTTGGTATTAGGATAATAATGAGGATCCTGGATCCTTAATCCTGCAATGTCTTCTAAGGATCCTTAATTCAAACTGAACTGAGGATCCGTGATCCTGGCTGCACTTGAGGATCCGTGATCCATATGCTTAGAAATTCTATCCCTAACACTTACTTTTACCTGAGCCCAAAACCCATAAGTCCTTTTGATATGTGGTATGTTATGTGTTACAGTGGAGGTGTGATTGTCATACAAGCTTATGAGTATAGAGTTTCATATCCGTTTTAGAGTGATATACTAGCACATTACACGCTAGTCTAGATACAGCTATTAGTTTTATTTAGGCAGGTCTTAGAGTGATATACTAGCACATTACACGCTAGTCTAGATACAGTTGTTTATTGTGAGGGGTGTGTTGGCACGTGCTTAGAACCATAAGCATGTTAGTTTTATTTAGGCAGGTCTTGAATTGTTTTAAATATGCACCACCTACTTGTTAGATTGTCAATCTTGATTGTGTTAATCTATGGGACGGGTATGACTTTGGATCTTAAAATTGTTAAATTGGTAAGGGATTTAGAAGTGATTTGTTAATACGGTGATTAATGTTTGTGATGGTTGCTTGAGGACTAGCAAGGATAAGTGTGGGAATGTGATGGAGAGGGTAAAACCCGATCATTAATGTGCTTATCTTATGGGTTTTTATTATGTTTTAAGTGATTATATTTTTTGAATGTGATAACTATGAGAAATTATGGTTTTGCAAGTTAATCGCCTAAATCGGTGGAATTAAAGTGCTCGGAGATGAAGCAGAACACCCGAAGATGATAAGCATAGCTAAAGACATTGTTTGGGGTGAGTTATAGCTTAGAAGATAGCTTGGAAGCAAGGGGAAATGCGAAAGAATAAAGTTCGGGGGCCTGCTGTGTCACACCCCAACCAATGGCGGAATCATCGGAGTGGGACTAGTTCAAGATTGCAAGAGACTTCATAACATTATTTGTGAAAATATTTAAATAAACCATTTTCATTTCGTAATCAAATTGTCAAACATTACAAGGAAATTCAAATAACAACATGTTCATAACATAACAATAACAAAATTGATACCACACTTTAAACCTAAACGTCTAAGTGAGTATCTAGGCATCATTGCTAATCCGTTTCATAGAATCATCATCCTCAACCTGCAACATGTTTAAAATAAAGTTCAATGCAAAAGCAAAGGCGAGTATACAAGTTTAAAAATAAGTATAAGTATAAGTTTTAAGTTTAAAACGAATCCACATGGCAACTTAGTTTATACAAGATCATCATACAAGATCATCATACAAGGCATGCAATATTTCTAGTCAACCCTCTGTTTATGCAAAAAAATGATATAATTCAACATAACCTCTCGTTCACGGGTGGTGCGTTACTCCATAGCGCTATACATGTTAAATGGAGGCTCGTATAAAGCTAATGACCATAGTATCACATAAGAATCACCCAAGTATAAGCATCAAGTATAACAACATAGCATTCATGTATAAGGATTGTTTTCGTGTAATTGAATAAAGAATAAGTTTAAGTGTATTTTAATAATTTAACATGTTACACACCGAAAGTGGTAAACATAAAAAGGGGGTTTCGAGTATACTCATGGTTTTGCAAGCTTTCCACTTATGAATCCGCGAGTGAGTTGTTGTGGGAGGTTGGAACACCAAGTCCTTCTACACGAAGAAACAAAGACGTATGAGTATTGGTGGATAACGGTAGATTAAAGATTTGGAGGTTAAAACGTACGGCCATAATCATATGAAAGTAATCATCTTTTAACACATAGTGTTTAGATGATGTAACCAAACACTTTGACAAGTGACCATTATATCATCGTCAAAGGTTGATTACTTAAGTAATATTTATAGGTTATGTAATATGTTAATATGTTAATATGTCAAATATGTCAAGCATGAGGTAGGCGGATGAATCCTCCATTTAGGAACCTCTTAAGTATCATAGAAATCATGTAGGAGGTAGGAAGAACAAGTCTTCCATTTAGGCACCTCTAAGTGTTCACCACTACACTTGATGTTATGAACATTCAAGGAGGGTCATGAACTTACAAGTAATAATAGAATATGAACAACTAATCTATGAGAAATCATCAAGCAATGTGTGGATTTTCAAGTAGGATAACCTAAGTTAATCCCAAATCACACAATCATCAAGCTTTGAGCTTGAACATCACTTGTGGGTTAAACCCTTGAACAAAACATAAAGTTTGTGAGGTTTACACCTCTGATTTTACATGTCTCAACCTTGTTTTTAAGCCTAACTAACCATAGATGTGGTTATAAGCATAAGGACATAGGTTTGAGATGAGTTTCCTCAAGTTTAATCAAGTATATCAAAGTTTGAATCAATAACAGAAAAATCAGTCAACTTTGGAGCCCTTTTGGCGACATTCCAGGCTTTGATTTTCCAGGGAAAACCTATGGAAACGTAGCTAAGGTTAATCCAAAGAAGTAGGAAAAAGAATCTAGTGAATCAGATAAGAAATGAGTGAGTTATGCTCACTTTAGTGAAGTAGTATCAATCTGCTCGAACTCTGATTAACAGCTGCGATTTGGAGTGATTTGAGAGAGTTGTGAGTGATTAGTAAAGTGCAAAATGCTTGGACAACACTTGGGTTTTGTAGGGAAGGATTAGGGTTGGGTTAGTTGGGGTTTAAATGCAAGAAACACAAGTTAAACCAACCAAAACACACCAAAAACTCGACCAACCAGCGACTGTTAAGAGCTGGTCACGGATTGTGCACCGTCACGGGGCGCGAAGGCACAGACAGTGCCTGGTCGCGGGCCGCGACTCTCTTGAGTTCCGAAAACAACTTTTAAACATTGACACTTTGGCCCCTTGAGTTTATTATTTAGGGTTTTTAAGTTATTTAAGGGGTATTTGTGACATTTAGGCATATTATAAAGATAAAACAAGTATGGTGAACATAAAGCAAGTATAATTAAGAGTATAAGTGTCATATTTAAGTATCGTATTCGCTCAAAACACGTATTATGCATAAGACTCCTTGGTCCATGATTTCGACGGGTTTTTCCACAAAATGTAAGGTTTCGTTGACTTGAAGGTCCTCGAGTGGGACTTGAAGTCCTTCGTCAGCTAGACACATCTTTAGATTGGATACGTGAAAGACAGGGTGTACATTGTTGAGTTCTTCAGGCAGGTCCAGTCTATACGCAACCTTGCCAATCCTTTCGAGGATCTTGAAAGGACCAATGTAGCGAGGTGCGAGTTTCCCTTTCTTGCCAAATCGAACCACACCCTTCCAAGGGGATACCTTGAGAAGTATGAAGTCTCCTGTCTCGAATTCCAAGGGTTTGCGACACTTGTTGGCGTAACTCTTTTGTTGGCTCCTGGCTTTCAGTAAGTTGTCTCGAACCTGTAAAATCTTGTCCGTTGCTTCTTGTATCAGCTCGGGACCAGTGAATTGAGATTCACCAATCTCGTGTCAACAAATAGGCGAACGACACTTGCGACCATACAATGCTTCAAAAGGTGCCATTTGAATACTCGCGCGATAACTGTTATTGTACGAGAATTCGACCAAAGGCAAGTGTGAATCCCAGTTGCCACCAAAATCTATTATGCATAAACGAAGCATATCCTCTAAAGTTTGGATAGTACGCTCGGTTTGACCGTTTGATTGAGGGTGAAAAGCGGTGCTAACGTTAAGAACTGTACCCATAGCAGATTGAAAGGTTTGCCAAAGACGAGACGTAAAACGAGCATCATGATCGGAAATGATGTCAATGGGAATACCACAACGACAGATGATCTCATCAGTGTAGATTCTAGCCAATTTCTCGACTTTGAAATCTTCACGAATGGGGAGAAAATGAGCTGATTTGGTCAATCGATCAACGATCACCCAAATACTGTCATGACCAGAAGAAGTACGAGGAAGTTTAGTGATAAAATCCATGGCAATGCTCTCCCATTTCTAGACAGGAATCTCTGGTTGTTCAAGCAAGCCAGAGGGATGTTGATGTTCGGTGTTTACCTTCGAACAAGTGAGACATTTTGCAACGTAGGAGGCGATATCCCTCTTCATCCTAGGCCACTAGTAAGACATACGCATATCTTGGTACATCTTGTCAGCGCCAGGATGAACGGAATACTTCGATTTTTGTGCCTCTTGCATTAAAAAGTCACGAAGGTTTTCACGACTAGGGATCTAGATACGATTGAGATAGTATAGAATACCATCGGACTTAGACATAATATATTTTTCAACACCACCTCGTATCTCAATGGAGAGACTACCTTCATTAATAGAGGCGTATTGGCCTTCACGAATGCGGTTTTGGAGATCATTGACGAGTTGGAGATAACGAATACCCTTTACATGAGTTTTACGACTAAGCGTGGCTACTACATTCGCTTTACCTGGATGGTAGCGAATTTCGCAGTCGTAGTCGTTTAATAGTTCCACCCAACGACGTTGACGCATGTTCAGTTCCTTTTGGTTGAAGATGTGTTGAAGGCTCTTATGGTCGGTGAAGACCACAAACTTAGTACCATAAAGGTAGTGTCGACAAATCTTCAATGCAAAAACACCTGCGCCAAGTTCAAGGTCATGAGTAGTGTAGTTTTTCTCATGTATCTTGAGTTGCCTCAACGCGTAAGCGATAACCTTGTCTCGTTGCATAAGGACACAACCAAGACCAAGGTTTGAGGTATCGCAATACACGACGAAGTCATCGTTACCACCGGGAAGCGCCAGAATAGGAGCATTACAAAGCATTTCCTTAAGAGTTTGAAAGGATTCCTCTTGTTCGGGACCCAAAACAAAAGGTTTCTCCTTTTTAGTCAAGGAGGTAAAAGGAACAGCGATATTTGAAAAGTTAGAGATAAAACAAAAGCAAGACCTAGGAAAGAAAGAATTTCAGATGGAGACTTTGGTGTAATCCAATTCTTCACAGCTTCGATTTTAGCGGGTGTTATGGGTGGTTTTCTGCTCGTATATCCTGAACAATATTCTGACTGTGTTTCTTTTGTTGTGATCAGGATACCGGATCAGGATATTGGTAACATCCTGATGCAGTATCCTTGTAGTAACTAATTAATTCATGTGCAGATTAATGGAACAAGTCTATAACGTTCAAGTGGACTTCTTCTCCCAAAGACTCAGGCAAATCTGTTGAATTATGGACGTTGAAGTCGGAAGACGTGGACTACAACGTTCACATAAGGAATATTCGTTAAATTCCGGAATAATAGGCTAGTTAGTTAGTTTCTTTTACTATAAAAAGGATTGATCGGATCAGATAAGGACATACAATCTCTCGAGCTCTCTTTCTCTCTAGCTGCAAACACTCACAACACACTTACGCTTGTATCGAAATCACATTGTAACACTTAGTTGATCCGCATCATATCCAGCACTGTATCCTGATATTTGAAGCAATAAGAAGAACAAGGTAGCTGCGATTGTCAGCTCCCAAGGTTTTGTGCCGGCGATCTAGATTGATCAAGGGCTTTCCTCATACATCCCGTGTCACCCTTTACATTTTTGCTCATTGTTTGATTGTAGATACAGCTCGATATCCTGAGCCGTATCCTGAAAACTGTTTTTTACAAACAACTAAATTAGCATATTTTTGATAAACATTCTTAGCACACTACCTCACTTAACTAATTTGATCACTTAATTGCTTCAGTAATTTTTGACCAAAATAATTTGGCGCCCACCGTGGGGCAAGTGGTGCTATTTCTACTAAAAGCTTTTGCAAAATCGTTACTTGGTTTTCTATTTTCAAAACTTTTTGCTACACTATTATCAATGGCCTCAAGATCAAACATGAGCTCTTCTACGGTATCTGCTTCAACATCTGCAACGATTGGTTCTGTGCTTCCACCACCTCCTCCAAGGACGCAAGCTTCTTCACAGCCTCAGGATATTATCGCCACTCGGAATATTCAGGGATCTGCTCCTGTTTTGTCCTCTAATGATGAAATTCTAACTTTATTTGGTAGTGTACAGGAACAGATGAGGCAACAGCAGGAGACCAACCAAATGCTGATGAGAGAGATACAACTCTTGAAATCCAGCTCAAGCTGGCCCGCTGAGGATACTGTCACTCCCTTGCAACCCAGAGCTTTGAACTTCAGTTCTGTAGTGTATACTGAGGATAACAGGGGGAATATTATGCCTAGCCATTCTCAGAATAATACTCCTGAGATACCCTCTTCGGTTAGGGTGTCAACTGTGAGAAGTTCAGGATATGCTTCAGGATATGGCCAGAATCCTCAAACTGGTAACGTATCTAATAATAATAATAATACTCTTTCTACTAATGGTATTGGATCTTTGTAGGATGCAGGTATGACATCAGCATTTTCTAGGGAGCTTCAGAAATTGAAGGACATGACATCCAGTGTACCTGAGGTGGTCCAGCCAATTCCAGAAGTATCCCAAGACAGCCACAGGATATCCCGATTTGCATATCCTATTTGTGATGCTGAAATCCCAAAAAGATTTCAGACCCCCAACATGAAGCTCTCTGACGGAACTACGGATCCTGAAGAGCATATTGCCAAGTATAGGGAAAGGATGGAAATCAACCCTATCCCTCCAGATCTCAAAGAAGCATGCCTCTGCAAGGGTTTTGGTTTTACCTTAAAATGGCTCTTAAACGTTCCTCCTCATTCGATTACATCATTTGCTCATTTAGTGAATTTATTTAATAGTCAATTTTCTTGCAGTCGGAGTTTTGAAAAACTAACTAGTGATCTCTACAGGATAACTCAAGGACCTCAGGAATCCTTGAGAGATTATGTGAACAAGTTTAGCCGGGAATCCTTAGATATTCCACATCTTGATGTTGCAACAGCTGTGCAGGCTTTCAAGATGGGATTGCAAAAAGATTCTCAATTTTACCAGGATCTTGTAATGAATCCCTGCAGGAACCTGGATGAAGCTTGGAACAGGGCTTTAAGATATATTTTCCTGGAGGATGACAAAAAGATGCAAGAGAGGATGAATTCATCCACAACCTATGAGTCAACCAACAGGAAATCAGAATCCTCGTACAAGCCATATCATTCTAAGCTATATGGCAGGAATGATAGCAAGAAAGTGAATGTTGTTGAAGACGAGGATCCTAAAGAGTATCCTGAGTTGTTAGAATATCGTTTTTCTGTTAACATCCCTGAATTGATGTACGCTATGTAGAGTTTAGGAGACAAAGCAAGGTGGCCTAGAAAGAACCAACAAAAAGCTTATTGGAGGGATAAGTCCAAGTGGTGTGCCTTCCACGAGGATTTCGGTCATGTTACTGAAGATTGCATTGCTCTTAGGAAAGAAATAAGCTATCTTCTGAGCAAGGGATATCTGTAGGATCTCCTGGGAAGAAAGAAGAATAAGGGTCAGGATACTGAGAAGGATCCTGAACGAGCAGCATCACCTCCTACGGATGCCAAGATAATTAACTTTATTTCAGGAGTATCCGATATCTGCGGAACTTCTTATTCTGCAGCCAAAAGACATGCAAAGGAGGCTAAAGCAGAAAGGGGAGATAAGACAAACAGGATGTCAACCCTCACGACTGATAAAGTGATCACGTTCGATAGTGATGATAGGGATACTGTCCAGGATCCTCATCATGATGCTTTGGTAATAACTTTATATGTTGCTAATCATTTTGTGTGCAGGATACTGGTGGATAATGGCAGCTCCGTCAACATAATTCAGCTGGAGACACTAAAGAGAATGAATGTATCCCCGATGGATATTACTTCGAAATCCACTGTGCTTGTTGGGTTCAGTGGAGAAGCCAGGAATACCGTAGGAGAGATAAAGTTGCCTGTGAATGTTGTAGGGGTCAACTCAATGCAATGATTTTGTGTCATGGACTCCTTATCCTGCTACAATATTATATTGGGTAGGCCATGGATCTATGATATGAAAGCTGTGCCGTCGACCTATCATCAATGCATCAAGATTCCTACCCCTTGGGGGGTAGTCAATGTGGAAAGTGATCAACATGAAGCAAAGGAGTGTTACTCTTCTTCGATGAAATCCTCGACAAAGCCTAATGCAGCATAGAAATTAAAGATGCGAGCCCAGGATATCGTGGAGGCTTCAGAGCAGGATGTAAAGAAAATTATCCTGGATCAGGATAATCCAGATATCTTGGTGCTCGTAGGAACCAATATCCGTTAGGATATTGAAAATCAATTGACTAACTTTTTGAAATACAGGATGTCAACATTCGCATGGAAACATGAGGATATGACAGGGATTTCCAAGGATATTATAACCCACAAGCTTGGAATCGATAGGTCTTTCAAGCCTGTCCAACATAAACGAAGGAAGTTTGCTCCAGAGCGGAACATTATCATTCAGGAAGAGGTTGAAAGATTGTTAAAGAGCAAGATGATTAGGGAAGTTAAATTTCCCAAGTGGCTAGCAAATGTAGTTGTGGTTCAAAAGAAAAATGGGAAATGGAGAGTTTGTGTGGATTACACAGACTTGAACAAAGCTTGTCCCAAAGACCCATTTCCTCTACCTCATATTGACTCAATGGTGGATGCTACTGCCGGCCATGAAATGTTAACCTTCATGGATGCATCCTCAGGATTCCAGCAGATCCAAATGGAACCTGCGGACCAGGAGGATACTGCTTTCATGACACCAACAGGTATCTATTGTTATACTGCTATGCCTTTTGCTTTGAAAAATGCAGGTGCAACATACCAAAGATTGGTGAACATGATGTTTAAAGATAAACTAGGGGACACCATGGAAGTATACATTGATGATATAGTGGTAAAATATAAGAAGGTTGAGGATCATCTCTGGGATATTGAAGGAGCATTCGATATCCTGGACCAGTACAATATGAAGCTAAATCCTGCTAAATGTCATTTTGGAGTAGGGGCAGGAACGTTTCTAGGATATATGGTGACTAAGAAAGGGGTAGAAGCAAGTCTAGAACAGATCAAAGCCATCTTGGATATCAAGTCACCTTCCAACATGAAAGATGTACAAAGGATAACAGGACGAGTAGCAGCATTAAACAGATTTATCTCAAGATCCTCGGAAAAATGCAAGGAATTCTACGATATCCTGAGGAAGAATAAGAAATTCGAATGGGGAGAGAAGCATGAAGCAGCCTTGCAGGAATTAAAGCAATATCTCTCAACTACACCTCTATTGATGAAGCCAGAGAATGGTGAACCATTATCCCTGTATCTTGCAGTATCAGGGAATGCGGTAAGTGCTGTCTTGGTAAAGGATCACGAAGGTCAGCAATATCCTGTCTATTATGTTAGCAAAAGTTTATTAGATGCTGAAACTAGATATTCTCATTTAGAAAAGTTGATATTGGCCCTAGTTATGGCATCGACAAAACTTAGACATTATTTTGAGACATATAGGATTCATGTAAAACCAACTATCCTGTTAAAAATGTGCTTAGGAAACCCGAGATGTCAGGTAGGATGGCTAAGTGGTCAGTAAAATTAAGTGCCTATGATCTAGTATATGAACCTAGAAATGCCATAAAGTCTCAGGCTTTAGCTGACTTTGTGGTTGATTTCAGTAGTGATACTCAAAATGAAGTAGACTTAGAAGTTCAACAACTAGGAGAAACCTCGGAATCCTGGACATTATATACTGATGGTGCATCTAATGTAAGAGGTGTAGGTTTGGGTATACTACTAAAATCGCCACAGGGAGACATATTACCCCAAGCTATTAGATGTGAATTCCCTGCCACTAATAATGAAGCAGAATACGAAGCTTTGATTGAAGGATTAGAGTTGGCCAGGGATATGAATATTAAGAGTTTACAAGTGTTTGTTGATTCCTTGCTAATTACTAATCATTTTAATGGATCCTATGCAGTTAAAGGGGAGAAGTTAATCGAGTATCTCGAAATTCTCAAAAAATTAGCAGGATATTTTGAGGTTTTTACACTTGAACAGGTACCAAGAAAGGATAATGTTGAAGCAGATGCCTTGGCAAATCTAGGATCATCAGTCAGGATACCGGAGGGAATCCAAATACCAATACTACATATCCTGTATCCTTCGATGGATCCTCTCAAATCTCAGGATAAGGAAGTAGTAAGTATCCAGAATCCTGATCATGAGTATCCTGAGGAGGATCCTAAGTCGTGGACGGCTCCAATCATGAGATATCTCAAGGAAGGACACATCCCAAAGGATGAGAATCCTAAGGCTCTTAGGATGAAGGTATCACGATTCACTATTATAAATGATGTTTTGTAAAAGAAATCTCTTGCAGGACCATACCTGAGGTGCTTGGAGGATCCCGAAACTAAAGAAGTGCTTTAGGATATACACGAAGGAGATTGTGGTAACCATACTGGGGGCAGGTCGTTATTCTAAAAGGTATTAAGAACATGATACTGTTGGCCGATGATGAGAGAAGATGCTGCAGAATATGCTCGAAGATGTGATGCATGTCAAAGGCATAGTAATATATTACATCAGCCTGCTGAACCATTGTATCCTATTGCTTCCCCTTGGCCATTCATGAAGTGGAGGATGGACATAGTAGGAAAATTGCCCAAGGCTCCAGGAGGAAAAGTCTTTATACTGGCAATGACTGATTATTTCTCTAAATGGGTTGAAGCTGAGGCATTTGTTCAAGTTAGAGACCAAGAAGTAGTATCCTTCATAAAAAGGAATATCCTGACTAGGTTTGGAGTACCGACCGAGATAATTTGTGACAATGGCTCTCAGTTTATCAGTAAGAGAACAACCGATTTTTGTAAGAGTTGGGGAATTAAAATGATTACATCTACACCAGTACATCCTCAAGCAAACGGACAAGCAGAATCCTTAAACAAGATAATTGTCAACAATTTGAAGAAAAGACTTGGAGCCAAGAAAGGAAGATGGGCAGAAGAATTACCCTTTGTTTTATGGGCTGATAGAACGACAGTAAAAAGTGCAACTGGTCAAACCCCATTTTCCTTAGTATTTGGAGCAGACGCGGTGATCCCAACGGAAATGGTGATACCCACAGCGAGATCGAACCTCCGGGATCCTGAGCAGAATCCTGAAGCCCTATGCCGAGAATTGGATACTGTGGATGAAATAAGAGATGCGGCAAAGCTAAGGATGGCATCATATCAACAGAGGATATCCAGAACATATAACAAGAGTATAAGGACTAGAAGGTTTCAAGTTGGAGACTAGGGGTAAAGTAAAGCCTTTCAGAATACTACTAATCCTGCCGATGGAAAGTTAGCTCCAAAGTGGGAAGGACCATATGAGGTTGAATCAGAATCTGGGAAAGGAGCATACCGACTCAAGAATATGGAAGGGGATATGCTACCAAGATCCTGGAATGCTATACACCTAAAGCTCTATTCCAAGTGAGTTTAGAATTTGATTTCTAACTCAGGATGGTATGAATTCTACCTCTTTTAATATATTTGATATTATTTATTCTTTTAAACCCAATACTGACTTAAGCATCGAAGGGGTGTTAGCCAGGCTAACACCCACCTTAGTTTACAGTTGTTTTGCAGTATATGCTCTGGGATATAGCTCCAGGATACACACTCAGGATACTTTGAAAGATTAGAGGATTGGCCCCCTCTCTCACGTTTAAGGGATCCCGATCCCTTCACAGGTTTAAAGGTATTCACCTTTCTCTCGAATTGGGTTTAAACACCCCGCCTGGAGCGCAAGTTATCCAGGGATAGTTCAAGATAGCGGGACCAGTCCATGTAAAAGTGGCTGACAATTTCGTTATTGTTGGCTATATCCTGGATCCTAAAGGTATATGAGGATTGATCACCCTCTCTCACGAAAGGGTATTTTCATACTCTCTAAGGTTTAAAGGTTTTCACCTTTCTAAGTCTTGGAGTTTGTACACTCCTGCCTGTAGCGCATGAAAACTTGGGATTTTCCCCAGAATACTTATGGGTTTATCCCCAGAACACTAAGTATTTATCTCCAGTATATTTTAGGGTTTATCCCCTGTAATACAAAAATTATAGAAACGATTGCAATTGATGTGCAAAAAATTTCTAAGTATTCAGAGACATAATGCACAGGGGACATTCCTACTGAGGCAATTGTGCAAAGCTCAAAGGATCAAGCTTGGACCCGGTACACTAAGTATCCCAGATTGGGGACATCTTCGTTGGAAAGGTTGCAAAAAAAATTGAAGTTTGAGAGTAGGGTTGCACTCTACCTCTGGTATGATTTTTCCTTTAAAAAACCTTCTCTAAATCATTTAAATTTTTGAAACTATGATTATAGCATTTATCATTATCATGATTAGGATATGTTCTCAGGATATATTTTCAAAATATATTTTTAGAATATGCTTCGGGATATTTGGTTGGAATGTTTGGGACATGGTACTTCGATTAAAAAATTGAAACTATACTTGAGTCAAACATCTATTATCAAAACAAGCTTTATAAAATGAAAGTGAACTATCCTTTTTATTTGAAAACTTTATCTAAATTGTTTGAGTTTTAAAAACCCTATTTGAGAAAAGTCTTAATAGGATATTTGCAAATGTCCTGATCAAGATATTTTCATAAGACATTTGAGATATTGCACTAAGTTTGGAACATTGAAATTATATTCAAACTAAGAAATGCATAATAAGAATTGAAAAAAAAAGACAACAATAAATAAGGCCAAAAGAAGGTTATATTATTAACATAGCAAAAGTTGTGCTTTTGGTTTCATCTCAAACCGAGATCCATCCACCAAAAGCACAGTTAGTTTTTTATCATATATACCTAACAGTTGAAGGTTTCGTCTCAAACCGAGACCCATCCACCTCCAACTGTAATATCGTTGAAAACAAAACCATACTAATTGATGACCAAGGGCTTCATCCTAAAACCCAGGACCCATCCACCTTTGGTCATCATATTGTTTTAAGTGCAGGAAATGTAAATTATTCGAGTGCAGGAAAAGTAAATTGTTTTGGATTACAAACCACAACCATCAAATTTAAAAAAAATGGGCTCCGGCCTCGCCATCAACATCCATCATCGCCCATTTGGCTGCTTTCAAGGGGCAGCACCCTCTTCTATCATGGCTTCATCAGCAGCATCTTTCCCAGCATCCTTCTAGGTATCGCCACCAGCATCCTTTGAAGCATCAGCATCATATGCTTCTCGACCACCTTAGCAGGCTCTTCCACAGCAGACTTCACAGGAGGCTCTACAGGGTTACCACCAAGATCCTTCAACTTCATCTCCCAAGCCTCAACGTTCCATGAAGGGCATTCGCAACCCAGGGCCTTAGCCTCATAGGCCATTTTCAGTCTAGCCTGAAGGAGGGAGATGATGACAGAACTCTTGAGGCCTTCCCGGTATGAAGCCATATCCTGTCCGTGTTGAACTTGGGCAACATCGGACTTGGCTTGGGCCTCGTGGGTAATCTTCTTGATGGCAGACTGGTGCTCTTGGGTCATCGCTTTGTACTTGGCTTCGTAGTGCTCTGATTTGGCGTTGGCAATCGCTGCTTGGTCCGCAATGGTGGCTTCAGCCTTTTTCAGCCTGCTCTCTAGCATCGTGTTTAGACCACATGCGTCTTCATAAAGGAACACCAGACGTTCCAGACCCTACGATCAAAAGGAAAGGTATCAATATATAGATATGTATATTGAATATGTGTGTGCAGAATATAGGATAAGGATACTAACCTGATTAAGGAAGCCGGTCATGAATTTGCTGGACTCGGTGAACCCGTGATTCTCAAAGGGAAACACGTCGGATGAGGTTAGAGAATCTGCTTCCTTCCTCTTGCGAGAGCTGGATGCTCGAGTCCTGGATGCTGGGGGAGCTTTGGGTGCAGTAGCGGTTTTTGAACCTGTAGGCTTTGACGTAACTGCTGGCTTAGGGTTGGTTTCTTGCTTAACAGGTACTAGGTCAGAGTAACTGTCCAACTCATCAAGCTGGAAGCCTTCAAGATTGATAACCGGCACTGCATGAAGGGGAGAAACACTCAGTCTTATTATATAGTTTTAAAATATAATCGGTTTGATAAATGAAAATAACTTGTGAAATCATGCTTACCAGACATGTTGGAACTTGATCTTTGGCTTGGGCTTGTGAATAGCGGGGTAAAAGTCCTCTCACTTTCCGGGAGCTTGTAGATTTCCTTTATTCTTCCTTCTGATTCTGCACTTGGAGGAGCCAATTCCTTGAAGTTTGCTACAAAAAATGAATATTTCAGGATATCAGTTCAAGATGTAGTCTCGGGATACGATTGGGGATGTTCCTAAAGCCCTAAATCCTACCGGAAGTCAACCATCTCTTAGGAAGGTCAAAACCCTTGTCGATGGAATCCCTTTTTACAAAAAAAGAATTTTCGTCTCCATTTATCCTCGTTCTTGGTAGCTTTAAGAATGACAGGACCTTTGGAGATAGAAAAAAGGAGGAACCGGTTGGAACCATGGGACCTTAGACGATATGCCATCGGAAGATCTTCGATGCACAGGTTAGGCATGTGACGAGCTTTGATCTGCTCCAGGGTGACTAACACACGCCAAACCATAGGCATGGTTTGGGCAAAACTAAGGCCACCAAGTTCGAAAAAGCGAGATATGAAGGCTGGGAATGGATATCGGAGCCCTATTGAGAAAGGATAAGCAAAAAATCATACCCACTCATCGGAACAAAAATCCGATCTGACCTCTCGGTCAAACGGACAGAAGATTGCTCTGGCGGGGAAGGCACCGGAAGCTCGTAAGGCCGCGATATCAGCATTATCGAATGAACATACCTCTTTTGAGGGTTCT
Source organism: Helianthus tuberosus (assembly GCA_030545235.1). Lineage (NCBI taxonomy): Eukaryota > Viridiplantae > Streptophyta > Magnoliopsida > Asterales > Asteraceae > Helianthus > Helianthus tuberosus. The sequence continues at coordinate 172,902,095 of CM060393.1, read as the reverse complement.
TTTAGCAGGTTCTGGTTATGGAAGGTAGGAACAGAGTCTGCCGTTTGGGATCTGGTTCGGGTAGCCATGGAATATCTTAACCAAGAAACGGGAGATTTAAACAAAGAAAAAACAGAGAAGGAAGAGAAAGAAGATACCTGAAGTTTGCTTGGAGCTTTATGATCATAATGAGGAAAGATCAAGTACATATAGCCCGAGTATAGGGGTGATGAGTAAAAATCGTATTGGAAGTTGTAGCGTGTCACCTCAACCGTCGTTTCAACTTAATAACCTCGATTTACGAGATAAGCTTTAAAATATATCCGTTGGAGTTGGTATACCAATAGATATATTTTGGGGACAATTGTTATAGGTGGTTTTCTGCTCGTATATCCTGAACAATATTCTGACTGTGTTTCTTTTGTTGTGATCAGGATTCCGGATCAGGATATTGGTAACATCCTGATGCAGTATCCTGGTAGTAACTAATTAATTCACGTGCAGATTAATGGAACAAGTCTATAACGTTCAAGTGGACTTCTTCTCCCAAATACTTGGGCAAATCTGTTGAATTATGGACGTTGAAGCCGGAAGACGTGGACTACAACGTTCACATAAGGAATATTCGTTAAATCCCGGAATAATAGGCTAGTTAGTTAGTTTCTTTTACTATAAAAAGGATTGATCGGATCAGATAAGGACACACAATCTCTTGAGCTCTCTTTCTCTCTAGCTGCAAACACTCACAACACACTTACACTTGTATCGAAATCACATTGTAACACTTAGTTGATTCGTATCATATCCTTCACTGTATCATGATATTTGAAGCAATAAGAAGAACAAGGTAGTTGTGATTGTCAGCTCCTGAGGTTTTGTGCCGGCGATCTAGATTGATCAAGGGCTTTCCTCGTACATCCCGTGTCACCCTTTACATTTTTGCTCATTGTTTGATTGTAGATACAGCTCGATATCCTGAGCCGTATCCTGAAAACTATTTTTTCAAACAACTAAATTAGCATATTTATCATACACATTCTTAGCACACTACCTCACTTAACTAATTTGATCACTTAATTGCTTTGGTAATTTTTGACCAAAACAGCGGGGTCAACGTGAACACCAAGTTCGTTGATTGTATGACTGTTAGGGATAGAATTTTATCAATTGTGGATCATGTATCCTAAGTTTGATCTGGATCACGGATCCTCAAGAAATGGTGCAGGAAGGCTAAGTGTTGGTGCATCTAGTGTTTGTTAACTTCGTCTTAATCGAGTCTTATGTCTAGATAGGATAAACGAACACACAACAGGGTCAAAATTAGGGTTTGTTTAAGTGTTAATTTGTTATTTCGCTTGAAAGTGACACAGATCAGTTCAAGCGAAATCAACATGTTGATTTCGCTTGAAATGGAGTGTGTCATCTTCAAGCGAAATCAGGTATCTATAAATACTCATGTGTTGTTGTCATTTGGAGCGGAATCTGATCATATGCTCTGAGTCGAGGTGCTGTCCGTTTGTCATTTGAACGTGTAAAAGCTCAGGATTGATCAATAAAAGGATAATTAGAAAGGAACAAGCTGTGTTGACATCTTTTACATTGATTCCACCTTTGTATCTGATGATGAACTACTCAGATTGACTATTTAGGGTCACCGAACGATCCAACAAGTGGTATCAGAGCTCAGGACGAGGAGTTCATACCAATTCAGCTTGATCTCAACGGATTCTCACACTTCTACTCATTGTTTTCTGATTTGAACAAATTTCAACGGTTGAAATGGCCCGATTTTCACATATATCAAGCGAAACATAGTTCTAACTAATCGTTGAGAGTTTCGGACCTTAATTCGAAAAATTTCTAATAAAAACTTATAATTTCGCTCGAAAATTTGTTCGTTTTTGCTGATGTCATCTTGATTTCGCTTGAAAATATTGTCTGATTTCGCTTGAAAATCAGATTTCGCTTGAACATATTTCGCTTGAAAAGCTATCTTGCTTAAAAGCTGATTTCGCTTGAAGCTATTTCGCTTCAACTGATTTCGCTTGAATCTGTATTTTTCAAAACCAAAAATTTTCTAAGTGTTTGTTGACTACTTTCAGGTACGTGAAGATGGATGATTTCAATCCATTTTGTGACATTTTTGCTTTTGCTGGAAATGGTGGAGATGATACTTTAAATGACACATCGAACGACACAAATGAGAAAGCTCCGAGTGCGAAAAAGACTATTTCAGATACATTAAGTGTTGAAAGTGCCTATGGAACATACAACAAACCTCCAAAACTGTTGGCTATTGAAGATTACAATAGGTGGGCTACAGAATTTGATGATTGGCTTCAAGCTTTTGCATATCAAAGCTGGAAAAAGTTTAAAGAATGGTTACATTAGAGGAGAACGGTTTGGTGAAAGTTTGACAGATCCTGATGATATTGAAAGATATATTGCTGAACAAAAGTGCATTGCGTTGATTCATCAATCTGTGAGAGATGATATAATTTCGTTGATAGAATATGAAAATTCAAAAGATCTTTGGGAAAAACTGAGAGTAAAATGTGTAGGTAGTGATGAGATAGTCAAAAACAAAAAGAAACTGTTAAGCAAAGAGTTTGATTTATTTGGTTGTTTAAAGAACGAGTCTGTTTCCAAGATGATTGAGAGATTTGGGCATCTGAAATTGGAGCTGGCAAGACATAAAAACGTATATACTCAAGAAGAGTTGGTTGACAAATTGTTCAACTCGTTGCCGAATGAACAAGATTGGCAGTACTTTGCATTAATGCTGAAGAATACAATCAAATCTGAAGATTTGACAGTGGATATGCTTATCGAAAGACAGGAGAGTCACGAGTTGGAGATTAAGAAATCTAGCAAAGTCAACAACACATCTTATCAGCAGAATGTGGAGTTGTACTACAGAGGAAATCTACCAAAGACTGGTTCTCCAAGAACAGCGTTTTCTGCAGAGAGTTCAAATAATGTGAATAAAGAAACTTCTCACAGTGGTTTTCATAGTGGATCTTCTTCAACAAATTCAAGCCAATCTGCATCAAAGAATCTGTTCCAATGTAACATTGCTGTGGATCTAAAGAACGCTCAAAATTTCAGTGAAGAGTCAGCAAAACAACAGATGGTGTTCTTAGCATCGGTGTTAGAATCGTACGAGAGCCTTGTGGCGGGCAAGATTGGAAACACTAACCTGACTAAGGAGGACTATGATCAAATGGATCCTGAAGAGATGGAACTGATTGATATCAGGTGGTGTATGGCCAGTGCAGTCCGGAGAGCCCAAAGGTTCATGGAGATTACGGGCAGACATTCTATCGGAGGACCGTCCACAAAACTTGGCTTTGACAAATAAAAAGTCACGTGTTTCAGGTGTAAACAAAAAGGACATTTTAAACGTGAATGTCGTAACGCTCCTGCTGATGATACTGCAAATCCATTTCGTGAGGATTACTACAAAATAGCAATCTATCATCAGAACAAATCTGAACCTCCCAGAATGAAGCAGCTTGAGGATGTCCCCAAAGAAAAATCAAGAGCACTTGCTGTTATTCATGATGACGAAGGTTTTGATTGGAGTGAACTGCTACCAGAGGAAGATGCAGTAGGATACGCTTTTGTAGCAGAAAAGATTATTCCTGTCAAAGACACCAGAACTGAAGAACAAAAATACCTCGCAAGAAAGCAGAAAGCAGAATTCAAGATGATCAGATTATCTAAGGTGTTCAACGAAGCCAAGAGAGCAAAGAGATGGGATGCTGATAGAGAATGTTACCTTGATCCTCAAGGAAACATTGCTATTGATACGAAAACTCTTAGTATTGAAGCTTTCATTGAGGAATTTGCTGCAGAAGAAGATGCCAGACAGAGAGAATGGTGGGGAGGAGGAGAAGCAGTTGAAAAAGAAAAAGAGATAAAGAAAGAGTCACAGTCTAAGAAGATTGATGGTGGGATTATAGATATTTCACAAGAATTTACCGATGAAAACTTGGGGAAGATGGCTGACAAAGTGCTTGCTGCAAAGGAACTTGAGGTAGACTCTAAGTCTAAAACTGAGTCTAAAAGCAAAGTCAGTTCAAACATTTCAACAAGTGAGACAGCTAAGAAAGTCAAAGGTGATAGTGACTGCAAAAGTTTCATGAAAAATTGCAAGTGTTGTAGTACACTTACTTTCCTTAGTGATGCAAAGGTTGAAGAACTGACAAAAAGAGTCAGAAAGGTTGAAGATCAGATTCTAGATCGTGATAAAATGCTAAAAGCTTCAAATGATCGAGCTAACAAGTTAACTGATAAAATTGAAAATGATAAAATTGAAGTAGAAAGAATTAGGAAAGAGAATGAAAAATTGGTTCTTTAAAATCGTAAAATCTCAGAAAATTTTGAGAAACTAAAACGAACGGTTAAAGATTCTGATGAAAGAAACTGTAAAAGCAATAAAGAAAATGAGCATTTAACTGTAGTTCTTAGACACAAAGAAGAGCAAATCAACCAACAATTGGATGAGATTGCTAAATTGAAGCTTCAGTTTGAAGAAGCTAAGATTGAGAATGAGCATATTAATCTGAAATTAACCAGTTACAGCTCCGCAAGCTTTGTTTTACAACACATTGTTCCTAAACCCATCGGTAAAAACAAAGCAGGCGAAGATGTTTACTCGGATGGAACTGGGGTTGGATTTTATCAGGTTCCACCACCTGTTCTAAACAATTACTCAAAGAAAAAGTCCGGGTTGGTTAATAATGAAGATGAAACAAATGAAATAAAACTTCCAGAGTCAATTGATGTTACATTTTCTTCATCTGATGATAGTGTTCAAACTGAGATTGTACAAGGCATGGCTGAAAGTGTTTTGAAGTCTGATAGCGATTCAGTTGAGGATGAAGAGTGTTTTCTGAACAATTACATTCCGAAACCAAAATCCAAAAACAACTTAAATGAAGAACCTACTCTTGTCATGTACAAGATGTCAGGATCGGATAAGTTGTATTCGGATTCTGAGTTTCCTCTTGAGAATGTTAACATGGACAAGTTGAAAAATGTTTTTAAACTGGTTGAAATTGATATGTATGAAGTAGAAGGTTTGAATCAGACAAAGAGGCAAATGAATTTTGAAAAGGATAAAGCTTACTACAAGAAACCTGTTGTTCCACCGCGTTTTTATAACAACAATCGAAACAGATGGTCGGGTGGTAAAAATTATCAGAAAAAGAATGTTCAAAACAAGAAGTTTGCTGAGAAAAAGGTGTTTGTGAATGGTTCAAGTTCACTTTCTGATGAAGAATATGAATTTTTTTCAAAATCAAACAAAGAGTTCTTTGAGAAGAAAGCATCGCAGCCTCAGTCTGAAGGCAAAAGTCGGGTAGTTGACACTCGAACATGCTTCAAATGCAATCAAGTTGGACATATTGCACGAAAATGTACCAACTTGAAGCCTAAGACTGAAGTTGTGATGAATTCAAGAAAGAAGGATGATGTGAAGGGAAAAGCTCCATTGGTTGTTGAGAAAAAGGTTTTGAAAAATGACAACATCAAGATCAAAACTGAACCTATTAAAAATGTGGTAACTAAAAATGACAAGTTTTACAAACGGGTTGCTTCGCCTCAACAAACATGGAAGCCAAAAGTGGTTGAAAAGAAAACAAGTTCTCCAAAACCAAAGGTTTCTGAGACTGAAAAACAATCGTCTTCTACTACTCCGGTAAAGATGAATGTTCCTTTGGATTACTATGAGAAACTTGAAAAACAAGAGTCTGTTATTTCTGAGAAAAAGGTTGTTTCGAAAGACCAACCATCTGGTCAACCTCAAAAAGACGAATTTTTCTTGTATAAAGAGGTTGAGGTTGGGTCTGCAGAAAGCTTAAAGATGAACGACAAGAACTTTCCGCCACTTTACATTGCAAAAACTCACTTAAATGTCAAGTTACCTGAGTCCAAAGAGGCTTGGGTAGCATCAAAATCTCACTAAATATTTTTGATATGTGCAGGAGCTTCCAAGATCCGTTTGACGATGGATTATGGATAGTGGAGCTTCTCGGCACATGACAGGGAAAAAAACCCTACTGTATGATGTTAGAGGGTTTAATGGAGGTTACGTGGGATTCGCAGGCAATCAAGGTGGTCGAATAGTTGGAGAAGGAACTTTATCGAATGGGATTGTCACATTTGAAAGAGTTAACTACATCGTCGAGCTTGAAAACAATCTTCTGAGTATCTCTCAGATTTGTGATCGCATGTATACAACGCACTTTACAGACAAAGAATGTTTAATCTTGAAACCTGGATTTGTTGTTCCCGAAAAGTGGATTATAATGAGGGCACCTAGAGTGAATGATCTGTACGTGTTGGACATGAGTGTAGCTACTACAACCACGGGTCAGGCTCACTGTTTTGTGATAAGAGCAACTGAGAAGGAATCGCAGTTATGGCACCGGAAAATGGGTCATATACATTTGAGAAAAATGAATCACGTGGTACACAACGATTTAGTTACTGGTGTTCATGTGAAAGGTTTTCATCTGGAAGGGGAGTGCATTAGCTACATCAAAGGCAAGCAAAAGAAGAAATCACATCCTCAAAAGAAAGTCAATTCAGTTTCCAGACCGTTAGAGAGACTACATATGGATCATTTTGGTCCGATAAACGTCAAAAGCATAACTGGGGATCTCTATTGTCTAGTAGTAACTGATGATTATTCCAGATTTTCGTGGGTATCATTTTTGAAGTCAAAAGATGAAACGTTTGAAAGTTTGATGGCGTTGTTCAGAAAAATTGAAAATCTGTACCAAAGGCATATCAAAAGAATCAGAAGTGATAATGGTACTGAGTTCAAGAACAACAAAATGGAAGAATATTGTGATGAGAGAGGTATATTGCATGAATTTAGTGCTCCTTACACTCCGCAGCAAAATGGAGTAGCTGAAAGAAAGAACAGGACGCTAATCGAAACGGCCAGGACGATGCTTGCTGATTCAAAGTTGCTAGTAAACTTTTGGGCAGAAGCAGTATCCGCCGCATGCTATACGCTCAATAGGGTTCTCACTGCCAAGAAATTCAACAAGACGTGTTTCGAGCTGATCAATAACCGCAAACCGAACCTAAAGTATTTAGAACCGTTTGGGTCACCTTGCACTGTTCTAGAGCCATTTGGAAAATTTGGTACAAAGAGCATTGAAGGAATTTTCGTGGGGTACTCAAGTCCATTGAAACGAGTCTTTGTTCCAAGCTTGAAGCGGATTATTGAAGTACACAATGTTGAATGCCAAGGTCACACAATGCCACCACAGAATCCTGGAGATTCATGGCGTTTTCATTATGACACTCTGTGGGATTCGTTTGACATGGAAGAAGAAAAAGAAGAAGAAGAAGATTTCTTTGATGAGTTGGATATTTTGAGAGAGTATGAAGAATCGCAAGAAAGGTTACCAGCTGAGTATTCAAGTCGACCGCGACAAACTTCAAATGACGATGAAGCAGGTCCTAGCAATGCTGGAGAACATGATGATATTCAACAAAATGAAGTTGCTCATGATAATCAGATGGCAGTCAATGACAATCAAGAATCTGATAACATGCCAGTATTTGATCGTGGTGATTCAGATTCTGAGGGGGAGCAAATCCAGATTTCAAGTCAAACAAACCCAGTCAGTGAACAAGGTGCAAATCAGAATGTTACTAATCTGGAAGGCGAGGTAGATGTTCCAGGCGAGGTGATGCCGAGAACTCTTTCATACCATCCAGAAGAGTTGATCATTGGAGAATTACAATCAGGCGTTCGCACTAGACGTCAAATTGACCAAGGCCTTACTTGTTTTTATTCTACAGTAGCTCCTTTACAACAAACTGAGTTTTCACTAAGTTGTTTTATTTCGCAGATCAAACCGCTAACATATAAGGAGGCGCTAACTAAAGATTCTTGGGTCAATGCTATGCAAGAAGAGTTGAGTCAGTTTAAGAAGTTAGGTGTGTGGAAGTTAGTAGACTTGCCTGATGGTCAGAGTAAGATAAACACCAAGTGGGTGTTCAAGTGCAAGAGAGATGATCGAGGGGTTGTTGTTCGTAACAAAGCTTGACTCGCAGTCCAGGGTTTCAGTCAGCAGGAGGGTATAGATTTCACCGAAGTGTATGCTCCAGTGGCTCGACTTGAAGCAATCAGAATCTTCCTGGCATTTGCATCTTGGAAAAATTTTAAAGTATATCAGTTAGATGTTAAATTGGTGTTTCTCTATGGGAAGGTAAAAGAGGAGGTATATGTCGGATAGCCACCGGGCTTCACCAATCCAATCCACAAAGACAAGGTCTACTTGCTAGATAAAGCGTTGTATGGTTTACACCAGGCTCCGAGAGCTTGGTACGAGACATTGTCTCAACACCTGCTAGCCAACAGCTTCATTCGAGGAAAAGTGGATGCCACTCTCTTCACCAAAGAGGTCGACGGACATCTTTTGATTGTTCAGATATATGTGGACGACATCATATTTGGGTCTACAAATGAAAATTTGTGCAAAGATTTTGAACAAGTTATGAAGCAGAAATTCGAAATGTCATCAATGGGTGAGATGAAATTCTTTTTGGGACTGCAGGTTGATCAACTGCTTAAGGGAATTTTCATATAACAAACGAAGTACGTTCATGATATCTTGGAGAAATTCGGGATGTCAGGTTCTACTCCAGCTTCCACCCCGTTAGCAACGAACCATGGGATAAACCCTGATCTCACCTGAGAGAAGGTAGATGAAACGTTATATCGTTCCATGATCGGATCGCTGATGTACTTGACTGCTTCAAGACCCAATATTATGTATCCAACATGCCTCGCAGCAAGATTTCAATCTAACCCAAGAGCTTCGCACATGGTGATTGTTAAAAGGATATTACGCTACCTAAAAAGAACTCCATCATTGGGGTTGTGGTATCCAAGAGAAGCCGATTTCACGCTCGAAGGTTATTCCGATTCGGATTTCGGATGCTGCAAAGTTAACGCTAAATCAACAACAGCGGGGTGCCAGTTTTTCGGACCACGATTGGTTACCTGGCAATGCAAAAAGCAGACCTCTGTGGCTTTATCCACATGTGAAGCGGAGTATGTATCTGCTAGCAGCTGCTGCTCACAGATCTTGTGGATCCAGCAACAGATGCGCGACTATTGTTTGCAATTTCTAAATACCCCTATCTTTGTTGATAATGAGGCCGCGATAAACATTACTAAAAATCCAGTTCATCACGCTAAAACTAAACACATTGAAATTCGTCATCACTTCATCCGAGATTGTTTCGAGAAGAAGTTGATACGAATTGAGAAAATCCACACTGACGAACAAAAAGCTGATTTACATACCAAAGCATTTGATAAAAGTTGTTTTCAATATTTGCTAAAACTGAATGGTATGAAGCTTTTATCGGTGTTGGAAGAGATACTTGGTGTTGATGAAGGAGACATTGTAGATGATGATGTTGAGAAGCAATCTGCAATGGTTTATTGATTTTTACCTGTTTTAGTATTTAGGGGGAGAGTATAGGGTAATATTTTCAGAAAAATACAAAAACAGTAAAAAATTTCAAAAATCCAAAAACAATAGAAAACCAGAAAAGAGCTTGTGTAAAAAGGGAAAATGATAGTACATCGGTTTGACAGTTATAGTATGCTAAAGAAATGGAAAGTTTAAATGCATTAAACAGTCTCACTGATGATGTGCCGATAGGTTTTTACACATTTAGTAGGTTTGTTCGGGATATAAACCTAAATCTTTACTTACTTATTTCGTGGGGAACACTACTTGGATATATAGGTAACCCCTGAAATCTTGTTTGAAAGATCCCTCTTTCTGAAATACTAGGTCTTTATACTCAGTGATATCTGGGGTATTATTCCGGGACTTCTGATAATGCGGAAGCAATGGCCTAGTCCCCGAATAATACTTTCTGGATTGCTTGAAATATAGCGCCGCCCTCAGCAAAAATGATGAAACAATAAAATTGATAATCATTGTTGTTGTAAAAAAGATCCTCTAAAGGGGACACACTAAAGTCCAACCGTCATCTCTCTGGTGAACGGAAGTTCTGACCTGAGCTCTCACGGTTTTCGCAATTTAACCCCTTACAGATATCATCTGTGGTATACTCACCTGTAAGACTGAATATTGGGATTTGGATACGGGAGTATATTCAAGAGGTGGGACACATGAATAAGTTTAAGTCTTTAAAACATTAAATCCGTATCCTGGACAGATTGAAAATTGTGTGAAAATTTAAGTGGATCAGTATATCGACAATCTAAGTGAATTGTTTAACTCTGAGTATGTAATTAAAGCTTAACGGTACTTGTGACTTGTCGAATAGCTGATATGATTCCCTAACACGCTTACCAAAAATATGTTTGTAAATAGTTTACATTTACTGCATTTTATTTCTGTATTTCATTTCTAGTTTAGAAGCTTTATTGAAAATTCAAAAAGATTTTACATTTCTGCTTTATTTTTCGACAAACCAAAGTGGAGAGTTGATCTTTAGATTCGAATTGAAGCAGATGCAGGAAGTTTCTGGACTGGAAGATTATCATTTTATACCTGAGAAAGTTGAAAAGTCAAAGCAAGTTCATTAATTTGAAACTTGTAAATTTCAGAAAATTGATCAAAGTTTGTTTTAAAATGTCAGTGTGAATTGTCTCAGGTTAACCAAGGTCATTAAGTTGGACTTGGTAGATAAATTGAGTAATCAGGGTCATTAATTTGGACCTGAATACTTAAGTGGATTTCTATACTCTGATAAGACCATTAATTGAAGATGAATAGTAAGTTGGGATTGAAACTGTTATTGTCATATTTCTTATATTTGGGAAGAGAGTATGCAGGAAACAGGAATCAAGTTTCCCATGGCAAAGAAAATGTCAAAGTTTGATCCAGAATTTGAGCCCTAGCTTATCGAGAGGGGGAGTCTGCGAAAGGGGGAGTCAGAATTCTGGATCAATACTCAAAGGGGAGATTGAAGATTAAAGTTTGAAGATAAAGATTGAAGGAAGCTTCTACAATGTCAAGACAATTTGGAAAGAGACAAAGGCTAAAGACTCGACGCCGAAGACTTCGTCAACATCCAAGGGGGAGTCTGTTGGTGCATCTAGTGTTTGTGAACTTTGTCTTAATCGAGTCTTATGTCTAGATAGGATAAACGAGCACTCAACAGGGTCAAAATTAGGGTTTGTTTAAGTGTTAATGTGTTATTTCACGTGAAAGTGACACAGATCAGTTCAAACGAAATCAACATGTTGATTTCGCTTGAAATGGAGTGTGTCATCTTCAAGCGAAATCAGGTATCTATAAATACCCATGTGTTGTTGTCATTTGGAGTGGAATCTGATCATATGCTCTGAGTCGAGTTGCAATCCATTTGTCATTTGAATGTGTAAAAGCTCAGGATTGATCAATAAAAGGATAATTAGAAAGGAACAAGCTGTGTTGACATCTTTTACATTGATTCCGCCTTTGTATCTGATGATGAACTACTCAGATTGACTATTTAGGGTCACCGAACGATCCAACACTAAGGATCCAGGATCCTCTTTCATATTCTAAAACTAACAATTATTTCCATCATCCTTTAGCTTGTTTTGCAGGTGTATTTCGAAGGAGACTTGTTCTAACCAAGATTCCAGGGGAATATGCTCCATATTATTGCATGTGCAAGAGCTTCATGACTGTTGTGGTGATCGTGGGTAGCAAGCACAAAATTCGGATAGTTAGTTATCTTGATATTTTCTATTTTTTAAGGGGATAACAAGCTATTATAAAAAAGATAGTTACACACATTCGAACTCTCTGAAACCTGTTGGCGAATACACACACAAACACTCTAGAAATCATTGTATCAAGCTTGTTATCATCCAAAGTTGTAACCTTTATTGCTTAATATAGTTGATAGTGATAGTTTTCACTATCCGAGGTTTTTTTGTGCCGGAGATCATTCATTGATCAAGGGCTTTTTCCTCATATAAATCCTTGTGTTCATCACCATTTGCATTCATTTTTTGTTTACACTTTTGTTCATTTAACCAAGCATCTAACCTCACAAAAATAAGATTTGGTTACATTATCCTTGTGTGATTTTTTACCAAAACAGTTTGGCGCCCACCATGGGGCAATTGGTGCTTCAATTCTAAAACTTTCATTCATTTTATTCATTTCTGTTCATTTCCTTCAACCACATGGCTTCTCAAGGGAAAAACACTTGAAGCTCCATGCCAGTAATCACCTCATCATAGGGCATTCCACCTTTGCCTCCTGTTTCTTCTAGATCCCAAAAGAATCCTAACAATGATCCTTATTCTTTGATTTTGCAGATGAAAAATTACATGCAACAGCAGGATGAAACTAATGGCAGGATCCTTCGCGAGATTGATGAAATCAAGAAATTGAAGAAGTCAGTGGAGGATCACTCTCCATTGGTGCCCAGATCATTGGATTTCACGACTCTAGTAACAACCATTCAGCATTCTAAGACATCAGGTGTCCAGTATCATGGAGGATCATCAAACATGCAGTATGGATCATCGGCTATGACACAGGCTCAAGGATCCTACTTCCAGCCTTCAGGATCCTCGCTTCAGCCTCAATGATCCTCTTTCCAGCATCAAGGATCCTTCTCTAGTTCGGGAGGATACATGGGGATTCTGTCAGATCAAGGATCCTACCCTCATCATCAAGGATCCTCATCCTAAGTTCAAGGATCCATAGAGTATCCTCTAAGACCTTCAGCTCCGATGCATACTTGATCCAATATCTTCCAGGATTAAGGATCCTTAGAGAGTCAACAACCCAGAAGTTCTGATATTCATGTGGGAGACTTCATTCCTATGCAGACTATTGCTTCATCCTGTCCCACAATTGCACCAGAGCTTCCACAATTTGGATTCACATCTGGAATCCTAACCTCGAACCATTTAGGAGGTAATACTTTCAATACATCTTACAATACTAAGCATAGTTTTGTGCAGGAACCAGGGATTAACCAGGCTATGGCAAGGGAGTTGCAAAAACTCAAGGATATGATATGTAGTGTCCCAGGAGTGATTAAACACATTCCTGAGATCTCGGATGGGAGTCACAAGGTGTCTCGCTTTGCACCACCTATATGTAATGCAGAGATACCAAAGAGGTTTCAAACACCAAATATGAAGCTCTATGATGGTACCACTGATCCAGAAGAGCATGTAGCTCAATACAGGGAGAGAATGGAGATCAACCCCATTCCAGAAAGATTAAAGGAAGCATGTATTTGCAAGGGTTTCGGATCTACATTAACAGGATCAGCTCTGAAATGGCTGCTAAGTCTTCCTCCTTACTCCATTACTTCATTTTCTAATATGGTTAACTTGTTCAACAGTCAATTTTCATGTAGTAGGAGGTTTGAACGGTTATCTAGCGATTTATATAGGGTAACCCAAGGTCATAATGAATCATTAAGGGATTACATAACTAAATTCAGTAGAGAATCCTTAGAAATTTCTAACTTAGATATTGCTACAGCTGTTGAAGCTTTTAAAATGGGTTTACTTAAGGATTCACAATTCTATGACGATCTTGCTATGACACCTTGCAGGAACCTTGATGAGGTAAGAAACAGGGCCCTTAGGTTCATTTGTTTAGAGGATGACAAAAGGATCCAGGAAAGACTGTCAGGATCCTTAAAGCATGACAAACAAGGATCCTATTTCAGGAATAACAAATCCAAGTCATACAATAAGTCTAACAATCAGAATGTGCATGTTGTGGAACAAGAGGAAGATGATGAGGACTATCCTCCTATCTCTGAATATTGTTTTGCTACTGATAATAGTGAACTAATCCTTGTTATGCAGAACCTAGGTGACAAAGCTAGATGGCTGAGGAAATGTGACAAGCCAGCTGCTACCAAAGACAAATCGAAGTGGTGTGCTTATCATGAAGACTTTGGTCATCTCACGGATGAATGCATAGCATTAAGGAAGGAGATTGGTTACCTCTTGAGCAAAGGATACTTGAAGGAGTTGTTCGGAAGGAAAAAATCAAGGATCCAGGATTCTGAGAAAGTCCCTGAAAAGGCTGCTCCTCCACCAGCCGATGCTCAAGTTATTAATTTCATCTCCGGTGGATCTGACATATGTGGCACTTCATTCTCAGCAGCTAAGAGGCATGAAAAAGAGACAAAAATGGAGAATGGGAATAGACCTATTCGAACTTCCATCCTTACACAGTAAAAAGTCATATCCTTTGATGAAAATGACCGTGTGGATATATAGGATCCTCATCACGATGGTCTTGTTATTACATTATTTATCTCTAATCATTTTGTTCGCAAGATTCTCATTGATGGGGGAAGCTCAGTGAACATTATTCAACTAGATGTCCTCAAAATAATGAACATCCCTGAATCTGATATTGTTCCAAGATCATCTGTTCTTGTGGGATTCAGTGGAGAGACCAAGAATACATTGGGGGACATCAAACTTCCTATTTATATAGAGGGAGTAAATTCTGTTCAAAAGTTTTGTGTCATAGATTGCTTATCTTGCTGTAATGTTATCCTTGGCAGGCCATGGATACATGACATGAAAGTAGTCCCCTCAACATATCATTAGTGTGTGAAGCTCCCTACTCCATGGGGTGTGGTGAAGATTGAAAGTGACCAGCAAGAAGCCAAGAATTGCTACACATCATCAATGAAGCCAGCCTCAAAGCCTAGGGAAGCATAGAAATTAAAGTACCCTCCAAGAGATGTCCTGGAGGCGAGAGAACAAGATGTCAAGGATATTCTGCTGAATCCGGAGGATCCTGAATCCAAGATTTTTATAGGATCCGGGATCCTTAACAATATTGAACAAGATTTAATATCCTTCTTGAAAAGAAGAAAAACTACCTTTGCTTGGAAACATGAAGACATGACAGGTATTTCTAAGAATGTAATTACTCATAAACTCGGTATTGACAGGTCCTTCAATCCAATACATCAGAAAAGGAGGAAATTTGCACCTGAAAGAAATGTCATTATCCAAGAAGAGGTAGACAAATTGTTCAAAGCAGGTATGATTAGAGAAGTTAAGTATCCAAGATGTCTAGCCAATGTGGTAGTTGTTCAGAAAAAGAATGAAAAGTGGAGGGTATGCGTTGACTTTACTGATTTAAACAAAGCATGTCCCAAGGATCCTTTCCCTTTACCCCACATTGACTCCATGGTGGATGCTACAGTGGGTCGTGAGTTGTTAACCTTTATGGATGCTTCATCTGGATTCCAACAGATTCAGATGGAACCATCTGATCAAGAGGATACTGCTTTTATGACCCCTACTGGTATCTATTGTTATATTGCTATGCCCTTTGGACTAATAAATGTAGGTGCTACATACCAAAGGCTAGTAAATATGATGTTTAAAAAACAGATTGGACACACAATGGAAGTCTATATAGATGACATGGTGGTTAAGTCCAAAAGAGATGAGGATCACCTTAAGGATTTGGAAGAAGCATTTGATATCCTGGATAGATACAACATGAAATTGAATCCTTCCAAATGCCACTTTGGAGTAAAAGCTGGTGAATTCTTAGGTTACATGGTGACAAAAAGGGGGATAGAGGCAAGTCCAGAACAAATCAAAGTCATTGTGAACATCAAGTCTCCTTCCAATGCTAAGGATGTGCAAAGATTGACAGGAAGAATCGCAGCCTTGAACAGATTCATCTCTAAGTCATCAGAGAAATGTAAAGAGTTCTATGACGTCCTGAGAAAGAATAAGAAGTTTGAATGGAATGAGAAGCATGAAAATGCCCTCAAGGCCCTCAAGGATTACTTATCCTCAGCTCCAGCTTTAATGAAACCAGAAAATGGGGAAACATTATCCTTATACCTAGCTGTTTCTACTAAGGCAGTAAGTGCGGTCCTTGTTAAGGATCATGAAGGTTCTCAACATCTGGTATACTATGTAAGTAAAAGTCTACTTGATGCTGAGTCCAGGTATTCTCATTTAGAGAAACTTATTCTTCCTTTAATCATGGCATCTACTAAATTATGTCATTATTTTGAAACTCATCCTATTATTGTTAAGAGTAACTTTCCTATCAAGAATGTGCTCAGGAAACCTGAAATGTCAGGAAGGATGGAAAAATGGGCAGTGAAGCTTAGTGCATATGATATTAAATATGAACCAAGAACTGCCATTAAATCCCAGGCCTTAGCCGACTTTGTGGCTGATTTCAGTAGTGATCTACAAAGGGAAGCTGAATTGGAAGTTCAACAACTTGAAAAGACTACGGATCCTTGGATACTCTTCACAGATGGAGCTTCAAATGTCAAGGGAACTGGACTAGGCATACTACTAAAATCGCCACAAGGGGACATTATACCCCAATCAATTGCTTGTGAGTTTCAAACCACTAATAATGAGGCTGAGTATGAGGCCTTAATAGCACGTGTGCAAATTGCCAAGCTTGTGAGGATCAGGTATCTTGAGGTACATGTAGATTCTTTGTTAATTACTAACCACTATAATGGTTCTTATGCTGTCAAAGGTGAAAGGCTAATCAAATATCTTGAGATAGTCAAAAACTTGGCAGGCTCTTTTGCTTCTTTTAGTTTGACACAGGTACCCAGGGAAGAAAATGCAGAAGCTGATGCCTTAGCTAACCTTGGATCATCATTGAAGATCCCATAGGATGTTAAGATACCAATTATCCACATCTTAACCCCCGCTATTGAGGATAACTTAGCCATGGAGATAGTGGAAGATTCTGCAATTGTACCTAGTGATGGTTCACAATTGAATTCAAGATCCTGGACCCTTCCAATCCTGAGATACATACAACATGGAGAGATTCCTGCTGGAGAAAATCCTAGAGCTTTCAAAGTCAAGGTATCTCAATTTACATTATTAAATAACATCTTATATATACGATATCTTGCAGGTCCATGTCTAAGGTGCATTGAGGATCCAGAAATTCAAGAAGTTTTGAAAGATTTTCATGAAGGAGATTATGGGAACCACACTGGGGGGAGAGCACTATTCTCAAGGATCCTTAGAAAAGGATATTATTGGCCCACAATGAAGAAGGATGCTGTGGAATATGCAAAGAAATGTGATGCTTGTCAAAGACATAGCAATATCCTTCATCAACCAGCAAAGCTTCTGCATCCTATATCCTCCTCTTGGCCATTCATGAGATGGGGAATGGACATAGTTGGCAAACTTCCTAAGGCACCAGGTGGAAAAGTATTTATGTTGGCCATGACTAATTACTTCTCCAAGTGGATAGAAGCCGAAGCCTTTGCACAAGTTAGGGAGAAAGAAGTTATATCCTTTATCAAAAGAAACATCATTACTAGATTCGTCATACCTTCTGAAATTGTTTGTCATAATGGATCCCAATTCATTGGGAGCCGAACTACTAACTTTTGTGACAGCTGGGGGATTAGGATGATAACGTCAACACCAGTCCACCCACAAGCTAACGGTCAAGCAAAATCATTGAACAAGATCATCATCAACAACTTGAAGAAGAAGCTTGGATCCAAGAAAGGGAAATAGGCAGAAGAGCTACCTTATATGTTATGGGCTGATAGAACAACTCCCAAGAATGCTACTGGTCAAACTGCATTTTTTTTAGTCTTTGGAGCTGAATCTGTGATCCCTACAGAGATGGTAGTTCCCACTGCAAGAACAAGCATCCATGATCTTGAAGGAAATGCTGAAAACTTGGCTCAAGATTTGATACCATAGAAGAACTCAGGGATTTAGCAAGGATAAGATTGGCTAGCTATCAACAAAGAATGGCTGGAGCCTACAACAAGAATGTTAGGATCAGAAAGTTTCAAGTTGGTGACATGGTGTTGAGGAAGGCATTCCAAAATACCACGAATCCTGTTGATGGTAAGCTAGCACCAAAGTGGGAAGGCCCCTATCTAATTGAAACTGAGGCAGGAAATGGGGCATATTGTTCGCTAACAATGGATGGTGATCTCTTACCAAGGGCTTGGAATGATGTTCATCTAAAAAAGTATTTCATGTAAGAAGGATCAGGGATCCTCAGCCATGCCAGTATTCTGGTTAAGGATCCGGGATCGTCAAAGGATATATGATTCTATCTTTGGTAACACTTTACTTTCATTTTTATTCATGTTGCAGTTATTAATTATCACAAGTCAAAGATGTTAATCGGTTATCTATTTTCATGAAGTTTAAGCTTTTGTAGAGTTGTCATCATTTTACAGAAGATCAAAGTGGTTGGCCAACTCTCCAAAGTTTTTGGGTTTATCCCCAGTTTTTGGGCTTGTCCCGAGTCTAAGATATCTATTACCTTCTACGAATCAGGTTCTAACACCTTCGCCAGTTGCGCACAATTATCCTAGTATAGTTCAAGGCAATGGGACCAGTACCCGCTTTAGGGGCTGACAATTTCATTGTTATTGGCTGTATTTAGGATCCTAGGTATAATGGTAGATGTACCATACATCCGTTCCTAAGGTTTCTAACGTTTTCACGTTAGCTAAGGTTTTGGCATCTTCATGTCACTTAAGATTGGATAGTCGCCAGTTTGGGCCATCCTCCAGTTTACACAAGAATTTTTGGGCTTGTCCCCGGTTTTTTGGGCTTGTCCCCAGTTTTTGGGCTTGTCCCTAGATTGTTGGGCTTGTCCCCGGTTACTAATGGTTCTTATCCTTTGACAATTGGCTTAGTCCCAAGCTATATGTTGTTGTAGGTTTCTAAAGTTAAACAGTTGAGGATCCAGGATCCTAACTTTCTACTAGTTCTTATCTCTTATTGACACAGTTATAAGTGTTAAGGATATAGGATCCTAACTTGGATTCTCTGGTATGATCCTTATTTTCCTTTGTTTTATTCTTTATTACTATCCTTATCCTTTGACAATAGGATATATGATCCTTGATCATACAATTTAAAATCTTTTAACATAAATTGATTCTAACATACATTTGGTTGCTTTTCTAACTACTTATAAATTCTAAAATTATAGAATGGAAATTGACAAGTAAATGTATGTGAAACAACATCAAAAGATAAAATCAACAGCACAAGGGATAGTCAAAAGTTAAAGTTTTATTTATTTATTTATCATTTAAACCCTTTAAAAGGTTGTCAAAATTGCCAACCCAAGCTTCTACCAGCAAAACGTGGCCCGTCCACTTGGGTTGGCAAAGGGTGTCCATATTAACAAGGTTCATAGTAGTGTAGGAAAATAAAAGGCGAGGGGCATCAAAGGCTTCATCCTCCACAAACAGAAGGACCCATCCACCTTTGCTACTCCCATATTGTTCAGAAGGATCAGTGATCCTTAACCCTACAACTATTGTCTTAAGTTATTACAGGCCATCATTGTTCAAAACATCACAACCAAAAAACCACTAAACCATAAAAAATTGGATCCGGCCATGTCTAGAAATTTCTATCATCGCCCATTTGTGCAGCTCACACCTTGGCTGCTCCCTCCACCTTCTTTTTGCCACCTTCACAGCTGCCACCTGCCGCCGCTGTATCCTCAGGATCCTTAGCTCCACTGCCACCAGCTTCCAGGGCCAGCACCTCCTCAGGCTCCTCATCGTCTCCAAGTTCAGTCAGCCTCTTGGTCCAAGCCTCCACGTCCCACTCTGACCTGTCAAAGGAAGGATCAGCAGCTTCTTGAGCCATTTGAAGCTTGATCTTCAGCATCGCAATGGCACTCGAGTGTTCGACTCCATCCATAACCTCCATCCTCTCCTTTTTAGCAGTAATTTCAGCAAGGATCAGTGCCTTTTGCAGCGAGTTGTTCTCCTTCTCAAGCTGGGAGATCTTTTTGTCCTTGGCAGCTGCTATTTTTTGGAGGTCGAGGGTTTTCTCTTCAGCTTCAGCCACGTGTTGGTCTAGGAGGATTTGGACCTCAGCAAATTTCTACACAGAAAGAGTTCAACTTTTAGGATCCTTTATCCTTGGAAAAAGTACAAGTTTCAGGATACAATATCCTTACCTCAGAGACGTATTCATGGAGTTGATGTTCCATCAAAGGGAGACCTTCAGAGGGTTCAGTGGGCTTCTTCCTTTTGGTTCCTTTACCCCTAGTGCTCATGCCCTTGGCCTCTGGCATGCTTTGGCTTGCAGCCAGCTCCTTTTTGATAGACCTTGGAGATACGATATCATGGAGATCACCAACACTGAATCTGGAAGCAGATTTTGATGACTTAGCACCACCTACAAGTACAACACTCAGATAAGTATTCCTATCCTATTTTTATTAAACATTTACATACATACATGTGTGGATACTTACTTGACATGGTATAGGAACTAGAGGAGGCTTCTTCTAAATCCTTGACCTTGGGATGATAGGTTCTAACAATTGAGTCTAAAGCCCAGAAAGTTGCTACTCTCTCAGATGTGGCAGGAGTATCCGTCAAAGTTGCTAAATTGGCTGCTGTATAAACAAGGAAAAAAATATAAGGATCAGTTATCCTTTTCAAGCAGAGAGAAACTTTTTATGGTCCTGCCCTAAGGATCCTAAATCCTACCCTTCAAGTTCCACTTTTTGGGGAGATGATCCCATTGGGAATAGAATTCCTCCTGACAAAAAAGAACTGGTTTCTCCAGTTAGTGTCATTCTTAGTGGTCTTAAGGATTGGATGAGGTTGCTGGGGTTTGGATTTAAAGAGGAAGCGATGGGATCCATAGCTGACAAGGTTATACAGTTGGCTGAGCTCAGTAAGACCAAGGTTTATACCCTCTTTAGCAATGATTTGTTCAAGGGTGTACGTAACCCTCCACAGCATGGGCATGCCCTGGCTATAACATAAGCCAAAGGTAAACATACTCTGAGTAAAGGATGGGAAGGGATATGAGAACCCAATCTGGAAAGGAGTAGCAGGGAAGCACACCCATGTGTTGGATATGCAATCGCTCTTCATGGTGGAATCAAAGGGCCTAAAGATAGTACCCTCCGGGAAGTGGGGGTGCATCTGATCGATCTCAGGATCAGTGAATCAGCAGAGTTCTTGGGATGGTTCTTTTAAAAGGTTTTGGCTTTTTGGGGGACTTATTTTCTCTTGATCCTTGCTTGGTGAAACTCGGATCATGGTTTTAGTCATGGTGAATACAGAGAAGGAGAGGATCAAGAACAGAACTAGAAAGAAAAGGGGAGAGTTGTTACCTGATGGATCTTCGAATAAGGATTTAAATGAGAAATCTTCAACTTAAATGGAGGATCTCATCCCTATCTCTAACCTACTTATAATGATGATTTGTTGCAGGTGAGTCATCGCTAACGTAAGGGACTGTAACGGTTATATCCACTTGCAACGGCTAGTCCGACTTTAATGAAATATGACTTATCCGATTAGCATCCAACCAGTCATATTTGGGGGCAACTGTTAGGGATAGAATTTCATCAATTATGGATCATGTATCCTAAGTTTGACCTGGATCACGGATCCTCAGGAAATGGTGCAGGAAGGCTAAGGATCCAGGATCCTCTTTCATATTCTAAAACTAACAATTGTTTCCATCATCCTTTAGCTTGTTTTGTATGTGTATTTCAAATGAGACTTGTTCGAACCGAGATTCCAGGGGAATATGCTCCATATTATTGCACGTGCAAGAGCTTCATGACCGTTGTGGTGATCGTGGGTAGCAAGCACAAAATTCAGATAGTTAGTTATCTAGATATTTTCTATTTTTTAAGGGGATAACAAGCTATTATAAAAAAGATAGTTATACACATTGACACACATTCGAACTCTCTAAACCAGTTGGCGAATACACACACAAACACTCTAGAAATCAATGTATCAAGCTTGTTATCATCCAAAGTTGTCACCTTTTTTGCTTAGTATAGTTGATAGTGATAGTTTTCACTATCCGAGGTTTTTTGTGTCGGAGATCATTCATTGATCAAGGGCTTTTTCCTTGTATAAATCCTTGTGTTCATCACCATTTTCATTCATTTCTTGTTTACACTTTTGTTCATTTAACCAAGCATCTAACCTCACAAAAATCAGATTTGGTTACATTATCCTTGTGTGATTTTTGACCAAAACAATGACCAAGGAATTGAACCTCTTTTAACCAAAATTTACACTTGGAGAATTTGGCGTATAGACGTTCAGTACGAAAAAGTTGAAGGATAAGACGCAAGTGTCGCTCATGCTCTCCTTGTGTCTTGGAATAAATGAGCATATCGTCGATGAAGACGATTACGAAACGGTCCAAGTATGCCTTACACACGCGGTTCATCAAATCCATGAATACAGCTGGTGCGTTGGTCAAGCCAAAGGGCATGACCACAAACTCGTAGTGACCATATCGTGTACGAAAAGCGGTCTTAGTTATATCTTCTTCGAGGACTCGAAGTTGATGGTACCCAGAACGAAGATCGATCTTTGAAAAGCAGGTCGCGCCTTGCAATTGGTCGAAGAGGTCATCGATGCGAGGAAGAGGGTATCGGTTCTTAACAGCAAGCTTGTTGAGCTCACGATAGTCAATACACATACGGAATGACCCATCTTTCTTTTTGACGAATAAAACGGGAGCGCCCCAAGGAGAAGTACTAGGGCGTATAAAGCCTGTACCAAGAAGCTCTTGAAGTTGGCTCGAGAGCTCTTGCGTCTCAGAGGGTGCTAAACGGTTGGGAGACTTAGCGACAGGCATAGCACCAGGCACTAAATCGATGCGAAAGTCGGCAGAACGAGCAGGAGGCGGACCAGGAAGATCGTTGGGAAACACGTCGGGAAAATCACGTACGACGGGTACGTCGCTTATGCTTAGGCCTTTGTCCTTCTTTTCCACAATGTGGGCGAGAAAGGCGAAGGTGCCCTTACGCAAGCACTTGTTCGCTTGAATACGCGACATAAGCTTGAGACCTTGAGAAGGTTTCTCACCATACACGTGTAGAGAATCACCGTTTGGAAGAGGAAGGCGGATAAACTTTTCAGAACAAACAACTTCAGCACGAACTCGCCTAAGCCAGTCCATGCCTACTATGATGTCAAAACTACACATTTGCATAGGTATAAGATTAAATGAGAAAGTATGATCATTGAGAATCAAGGAACACTGGGAAAGGATGGAATCAACAGCGGCGGATTTACCATCAGCGACTTCGACAGCGAAAGATCTAGGAAACTTAGACCTTTTACACTTAAGCAAAGGTTAAAATTCTAACGACACAAAACTTTTATCGGCACCAGTATCAAACAGACAAGAAGCATAAACATGGTTCACAAGAAATGTACCAGTAATGACGTCGTTCGCATTTTGAGCTTGAGCGGCAGTGATGACAAACGCTCGGCCTCGAGCTTGCTGTTGAGGCTGCTGTTGTGGTTGTTGCTGCTGTTGTTGAGGTTGATTACGCTGGGGACACACGTTGGCTAAATGATTAAGATCACCAAACTCGAAGCATGCTTGCACAGGAGCAGCTTGAGGTTGAACCTGGTTAGGAGCAGGGTTGGCAACAATAGCTTGAGGCTGGTTGTTTTGGGGTTGAGGGATGTTGCGGCATCGGTCGGTAAAATGCCCAAACCTATGACACCTGGCGCATTTGCGGCATGGTGCATTGGTAGGATGGTGGTATACGCAGGTAGTACACTGGGGATGATATCCAGTGTAGGTTCGTTTTAGTAGTTCGGTGTTTACGAGGGTAATGGTGGCTACTGCTTAAGAATACCAGTGTAGTGGAAACAATTGTTAGTTTAAGAATACCAGTGAGGAACTGTGATCCTTAGTCTTCCTGCACCATTTCCCGAGGATCCGTGATCCAAGCCAAATTGATTGGTTGGATATTAATCAGATAAGTCATGTTTCATTTAATTCGGACTAGCCGTTAGAAGCAGATATAACCGTTACAAGGCTGACGTCAACAACAGATCATCCCTGCAACAAATCATGATTATAAATAGGGATAAAATTCTCCATTTAAGTCCAAGATTTCTTCCTTTAACTCCTCATTCGAAGACTCATCATGTACATCTCTTCCCTTCTCTTTCAAATTCTCAATCTTGATCCTTTGTATTCCACTGTTCACCATGCCTAAAACCATGATCCGAGTCTCATCAAATAAGGATTAAGAGAAAAACAGTCCCCAAAAAAGCCAAAACCTTCTAAAGGAGCCATCCCATGAGCTCTGTAGGTTCACCGACCCCGAAATTGATCAGATGAACCCACACTTTCCAACGGGTACCATCTTCAGACCCTTTGATTCCGCCATGAAAAGTGGTTGCATGTCTGCTACCTGGGTGTGCTTTCCTGCTGCCCCTTTTCAAGTCGGATTCTCATATCCTTTTCCAGCTTTCACCCAGAGTTTGTTTACCTTCACCGGTCTCTGTTACAGCCAAGCTATACCTATGTTGTGGAGGGTTCTGTACACCCTTGAACACATCATTGCTAAGGAAGGTATTGACCTTGGTCACACCGAGCTCAATCACCTATATAATCTGGTCAGCCATGGTTCACACCGTTATTTTTTGAAAGCCAAGCCACAACATCCCCATCCACTCCTCAAAGTTACCAAGAATGACTCCAACTGGAGGAACAAGTTCTTTTTTGTGAGGAGAGATTCCATCCCCAATGGAAATATTCTTCCCAAAAAATGGAACACCCAGGGTAGGATATAGGATCCTTAGGCTAGGATCATAGAGACTCCCTTATTTTTCGAAGAGGATCACTGATTATTGTCTCTCTTATTTATGCAGCTATCACCTTATCAAACTTGCAAGATACACTTGCCACCGTTGAAAGACTTAAAGCCTTCTGGAACCTGGACTCAACAGTCAGGACATACCAACCAAGGATCAAGGATTCACAAGAAGCTTCTTCCACTTCCTACACCATGTCAAGTAAGTATCCATTTATGTAAATATTTAATAGAAAAATAATTAGTGAATACTTATCTATTTTATGTGTTTGTAGGCGCTGCAAAATCATCCAAGTCTACCTCCAAGTTCGGAGTAAGTGACATCCAAGATATCGACACCCCTAGGTCCATCAAAAAGGAGCTGGCCGCAGGCCAAAGCATCCCTGAGATCAAGTGCACCACCACCCGGGCCAAAGCATGAAGCAAGAGAAAGAAGTCCAGCGAGTCCACCGGTGATCTCCCTCTGATTGGGCAGCAGCTCCATGAAGCCGTCTCCGAGGTAAGAATCACATATCCTAAAACTTGCATTCAATCAAAGGATAAATGATCCTGAATAATGTATCCTTTGCTTGCAGAAATTCGCTGAGATCCAAATCCTTCAAGGCCAACACTTGGCTGATGCGGAGGAGCGTATCCTTGACCTCCAGACCATGGCAGCCGCCAAGGACAAAAGGATCTCCCATCTGGAAAAGGAGAATAATGCATTGAAGAAGCAGGTTCTTGTTGCTGAGATAACTGCCAATAAGGAGCGATTGGAAATCATTGATGAAGCCAAAAACTCTGCTGCTATTGTGACCCTGAAGATCAGGCTCCAAATGGCCAAGGAAGCTGCTGATCCTTCCTTCAACAAGGCTGAATGGGATGTTGATGCTTGGAAGCAAAGGCTGCATGAGCTTGGGGATGACGATGATGCTGAGGAGGTGCTGACCATTGAGGCTGGTGGAAGTGGCAGCAAGGATCCTGTGGATGCGGAAGAGGCTGGTGGTGATCGGAGTGTCGCGCTCCGGTCAAAGATAATATTTATAAGCCCAAATTACCCTTAACAAATAGTTAGTGGTAGTAAGGGGTCGAACCACGAAGAGTATGTGGTTTGCGTATGGATTAGATTGAATTATGAAAATGTGTCACTATTATGAAGCTTGCTATTTTGTTTTTATGTATTTTTGATTGATTGAAAAAATGTGAATTAAACTACTAAAATGAAAGGATTAATTAATAACTAACGATCAACAAATTGCAAGAGTTGAAATTGATTGTTTGAACAATATAGAGAAAACAAGGTTCACACCCGGTTTCAACAATTGCAAGACTTAGGGTTACTATGTATTTTAATTAGTTTTACTTGAAATAGTTCATTAACGGGTCGCAATCACAAAGCTTAGGTGTCAATCGCTATCAACGTCGTAAACAACGGACCATGATACACTTCGTTACTTTGGACTAGCAAATCCTACCAAAAGACAAGGCATAAATACGTGTATTCATTTCACAAAGTCAAATTTAATCATTCACTCGACGGTTTGAAAATTCAATACCAACGTAGGACAATTGTCTAAGATTCAAATGCAATTCAAGTTGTCACAAAACAATTAACACACATAATAAACCCTAAACCTTACAAAAGTCTACACCGGGGTGAAACCTCCAAGGAATTAGCCGAGCATGATCGAAGAAACTTGATCACCGGATGTTGAAAGCTTGACTTGGATCATCGTGAAGCGTGAAGAGGGATTGATGGATGAAGGTTAGGGTTTTGGTTGAGTGAAAATGGTGAATGGATGATTGATTGAATGGATGGATTGGTAATTGGATGGAATTAGGGTTTAGGAATCAAGATGATAATGGTGCTTTGTTCTTGATTCGGGTTGATAGTATGATGATTTTTCGAATGGTAGATGATAGATGATAACCTTTGGCTCCAAGATAATGTTCAACTTTCAAAACCAAGTGTAACCCCCGAATTGATGATGATAGCCCCTTTTTGATTCGTTCCCTAGACCAAAATAAACAAAAAACGCGATGTGATCATTGGGGAGCCGTCGCCGACGGTGGATGTGTCCGTCGGCGACGGTGCGTGGCTTTTCATCTGCAACCGACGGCCTAACACGCTGTCTACGGTGGTTTCGGGCGACGGACAATTGCAACAACCGTCGGCGACGGCCTATTTAGACGTCGGCGACGGTACCCGGATGTCTCAATTCTTGTTTTTCGCATTTCCTTGCTCCCGGTTGACCTGTTCAGCTTCCTAGTGGCTCGTTTTCCATCCCGGTGACCCGTAAAGCTCCCGAAAAGCTCCTTAAACTCTGCTAGATCTGCAAAATACATATCTAATCAAAAGTAGGCTATTCGAAACTAAAACTTATGCAATAACATCAAATTAAGCAATTACAAGCACCGGTTTTCGACCACGTATCACATCCCCACACTTGTCTTTTGCTTGCCCTCAAGCAAATATGTTTTTCACTTTCACGTGGGTCGAACAACGAATACATTCCCCATTCCCAAGACGAAGGTTAAGGTCCAATGTCATGCCAAAGTTCAAAATCTTTACAGTTTTCAGTATATTTAACAGTAAAATGATTTCACATACAAAAATGGTTACCCAAGATTAATCCGCCCGTGAAACCAACAATTCATGCACATCCCTCACAATGTTCTCTCCACTCGGCTTGTAAATTGGCTAATGTTTATAATGTATTAGCACTTCAAAGAATATTCACTCGAAACCGATTAGAACACATACCCGCATAAGCTTGCAACTCAATCATTCTCCACCATTGATCACAAATACTAAGCACAAGTCATAAGGTCTTTGTAAGGGTTGTAACAGGGCTAGGCTAAAGGTAGGAATTAGGATATTTTAAAGTGGCTAAGGTGATGAAAATTCGATTTTTATTACAAACCACTAACTTAAACAAAACTAAATATAAACATCAACTATGGGCAATAATCTTTCACCCTTTTATTCGACAACTACTAACACTTCTTTTTGTGTTTTTCTTCAACGATTTTCAATTCTTTTTCATAATATTTTCTGATTTTTTTTTTCAATCATATATGCAAACAACCAAGAACAACTATACAAATACTACTCCTATAATCGAATTTCCATCACACGGGTTTTAAAAGAAAAAAGTTTAACGGTTATGGGCTATAGGGTGGTCAAACGAAAGGTTTAGGCTCAAAATGGGCGACTAAGGGATTTGTTTGGGTAAGGATAGATGAATGGTTTTAAGAGAAAAGGTTTACCTAATGCCTTAATCATTCTCGTGCTTGTATTCGGTCTATAGTCTCAAACGTATCAAAAGTTGCAAGTTCTACAATATATGACTAATGGTCCACTCAAACAAAGAAACATAGGTATGTAATCTATGATATAAAAGTGGCTCAAAATCTCACATATCTAAAAGGGTATGGTATGTGACATGCATAAAAGACTAGTTTCTTAGGCGGATTATTCCCAAATAACCACCCGTTAAATATCCGTCATGCTATTAATTCGAACTTGACCATGACAATAGACCAAATGGGTTGTGACATCCCTCGTTGACTTAGTTAATTGTGCTTTTAAGATCGCTTTTGAAACAAGACATTTTTAAAAAAAATTTGAAATTTTCCCCCATCCCCACACTTGAGGTGAACATTGTCCTCAATGTGTAGTATTTAAACGAACGGGTCAAAATCTAAAATTTTTACTACTCCCTCATCCCCACACTTGAAGTACATATTGTCCTCAATGTGTAAGAACTAGAGTATTAAACGCACAAGGGATGTGACACGGCTAACTCCCCTAAAATTTCACCCCGGAAACATAATATACAAGATACATTCCACTTATTTGCTAATCTAAAGATCAAAAGTAAAAAGAAACGTATGCACCTGGATTTTTGAGCTCATTCTTCGTATGCTCCTCTCTTCTTCATGAAAGCGGTTGTCCCACGAACCTAATGTACCTACAAATCTTAACCCTTGTGTAGAAGCATGCTTCTCACAACCATCAAAATTTGTTAGTTACCTAGTTCTACCACTTTTATGAAATTATTACCAAGTCATACCTTATTTTACTTTGATTTTTGTGGAGAATAATTAACAACAACAAACCTAACTCACTTTCGTAGGAATCACGGTTGCATTTAGCTTATGCAACAAGCCCTTTTAAACCCCCCAATAGCTTGGGAGGACGAGAGGTCTCGTGAGGGTTATATAGGGAACACACCCACAACGTTCATTTAACTAGGCGAGAATTTAAATAACAAAATAAAAATAATGAAAATAAAATAATATACAACAACAACAACAAAAGACATACCTCGCCTCTACCGCTGATATCTCTCATTAGGGTTCACTGGCGGGTTCGGCTGGTACGGATAACCAGTGAGGGCCTCAAGCATATCCCTATAGTTGTCTAGCGGGCTTGACTCTTGTTGAGGTGGCGGTTGGTATGGCATCGGAACAAAACTCGAGCCGACTGCCTCGGGCCAATGAGGGGTTGGATCGGATGGCCCTTGCGGATGAGGAAGGTTGGGGTAATCGGTCCAACCCGAATGTTCAACATATGGGAGGCCGGCTTGATAATCTCTTTGATGGCGCTCTTGGTCATGGAGCACTTTGAAGTTATTAATCGCCATCTGGTTAGAGAAGGCCAACGCTCCCCATCGGCGTTGGTCCAACTCTCCTTGTGCGGTTTGGCGCCTAGCCTCCTCTTCTTCCCATGCCCGTCTATGGGCCCTTTCTTCCTCTTGCAACTGTATCATGCGTTCCATTTGTGACTGTTGTAACGCATGTTGCAGCTGTTGTTCCTCCAACTGCTTTTCCACCCTCTCGCGGAAAGATGCTTGAAAACCCCATTGTTGTTGCGAGTACGCCCCTTGCGCCTCTTCCCATTCGCTCCTACTAGCATGGTATTCTCTTGCTTCACCAATACCCGCCGACACATTGTCGTAGACCGCTTGATTTCCACGGGTCCACAATCGGTACGACGGTATCTTCCTTTCGTTCACAAAATCTGCCACATTGGCAGAAATCTCCCGATGCTTCCTCCTATACCTTTGCCTCGGTCCCCGCAGACCAGAAGGATCCGTCTCATCCTCAACATCAGGCATCTCCTCATCGCCTTCTTCCTCTTCTTCGTCACCCTCTTCATCACCCTCCTTATCATTGAATCGGTAACGATCTCCTTGTTCATCTTCAACCGTGTGCAGATGCCCAAAAGCTTTCACGGTTATTTTCCAATGCCGCCTCATAGTGGCAAAGCTGAACTGATCAATGGGCTTAGACACCCACAGTGAATCTTGAGGCAATGAATTCTGTTGGAGAATCATGACGCTAATCAACCTTGCATAGGGAATTATCTTTCATTTAAACGATTCCCGTGTATCCCATGTGTTGATCATAACAATTTGACGCCATGAGAGCTTGGGCGTCCCATATAACAATGCATGCAAAACCCGACAGTCGGGTGCCTTCACCGTTCCACGGTCTCCGAACCATACCAGAATGTTCTCTAACGAGATACCTTGTAATTTTTTCCCCATCAACGACAAATCGCTTCTCGACTCCCCCGCACCCCCAGAACTTGTCAATACTGATGCTAGCATTTGTGGTGGATCGGCTTCGTTTCTTTTATTATCCAAAAATTGATCATAACCATAGTAATCATATGCATCCATCCCAAGCGAATCAAATCTCGCTATAGCATTCATATGCTCGAATGACATGATCATTTGGTTTTTGCCAATATTACCAACTAGCCGCCATGTAGGAGCCGGCCCAACAGAATGCTCAAACCGTAGCGTAGATAGCCATTCACACACCGCACCCAAATATACCCGGTTGGTAATATCATCGCACCAGTCAATCACTCGCTCCCAACCAATCTTTTCAAACTTTTTCACTATGCCGATCTTTCGAAACTCCTCGACATCTACTGTCCGCTCACAAACTGTCCTTTCGGGTACGGATTTTGAAACACCCGTAACTGTGACAACTCGAAATTTAGAACCTTCCGTTGTATCTAGATATAACATGCTTGAACGAATGTGACTAATTGACTTGATAGTTTAATGAATGACCTAAGTGAAATTATGTGATTATGTGTTAGGCTTATTTGTATAGTATGTATATGTGTATAAGTGAGCCGAGAACCATGGACCCGACTCGAGACCATGCGGTCTCGAGTGAACAATGAAACAGTGGGCCGAATGGGCCATGCACCTCATTTAACCCAACCGAAAGCCCATTAGGGTGCACTACTTGGAACAGATATATAACCTTGGTGGATAGCCATGTTTGCCATTTCTTTGGACAACACACTCACTCTCACACACACCTTCTCCTACATACTCTCTCTCTAGAAAAACCTTAAACCTTAGAGAATCAAGCACCACTTCTCCTCTTCTTCACTCTCGGATTCAAACCGGCAACCACAAGGACCCTCGGATCGGCTCACACACACACCCATTCGGAAGCTTCATCCATTACTATTTCACACCTTTGAACCCAACCGGTTAGTGACTTCTTTGCGAACACATGTATTTTCATGATTAAAGGTGTTGATGTGTGATGTTATAAGTTAATAACGCATGTAATGTGTTTATTTTGGATGATGAAGTTATATATGATGATGAAATGTTGTCTTGGTATGTATAATAGGTGATTTATTATGAATATTTGTCACCGGCTTCATATGGGTTAGATCCGAATGGCTTGATTATATTTAGGAGGTTTATTACTCACGAAATCGGATGTTGCATATGTGGGTTAGATGATGTGCATGATTAGAATATATGATAGGACAAGATAGTTTGAGTTATCATATTTCAAAATATGGAAAACCCTAACATGATGAACAAGTTTGAATGTTATTATGAATATTTGAATGTGATATGAATATGTTATGAACTTTTGAAAATGCATGTTTGATCCGTTTTTGGTAAGCAATAGACAAGAAAACATGTTTGTGAATTGTGGTTGGATAGTACATAGCTTCATGAAATCGAAATGGTATTGGTTAGTACATGCGCTGACATTCAGCAGAATGTGTCTGTCGAGACCCTTGGTCTCGACTCGAGACCACCACATGAAAACTCGAGATCCCCCGGTTGCGACACAGGTTGCGAGTCGAGAACCTATAGTCTCGACTCGAAACCACACATTTTCAGCACACAAAGCAGCTTGATACGAGACCATGGTTGCGAGTCCGGTTGCGACTCGAGACCAACACATGCATAACCCGAGACCTCCTCCGTTGCGACTCGAGACCTTGTAGGCTACAACTCGAGACCGCACAGTCTCGACTAGAGACCGCACAGTCTCGACTAGAGACCGCACAGTCTCGACTCGAGACCACATACGTGTGCTCACTGTTTGGACTTGCACCCCATTTCGGGCTTCAGTGATTGGGCCGGACTTTTGGGCCTAATGCATGGACCTTATACGTTTTTGTTGAATATGAATGATACTTGCATGCAATGTGCTAGCATACGTGTAGAAAGATACGTGCACTACTTGGTTTGAACCTGACTTGAATGGTATCTATGTTAGGACGTAATTGATCACTTACAACTTGATTAACCTTTCTGTGTATCTGCCGAGCAAACCAAGGTGAGTTCACACCCTCTACAAAGCATGGGATTCCCAGGGGTTGGGAATGGGGTTAAGGAACATGGGTTCCTCGTCCTCCTTGGGTCGGACAGTATTGGTTCAGGAATGTAATTCCTCGTCCTCACGGACAGATAACTCGTACTAGGCCAAAACTCTATCATGAAGTCCCTCATCTTTGTATCGACTTAATCGCCGAGGCCAATGGCGAGCGGGTCATTAGTTAGATAGCGCTATTTAGGTTTGACAAACCTCACACCGTGCCGCAGAGGACGGGCATGAACTAATGGACTACTGGCACGTCAATGATGATAGACATTGACAGTTCAGGGCACATAAACATGACTACAGTCAGCAGTCGATATGGTAACGAGTCTAGTATATACCTGGGGTAGCCCCCACGGCCGAAATGCCAGATAACTAACACGGGGTAGCCCCCACGGCTGGATTGCCAGAGTAACCGGGAATAAACAAGTCACGTTTTTAACTATGGGGTAACCCCCACGGCAGGATGCCAGATAAAGGAAACTGTTTTCGAAACAACTTAAAACGAACACCCAACCGTGAACTCACTCAACTTGTTGTTGACTCGTTACTACATGCTTTGCAGGTCTTTAGGTACTTAGCTGGAGCTTGCATGGAGGAGGGTCGTTGTGGGACATGGACAGTTGTGTGCCATGTTAAACTTTGGAACATTTAAACTTATGATTATGGTTTTAAACATTATGCTTCCGCTCGCAACTTAAACTATGTTTTGTTTGGACACCAATTGTATTGGTCGGATTTTTATAACTACTTATATGCTTGTTCAATATGATTGGTGGCTGGATCCTGGTCAGTCACGCCTCCAAGCGGTAGTACTCCGCAGGTGGATTTTGGGGGGGTGTGACAGATTGGTATCAGAGCCATTGGTTATAGTGAACTTGGTTTTAATAAAGGAAAAAGTTTTATTAAAATCAGACTATAACCTGTACAGTGCTCTACGATCCACAACGACGCTTCACTCCACATGCAAGGCTCGACATTCTAGGTGGTATGATCTGTGTATATATTGCCTACTTGTTAGTTACATAGTACATTGCTCATGGTATGCTTGGTTAGTATAACTACTGTTGCTTGAACACGTGTGTATTTGCTCACTCCTGTCATCGCATTTTCGTGAACCCCTCTCACTCACGTTCTTCTTGATATGAAGATCATGTCCGGGCACGTTAACCTGACACAAGCCCAGTTGACGACTCTGATTAACGAACGAGTTGCCGCAGCACTTACAGCTGCACACGCAGGAGGTATATCCTGCAGTTCTAACTCAATTTAGGATCTGTAGGTCCTACTCTCGTGAACCAACCTTTGTGTTAAACTCTGTCTTTTCTTTCACCCACAATAGGTCAACACGCTCAGCCACCTGTGTGCACCTTTAAAACCTTTATGGACTGTCGACCTGGTACCTTTAGTGGCACCGAAGGAGCGATAGGTCTCCTACACTGGATTCGCAGGATCGAATCTGCATTCGAAGAAAGTGAAAGCCCTACCAGTAAACGAGTAGAGTACGCTGCTGGTACCTTGCAAGGGAAAGCGTATTCTTGGTGGAACACACAAGTTCAGATGCTCGGATTAGCAGATGCGAATGCCACCCCCTGGAGCCACTTCAAGGATTTGATCAAGGAAGAATTCTGTCATCCGGACGACATCCTCAAACTTGAAATAGAGTACTTTGGCTTGAAAATGGAAGGATCAGAGATCGAAGCGTACACAAAAAGGTCCAACGATTTGGCTGCCTTATGCCCCAACTTGTCACAACCCATTTCTAGACGAATTGAGCTATACCTCAGAGGCTTAGCCCCGGAAATCCAAGGGTCTGTAATTGCGGCCAACCTTTCCACAATCCAACAAGTCGTTCGTTTGGCGCACCAGCTCACTGATCAGGCAGTGGAAGAGGGCAAGTTACCCAAGCGTAACCCTTCCAATGCAAATGCTCTTATTTACACCAAGCATATTTGGGGTGATCACCAGAGTGAAGGTCGTGGCTCTATACAACAGGGCCCACACAGGAAACTTGTACATCAAGGGCCTAACTACCAAAACCGAGGGGGGTACCTTGGGAATAAGCCGGAATGCTGTAAGTGCCGTCAACACCACACCGGGTCATGTGTGGAATCGTGTTGCCATCGGTGCTTGAGGACGGGACACGTGGCGAGAGGTTGCAGGAGCCCATATCCTGCAAACCGAAACCAGCAGCAGCAGCAGGGTAGCAAAAAGGGGTGTTTCCGTTGTGGGGCTGAAGGCCACCTTAAGCGGAACTGTCCGCAGATGAGGCAGAAACGCAACAACCACGACAATAATCAGGGGAATGGTAACAATGGGAACAACAACAACAATGGCGCCAGGGGGCGGGCGTTCGTGATTGGCCAAGGTGAAGCAAGGAAAGACCCCAATGTTGTGGCGGGTAAGTTCCTTCTCGACGACTTTTATGTTTCAGTATTATTTGATTCGGGTGCCGATACTAGCTACATGTCACTAGAAGTTAGTCGAATGCTTAGGCGTATTCCAACACCCTTGAACAACAAGCACACTGTAGAGCTAGCAAATGGTAAGAGTTA
Organism: Helianthus tuberosus; assembly: GCA_030545235.1. Classification (NCBI taxonomy): domain Eukaryota; kingdom Viridiplantae; phylum Streptophyta; class Magnoliopsida; order Asterales; family Asteraceae; genus Helianthus; species Helianthus tuberosus. The sequence goes on along the minus strand of CM060393.1, from coordinate 172,867,285 downwards.
GAGGCCACACACGTAGTCAAGAGTTGTAAACTTGTTCTTGCTAACCAGACCTTCTCTATCGACCTTATTCCTATCGTCTTGGGTAGTTTCGACGTTGTCATTGGGATGGATTGGTTATCCCAACACCGAGCAGAGATTCTTTGCAACGAGAAGGTTGTTCGTATTCCAGGTTCCGGTAGTGAACCTCTCATGATTCGTGGCGACAAGAGGGGTGCCGTTGAGAACGTCATCTCCCTTCTTAAGGCCCAGAAGTGCTTGCGAAAGGGCCACACTGCCATTTTGGCTCTCGTTACTTACACCGCGGAGAAAGAAAAGAAGCTAGAAGATTTTTCCAATTGTACGCGACTACCCTGGGGTATTTCCTGAGGAATTACCTGGTCCTCCGCCCCATCGCCAAGTCGAGTTTCAGATCGAGCTAGCTCCTGGAGCTGCGCCTATAGCTCGTGCACCTTGTCGTTTAGCCCCATCAGAGTTGGAAGAACTCTCTACGCAACTACAAGAACTCTTGGATAAGGGTTTCATTCGTCCTAGTTCATCGCCCTGGGGAGCTCCAGTACTATTTGTGAAGAAGAAGGACGGTACCTTCAGAATGTGCATCGACTACCGGGAACTCAACAAGGTGACGATAAAGAATCGTCATCCTCTACCACGCATTGACGACTTGTTCGACCAGCTGCAATGGTCGAGCTACTATTCAAAGATTGATTTGAGATCGGGATATCACCAGCTGAGAGGGGGATGTCTCCAAAACGGCTTTTAGAACGCGATATGGGCACTATGAGTTTTTGGTGATGCCTTTTGGGCTAACAAACGCACCTGCGGTTTTCATGGACTTGATGAATCGAGTGTGCAAGCCTTACCTGGACAAGTTCGTTATAGTCTTCATCGACGACATCCTGATCTATTCTAAGAGTCAGGAGGAACACGAGCAACATCTACGACTCATTCTGGAACTCCCTCGAACAGAACAGCTTTATGCAAGTTCTCGAAATGCGACTTCTGGCTTCGAGAAGTCCATTTCCTAGGCCACATGGTAAACAAGGATGGGATTCATGTTGATCCATCCAGGGTAGACTCGATTAAGAACTGGCCTGCACCTCGTACACCAAAGGAAATTCGCCAATTCTTGGGATTGGCAGGTTACTGCAGGAGATTCATTAAGGATTTCTCCAAGATTGCACAGCCCCTCACCTCGCTAACGCAGAAAGGCATTGTTTATCGCTGGGAAAATGCACAGGAATTAGCATTTCAGCACTTGAAGGATAGACTTTGCAGCGCACATATCCTTTCATTACCAGAGGGCACAGATGATTTTGTGGTTTACTGCGACGCATCAATTCAGGGTCTTGGTTGTATATTGATGCAACGAGATAAAGTTATAGCCTACGCCTCATGCCAACTCAAAGTTCATGAGATGAATTACACTACGCACGACTTAGAGCTGGGAGCTGTTGTTTTTGCACTTAAGTTATGGCGGCACTACCTATACGGTACCAAGTGCGCCATCTACACCGACCACAGGAGCCCCGAGCATATCTTCAAGCAGAAGGAACTGAACATGCGACGACGACGATGGGTCGAGCTACTGAATGACTACGAATGCTCGATCAGGTATCACCCGGGCAAGGCCAATGTTGTGGCTGACAACCTCCGTCAAAAGGACACTGCGCCTACGCGCGTGCGAGCTATACAACTCACGATCCATTCTAGTCTTCCTTCCCAGATACGAGCTGCTCAGATAGAAGCATTGAAACCAGAAAACGCCAGGGCTGAAGCCCTACGCGGATCAAGGCAATGCTTAGAACAGAAGGAAGACGGTGCTTACTACGTAACGGGACGTGTTTGGGTCCCACTCTATGGCAACCTACGAGAGCTTGTGATGGATGAAGCACACAAGTCTCGCTACTCGGTACACCCTGGTTCGGATAAAATGTACCACGACATCAAAACTACGTACTGGTGGCCTAGCATGAAGGCCCACATAGCAACCTACGTCAGCGAGTGTTTGACTTGTGCGAGAGTCAAGTCCGAATACCAGAAACCCTCAGGCCTACTCCAACAGCCAGAGATACCCCAATGGAAATGGAAGCAAATTTCCATGGATTTCGTTACTGGCCTACCTAGATCCCAGCGCGGAAACGATACTATTTGGGTGATCGTGGATCGACTCACAAAATCTGCACACTTCTTGGCTATCAAGGAGACGGATAAGTTCTCCACTCTTGCAGAAATATACCTTAAGGAAGTTGTTTCGAGGCACGGGGTGCCCACCTCTATTATCTCGGATCGAGATGCACGTTTCACTTCAGAACTGTGGCAAGCAATGCACAAATCCTTTGGATCACGGCTAGACATGAGCACAGCGTATCACCCTCAGACGGACGGGCAGTCCAAGCGCATTATTCAAACCTTAGAAGACATGCTTCGTGCATGTGTAATCGACTTTGGCAACAGCTGGGAAAAGCATCTGCCACTTGTGGAATTCTCATACAATAACAGCTACCACACCAGCATTAAAGCTGCTCCGTTTGAGGCATTGTACGGACGTAAATGCCGGTCACCTCTTTGTTGGGCAGAGGTGGGAGATAGTCAGATCACTGGTCCAGAACATGTGGTAGACACAACCGAACAAATCGCTCAAATACGAAAATGCATGGCGGCAGCTCGTGATCGTCAGAAAGTCTACGCCGATGAGGACAGGAAACCACTAGAGCTCCAGGTTGGGGAGCGGGTGCTACTCAAAGTTTCACCCTGGAAGGGTGTTGTTCGTTTTGGTAAACGCGGCAAACTTAACCCACGATACGTTGGACCTTTCGAAGTCATTGAGAAAATAGGCAGGGTGGCCTACAGACTGAGCCTACCAGCGGAACTCGGTGCAGTTCACAACGTTTTCCACGTGTCGAATCTGAAGAAATGTCTGTCAGATGAGACCCACGTAGTTCCTCTGAAGGAACTTACTATCGACGAACAGTTACGATTCGTCGAGAAACCAGTCGAAATCACGGACCGGGATGTTAAGGTCCTCAAGAGCACTAGAATACCTCTCGTTCGAGTTCGTTGGAACTCACGTCGCGGCCCAGAGTTCACCTGGGAGCGCGAAGATCAGATGAAACAAAAGTATCCCCAACTGTTCGCAAACAGTACAACCACTACTGAGGCCGAAGCTACGGAATTTCGGGACGAAATTCCAGATCAACGGGGGGTGGATGTGACACCCCGAGAAAACCAGGAAAACCATACAACTTAACTAGCTTCCTCAGTGAGTGCTTACCAAATTTCGAGACGAAATTTCTTTCAACTTGGGGATGATGTGACAACTCGAAATTTAGAACCTTCCGTTGTATCTAGATATAACATGCTTGAACGAATGTGACTAATTGACTTGATAGTTTAATGAATGACCTAAGTGAAATTATGTGATTATGTTTTAGGCTTATTTGTATAGTATGTATATGTGTATAAGTGAGCCGAGAACCATGGACCCGACTCGAGACCATGCGGTCTCGAGTGAACAATGAAACAGTGGGCCGGATGGGCCATGCACCTCATTTAACCCAACCGAAAGCCCATTAGGGTGCACTACTTGGAACGGATATATAACCTTGGTGGATAGCCATGTTTGCCATTTCTTTGGACAACACACTCACTCTCACACACACCTTCTCCTACATACTCTCTCTCTCTAGAAAAACCTTAAACCTTAGAGAATCAAGCACCACTTCTCCTCTTCTTCACTCTCGGATTCAAACCGGCAACCACAAGGACCCTCGGATCGGCTCACACACACACCCATTCGGAAGCTTCATCCATTACTATTTCACACCTTTGAACCCAACCGGTTAGTGACTTCTTTGCGAACACATGTATTTTCATGATTAAAGGTGTTGATGTGTGATGTTATAAGTTAATAACGCATGTAATGTGTTTATTTTGGATGATGAAGTTATATATGATGATGAAATGTTGTCTTGGTATGTATAATAGGTGATTTATTATGAATATTTGTCACTGGCTTCATATGGGTTAGATCCGAATGGCTTGATTATATTTAGGAGGTTTATTACTCACGAAATCGGATGTTGCATATGTGGGTTAGATGATGTGCATGATTAGAATATATGATAGGACAAGATAGTTTGAGTTATCATATTTCAAAATATGGAAAACCCTAACATGATTAACAAGTTTGAATGTTATTTTGAATATTTGAATGTGATATGAATATGTTAGGAACTTTTGAAAATGCATGTTTGATCCGTTTTTGGTAAGCAATAGACAAGAAAACATGTTTGTGAATTGTGGTTGGATAGTACATAGCTTCATGAAATCGAAATGGTATTGGTTAGTACATGCGCTGACATTCAGCAGAATGTGTCTGTCGAGACCCTTGGTCTCGACTCGAGACCACCACATGAAAACTCGAGATCCCCCGGTTGCGACACAGGTTGCGAGTCGAGAACCTATAGTCTCGACTCGAAACCACGCATTTTCAGCACACAAAGCAGCTTGACACGAGACCATGGTTGCGAGTCCGGTTGCGACTCGAGACCAACACATGCATAACCCGAGACCTCCTCCGTTGCGACTCGAGACCTTGTAGGCTACAACTCGAGACCGCACAGTCTCGACTAGAGACCGCACAGTCTCGACTCGAGACCACATACGTGTGCTCGCTGTTTGGACTTGCACCCCATTTCGGGCTTCAGTGATTGGGCCGGACTTTTGGGCCTAATGCATGGACCTTATACGTTTTTGTTGAATATGAATGATACTTGCATGCAATGTGCTAGCATACGTGTAGAAAGATACGTGCACTACTTGGTTTGAACCTGACTTGAATGGTATCTATGTTAGGACGTAATTGATCACTTACAACTTGATTGACCTTTCTGTGTATCTGCCGAGCAAACCAAGGTGAGTTCACACCCTCTACAAAGCATGGGATTCCCAGGGGTTGGGAATGGGGTTAAGGAACATGGGTTCCTCGTCCTCCTTGGGTAGGACAGTATTGGTTCAGGAATGTAATTCCTCGTCCTCACGGACAGATAACTCGTACTAGGCCAAAACTCCATCACGAAGTCCCTCATCTTTGTATCGACTTAATCGCCGAGGCCAATGGCGAGCGGGTCATTAGTTAGATAGCGCTATTTAGGTTTGACAAACCTCACACCGTGCCGCAGAGGACGGGCGTGAACTAATGGACTACTGGCACGTCAATAATGATAGACATTGACAGTTCAGGGCACATAAACATGACTACAGTCAGCAGTCGATATGGTAACGAGTCTAGTATATACCTGGGGTAGCCCCCACGGCCGAAATGCCAGATAACTAACACGCCACGGCTGGATTGCCAGAGTAACCGGGAATAAACAAGTCACGTTTTTAACTATGGGGTAACCCCCATGGCAGGATGCCAGATAAAGGAAACTGTTTTCGAAACAACTTAAAACGAACACCCAACCGTGAACTCACTCAACTTGTTGTTGACTCGTTACTACATGCTTTGCAGGTCTTTAGGTAGTTAGCTGGAGCTTGCATGGAGGAGGGTCGTTGTGGGACATGGACAGTTGTGTGCCATGTTAAACTTTGGAACATTTAAACTTATGATTATGGTTTTAAACATTATGCTTCCGCTCGCAACTTAAACTATGTTTTGTTTGGACACCAATTGTATTGGTCGGATTTTTATAACTACTTATATGCTTGTTCAATATGATTGGTGGCTGGATCCTGGTCAGTCACGCCTCCAAGCGGTAGTACTCCGCAGGTGGATTTTGGGGGGGTGTGACAGTAACCATCTTCATCTTCCACATCTTCGCTTCCAATCTCTTGTTTCGATATCGGGAAAGAGCCTTCAACTTCTCTTCTTTCCATACCGAAGCTGACCGACTATTCTTTGCCTCTTCCCAATCCCAATCCTGTCGAATAAGTTGCCCATCACCCTCTTGATCATTACTTAATTGTTCCCATCGCCTTTGATATTCCCCCGAGCCTGACCCGGCTCCTGAAGACGAACCTTGCCCGGAGGTCTTGGCTTTCTTGCTTCTTCCAAACATATCTACAATCAAAAGACAAGACAACAATTAGTACACCCTAAATCTTCAAACAATTTCAAACTTTGAACATAATATGTAATGTTGAATTTTAATCAAAAATTAGATGTAAAATCGCCTTTTTAAACTTCCAAAGTCGCACATCTTATCATCTATATCGATTAAACATGTTTATTCCAAAAATTTCGCAAAATTTCATGTTTTCAACAATATTCAACATCCCAACTATGTTCAATCATGCACAAATCTAGTGTAATCACATCACCAAGACTAAAGCATGCTCAAATCCCACCCCAAATCAAGTAAACATTCTTAAGTTTATGCTAAAACATCCTACATTATGATAAACAACCTACTCTTAAACAATATGCTTAAAATTTCGGAATAAATCAACAATGTATATAATAATCATGCATAAATTTACTGAAATTTCATACCTTGAGTGTACATAAACAAGAAGAACTAAGAAAAAAATGCAAATCAAGAGTCTTGGATGAACACTCTTCAAAACCCTAAAGACTCACGCCTAGAAATCTTGCAAACGAGCAAGAATTGATGGAAACTGTTATGGGGGTTTTGTTCCTCTCGAAAAACTACACAATTTAGGCTCAAGAATCACTGGATTTGGGTGAGAATCGAAGGAGTTATGAGAAGTTTAAGATTAGGGTTCTTAAGGTGCTAGGTGAAGAAGATGGGTTGCAAGAGAGGAAGTTAGAAACGTATGGATCTGCTAAATGAAGTTATGTGGGCATGTGATAAGGTTTTCAAGACTTTTGTATGGTTAAAACCATGTTTGGAACGAGTCTTACAAGTGTCAAAGGAGTTTGGGTTCGAGCCTTGGTGTGGAACCAATATCAGCGTCGGCTGATTATGCAGGCACCGTCGCCGACGGGCCAAAATTTGATCGGAGTGTCGCGCTCCGGTCAAAGATAATATTTATAAGCCCAAATTACCCTTAACAAATAGTTAGTGGTAGTAAGGGGTCGAACCACGAAGAGTATGTGGTTTGCGTATGGATTAGATTGAATTATGAAAATGTGTCACTATTATGAAGCTTGCTATTTTGTTTTTATGTATTTTTGATTGATTGAAAAAATGTGAATTAAACTACTAAAATGAAAGGATTAATTAATAACTAACGATCAACAAATTGCAAGAGTTGAAATTGATTGTTTGAACAATATAGAGAAAACAAGGTTCACACCCGGTTTCAACAATTGCAAGACTTAGGGTTACTATGTATTTTAATTAGTTTTACTTGAAATAGTTCATTAACGGGTCGCAATCACAAAGCTTAGGTGTCAATCGCTATCAACGTCGTAAACAACGGACCATGATACACTTCGTTACTTTGGACTAGCAAATCCTACCAAAAGACAAGGCATAAATACGTGTATTCATTTCACAAAGTCAAATTTAATCATTCACTCGACGGTTTGCAAATTCAATACCAACGTAGGACAATTGTCTAAGATTCAAATGCAATTCAAGTTGTCACAAAACAATTAACACACATAATAAACCCTAAACCTTACAAAAGTCTACACCGGGGTGAAACCTCCAAGGAATTAGCCGAGCATGATCGAAGAAACTTGATCACCGGATGTTGAAAGCTTGACTTGGATCATCGTGAAGCGTGAAGAGGGATTGATGGATGAAGGTTAGGGTTTTGGTTGAGTGAAAATGGTGAATGGATGATTGATTGAATGGATGGATTGGTAATTGGATGGAATTAGGGTTTAGGAATCAAGATGATAATGGTGCTTTGTTCTTGATTCGGGTTGATAGTATGATGATTTTTCGAATGGTAGATGATAGATGATAACCTTTGGCTCCAAGATAATGTTCAACTTTCAAAACCAAGTGTAACCCCCGAATTGATGATGATAGCCCCTTTTTGATTCGTTCCCTAGACCAAAATAAACAAAAAACGCGATGTGATCATTGGGGAGCCGTCGCCGACGGTGGATGTGTCCGTCGGCGACGGTGCGTGGCTTTTCATCTGCAACCGACGGCCTAACACGCTGTCTACGGTGGTTTCGGGCGACGGACAATTGCAACAACCGTCGGCGACGGCCTATTTAGACGTCGGCGACGGTACCCGGATGTCTCAATTCTTGTTTTTCGCATTTCCTTGCTCCCGGTTGACCTGTTCAGCTTCCTAGTGGCTCGTTTTCCATCCCGGTGACCCGTAAAGCTCCCGAAAAGCTCCTTAAACTCTGCTAGATCTGCAAAATACATATCTAATCAAAAGTAGGCTATTCGAAACTAAAACTTATGCAATAACATCAAATTAAGCAATTACAAGCACCGGTTTTCGACCACGTATCAGGTGGCGAGGCTGATGGTGAGGCTGGAGGAGCTAAGGTGGATGATGCAGTAAAGGAGTAGGCTGTAACAAATGGGCAATGATGGATATTATAGATGAGGCCGGAGCCCATTTCTTAGGATTTGTGGTTTTTGGTTAATGGTGTTTTCATTTTGAACAATTATGGTTTGTAACTAAACAATAATTTCTAGGGCTAAGGATCACTGATCCTTTGGACAATAGGGGGTAGCAAAGGTGGATGCATCCTTCTGTTTGTGGAGGATGAAGCCTTTGGTGCCCCTTGTTCTTTATTTCCTGCACTTTTTGACCAGTTAGTATGGACACCCTTTGCCAACCCAAGTGGACAGGCCACGTTTTGCTGGTAGAAACTTGGGAAGGCAATTTTGACAACCTTTAAAAAGGGTTTTTAATAAATTAAACTTTAATCTTTTAACTATCTTTGGTGTTATTCTTTTTACCTTGAATGTTATTATGTTCACATTTATCTGCCAATTTCATAGCATTTAATTTTAGAATTTACAAGTTGTTAAAAAGAATACCAAACATGTGGTAAAACAAGTTCTTCAAAAGACTGAAAATTATATGATCAAGGATCACATATCCTGTTGTCAAAGGTTAAGGGTAATATTAATAAGCCAGAAATAAAATAAAAGCAAATGAAGGATCATACCAGTGAATCCATGTTAGGATTTTATATCCTTAACACTTACTACTAGGCCAATCAGATATAAAAATCAATAGAGAGTTAGGATCCTGGATCCCTAGCTGTTTGGCTTTGTGAACCTATAACAATACATAACTTGGGACTAAGCCATACATCACATGAGAAAATCATTAATAACTGGGGACAAGCCCAACAAATTGGGGACAAGCCTAACAAACTGGGGACAAGCCCAACAAACTGGGGACAAGCCCAAAAACTGGGGACAAGCCCTAAAACTGGGGACAAGCCCAAATATATTTGTGTAAACTAGAGTATGGCCCAAACTGTCCACTATCCCAACATGAGTGACATGAAAATACCAAAACCTTAGCTAACGTGAAAACGTTAGAAACCTTAGGAATGGATGTATGGTACGTCTACCATTATACTTAGGATCCTACATATAGCCAACAACAATAAAATTGCCAGCTCCTAAAGCGAGTACTAGTCACATTGCCTCGAACTATACTTGGATAACGTGCGCAACTGGCGAGGGTGTCAAACCCTAATTCGGGTGAAAGGTGAAGACCTTTAAACCGTCGAAGGTAATGGATACCTTAGACTGGGGACAAGCCCAAAAACTTTGGAGAGGTGGCCAACCCCTTGATCCTCTTCTCATAATGAATTAAATAAATAACTCATGAAATAATAAGCAAAACATTACCAGAATGAGGATTATATATCCTCTGGGGATCCTCAACATGAACAAAGTATCAGGACATCTAAGGATCCTCAATCCTTCTTACATGAAATACTTCTTTAGATGAACAGCATTCCAAGCTCTTGGTAAGAGGTCACCATCCAATGTTAACAAACGATATACCCCTTTTCCTGCCTTAGCTTCAATTAGATAGGGGCCTTCCCATTTTGGTGCTAGCTTGCCATCAGTAGGATTTGTGGTATTTTGGAATGCCTTCCTCAATACCATGTCACCAACTTGAAACTTCCCGATCCTGACATTCTTGCTGTAAGCTCCAGCCATCCTTTGTTTATAGCTAGCTAACCTTATCCTTGCCAAATCCATGAGTTCTTCTATGGTATCCAGGTCTTGAGCCAAGTTTTTAGTATTTCCTTCAGGATCACGGATGCTTGTTCTTGTAGTAGGGACTACCATCTCTGTAGGGATCACAGATTCAGCTCCAAATACTAAAGAGAATGGGGTTTGACAAGTAGCATTCTTAGGAGTTGTTCTATCAGCCCATAATACACATGGTAACTCTTCTGCCCATTTCCCTTTTCTTGGATCCGAGCTTTTTCTTCAGGTTGTTGATGATGATCTTGTTGGAGGATTCTGCCTGACCATTAGCTTGTGGGTGGATAGGTGTTGATGTTATCATCCTAATCCCCCAGTTGTCACAAAAGTTAGTAGTTCAGTTCCCAATGAATTGGGATCCATTGTCATAAACAATTTCAGAAGGTATTCCAAATCTAGTAATGATATTTCTTTTGATAAAGGATATAACTTCTTTTTCTCTAACTTGTGCAAAGGCTTCAGCTTCTATCCATTTGGAGAAATAATTAGTCATGGCCAACATAAATACTTTTCCTCCTGGTGCCTTAGGAAGTTTGCCAACTATGTCCATTCCCCATCTCATGAATGGCCAAGAAGAGGATATAGGATGCAGAGGCTCTGCTGGTTGATGTAGGATATTGTTGTGTCTTTGACAAGCATCACATTTATTTGCATACTCCACATCATCGTTCTTCATTATGGGCCAATAATATCCTGTTCTGAGGACCCTTGAAAACAGTGCTCTTCCCCCAGTTTGATTCCCACAATCTCCTTCATGAAAATCGTTCAAAACCTCTTGAATCTCTAGATCCTCAATGCATCTTAAATATGGACCTGCAAGAGATCTTTTATATAAGATGTTATTTAATAATGTGAATTGAGATACCTTAATTTTGAAGGCTCTAGGATTTTCTCCAGCAGGAATTTCTCCATTTTGTATATATTTCAGGATAGGAAGGATCCAGGATCCTGAACTTGACTGTGCACCATCACTGGGTATAATCGCAGAATCTTCCACTATCTCCATGGCTATGTTATCCTCAATTGAAGGGGTTAAAACATGGATGATGGGTATTTTCACATCCTCTAGAATCTTCAATAATGATCCAAGATTAGATAGGGCATTAGCTTTTGCAGTCTCTTCCCTGGGTACCTGTGTTAAACTAAAAGAAGCAAAGGATCTGCCAATTTCTTGACTATTTCTAAATATTTGATTAGCCTTTCACCTTTGCAGCATAAGAACCGTTATAATGGTTAGTAATTAATAGAGAATCTACATGTACTTCAAGATACCTGATTCTCATATGCTTGGCTAATTGCAAACCTGCTATCAAGGCCTCATACTCAGCCTCATTATTGGTGGTTTGAAATTCACAAGCAATTGATTGGGGTATAATGTCCCCCTATGGCGATTTTAGTAGTATGCCTAGTCCAGTTCCCTTGATATTTGAAGCTCCATCAGTGAAGAGTGTCCAAGGATCCTTGGTCTCCTCAAGTTGTTGAACTTCTAATTCAGCTTCCCTTTGTAGATCACTGTTGAAATCAGCCACAAAGTTAGCTAAAGCTTGGGACTTGATGGAAGTCCTAGGCTCATACTTAATGTTATATGTACTAAGCTTGACTGCCCATTTTGCCATCTTTCCCGACATTTAAGGTTTCCTGAGAACATTCTTGATAGGAAAGTTAGTTTTAACAACAATAGGATGAGTTTCAAAATAATGTCTAAGTTTAGTAGATGTCATGATTAAAGCAAGAATAAGTTTCTCTAAGTGAGAATACATGGACTCAGCATCAAGTAGACTTTTACTTACATAGTATACCGGATGTTGAGAGCCTTCATGATCCTTAACTAGGACCGCACTTACTGCCTTAGTGGAAACAACCAAATATAAGGATAATGTTTCCCCATTTTCTGGTTTCATTAGAGCTGGTGCTGAGGATAGGTAATCCCTGAGGGCTTTGAGGGCATTCTCATGCTTCTTAGTCCATTCGAACTTTTTATTCTTCCTCAGGATATCATAGAACTCTTTGCACTTTTCTAAGGACTTCGAAATGAATCTGTTCAAGGCTACGATTCTTCCTGTCAACCTTTGTACATCCTTAGCATTGGCAGGAGGCTTGATGTTCACAACGGCCTTGATTTGTTCTGGACTTGCCTTTATTCCTCTCTTTGTAACCATGTATCCTAAAAATTTACCAGCTTTAACTACAAAATGGCATTTGGAAGGATTCAGTTTCATGTTGTATCTATCAAGGATATCAAATGCTTCTTCTAAATCCTTCAAATAATCCTCAGCTCTTTTGGACTTGACCATCATTTCGTCTATGTAGACTTTCATTGTGTTTCTAATCTGCTCTTTGAACATCATATTCACTAGCCTTTGGAATGTGGCACCTGCATTTCTCAATCCAAAAGGCATAGCAATATAGCAATATATACCAGTGGGAGTCATGAAAGTTGTGTCCTCTTGGTCAGATGGTTCCATAAAAGCATCCATAAAAGTTAACAACTCATGACCCGCCGTAGCATCCACCATGGAGTCAATGTGGGGTAAAGGGAAAGGATCCTGTAAGTCAGTAAAATCAACGCATACCCTCCACTTTCCATTCTTTTTATGAACAACTACCACATTGTCTAGCCATCTTGGATACTTTACCTCTCTGATCATACCTGCTTTGAGCAATTTGTCTACCTCTTCTTGAATAATAGCATTTCTTTCGGGTGAAAATTTCCTCGTTTTCTGGTGTATTGGCTTGAAAGACCTGTCAATACCAAGTTTGTGAGTAATAACATCCTTAGATATACCGGTCATGTCTTCATGTTTCCAAGCAAAGGTAGTTTTTCTTCTGCTCAAGAAGGATATTAAATCATGTTCACTCTTATCCAGGATCCCGGATCCTATAAAAGCTTTGGATTCAGGATCCTTCGGGTTCAACAGCTCATCCTTGACGTCTTGCTCTCTTGCCTCCATGACGTCCCTTGGAGGATACTTTAATTGCTATGCTTCCCTAGGCTTGGAGGCTGGTTTCATCAAAGAAGTGTAGCAATTCTTCACCTCTTGCTGATCACTCTCTAACTTCACCACACCCCATGGAGTTGGGAGCTTGACACATTGATGATATATTGAGGGAACGACCTTCATATCGTGTATCCATGGCTTACCAAGGATAACATTACAGCAAGATAAGCAATCAATAACACAGAATTTTTGAACAGAGTTCACTCCCTCTATATAAATAGGAAGTTTGATGTCCCCCAATGTATTCTTTGTCTCTCCACTGAATCCCACAAGGACAGATGATCTTGGAACAATGTCTGATTCAGGTATATTCATTCTTTTGAGGACATCTAACTGTATTATGTTCACCGAACATCCCTCATCAATGAGAATCCTGCGAACAAAATGGTTAGAGATAAATAATGTAATAACTAAACCATCGTGATGAGGATCCTATATGTCCACACGGTCATCATCATCAAAGGATATCACTTTCTGCTAGATAAGGATGGAGGTCTGAACAGGTATGTCCCCATTCTCCATCTTTGTTTCCTTTGCGTGTCTCTTAGCTGCTGAGAATGAAGTTCCACAGATATCAGAACCTTCGGAGATGAAGCGGATGATTTGAGCAACAACTAGTGGAGGAGGAGCCTTTTCAGGAACTTTCTCAGAATCCTGGATCCTTGATTTCTTCCTTCTAAGTAACTCCTTCAAGTATCCTTTGCTCAAAAGATAACCAATCTCCTTCCTTAATGCTATGCATTCATCTGTGAGATGACCAAAGTCCTCATGATAAGCACACCACTTTGATTTATCTTTGGTAGCAGCTGGCTTGTCACTCTTCCTTGGCCATCTAGCTTTGTCACCTAAGTTCTACATAGCATGGATTAGTTCATTATTATCAGCAGCAAAACAATATTTGGAGATAGGAGGATAATCCTCATCGTCTTCCTCTTGTTCCATAGCGTGCACATTCTGATTGTCAGGTTTGTTGTATGACTTGGATCTGTTATTCTTGAAATAGGATCCTGGTTTGTCTTGCTTTGAGGATCCTAACAACCTCTCCTAAATCCTTTTGTCATCCTCTAAACGGATGAACCTAAGGGCCCTGTTCCTTACCTCATCTAGGTTCCTGCAAGGTGTCATAACAAGATCATCATAGAATTGAGAATCTTTTAGTAAACCCATTTTAAAAGCTTCAACAGCAGTAGCAATGTCTAAGTTAGGGATTTCTAAGGATTCTCTACTAAATTTAGTTATATAATCCCTTAATGATTCATTATGACCTTAGGTGATCCTATATAAGCCACTAGTTAACCTTTCAAATGTTCTACTACATGAAAACTGATTATTGAACAAGTTAACTAAATGAGAAAACAAAGTAATTGAGTAAGGAGGAAGACTTAGCAGCCATTTCAAAGCTGATCTAGTTAATGTGGATCTGAAACCCTTGCAAAGGCAGGCTTCCATTAACCTTTCTAGAATGGGGTTGATCTCCATTATTTCCCTATGTTGTGCCACATGTTCTTCTGGATTGGTGGTACCGTCATACAGCTTCATATTAGGTGTTTGGAACCGTTTTGGTATCTCAGCATTACATATGGGTGGTGTAAAGCGAGACACCTTGTGACTTCCATCCGGGATCTCATGAATGGGTTTAACCACTCCTGGGACACTGGATATCATATCCTTAAGCTTTTGTAACTCCCTAGCCATGGCCTGATTGATTCCTCATTCCTGCATAAGACCATGGTTAGTGCCATAAGATGTATTGAAAGTGTTACCTCCTGAGTGGTTTGGAATTGGAATCCCCGAAGTGTATCCAAAATGAGGCAGTTCTGGTGCAAGAGTTGGACCAGATGAAGTGATTGTCTGCATGGGAATGAAGTCTCCCACATGAATCTCAGAACTTCCAGTTTGTTGACTCCCTGAGGATCCTTGATCCTGGAAGATGTTGGATCCAGGATACATTGATGTTGAAGGTCTTCTAGGATATTCCATGGATCCTTGAACCTGCGATGGGGATCCCTGATGCTGAGGGTAGGATCCTTGAGCTGAGAGCATTCCCATATATCCTCCCAAACTAGAGAAGGATCCTTGATGCTGAAAAGAGGATTCTTGAGGATGGAAGTAGGATCCTTGAGCCTGCGTTATGGCTGATGATCCATATTGCAAACTTGATGATCCTTCTTAATACTGGACACCTGATGCCTTGGTGTGTTGGATGGTTGTTGGTGGAGTAATAAAATCCAACGACCTAGGTATCATTGGGGAGTGATCCTCCGCTGACTTCCTCAATTTCTTGATTTCATCAATCTCACGAAGGATCCTACCATTAGTTTCATCCTGCAGTTGCATGTATCCTCTCATCTACAAAATCAAAGAATAAAGATGTCGCAACCCCCGGCCCCTATCTTCTGGGAATTGGTGACCGCGAGGTCAGATTCAGTGGTATCAATGGTTTATCATTTTGGCAGCAAAATTTACATCGGGACCGTAGTTAGGAAATATTTTATCAGAGTAAAATACCACATTTTTATAATAATAAGCACATGGGTAAAACCCAAGTTTCTAGTACAAACATGTTTATAGGGATAAACCCTATTTTATTTAAATAAAACATCTTCTTTATTTAGGTAAATTTTATAACCAAATTTTTCCAAGCCTTCAGTGCTGTCCAGCTGGCTTCTATTTGGCTTTCACATTTTGTTACCTGAAACGCGTTTTAAAAAACATTTGTCAGTGGGAAATACTGGTGAGTGAATCCCAGTTTAATCAAAATAGGTTTTATCATTGTATAGTATTGAGGGCGATCTCGCAATTATATTTGTTTCCAATTCTTACTTTAATTACCACCCACGGTACTGTCAACCCGACTTGTGGTCATGTTACTACTCACAGTGTAGTAACAAATTTTGTATACAAAACCCCAACATACCGATGATAATTGTAGAATTACAAATACTCAATAACTGTTAATCATAATATCAAACAATTGAGGTTTTGTAAAAACAGTTTGCAAAAAGGTTTATAAAAAGGAGATTACTCACATTGCTATTTTAGATTTTTCCCTGTGGTTTCCTGGTTATAATCTATTGATTAAACAATGCACACGCGTTAGTATAATAACCCAATTTACATTAGTTATACCCTTCTCGAGACAGAACTCCAACGACTACGTCGGGGAGAGCCTCAACAGCCGTTACGGAGCACTAGATCAATCGGGCAGCGTATCTAATATGTAACGGGGGTTAAAATACTTACAACGAGGCAGAGCTTCGCTAATTAGGGGGGTATTATGCCTGATATAATTCTATTACTTCGAAAATTTGAGAGAGAGAGATCGAGATATGAGCGATTTTAAATGAAGGCTGATGGTTGCTATTTATAGTGTTGATCAGACACTTCGTCGCGCCCCGCCAGGAACCATTAAAAATTGTTTTTATTTTATTTTTATAAAATTAAAGGTATATCGGGTCAAATATCGTATACGGGGTATATTTTAGGAGTGTCGAAATTATTTTAGGAGGGTTGTTATATCCTCCCCACCTTGTTTTAGAACTTGTTCTCGAGATAATCTGAAACAGGTGTGGATATTTCCTCTGTATCTTTGATTCAAGCTCCCATGTATACTCTGGTCCTCTCTTGGAATCCTATTTTACTTTGACTAGAACTAATCTCTTGTGTTTGAGATTATTGACTTTCCTATCTTTAATCTGTAGTGGCTTCTCTACAAACTTAAGCTTTTCATTTACCTCTATGTCCTTAAGAGGTACCACTAGTGATTCATCAGCTAAGCACTTTTTGAGATTACATACATGAAATACATCATGTATTCCTGGCATTTCCTCTGGTAGTTGTAGCTGATAAGCTACAGGTCCTATTCTTTTAATAATCTCATAAGGTCCAACATACATGGGGCTTAGCTTTCCCCTCTTGATGAATCTGACTACTCCTTTCCAAGGAGAAACTTTTAATAATACCTTGTCTCCTACATGGAACTCTAATGGCTTTCGCCTGTTGTCAGCATAACTCTTTTGTCGATCGCGTGCTGCTTTTAGTCTTTCCTTGACTTGAATGATCTTGTCCGTTGTTTCTAATACTATCTCTGGTCCAGATATTTTCTTTTCTCCAATCTCTGCCCAACAGACTGGAGTTCGGCACTTTCGTCCATAAAGTGCTTTGAAAGGTGCAACATTAATACTGGTATGATAGCTGTTGTTGTAGGAAAATTCTATTAATGGTAAGTGGTCGTCCCAATTTCCTCCGAAATCAATCATGCAAGCTCTAAGCATATCTTACATCGTCTGAATTGTCCTTTCGCTTTGTCTGTCCATTTGTGGATGATAAGCGGTGCTTAGATTTAGCTTGGTTCCCATCTCTTTTTGGAAACTTGTCCAAAAATGAGAAGTAAAACGGCTATCTCTATCAGAAACAATGGATAAAGGAATTCCATGTAATGAAACTATTTCATTTACATACAATTTGGCTAAATGTTCCATAACAAAGGTTTCCTTCATTGGTAAGAAATGAGCAGACTTGGTTAACCTATCTACAATCACCCAAATTGTATCATTACCTTTTCGTGTCTTGGGTAATTTGGTAACAAAGTCCATTGTTATCAATTCCCATTTCCATACAGGCATTTCCAATGGCTGTAATAAACCTGAGGGTTTCTGATGCTTAGCTTTAACCTGTGAACAGGTTAGACACTTAGCAACATAAGCTGCTATATCCTTTTTCATTCCTATCCACCAATTTTTTTTTCTTAAATCTTGATACATCTTATCACTTCCAGGATGCATCGTTTACTTAGACTTATGGGCTTCTTCTAATATTCGGTGGCGTAGGTTTCCTAATTTAGGTATCCACATCCTTTCCTAATGGAATCTCCAAATTCCATCTGTTCCTTTTTCTAGTTCCTTACTCATTCCTTTTAATTTTTTAGTATCATCCTTGATTACTGATTCTTGTATGGCTCTAATTTCCTAGTTTAAATCTATCTGCAGATTTAATTTAAGAGAACGTACTCTTTTTGGTTTCTCATGATACTTTCGACTTAAAGCATCAGCTACTACATTAGCTTTTCTAGCATGATACTGGATATTACAATCATAATCACTAAGAAATTCTATCCAGCGTCTTTGTCTCATATTCAACTCTTTTTGCCCAAAAATGTACCTTAGACTCTTATGGTCAGTGAAGACAACAAATTTATTTTCATATAAATAGTGTCTCCAAATCTTAAGGGCAAAAATTATGGCTCCTAATTCTAAATCATGGGTTGTATAGTTTTCTTCATGATTCTTAAGTTGTCTAGACGCACAGGCTATAACCTTTTGTCGTTGCATCAACACACCTTCATATCCTAACTTAGAAGCGTCACAATAGACTTCAAAGTCTTTAGTTCCTTCTGGTAATGCTAGTATGGGTGCATTGGTTAATCTTTGCTTAAGAATTCTAAAGGCTTCTTCCTGTTTTGGTCTCCATTCAAACTTAACAGACTTACAGGTTAACTTGGTTAAGGGAATGGCTATTCTAGAAAAATCTCGGATAAAATTGTTTTTGTTTTATTTTTATAAAATTAAAGGTATATCGGGTCAAATCTCGTATACAGGGTATATTTTAGGACGTATAGGGATACTCCAAATATTTTAGGAGTGTCGGAATTATTTTAGGAGGGTTGTTAAAAAAGATCACTGTTAGTACGTGTAGAGGAAGAAACAACAGTAGTTGCTTTTGTGAAAACGGGGGTTGGCTTCTTCGAAGCATTCTCGGCATTTTTCTGAGATGCAAAAGGAGCAGGAGGCAATGGTGGAATGCCCTGTGATGAAGTGATCGCCGGCATGGAGCTTGAAGAAGTTTTTCCCTAAGAATCCATGTGGTTGGTGGTAATGAACAAGAATGAGCAAAATGAACAAGTTTTTCAAAGATGAAGCACCAATATCCCCACGGTGGGCGCCAAACTGTTTTGGTTAAAAATCACACCAGGATAATGTAACTAAATCTGATTTTTGTGAGGTTGAGTGCTTGATTAGATGAACAAATGTATGAACAATTATCAAAAGGAAATGACAATGAACACAAGGATTTGTACGAGGCAAAAGCCATTGATCAATGTATGATCTCCGGCATAAAAAAACCTCAGATAGTGAAAACTATCACTATCAACTATATTAATAAAAAATGTTACAACTTTGGAAGTATCGAGCTTGTTACAATAATTTCTAGTGTGAGTGTGTATACGAAAGAGAGAGAGTAGCAGAAGTGTTCTCTGTCAAAAATAGTGCCAGTGCCTTCTAATTTAGCTCAATACCCCTAATAATCTAGCTAAAATTATCCTCAACTAACTATCCGAATTTTCAGCTATGTACCCACGTTCACCACCAACGGTCTTCAACCCATGCACGTGCGAAAAAAGAGAGCATATTTCCCTTGAATCTCGGTTGGAATAATTCTTCTACGAAATGCACTTGCAAAACAAAGCCAAAGGGTAGTGGAAACAATTGTTAGTTTAAGAATACCAATGGGGATCCGTGATCCTTAGTCTTCCTGCACCATTTCCTGAGGATCCGTGATCCAGGCCAAACAGAGGATACATGATCCATTAGCACTAAAATTCTATCCCCAACAATCACTGTTCTTCATCTTCCTTAATCAATCGATCTTCATTTTCCACATGGTTCTCTGCCTTTTGGGCAAGATTTAATCATAGTTACATCATGGAATGATCTCAACCCTAGTCGACGATTCTACTCTTGTCTAAGCATGGTAATGTATACTATTACCGATTTGAAAATTTTAGGGCTTAAAAAGTTTCATCCTTTTTTCACTACAGAATCCCAATTGTGGAAGATTTAAAGGGTGGTGGACCCACCAATGTGCAGTCGTGCAGTGGTAATTATTCCAGGGCTTCTAAGACACAGAAACCAAGTTGATGTTGAGTTAGGCAAGATGCGGGAAAAGAATCGGCTGAAGAACAAGATCATTATGGTTCTTTTGACAGTTTTAGGGTTTGTGTGTTTTGGATGTATGTTAAGGCTTGAATGTATTGGATAGTCCCTATGTTAAGCTTTGAAAATGTGATGGATGTTGTAATGTCTTTAGTGCAATGAATAGTCCCTATGTTTTTGAAAATGTGATGCATGTATGTAATGTATTTAATGTCTTTAATGTTGGAAATGTGGTTGGTGAAATATGGATAGCATTCAATGTGTAAGCAGGTTGTTTGAAGTAATTATGTGGTTTGTGAAGATATGTGGACAACAATTAATGTTCAAAGCAATGTGCAGTCAGTTTAAAACCTGTTGAAATTGTGCAAAACTTGTGAAAAGTGCAAAATGTATTGGTCAAAACTTGTGCAGTTCCAACATGTGCACACAAGAACCTGTACTACATTCTGCTTTAACTAGTTCATAACTTGTTACAATTATAAGACTTCCAAACATGTGCAAATTTACAAACATTAAACACCAAATATAACATTCAAGAAACATAACAAAACTTCATATTGTCCAATATGTGCATATAAGAACATGTTGCAAACATTCATTAAACTCTAGACCATAAAAAATGAACCAAAACTGAAATAACAACAAACAGTCATTAAAATACTAAACCACAAACTTGAAACTGTTGACCATTAAACATTAAACCATACAAGATAACCTACATTAATATCATCAAGATAACAAGTCCAAAGTATGATGATAATTGTCATAAGTGTTTTAAATAGACATGATAAATAGCAAAAGATTGCATCATTGTTTTAAGATAACCCAAAAACCATAACCCTTATACAGTTGGACCAGCCTCAGTAGCCTGATTACCATCTTTCTTCTTCTTACCTTTCTTCCCTTTCTTTAGCCGGTTAACTTTTCTGGTCCTTCCACAAGTTCTTTGGTTGTGGCCCATTAAACTACACTTTTTGCACTTCACGGACTTCCATTTTCTTGTTAATTTCCCACCAACCTCAGCTTGGTCCTTATCAGCTTCAACGCCCCTGTTTCTCTTGTTTCTTGATTGGGAAGCCCTTTCAATGTCATTTTGCAACTCAACAGCATCCTTCCTTCTTGTCTTCTTAGGTCTGCCAATAGGTGTGTGGTGCAAAGGTGGGATCTGTGTGGTAAGAACCTGTGATTTTGGCAACAATTCTCCACCATTTATGGCACCAAAGGTATGCTTGTAAACCCTCTTCTATGTTTCAAAATAGTAACATTCATAAACCCATGATTCTGGGGGTCCAACCTCTTGACCATTCATTGCCATGTCCCAATTGAGAGCCATAGTACGCCTACAAGGGATTCCTGAAACTTCTCATTCCCTGCAAGTGCAAACCCTATCCACAACATATTGTTATTTGTTGCAGCGCCATCCTAGGTGACCTTACCACTTACCTGATACTTTGACCCACCACCCCACTTAACATTATAATTTGTAGCTAGGGTCTTTGTTGTATAAAAAATCTTTGCAACTCTAGGAGTTAGTGGAGCATTAGTCTGCTGAATCACCCTGATAACATTCACAATCCTCTGCATTAAATACTCTCTGACAAAATCCAAAGAAGAAATTATAAGCTTGTCTCTACCATTGACTGTCCTTGCATTCAAGACTTCACATATATTGTTCAACACCACATCAGATTATGCCCTACCTGTATATCAAATTACCAAACCAAATGATCAACACCTCTACATCTAAATTGAATATTTGAGCAATAAACTGCAGTTTTGATATGCAGATAGTAGTAAATATACTTGTAAAATAAGACTTGCTCCAGTGAATGGGTGGAATACTTGCCAACCAGTTATATGCTTCAATATTGTACAACCTCAACTCCTCCATATTCATTTCAAAATTTGGAACTGTATAAGCATTAACAGCATTCCAAAGATAATCCTTGAAAGTTTCATGTTCTTGCATTTGTGCCTTAAGCAGAATCTATGCTCAGCTGCTGGAAATACCTAATTTATGGCTGGTATTATTCCTTGTTTCATTAGATTACAAGCATTAATCAAGAGAAAATAGACTTACCATAATTGGTGAATATAATACAATACCTTTTGCATGTCAGAAATGAAGGTGAAATTTGCATTAAGTGGAAGATCCAAGTCATCTTTAAGACACTCTAGGAACTACATCCCGGAGTCTTTGTTCTCAGTCTCAACAATTCCATAAGCTAATGGATAAATTCCATTGTTGGGATCTAAACCAACTGCAGTTAGCATCTGACCAGGGTAAGGTCCTTTCATAAATGCCCTATATAACCCCAATAGTTCCCTCCTATACACTTTAAACCCTTCTTTCAATGGTCCTAAACAAACATAAACCCTCTTGAAGATCCTTGTGGGTGCATGTGGGTTACACTCAGGCTCAACAAAAAATTTTACTATTATACCTGGATTGGTCCTGTACAGTTCCATGACAAAGTCCCTCAGGCTAGCATACTGGTCTTTAAAGTCCCCTTGAAGCTTCTTTGTAGCCTTGAGCTTTGCCCTAAAAGCCTGTAATCAGTTTAAAATTAGATAAGGGTTTGTATATCAAGAGAACAAAAACAAGCAAAAATTAAGGTTTATATATTCATTTTTGTCATAGATAGCTCATACTTCCTCCCAAGCTCTTCTTGTAGCCTACTTACTGAAATATTAGGGTTGGCGGCAATGTGATTCATCACAAACTCTGGTTTAGCCAAGAAGGTAGAATTGAAGGGATGTATTTTTCTGCATGTCACACACTTGTGATCTGGTTGGTAAGTCTTCACCACCCAAGTCTCATCTTTATCGTTCAATCTAGGCAAATATAGAACCCAAGGACAATTTACACTATTTAACCTACCTTTCCATTTATCATTGCATGTTTCCAATCCCTTTTTAGACCCTTTTTTTGTCCTACTACACCCTACAGAAGATTCCTTACTTTTTATGCTACTTGCAGATTCTTTATGAATACCTGGCCCACTTTGGCTGGGCCTAGTTGGATTTGACCCACAAGTGAACGAAGGAAATTTACCCTCACAAACCACTCTAATTTCTTTTATCATTTCTTAAAAAAGACAGTGCCCTCCTAGTCTCAATGGCATGTTTGTTTATCTTGACTTTTGCCACTTTGGATGTTGGAAACATTTGACCAACATAAAAGGTCACTTGGGATGTGGATTGTCCACCCTTCTTTTTCCTCTTCAACTCCCTTAGTTTCATACTTCTCCTAGTTTCAAAATCATCCGTTGACTCATCTGTCAAGCTGCTAAAAGACTCAAAACTGAGATTTTCACCATCTAATAACTCATCACTAATACTCCCATCATGGTTGCCAACAGACTCTAACTGAGATCCTATAAATTCCTCACCCCTGTCAACATTTGCATTGTAGTCCATCCATAGTCTCTAACCCTTCTCTAAAGTCACTATCATCTGAATCATCACCCTCAGATGATTCATCATCATCAGCCTCACCACCCTCAGCATGCTCAGACTCACCAACCTTTTCATTTTGTTTGTCAGCCTGATACAAATCATTACCATCTACAGGAAAATCGTTTAAGAAATTTTCATTTTCAAAATCATAACTAAAACTGTTAGTGAATGATGTACCCTCAATAGCAGCCTCATTACCATCTACATTAGCCTCTACACCACCTACATTAGCCTCTACACCTTCATTAGTTACCTTACAAGCCTCTACAACACCTGCATTACCCTCTACAACTTCATTAGTTGCATTAACAGCCTCTACACCACCTGTATTACCCTCTACAACTTCATTAGTTATATTAACAACTTTTACAACTTCATTAGTTTCCTTAACAGCCTCTACAACTTCATTAGTTACCTTAACAACCTCTACGACTTCATTACTTACCTTACCAGTCGCCTCAACACCATCTACAACCACATTCACATCCATATGAAGTTTCTTTCTTCTTAGCCTTTGAATATTATTAATAGCTCCCCCTTCAGTTTCTACTTTTTCAATAACCACTTTAGATGATTGTGTAGGACTAAAGTAATTTTTAACCTTAGTTTCACCATGTTCTATAAAGACGTTAATTACTTTGTTATTTGCTACATATTTGCCCGAAGTCCTAACATCACCATCATTCCCTAAAGGGCATAAGCCAAGGTCTAAATCTAATTTAGGAATCCTAAAATGGTAGTACAATTTAACCTCAGAAACATATAGTTCAAGTTCTCTCACCACCTAGTCGATTTCATGCACCGAAAATTCATCAATGTTGCAGTAGTCAACATAAGTAGCTTTCCCAAGAGAGTATTTTCTTCCTGGTGACAGAGTACAGCAGCGCTCGAGAAAGCTACAAGTGTATTGGCTCAACTTGAACGAGAGTTATCTCGGTGTAGTGAAACTGCTTCTGCCCATTTGGTGAACAACTCTATTGCTACTAAAATGAAACATTTTCCCCTCGAGGGAGTGGTTATTTTCCCAATGAAATCACACACCACCATGAAGAAGTTTTAAACTGAATAAGTTCTCATAACCATCTGCACATACATAAAACCCACATTAAGGTTTAAATTTAGAGATATTATTAGAGTTTTAACCATTCTTTATTTATCTAGATTGCATGCTCTTCCACATATACCATTCTTGCACAAAATAAAGTTAGTGTTTTAACCATACATACCGTAAACAGTCTCTTGTACAAAGGGCTTCACATACTCAGACTTGGACCGTATTTGCCACTTACGATTGTTCTTTGGATGTTGAGGACCATCCTATTTCGTTTTTTGTTAAATGATTTCGATGATCAATCAGATTTAGGGTTTAAATTGTGAAGAAATAAGGGAAAGAAGATGAATTGGAATCGGTGTCGGGGAGGAGGGAAAACAACTGACAATGAGGGAGTAGGGGTGCAGGCATGCTTTTATAGTTTGGACATAAAGAATCAGATGAAAATACCCTCATGTGATAAGCACATGGGGTGACTTAACAAAGAAAACAAACTGAAGTTAGACCCAGTGACTATCCGAGAATGAAATTTGAAAACTTGAGGACTATAGAGGTAATTTTAAAACTTAGGGACTAAAGATGAAAAAGGGGCAGACCACAGGGACTATCTGGGCATTTTTCTCAAATAATACTTTTTTATCAATTCTTTAATCTCAAATATCTTATATATAAATTACTAGATTATAGATCTCGTGTAATAGACAGATGTAAAGATAAATTATGTAATTTTATAATAAAGTGTATTCAAATTTACTTAACTAAATTATTTTTATCACATACTTCAAACTATAGTGATATTCATAAATTAAATGAGCAAATGCCATTTGGTAGTATTTATAAAACTTTATTAGTATTTTTATTGTAACAAATTAAAAAAAAATCTGACCATTTTACCCTTCACTAAATTGGAGGGAAAAAACAAAAGAGTTGGATGTTAACTGAAAAACTAACCAGATTTTGCTTTTGGATGAAAATGACAATAAAATTGAAACCATGGGGACCCATAATAAAAATGTTTAAGTTTTGAACTAAAATGGTAAAACTAACTAAACCTTAAGGACCATTTTAGCAGTTTACACTTTCATTTAGGCTATAGGGTGTGGTCATGACCCTCATGACCACCATGATCCTCCACGTCAGCGTCATGCCATCGCCCTCTAATTCACCATCCAACCACTATCCTAAGGGTGTGGTCATGACCCAAACCACTATCCACCCATTTTTTGTGTGCAATATATTTATTTATTTTAAATAAACAACAAATGAAATTAAATAAATTTTAGTAATAAAAGTACATAACATTCAAATTAATAAAAAAAAATAACATCCAAATTTAAACTATATATTATAAATTGAGAAAAAAAAACTACTCGTTGTTGTTAACCCGACCAAATTGCCAAACATGTTCAACCAAATCTGAACAAAGATGGTTATGCGTAGTCTCGTTGTATAACACCCACATGTTATATTCTTGTTGCCCTTCATCAACTGGTACAACATTCTCATGAATGTCGTTAGGATCATATTCACATATAGCGTTACCTTCGTCTTCATTAATCATGTTATGCAGCAAGATACAAGCATACGTATAATATCTCAATGTTTTGAGTTCAAGTGCTCGTGCTGGGTTTGAAACTATGTGCCATATTTGTTGTAGAACCCCAAATAGACGCTCAACATCTTTCCTAGCAGATTCTTGACATTTTGCAAATTTCTTTGTTTTTTCATCTTCTGGATACGGTATAGTTTTAACAATCGCTGTGTATGTTGGGTATATTCCATCAACTAGATAATACTCGTGCTTGTATTCTACTCCTGAAACCAAAAACCTAGAATCAAGCCCCGTACCGTTAATGATATCATTGAAAACAACTGACTGACCAAGAACGTTAATGTCGTTATTCGAACCAGGAACACCAAAGAAAGCATGCCAAACCCAAAGATCATTTGATGCCACGGCTTCTAGAATTAATGTGGGATGACCATGATCACCTCGAGTAAATTGATCTCGCCATGCATTAGGGCAATTACGCCAAGGCCAATGCATACAATTTGTGCTACCAAGCATACCAAGAAAAGCATGTTTACTTTCATGTGCCTAGTACAACTTTATGATGTCATTCTTTGTTGGCCTTCATAAGTACTTCGTGCTATATAGCTTGACCGCCCCTTTGCAAAATTGATACAAACTCTCTCGTGGTTCTATCAGACATCTTCAAATATTCATCCCACATGTCGCTACTTGTACCGTAAGCCAATTGGCGAATTAGCCAAATCGTTGGCTATATGTAAGAAAAGACGACGGCTCATTCGGAAACGACGCCTAAACATTTCATCCGTGTATACCGGGTTTTCGGCGAAGTAATCGGCCATCAACCTATCGTGGACACCTACATATTTTACAAAGATATAAATTACACTAAGATATAAACTGTACTTCAAAAAATATAATGCACGAAAAAATACCTTCACGGTCCCTATTTAAACATTGTTGTCGTTTTCTCCGTTTGGACGAGAATTCTTCCTCCTTTATAATTATTTGTGTCGTTTCCATCACCACGTTAAAAAAAATTCGTTGATTTCTTCGGAAGAAGTTGGTGACGCCATGGTGGTGGGATAACCTGTTTCTTCTTTTTCTTTGCTACTGTAGGTACAAATAATATAACCGATTTAGCCCAAATTACATGAGAAATCTATAACAGAGTTGTCCAAAAATTGAAAAAAAAATTAATTTAATCCATAAAATATAAAACTGAACAATTTCGTTACAACTAGAAAATATAAAAAATGACAGCGACATAAATTCAAGACGAAAACTAGAAAATATAAAAAATGATAATGACATAATTTAAAGACCCCATTTTTGAGCAATTTTCGCCTTCATTTTTTGCAACACTTCTTTATCTTTTTCCGGGACCGAGTCGATGCTTGTCGCCATTAGCTTAAACTCTTCATGATCGGCCGCTTCTTGCATTTCTTTTTCTTTCAACTTAAGTCTCGCCGCTTGTATTTCGTTAAATTCAGTGAGCTTTCTCATCAACTTATCCACCTTCGTTTCACCCGGAGTTTCATTTTTTGTCGACGCCTCTTTCTTTTTTGCCGCCGCTTCCTTTTTTGCTTTGTCTCTACCATTTGGGCGCTTCAATTCCGGAATCTCTGTCACTTCATCGTCAAACTCGGGTTCGTCATTAATATTAATATGGCAACACACATCCGAATCACCGGCACTATTCTCTATCGACTAGAATCTTTAAGACCTCTTTGCTCTTGCCACCTCGTTAGGAACCGGCGCCCACTTGGGACAATTTTTAAAAATTTCCCAAGCCCCTACGTATGTGAACGCACTACGTTCTTTCATATGGTATTTTGACATAGCTATGGCAAAAACCGTTTCATCACTCCCCCCACTTGGCCGATGAATGAGCATTGCTGTAATAACCACAAAACGCCGATATCTTCTTATTCATCTCTCGATACTTTGAGCCCACTGAGTTCACTTCTCGGTACGGTTCTTTTTGCATCAAAGCATGAAATTTGTTGCAAACCTCCTTCTAAAAACTACCAGACTTTTGATTATTACCTAAAAAAATATCAAGGTGTAAAAAATGTTGTTTTATCTAATATTATTTTTGTATAAATAAAAAAGTATAGCATACCTACGATTGGACACGTAGACATATTGGTCCACGCACTTGCCAACGCCATCTCTTTGCTCGATGTCCAAGTTTGACCTCTATCGGTGGTTAAATTATCTTGTTCCGGCCTCTTTAAACGCTTTTTTAAGATGTTTTCTTAGGACTTTGAGGTTGGGTTTCGGGTACAACGTCAATGTCATCCAAAACGTCTAACGAAGGGGTATCGGGTGTCGGTTGCGATTGCGATTAGACTTTTGTATGAATAGGCCGACTTTGGCTTTTTTGGAGCGTTTTAAGTTGTTGCTGATATTGTTGTTGAAATTGGATTTGTTGAAGTTGAAATAAACTAGTAGGTTGCGGGGTTTGAGGGGGTTGCGTGAACGCGTTAGGATTCGAGGTTTGAGAGAGTTGCGTTAACGCGTTAGGAGTCGGGGTTTGAGGAAGTTGGTTGAACGCATTAGGAACTTGATTGTAGCTTGTAAAAGAAAATTGTGGAATCGCCCACATCGGATCAACGGGTGTCGTCCACGGGGTTTGTGACGGGTTGTTCGGGTGGTTTGTTTGTTCGAGTTGCTTGGATCCGTGGTAGTATTAACTATAGATTAATGACACACACATAAACAAAATTGTATAAATCATAAACAAACGAACAGATTCGAGTGACCAACAAACAGATTCAATTCAATAAAATAAAATAAAAACAAATTTGCTGATTTCAAAATTTAAGAAGACATAAAGGGGGCTGATAAAATAAAACTTTTTTTTAGAATGGCAAATAACATTATATATAAATATAAAGAGCCAGCAAGAAACTGGGAAACAAAAACAGACGAAAAAACAACAAGAAAAGGAAACGACCACACTAGAAGCTGCCAGCTACATCAAAAGCAATCCAGTTATCCCACGAAATCTTATTAATCTTCGCTCTGTTACTAATACAAAGAAAGGAGTCTTCTTTAATCTGATCGACCGTCTTCATAATAGGGATAAAATTATTATCTAAGACCATAGAATTTCTAGCACTCCGGATTCTCCAAATTGTAGCCAAAACATCATGGATAAAATAAAACTGACATATGATTATAATATACATCATGGATTCAATCAAATAGAGAAGTAGCTACTTAGTCCCACTATAGTACCTGTAGTATATCGATATTAGTTTTTCTAGATGAATATGATAATTTAAAATACATATTTTTCATCATTCGTATACATAAGTAATTGACAGTGGACCCTAAAATTTGTCGGTGAATTCACTCTACGTTTTACTTCCTCGATTCCTGAAGATTATTTAAATACATAACATATTTTTGTTCCCCTATAATCAACGCCTCAATAAACAAAATCAACGATAAAAAAGATTGTAGATTACGATAAAAAAGATGCACAGTAAACAAGCATGTAATTTGCACAGTAAAAAAGCATGTAATTTGCAGATTACGATTAAAAAGATTGCGATTGTGAATTAAAAGAAAATTTTGCCGCTGTGAATTAAAAAATTACGATTACTATCAAAAGAAAAATACATATCATAGAAAAAAGTACCTGTGGAAAAAAGCAGAACAGTGCAGACGATCGTAAATTGTGAATTGAAAATTTCTTTTTTATGTTGGGGTTAGGGTTTGCGTGAATAATGGAAAAAAGGGGGACGTGGTTGCCGTGGTTTAATCCACGGGAACTACCGTGACTTAATGAGAGGAGTGGTATATAGGTCATGAATAATAGGCCTATGTGGTAAATCATGACCTAAACATAACCCCCACACCTTATAGCGAATTTTTTTCCTACATGCAAAGTTTTATTCCTACAGAGCCAATTTTTCAACAACATGGCATCTTCAAGTACTAAAATATATATTAAAAGGGGAAAGTGAATACGGTGCTGTTAGACGTATAACCTTACGCGCCAAACCCATCAAAACTACGTAGTTTTGATTAAAATCCTTAAGAAGTTAAAATAAATCTTTTATTTTGTCAAATCCCTAAATAACAAAACCAAACAGAACGTGACACCATCTCTGTTCATCCCCAAATCCAAATCCCTAATCTGGCCATGGATTGCGATCTCGAACAAGAGATCTGTTCGCTCGAGGATTCAGGAAGAAAGGGACCATCCATCTCTCCACCTACCTCCAAACCTATCACGTCGGAGATTAATCGATCAGGTATTTGATAATAGATCATGTGTTCAATTAATTAATCTCCCTGTTTTTTATTTAAAAGTTCCTTGGAATGGATTTAGTACTAGTGATCATTTGCTAATCGATTATGTATTCTGCAATAAATCTCCATGTTTTGACTAAAAGTACCTTAAATATCATCATCAGACATGTTTTTTAGAATGTTTTTTTTCCCAGGTTGTTCATCAATTTATCGGTTTCGACATGTTTGTATTTTTGTTGATGCAGAACATTCAGAAGCTATGCTAATGGATTCAAGAGTTCGACCAGAGGAGGAAGCTTTAGACTCGAATTTGATTGATGTTATTGATGCACATGGGTATTTAGTCGTACATAGTGATTCCGATGTTGAAGTAGAGAATATAAAAGAGTTCAACATGGATTTTGTGTTTGAGAAAAAAGTTGATCATGATGTGATCGGGCAGCATTTTGATACTCTTGGTGACGCATATGATTTCTACAATCGCTATGCATTTGTACATGGGTTTGGAATGTTGATCAGTTCTGTTTAAACATAACGGAAAACATGAATAACATACCTGTTACAACGGACAGGCGAGCAGAGAATCCAGTCAGAGATGTAGCCATTGAGTTCGACATACTTGTCAGGATGATCTTGTTCCTCCTTAGGGTGTAATGTTATGATGGTAATGAACCGAAACAAGGGAGGTTTCGATTAGGGAGAGAGAGCCGATTGTGATGTTATGAGGGTTGTGAAATTGTTTAACTTGTGTAACCCTTAAACTCTCTAATAATCTCCTTATATATACATCCAAGAGGAAACCCAATTAGTTAATAAGGGTAATATGGTCCATCAACAATTACCAACTAATTATTAATAGGTTATTTATATATTTTGATCTATATAATATAAATGATTATAATGGATACAAGATTAAATATTATAATAATAATATATTTAATCTCACATTCTCCCACTTAGCCGAGTAATCATTTATCATGAGTATTAGATGAGCCTGGCCAGGAGTTAACACTCATTTTAGCCTTAAACCAAGAACTATAGCAGAGAAATACAGTCGTTGAATCATCATTCGACTCAGGACCCCCATTAGTCATACTATAGCCTCAATTTAAAACCTAATAGTTATGATCAAAATATGCATAAGCCCTTTAGCGTCTGATTTGTATTTATATCTGTCTATATGTCATTACACCGGCAGAACATATGTTAGAGACATACAAAATCAAACTGAGGAAATTTTATTAATTAAAACATAAGCTAGTACAATATGCCATTAAATAAGGTCTTTAGTAAGTCCCATATTCGATACATGTTCTTCGAAAACTTTAGGTGGGAGACCTTTAGTCATCGGATCCGCAAGCATATCTTTAGTACTAATATACTCAATACAAAGATTATTTTCCTCAACTCGTTCACGTACGAACAAATATTTTGTATCGAGATATAAACCAGCTCCAGTCGAACTGTTACTGTTCGAGAAACTAACGGCAGCTGAGTTATCACAGTAAAGCTTCAATGCTCTATAAATGGAATTAACGATTTTGAGTCCAGTGATCAGATTTCTAAGCAACATTCCATGACAGGTTGCGTTGTAAACAGCAATGTATTCTGCCATCATTGTGGAAGTTGTAGTTAACTGTTGTTTATGACTCTTCCATGAGATAGGTCCGCCTGCTAACATAAAGATGTAGCCCGAAGTGGATTTCTTGTCATCTTTGCATTTGGCAAAGTCAGAATCAGAATAACCTACCACGTATAAGTGATCACTTCTTCTATAAGTCAGTTTATAGTCTTTTGTCCCTTGCAGATATCTAAGGACCTTCTTAGCTGATTTCCAGTGATCTAGGCCAGGATTAGTCTGATAAAGGCCTAGCATTCCAGCAATATAAGTGATATCTGGGCGAGTAGAGACTTGAGCATACATCAGGCTCCCGACTACTGACGCGTAAGGTATCTGGCTCATTTGCTCCTTTTCAACCTCTGTTGTCGGACACTGGAATGAACCGAAAACATCTCCCTTAACTACTGGAGCGACGGAGGGTTTGCACTGTTGCATGTTGTAACGTGTAAGGACACGATCTATGTAGGTCTTTTGAGACAATCCTAAGATCCCTTTGTGTCTATCTCGGTGAATTTCGATGCCAATGACGTAAGAAGCATCTCCGAGATCTTTCATGTCGAAGTTATGCGAGAGTAACTGCTTCGACTCATGCAACATGTCTAAACTATTACTCCCACTCATCTTGAGGTAGGTGCATTGATCCACTTGATTCTTCATAAAACCTTGCCTCTTCATGACTTCATCAAACTTGAGGTACCATTGACGTGATGCTTGTTTTAACCCATAAATGGATTTCTTTAACTTACAGACTAGATGCTCCTAACCTTCAGGTTTAAAGCCTTCAGGTTGTTTCATGTAAACATCTTCATCTAAGTCTCTGTTAAGGAAAGCAGTTTTGACGTCCATCTGATGCAGCTCTAAATCAAAATGAGCTACTAGGGCCATAACGATCCTTAATGAATCTTTCCGAGAGACAGGTGAAAACGTCTCTTGATAATCGATTCCCTCTTTCTGAGTGTAGCCCTTTGCAACCAATCTCGCTTTATAGCGTTCAACGTTCCCATTCGGATCCAGTTTTGTTTTGAACACCCATTTACATCCTACAGGTTTAACACCGTTGGGTAATTCTACCAAATCCCAAACCTCATTTTTCTTCATGGATTCAAGATCATCAATCATTGCTTTGTTCCATTCAGAAGACTGATCACTTCTAATGGCTTCATCATAAGAGATAGGATCATTGAGCTTTCCAGCATCCATTTCAGTCAGGTAGGTAACATAATCATCCCAATTAGTAGGCCTTCTTTGCCTAGATGACCTCCTGAGTTGATTATCGGGTTCAGCGTTGTCTTGGTTTTGAGCGTTTGATGTGCCTTCGTTATGAGGTATAATGGGTTCTGATTGTGGAGATGGAATTGGTGCAGTAGCTTCAGGTGCAATTGTTGCATTGGGTACAAGAGGAGTAAACAGAGTAATGGTAAGCGACGAGTCTCCCCCCCCCCCGCGTCTTGTACTTTTTGCAATTCTTCGTAAGGGTTGGTACTGCTCCCACTGACCTTGAAATCCTCCAGGAACGCAGCACGCTTGGTTTCAACAATACGGGTGACATGGGAAGGACAATAGAAACGATAACCCTTCGAATGATCAGGATACCCGATAAAGAAACAGGTAACTGTTTTAGGGTCAAGTTTCCTTAGGAAAGGATTATAGAGTTTTGCTTCAACAATGCAGCCCCATACTTTCATATATTTAAGACTCGGTTTCCTTCCTGTCCAAAGTTCATAAGGAGTTTTAGGGACAGACTTAGAAGGAACTCTATTGAGTATATGAACAGCTGCTTTTAACGCTTCAGTCCAGAGGTATAATGGTAAATTAGTGTTGGCTAACATACTGCGCACCATGTTCATAAGGGTACAATTTCTTCTTTCAGCGACACCGTTCTGCTGAGGTGTACCAGGCATGGTGTATTGGTTCACAATCCCCTGGCCCTTACAAAACTCATAAAATGGACCAGGAGCTTGACCCACATCAGTATGTCTTCCATAATATTCACCGCCTCTATCTGATCTCACAACTTTAATCTGACGATCTAATTGCTTTTCAACTTTAGCTTTATAATCTTTAAAAGTTGTAAGAGATTCAGACTTTTCCTTAATAAGATACAAGTACATGTAACGAGAATAATCATCAATGAAAGTGATAAATGAAGTATGTACTGTTATGCTAGCAATTTGGTAAGGACCACTAATGTCAGTGTGAATGAGTTCTAATAAATTAGAGCTCCTAGTGGCACCTTTCTTATTCGCTGAGGTCATTTTGCCTTTGAGACATTTGACACATGTTCCAAAATCAGTGAAATCGAGAGGAGGTAAGACTTCATCCTTTACGAGACGATTTAATCGTTCTCTTGAGATGTGGCCTAAACGTTGATGCCACAACATAGATGAAGTCTCTAAGTCTCGTTTCTTTTCCATCTTTGTGAGTGATTCATTAATATTATATGACAACAAAGATTTGGAAAAATTATCATCTAGTTCTAATCTATAGAGACCACCATCCAGAATGCCAGTACCATAAACAACGGAATCATAGAGAATAGAGAGTTTGCGATGACCATGAGAAATGACAAAACCGTCCATGTCTAACTTTGGTCCTGATACAAGGTTCCGAGTTACCTCAGGAACATATAAGGTATCATAAAGTTTAATACATAAACCAGTTTTCAAAAATAATTGTAATGTTCCTATGGCCTTCACTTCTAATTCCCGATCATCCCCAACTTTAAGTGTTCTTTGGTTTCTTCCCAGCTTCCAGATTGAAAGGAATCCCTGAGTAGAGTTAGTTACATGAACCATAGAACTAGAATCAAACCACCAAGAATTAGCCGGAACATTTAAATTAAAGGACTCAAGTATCATGAAAAAATCGTTACCTTTCTTAGCCAGCCACTCCTTGAAGTCAGGGCATTCCTTTTGCTTATGTCATGTTTTCTTTCAGAACTTGCAGTAGGGTTTGCCTAAGGAGCTCTTAGAGCTGGACGGTGCACTTGTATTAGGATTTGGATTTTGGACCTTGGAAACATCCTTCCTTTGATGATTGTTCTTCCTCTTCTTAGAGTTGGAGGTGGTGAAGTTAGCAACATCAGTAGTGCGATCCATCTTCATACGCTCTTCCTCCTGTACGCACATAGCAACCAGCTCACTCATCGTCCATTTGTCCTTCTGAGTGTTGTAATTGATCTTGAATGCTTCATAGGACGAAGGAAGCGAAGTGATGATGAAGTGAACAAGAACACCATCACTGATTTCCATCTCTAGCCCTTTTAGCTTATTGGTCATGTCATGCATCATCATGATGTGTTCGCGAATGCAGCTCCTCCCATCATACTTAGTCGTCACCAGCTTGAGGATAAGAGTGCTAGGGTGTGCTTTTGATGTTCCTTTGAATTGAGCCTCCACAGAAGCCAGGTAGGTTTTAGCATCTTCAGAATCAGGAATAGCTCCTCTAATTGCATTATGAATGGACTGCTTCATGAACATGAGAGACATGCGGTTACACCTAGTCCATTTTTCATGAACTATCTGCTCAGCAGCAGTACTTTGAGTAGTAAGGTCCGCTGGCTTATTCTCTCTTAAAGCATAATCAAAGTCTAGCAATCCTAGAGTAAGCATGAGGGCATCCTTCCATTCAGCAAAGTTATCACCAGTCAAAGGTGGAATCCCGCAATTGGGTGCTGATAGTGGAAATAAGATAAGCAAGTTATGATACTAAGAAAGAAGTCCTAATGTGATCTAAGGGCATGTTATACTAAGGCAGGCATAAATAATGACCATTTTAATTATGAAGCTGTGATATTGTCTATTACTAACATCAAAATAATAGACTTAGTTGAAAAATTCTTCTTAAACGAAGACAAATCAGCTTTGGCCAGAAGTGTAATCATTTAAGTATATGTGCAAAGTAATCGTGAAAAATCAGCTTTGGCCAGAAATGAGACAATCACTTCAATTATGCACTTGTGAAGCATGCTAAACATAAATGAAATAAATCAGCTTTGGCCAGAATTAAGACATTTCATGTTTGTAATGCATACGCAACATAGCTTTTATAATACTTGAACAATAAATAGATGTATTAAATCAGTTTTGGCCAGAAATGATACATCAGAAGCTCATTCAAGTTAAGCTATTTTGGTTTTGTAAAAAATTATCTGATTCTGATTAGTTAATTAAGTGTTAACAAAACCAATTATTTAATAGCAAACCACCTGTTAGCACGGATCGAACTGAGTTATGAGATCTCGAGTCAGTTATGAGGTCTCGAGTCGCAACCTTTGTCTCGAGTCGGAACCATGGTCTCGACTACTTTATTTTATGAGATCTTGAGTCATAATGAGGTCTCGAGTCGCAACCACTGTCTCGAGTTGTGAAGATTGAAGCCCTTAGTCGAAATCTCAGTGGTCTCGAGTTGTGACTTTATGGTCTCGAGTCGAGACCTTTGTCTCGAGTTGTAAACATTTGATGACCCTTATGATTTTGAGTCGAGACCTTGTGGTCTCGAGTCGAGATCTGATGGTCTCGAGTCACTGTTAACAGCTGTTTTGTGATGATAACTGAAAACTTGAAATTTTAGGGATTGTGGGATAGTGTTTCCTGTTTTATTGTTGATCTAAACTTATCAAAAGATTTCGAAAATTATAACTGATTATCTATTAACAGTTTTCGAAGATTTTAATAGATAAAATTCAGATCAAAATCAGTAAAAACACCCACTAATCCAAATTATATTCCAAAACTTAAGGAATTTTCGAGTTTTCCTTAGAACAAAAGATGAACCCTAGAAAATTTAAACATAATTCTGGGATCTGAAACCTTAAATTTTAAGACTTCTATTAACAGATTTCGGATATTAATTTACCCATTATGGTTTCAGGTGACATGATTAAGCACCCTTTCTTAAAAACACTGATTTCGGCACAAGTAAAACCGAAAACAGCCGTGATGTATATGGCTTTAAAACTTTTTTGTTTTCCAGATTATGATCCCAGAATGATGGATACGAAAACAGAACTGATTTATCAACATATGCTCTGATACCACGTGTTGATCAGTTCTGTTTAAACATAACGGAAAACATGAATAACATACCTGTTACAGCAGACAGGCCAGCAGAGAATCCAGTCAGAGATGTAGCCATTGAGTTCGACATACTTGTCAGGATGATCTGGTTCCTCCTTAGGGTGTAATGTTATGATGGTGATGAACCGAAACAAGGGAGGTTTCGATTAGGGAGAGAGAGCCGATTGTGATGTTATGAGGGTTGTGAAATTGTTTAACTTGTGTAACCCTTAAACTCTCTAATAATCTCCTTATATATACATCCAAGAGGAAACCCAATTAGTTAATAAGGGTAATATGGTCCATCAACAATTACCAACTAATTATTAATAGGTTATTTATATATTTTGATCTATATAATATAAATGATTATAATGGCTACAAGATTAAATATTATAATAATAATAATATATTTAATCTCACATGGAATACGTATTCGTTCGACTTTTAAGGATAAGACAACAAATGAACTTATAGAAGGAAATATGTATGCAACAAAGAGGGGTTTAAAGATTTAAAGCGTGATAGTTCTAAAGGAGATGTCAAACGTCGTAGGGAATATGGTGAACTAAAACGAAACGGGTCAAAATATGGTGAATTAAATGAAACGGGTGAATATATAGTGAATTAATAAGAAACGGGTCAAAATATAGTGAATGAAACGAAACGAAACGGGTGAATATATAGTGAATTAATAAGAAACGGGTCAAAATATAGTGAATTAAATGAAACGGGTGAATATATAGTGAATTAATAAGAAATGGGTCAAAATATAGTGAATGAAACGAAACGGGTCAAAATATAGTGAACTAAATGAAACGGGTCAAAATATAGTGAATTAAAATGAAACGCGTCAAAATATAGTTAAGTAATATGAAATGGGTCAAAATATGATTTTAACATGTGTGATGTACAAATGTTTATGTCTAGAGATGATAATAATGTCAAAATTGAGTTGATTAATGTTACTGAAGCAACAAAATATGAATAAGAATAAAAACTTTGTTTCGTGACATCACTAATGCTGTAACTGATTAAAAAGGCATGTAACATGATTATACATTACTGATTTGAACTTAAAAAGTTCTATAAATAAAGTGTAATCAATTAAATTGAGAAACCTACTAGACATGTCAATTTGAGCATAAAGAAATGACAATTAACATTAAAATTAGGCTTGCAAACAAATTGAACGGTTCACAAGCGTAAATGAACAAACGTAACTAATTACCAAACGTATACAATCTTGTTTAAGCTACAAAGTACATGCTACATTTTAACAACTTTTTACTCCTAAATACCACCTAATCAACTTGCACTTGAGCTGACCCATCCTCTCTGTTTACGCCTCATTCGTCTGAACCCGAAGCTGCTGCAGATTCTCCCAACCGGTGAAGATTCTCATATCGCCAATAAGAACCCAGGCATGTCAAACGAGCCGGAAAACTTCTCGACATCAGCCTTGAGTTGTTCGATCTCCTTGTTGTTCACCAAACCCTTGTTGAAATCCTTCTTCAATTTCCCAAACTCCTTCTGGATGCTTAAAGTGATTTGAATAGCAAGGTGAAGAAACTCCCCAATTTGCTTAAAATCCTTCTCAACTAAACCCCTTGAGGTCACTACAGGTGTACCTAACCAAACACCATTTATATTCAATCAGAACACACAAAAAATAAAATTAAAATCGAATAAAAAACTTAAAAAACACCATTTATACCAGTACATTAGCAAGCTTAGCAATTCAATGAAATTGCATATATATAAAGAAACTAAAGTGATACATGTTTGTTCATCTCGACGCCAATGGCGCGTTTGGTGATGTTCCAGACCTGACCGGTGCGACCATGGTAAAACTTGTGGGGCGTACCTTTGTGAACGGTGCCGTTGACCTTGATGTCGACGTAATCTGCACTATAATAGAATTGTTATTAAGTATCGGCGAATATGGAGTTATGCACATAGTAGCATTGCTTATCCTCACCAATGGCATCTTTCTATTCGATTTACAACATAATTTCAAACCAGTTAACCTCAAATTACAAAAACAAATTCAACTTTCTAGCAATTCATCATCCAAAACTATTATTCAGTATTAAAAAACTAAATTCATCACATTGCATGGTTACAGTTGACAATCAAAGCAGAAATATATGTAGTATTAACTGTTAATCAACACCAAACCCTAAGTCAATTGCAATTAACAACGGAAATCATTTCGAAAAAGAAACCCTACCTTGGACGCCAGAGCAAGCTCATCAATTAGGGCAGAAGGCTGATGATCTATCATCTCCTTCACATCGGTCTTCTCCATCGTTAATCTCCTGCGTTAATCTCCGACGAACAGATGGCCGGCTTGGGAAGTTGGATTTGGGGATGAACCAGAACCAGAACCAGAAACAGAAACCCTAGCATGGACGTTAATCTCCATCGTTAATCTCCGGCGTTAAACCCCCACCTACATCGGTCTCCTCCATCGTTAATCTCCGGCGTTAATCTCCGACGAACAGATGGCCGGCTTGGAAAGTTGGATTTGGGGATGAACAGAGATGGTGTCGATGTTCTGTTTGGTTTTGTTATTTAGGGATTTGACAAAATAAAAGATTTATTTCAACTTTTTAAAGATTTTAATCAAAACTACGTAGTTTTGATGGGTTTGGCGTGTGAGGTTATACGTCTAACAGCACCGTATTCACTTTCCCCATATTAAAAATACTGAATAGATTGTGACAAGTAATGAGTCCTTATCCATTTTGTAAAAGAATTTATATTTATATACGATACAATTTATATGAAGGGTAATAGTGCTAGGCGGCTGTCTGGCACTCTTCTATTGGTGCAGCCAAATTCTGATTTTATCTCGTTAAATTTACAGTTTTTCTATTGGTTTTGTTTTTCTCTTCTCCTAGCCAAATTACGGTTTTGCCCTCAATTCAAATTTACAATTTTTCCATCGTTTTTCCCCTGTCAAATTGCGATTTTCCCTTGGTGTAAATTTACAGTCATGCCATCGTTTTAATGTTTTTTTTTACAAAACTGGTAGTGTTTTGTTTTAATTGGTTTACTCGGGGTAATTTTTATTCGTGTCAGGCGGGTGCCTGACACACGCTCATTTGTCCTGAAAAATTATAATTTTGCCCTCAGTTTAAAATTATAGTTTTTCTATCGTTTTAGATTTTTTTAGCAAAAGTATGGTAGTGTTTTATGAAGGTCCCTCTTCGTGACGAGGTCAAACCTTATCCTTGTTGTATTAACACACTAGCGAGTGCGGAATCCAAGCTAGCATGCAACCGAGACTTTATACGAGAATAAGCACAAACACAACACACAACATTCAACGATTAACACCACTTGTATTAATGCGTATGAAAGGTTCCGTTTACAAGCTCAATGTTTACAGATGTATTCCGTAAACTCTCTCTCGTGTGTGTGTGTGATTTCAGCAGAGTGTTCTCCTATGGTGTCTCTCACAAGTGCCCCTAATGTCTCTCTTGTCTAACCTGCTGAACACAACACACAACATGGGTATTTATACCCGACACAGCAGCTATGGTCGAAGGATAAGGAGATCTGGTCGAAAGATCATCTATCGACCAGACTATCCACCGAAGGATCCATACATACCTCGAAGGATGATATCCTTCAAGGTCCACATGTATCCATCGAAGGACATCATCTTTCGAGGTCATCGAAGGATACAAACCATCCTTCGATGACATCCTTCGACACCAGCATGTTTCAACCAATGTGCTAACTGTTTGGCCAAGTCAAACCGGAGGATGGTTGACTGGTCAAACTTACATCGAACGCACATATAAACAAATCTAAACATAAGACATCGTTTTGTATCATGACACATTACAGACAAAGTACAGACACAAGCAGCTTTGTCTTGATCTTCGTGTCTTCAAGTCGAAACCAAGTCGAACTGAGCTGAGTTGAACTGAACCGAGTCGTGTCCACAAAATATGCATCAACAAACTCCCCCTTGGACGCTACTCGTGAGGTTCAACGCTATTCGAGAGATTCAACTTCGATGTCTTCCACGTCGAAGGATCTTCAAAGTCTTCACGCGTCGTAAGTAGAAAGTGTATCAACAAACTCCCCTTTTTCATTTAGGAAGTGTGTCAATAAACTCCCCCTTAGATTGAACTCTCCATTGAGTCATGCTCGTGAATCTTTTGACTTGCCAATTCTTCAGATCCTTGTGTGTTGATGAAGGGACAGCGGCAACTCGATCACTTTATCCTTTGAGTGCCTCCACTTCGTGTCTTCATTCCAAAGCTTTTCATCGAACATGTTCTCCTCGCCTTTAGCATCTGCACATTCAAGAAAGCTAAACGCATAATGAGAACAACCGCTTGGAAAATAGTTAACATTTAAACTAACGACACATATGAGATCAAATCTCAATCGAACACCAACCGACAGCAGTTTGAAAGTTTAGAAAAATATTCATTTTAATCCTTTAACTTTCAAAACTCGATAACTTCGACTGTTTATGAAGATGCAATTGTTTTTCAGCTTACGATCAGGATTTTGGGTAGGATAGACTCGAGTTCCAACATTGGTCAATCAAAAATAAACTAGAAGAAAAATCTTTTTGGATTTTATAAAGTTTATATTAAAACACACCTAAAATTTTTTTGTAATTTTTCATCTTTCAAATATAAAGACGGAAAACAATAAATATATACAAAGATACATAAACTGAAAAACAGTAAATAAATATTTACAGACATACTTTTTGCGAGTTTCGAGGGTAAGAGAATCATATCAGTTTACGGTCATGCCAAAACACTCTCTTTGTTCAATTAGTTAACATTAAGATAAGCATCCTATAACAATTATCGGTATTGTTGTCCACATAAGCTCAACTTATCATTTGTAATCATGGCGAGGGGATACGTTAAGGTATAATTTATACTTACCGACCGGTGTTCATCCACATCACGACACATTCCCGTATCAAGGTATGCACGAGGGTTCATCTTACCGGTGAGTATACCGATTATCATCTGTTTGACCGTATATGATGTGAGATTCTCACTTATTTTGATTGAAAACAAGCCCTATGTGATATAATCACTTATTGATGGGAAACTTGATTTTCATATGCATGAGGGCACAGGAGCAAGTCCGTGAACAGGTCAGTACTTTCGTACAGCAGAGAGACGAACTTGACACCCGGAAAGAATTTGTGATATTTTATCACTTATTTTGTTTGGGACATGTGATTGTTGATCACTTATTGAGGTCGTATGCAATATGTACACGTATGTATAGTATCATGGAAGATCTAGACTTGCGTCCCCGTTATTTTTTTCGGTAAAAGATACAACCATGATACCCAGATGATAAGCAGCATAAAGACCGAATATCTCAGAACCTCGACAATCTCTCAAACGAAATTTCGGTACTAAGACCATATGCCAATGAATGGTTCCCACCCAGTCTTCAGTCGATTTAAGTTTATATCACCCTGCACACTTTAAAATGATTGTGAGCCTACCGATACATCTTATATAGAGCTGCTTATCACTTTTCATTTAAGGTTTAAAGAGGTTTAGACAGACCACTGATGTACTATCATTTTCTCTTTTGCTCGCCAGGAAACTCATTTTTGCTTTTCTATTGTTTTTGTGCTTTTGAAATTTTTCGATGTTTTTGGATTTTCAAATTTGGATTTACTCCCCCTAAAATCAACAAACTAAAACAAATTTAAAAACACTAAGATATTTACAAAAATGATTTTCCGATGTTGGTTAACTCACGTTTTACGTCAATGCCGTTTACCAAAATTAATTGTGAATCAGAAGTGATTTAGCAAATTTTGGAAAAATCAGTTGGCATGTCGGTTTGCGGTGCGGACCATGACAACATTGTCTGGTCAAGGAGTGCTGTACGAGATAATAATTCACAAAGCAGCTTAAATATCGACAAGTATAGGAGAGATTAGAAATTTAAAACCGTATCCTGCAACTGCTTCGTGCATTGCAAGGAATCTGAGAGCTTTCCCAAACTGGATATCCATCCGGTGTGGATTTCAAAGTCGATTCTTTGCAGCTACTTAGAAATCTCTTGACAGCAACAAGATCAGAAACCTTTGGATCCGGCTGGTCTTCCACATTTCACCAGCGAAGGTCTTTGTCTTTCTCTTTCAGAAGTAGTGTGCGGTTGTTCAACCCATGCCAAGGCGTCCACACACCTGGTTGGTTTGTTCAACAAACACATTTTCTTCAATCACACCACGAAGAAATGTACACTGCACGTTCATCTTGTTGATTTTGAAACTTCAGACGTGCTGCAGGGGCATACATTTCATTTGAATCTATCCCGGGGAACCCGATCACAGCTTGATTGTTAAAGGCTTTGCATTTATGTCGAAGCTTTTTCAAACTCTTTCAACATGCACTTCTGTTTCTCTTTTTCCTTTTCTTCTCTCCATCACAGGCAACAATTTCTTCTGTCGCCTATTTTGTGCAAGGACACTCCACTATCAACAATCTTACGACTATCGAAAGTTCCTCCTGGAATATCCTACACGCTTACTCAAAAATTAGTTGGAGAGAGGGACCCAAGCCTTTGTGGACTTGGGTCGTCCTTGATCATCAAGGTAAGTGATTTCAATCACTCGATGATTAGGAAAAAGAACCTCTGGTGCTCCCCCTGACTGAATTACCTGTTTTTGTTTCCAAGCTGTTTGTTCTTTACCAGTATTTGCATTAATTGTTTTAGCATGTACTGGTTTTACAGTTTTAGGCTTTACTTGAACAGGTTTTTCTTCTTTGACCTCAGATTTTAAGGCCTTTTCAATTACCTTTTGATTCTTTTGTTTTAACTTCTTTTCCCTTTCTTTCAAGACACGTGGGTCTTGTTTCGGGGAAAATGATCGTTTTTGGTAATTGGTCTCTTGGGGAGCACTCGTTTTTGGCTTCAACTTTTGCAGGTATGGGCAGTATCTTACAATATGCCCAATGGTGCCACACTCAAAGCACATTCTCCGCTCTACAAACCTCGGAGAAACCTGTTGATTTCCAGACGAAGAACCAGACCATGAACTTTGTGATCTAGACGTGCTTGGACCTAAATCACATCCGTTGGTGTGTTGGGTGTAATTATTCTGTTCATTTCGTTTTAAAATTCTAACTTGTTTTACAAAATCAATGTTAGATTTATTCTGAAATGTTTCCAGTTTATCTGTACCCTTTGATCCAACAAAGTTCACCTTCTGTTCTCTTTTCTTAACGGGGGCTCTTTTGTTTTGCACCTTTTGCTGCTGAACTTTAGGTGCTTGAACATTCTTGTTCTGAGCCTTCTTTCCCTGTACCTTCCCTTTTTCGGAATTAACTTGTTGTTTTCGCTCAGTTGATTGTTTTTGGTTTCCGTATTGTTTTCTAACTTGTTCACACGGAATTGGATCACATTGAGTGACGGTGACTT
The DNA here is from genome assembly GCA_030545235.1 of Helianthus tuberosus. Taxonomy (NCBI): domain Eukaryota; kingdom Viridiplantae; phylum Streptophyta; class Magnoliopsida; order Asterales; family Asteraceae; genus Helianthus; species Helianthus tuberosus. Next base: position 172,822,805 of record CM060393.1, on the reverse strand, counting down.
TGCCACTTTTGTTTCCCAAAAACTTATCAATACATCCTTCAAAAATTTGCTCAATTAAATCTTGATTTACATTTTTAATTGGAAAATCTTTGTTAGAGTAGATCTTATCATCTCCTTTGAGCGTGTACAACAAGTTACTCCCTTCACAACTAGAGACAAAGGACTCCATTCCTTTTGACATTTCAGTCTTACTCGGTTCCACTGGTGGATCACACAAGATGTGATTCTCAATTGGAATATCTGTTGTAACCGAGTTAGACTGTTGATTCACAATTTCTACAGATTCATCGTCCGAAGAATCAGAGTCATCATCTGAAGAATCAGTATCCACAACAATGGGAGGACTCTGTTCCTTGACACACGATGAATCTGTCACATTTTCAGATTCAGATTGTCCTGAGGATGATGTACCAGTTGTGAACCCGAGGCCTGCTGCAAAATCATCTAGATTGAGTGGCACAGTAGGTTCAAAACGGGGCATATCCTCAACATCAGGCGACTTGGAGTAATTGTGATTCATTGGGGGAGGACATGATTTAAATCCATTACACTTCCTATCCCCCTTTTTCTTCTGAACATCAATAATGTGATCCAAAACATAGCGGGAATTAGAATAGCTTTCCAATTTCTGCTTGATTGTCTCACATTCACATCTAGCTGTTGCTAACTCAACCATTTGCTTTTCAATTGTGTCAATTAAATCATTGTTAACATGTTGTTTTCTCAAAACAGCCCTTTGTAATTCAGAAACATCATGTTTTAGAGACGCAATTGTTGCCTTAAACTCCTTTTCATTTCTGGTTAAAAACAAGTTAGCTTCAGTTGCTTTGGAAAGATCTACAATCAATTCTTGATTGTGTTTGTGTGTGACTTCAAATTTACTTTCCTGTTCAGCATATTTAACCTTTAAACTATCACAATTTTCACAGTTAACTACAGTGGGTTCATCGACACTTACCTGGCCTGATGAACTGTCGACATTAGCCGTAAAGGCTGAATGGAAAGAAAAAGATCCATCTTCAGAGAAGAACTTAGCAAGCTTCTCGGAAGTTCCAGCAGATTTCTGGCATAGAATAGATCTCCTCTTGCATAATACTTCAGCTTCAGCCAAGAGTTCATCAACCTTCAAATCTAAAGCATCACTTGATAAATCACCAGCATCAAGTGATTCCCCATCTGTGCTCCCACTATAACCCGAACTATCTTCATCTTCTGAAGATTCACCAGCAGACGCGGGTTCTACCACCTTCTCAGTCACTTTAGCATAACATGCTGTTCCACCATTTCCTCCTTCACCCAGCTGAAGCGACCAATCACAACCTTCATCTATTTGAACCACGAGTCCCCGGTTGGCATTTGACGACCCTGCTTGGCCTTGGTTGTTAACAGGTATCAACGTACGAACATTGTTCCTGTTTTGGTTCTGCTGGTTGCCTTGATTTCTGAAGGGGTTTTGGTTTCCATGCTGAGCTGGTCTTGTGCATTCCCTTTTGAAATGACCACGTTCACCACAGTTAAAGCATGTTACAGCTTGCTTGTCGAACCCATACTTGGTGTCTTTCTTGCTTTCCAAGTTGGTTCTCCCCGTTCTTTCCATAAACTCCTTCGCTCTTCGAATGGCACTAGCAAGAGCCCATTTAATATCCATCATTTCAAACTCATCTCTATCCACTTGCTGATAATCTTCATTGGTTAGATTGATATTCCCAATCTGACCTGCGATCAATCCACAATAAGCACTAACCAAGGTATTCAACATCTCCATATGCTCCTTGGCTATTTCAACACTGACTTTGGAAAAATTTGAAGTGTCTAATCTGACAGTGTTTGGATTGGAAGTGGCATGAATGTTTGAAGAGCTTCCATAAAACCCTTGCTGTTGCGGTTGTTGCTGCTGAGGAGCTGTCGGTTTCACATCTGGTCTTGGATACATCAAGTATGCTGAAGGATCAAACTGTTCTGTTGTTGATGGACCAGTGTTTGAGACGAAAGCTGTTTGAAGCTTCGCGTGTTGAGAAGCTGGTTTTTCTCCACTGATGCCTCCTGCAATCCCAAAGTACATTTCTGGACTTTGAGGAGTGAGTGTTCTTTTTGCCTTCAGTTTTTCTTCTACATCCTTGTTCTCCAATTTTTGAATTAAATCATAAATGGTGATTGTGTCTAAAACACCAGTTTCTTTGAGAATTTCAAGATAACTGCTCCACTTTGCTGGTAAGCTATCAGCAAATCTCTTCACTATTTCTTGTGGAGTGGCATTGACTTTAAAAGCAAACATCTCGCTCATCAAGTGATGGAACCTTGTAGACAACTCTCCCAAAGTCTCATTCTCCATACACGTGAATCCTTCAAACTCTTTCTTCAGTAAATCTTGCTTGATCTTTCTTGATTGAGCATTTCCTTCACATCGTAACGTGAGCATATCCCACAAGCTTTTAGTTGTCGTGCAGTAAACAAACTGGTGGTAAATGTCTTTGTGAAGAGCTTGTGTGAGAATCATGAATGCCTTCTTTTCTAACTCAATCTTCTTCTTATCTTCATCAGACAAAGTGCTGTAAGTCTGTGGATTAGATCCTGCAACTTCCAACTCATTTTCAAATGCGGTGAAGAAGCACATCCATAGATCTTGACCTTGCCCCTGAACATAAGTTTTCAGCCTTTCTTTCCACCATCCCCAATCATTGATGTGATTCAACTTTGGCGGTTTTGTGCTGGTGCCGGTTTCACTGTCGTTCTGCATCATAGATTGAATGCTGCTGTTTTGATTTGTGACCAATGCCCATTGATTTGCAGTTATCATTGCAGCTTGAGGTGGGGCACAAGCTCGCATCCATGCAGTTTTGTCGAACTCTGGCTCAGGTTGTTTAACTGATGATTGTGAAGTCGAGGTCAATTGAGTCCACCATTCACCGTTTGTTCCCATTTTATAAAAATTAATATATTAAGTGAAAATTGATTTAAAAAAAAATAATTTTCACAAACTATATTAAGATTTCGAATGATAACCAAACAACCGAAAGATCCTTGATCGAAAGACCTGAAAAACACAAACTGTTAATTATAAACAGACTAGGATCGAAAGATGCACACTAGTTCGAAAGACAGACACTTGTTCGAAGGATCAACAGTGTTCGAAGGATCACTGTTGAGTCTCGAACAATGGTTTCGAAAGATTCACTAACTCGAAAGATTCACAGTTTGACAGATCCTTATCTTTCGAATATATATCCTTATCTTTCAAATAAGTATCTTTCGAAAAGATTCCCTTGATCGAAAGATAGGTCTCTGACTTCGAATGATGGGTCGAAAGATGATTATCTATCGAGCCTTTCTTGATCGTAAGATGATCTTTCGAAGTCGAAAGATATCTTTCGAACTTGTCTGACACAGTTGACAAAGAGTGACGGGTTGGTGAAAAAGTTGACGGGTTGGTAAATCTTTCGGCAGAAAGTATGGTCAGACCATGCTTTTCTGCAAAAACAGATTTTGTATGAATATTTTAATCAGTTCCTTTTTCAATACACCAACAACTTTCAAAACTAACTAAACAAGATCAAAGGATGTAAACTTTGAAGAACACTATGAATATCGGTTGAAGATAGGAAGAACAAACCCAGAAATATGAATATTTCTGCAAACCGACAACAACCGAAACCCGATTTTAACAAGTTTTACCGAAAATATAAACCTTTTACACCCGAAAAACAGTCCGAAAACTCTCGGTTTTAACAAGGAGAAGAGCCAAAGCTCTGATACCACTTGAAGGTCCCTCTTCGTGACGAGGTCAAACCTTATCCTTGTTGTATTAACACACTAGCGAGTGCGGAATCCAAGCTAGCATGCAACCGAGACTTTATACGAGAATAAGCACAAACACAACACACAACATTCAACGATTAACACCACTTGTATTAATGCGTATGAAAGGTTCCGTTTACAAGCTCAATGTTTACAGATGTATTCCGTAAACTCTCTCTCGTGTGTGTGTGTGATTTCAGCAGAGTGTTCTCCTATGGTGTCTCTCACAAGTGCCCCTAATGTCTCTCTTGTCTAACCTGCTGAACACAACACACAACATGGGTATTTATACCCGACACAGCAGCTATGGTCGAAGGATAAGGAGATCTGGTCGAAAGATCATCTATCGACCAGACTATCCACCGAAGGATCCATACATACCTCGAAGGATGATATCCTTCGAGGTCCACATGTATCCATCGAAGGACATCATCTTTCGAGGTCATCGAAGGATACAAACCATCCTTCGATGACATCCTTCGACACCAGCATGTTTCAACCAATGTGCTAACTGTTTGGCCAAGTCAAACCGGAGGATGGTTGACTGGTCAAACTTACATCGAACGCACATATAAACAAATCTAAACATAAGACATCGTTTTGTATCATGACACATTACAGACAAAGTACAGACACAAGCAGCTTTGTCTTGATCTTCGTGTCTTCAAGTCGAAACCAAGTCGAACTGAGCTGAGTTGAACTGAACCGAGTCGTGTCCACAAAATATGCATCAACATTTTATTTTAATTGGTTGACTCGATGTAATTTTTTTGAGATAGTGTTATGAGTAGTGTGTGCAAGTAACCGTAACACAAACGTACATGTTATGAGAGAAAACTATTCGGCTTGGTGCCCCGCAACGCGGCTGCCTAGCACTTCCCCATTGGTCCAGCCAAATTACGGTTTTGCCCCATTTAAATTTACAGTTTTGCTATTGCTTTTGTTTTTTCCCCTTTCAGCCAAATTACGATTTTGCCCTCGGTTCTAATTTACAGTTTTGCAATTGTTTTTTTTTTCCTGTCTAATTACGATTTTGCCCACTGTGTAAAATTATAATCAAGCCATCCTTTTAGTTTTTTTTTTCTTTTTGATAAAACTATGGTAGTGTTTTGTTTTGGTTTATATTTTTTTTACAAAACTATAGTAGTGTTTTATTTTAATTAGGTGACTCGGTGTAATTATTATTCGTGCTAGATAGCTGCTTGTCACATGCTCATTTGTCCTGAATAATTACAATTTTTTCCGCAGTTTAAAATTATAGTCTTTCCATCGTTTTAGTTTTTTTTTTTAGCAAAAGTATGGTAGTGTTTTGTTAAACTACTAGATTATAGACCTTGTGTAATAGACGGATGTAAAGATAGAATTATATAATTTTATAATCAAGTGTATACAAATTTACATATCTAAATTATTTTTATCACATACTTCAAACTATAATGATATCCAAAAATTAAATAAGCAAATGTCATTTGACATTATTTATAATTCTTTATTAGTATTAGATTAGATGTCATGTGACATTATTTAGAATTTTTTATTAGTATTAATTTTTTTATTAAATATCTAAGTTTTTATTTGCTATATTATTTTATTACAACGCACTTTAGATGACAACTAGTGTTTTACTTCCCGCGTTACGGAAGCGTAGGTCTTAAAACCGTGCTAAGTAGTAAGCAACCACCGACTAAAAACCGAAAAAAGCGTAACCAAATTTATACTGCAATGTACTGTCAAACGTAGGCAAAGAAAAGTGTCAACTTATGTCATGAGCTGGTGTAAAATATAGATGAACTCAAATTTACAGTGAGAAGGCTTTAACTTAAAGACAAAACTTAAACGGTTAAAAAAACCTAAGAGGCCGAAAATGTAAACCATAATAAAAAAATAATAATAACTACAAAAAAATGACAAAAAAGACCATGCTCACTACGACTACGGGGTGTGGAGGGACTTGGGTTGGAGACAATGCTCGACACGTGGCAGATGTGGGCTCCACTAGTCCAAACCCAAAAAAGTGGAGTGTGGGAGCGGTGTGGTCAGGTCGGCGTTGGGGTGCCATGTGGTTTAATTTTTTTAATGTTGACAATTATATAAAAACACAACTTATATTAATTTAAAAAAAAGTTACAAAATCCTAAAAATAAAAATACAAACCTACTTATTAAATCCTAAAAAATAAAAAATAAAATCAACTTATTAAAAAAAAAAACTTATTAAATCCTACAAAAAAAAAAATACAAAGTACGGTAAATATTAAAGTGGGGAACCCACTTAAACTCCATATTCTTGTCGTGCCTGTGCTTGATCTTCGCGATCTCCACTCGATCGTCGTAGGTCAAGTCGCCCGCAGGGACACGGTCAAAGTAAACTTTAAACCGATCCAACCTCGGTTTGAGCTCATGCCACTTGTGTTGACACGAGTTTAAGTTGTGACGTGTGTTCCCGACGTGTTGTTGATATTGTTGGAACGTTCGCCCCTAATACGCGGTTTGACCGCGTTGTAGGGTACGTTGTGCGCCCACAATAGATGTCACTAGCGCTATTTCATCCTCTTCGGTTCAATGCACCATTTTCGACTTTTTGGTTGGGTTTGGTGGAAGAAGAATGGAAAAAATATAATTTTGGGTTTGGGTGAGTATTTATAGGTAAAAAAATTTAAGTTACCATATGTAACCGCCACCCCCAACGGTTATATCGAACCAGACAATCAAAGCCAGCCATGTTACACTGCCCCCCGCCGACGCCAGGCTCAATCTTCACACCAGCGGGGCAACGCTACCCCCGGTGTAATCTAGCCTGTGTTTTAGGAATTCTGTCATCCCAACCCACGCCCCACACCCCGCCGCCTACAGCCACCAATTCTATTCACTTTATGGGTGAAAAATAGATGAAAAATAGAAAAAATAGCCTTTTGGTAATTAAATATAGTTGCCTAATAAAAGAAATTCATCGTTCTAAAAGAATGTCAAAAAAAAAGTTTCTTTTAATGCCGTAGACGAGACAGTACTCAAAATGTTATATATACTAAAAATAGTTTTAGCCCACTAAAATCTTAGTTTTCAGTTTCATTTATATAATGAGTTTTGATGCATAGTATTACAACAGTACAGCTAATTCATATCAACAGTGTAATTATCTTTTCGTCATTACATTGTACGTATAATTCATCACAGTGGTGTTTTTAATTTACTTTTTCGTCATTACATTGTGCGTATAATTCATCACAGTGGTGTTTTTAATTTACTATATATTTGCGACATATTAGACTATACGTATGACCATGATATTCACACACGCATTCTTATTTCCACACTCCCTAAAGCGTCGCGCTTTGGCTAAAGCGCGGTGTTTAGGGTTCTTTTCCAGACAAAAGGTGATGTAACTGTGATACGAGGTTATATTCTGCACGAGGTTGTCAGTTGTGTCACGCGTAACCCTAAACGTCGCACTTTGCCTAAAGCGCGACCCCAAATTCTGGTGCTTTTAAGAAGGCTGGCCATCAACTGCCACTGACCTCGCCGCCAGAGGATCAGTAGCTTTAATTTTTATTTTGTATTAAAGATTTAGTTGTACTTTTGTATTAGACATTCAGTTGTACTTTTTGTTTTGTATGTACAAACTGATTTTATATATATTTATGCACTTGATCTTTTATTTACACGAAGTTTGTTTCGATTGTTTGCGTTTATTTCATACGTCTCTTTCGCAACTAATTGTACGGTGTTTTAATTAAACATGTTCGTGTAATTTAACAAAATCGGTTAACATTTATAAAACAATGACATAATGAAACATATCTTATAAACAACTGTTATAAATCAACTATAACCAGTACACTCACGTTAAACGACCGTTATAAGGCTACTCGGTATGGGAGGAGGGTAGTCATCAAAGGATGCTCCGCCTCGTAGGATGGGTGTGAGGATGAGTCAAAAAGGATGGACCTAAGGAAATGGAGGATAGGCCTAATATATATATATATATAGGGAGAAGATCATGCGAGAACCACCTCTTATTGCGAGAACCGCGAGAACCAATGTGAACACAACCAAAAATGCCTAAAAATAGCTAAAAATCACACAAATTTTTTTTTAATATTTTTTATATAAAAATCGCTACTTTTCGAAGCAAAAAAAAAAATTAAAAAAAAAAATTTTGCCACTAAAAGTAGCGATTTGAGCATAAAAAATATTTAAAAAAAATTTTAGATTTTTTTTTTATTTTTTTAGATTTTTTTAGTTTTTTGGGGGGTTTAGTTTTGTAACACCCGTCTAATTAATTAACGGTTTTCGTATAGATTACGAAAATAAACATGAGATTATAAGTAAATACTGTCGAATAATACGGGTGACTTAAAACTTTTACAATTTGAAAATAATACAATTTAGTATCTATGGAATTGCCGTTTAAAATGACGACGAAACAACGTGCGGAAGCTTTATTCTCGTGTGTTCGGTTCTTGTACGCTGCTTGATCTTCATCCGGGCACCCTTGGCAATCACCTATGATCAAAACCAACTTAAAAGTTAGTTTTGAGAGTTAAATAATGAGTTTAAACTAGTTACATGGGTCAAACAACAAAAAAATAAAATTTTCCGGAACAAGGGGGGCGCCATTGGCGGCCTTATTAATTATGAGTGACGATTATCATCGTTATCCTTGCTTTACTACGACTAAAGTTAACAACCTTGATTATCTTTTTCGTGTGGGTAACACCTTTGTTTTCATGACCGGCGGATCATCTATACTTTGGTTTTACTTGCCCATATTGTTCACCATAGCCCTTTCGTCCAAGATGACTTATTTTCGTGAATTTTCTTTTGATCATTCATTTATATCATCATTTACATTAATCCTTGCCCCTTCTCTCGGGCTCATTATCCTAATGTAATACGCTTCCGTCACCCGGCTGTGCGTTTACATTATTATCAACTATTTTGTTCATTTGTTTCATTTGGGTACTTTTTAATTTGTCCCATTCACCCCGTCCTTAATACATCAGATGTAAATGTGTCCGCTATAAGAAGTTCATGGTATCATATGCCACTACTTACTTGGCCAGAGTAAGCGATTAACACATGACACGCATGACCTTTTTATAATTTTCACATCACGCCCTATGTAAGTAATGCCTCTATTTGTTTCTCTTGGAAACAATATCCCGAATACATTTTCTATTCAGTTTTTCAAGTTTTTTTTTTAATCTACATATGCAACTTTCAATTTCTACATATTTGTTGCATATTACTATTTGTTGCAGTTAAATTTAAAATGTGCACCTGATAATGTTTGCCCTAACGGGCTCCTCTTGCCATTAGCCTTGTTCGCGACCGTTACGCGATTTAGGTCCTTGATGAGCATACTCTTTGGACCGTTCCTCTGTCAAATCTGCGATTTGTTAAACTCTTGCTGTCCTCATATGCGAGTGTCCTTCAACTAAAACATATACAACAATTAGTAATTTCAACATTAAAGGATACCCGTATTATAATACAAGGCTTTTCTACTATACGCATCAACGCGTGTAATTTCGTTGACTATATCTATTCTATATCATTTTTATTGGTGTAACGTGTATTACACGATAACCATATGTGTTGTTCTCAACACTTTAATCATACTAAACCATTGATATACATGTACTTACCGGATTGCGATCAAGCCTCGAACCGAACACATTTTGTCAACAACCTTGAGCTCTGATACCAACTTGTAACACCCGTCTAATTAATTAACGGTTTTCGTATAGATTACGAAAATAAACATGAGATTATAAGTAAATACTTTCGAATAATACGGGTGACTTAAAACTTTTACAATTTGAAAATAATACAATTTTGTATCTATGGAATTTCCGTTTAAAATGACGACGAAACAACGTGCGGAAGCTTTATTCTCGTGTGTACGGTTCTTGTACGCTGCTTGATCTTCATCCGGGCACCCTTGGCAATCACCTATGATCAAAACCAACTTAAAAGTTAGTTTTGAGAGTTAAATAATGAGTTTAAACTAGTTACATGGGTCAAACAACAAAAAAATAAAATTTCCGGAACAAGGGGGCGCCGCGTGACGCCTAGCCCTTGTTTTCACAGAATGTTGTTTAAGCTGATGTTGTACATTCCCAGCATAACCCGATTTCATGGATACGAGCATAACTCTCTCGTTTTTAATCTGTTTTACCTGATTCTTTTTCCTACGCGTCCGTAATTCAATTCTCCATCTTATGGAGTTAAAATCCGACATCCGGATTAACAAAATTTCAGACCTTTAAGTCTTCGGCTTACTACCCTTTTTACCAAATATTGACCCGTTCATGATTTTATCACACCAACATGTTTGTTTGATCTTTAAACTCATGAAATTCATTATTTCAATATCTCCTATCATATTAATCTCAAATCACGGTTTTCTTACATAATAAAATCCCGTTTACGCTTAAATGCTTATTTTGACCTGTTAAGGGTATTTACGCATTTTAGTCTAGAACTTGTGCTTTTCTTTTGACGCTAAAAAAATTCCATGTCTAATTAACTACAAATATTCCACCACAATTTTTTTTATGGTGGATTTAACATATGAACCCCTTTTTCCCAATCTTACCCATCGGTTGGTCATTTCTCGCAATTGACTATTTCTAGACGTTCGACCCACAAATGTTTTTGTCTAGAACTTTTATACACATCTACGGGTTACAAACTCATAATATAAGTTTCTATACAACCTCTAAGGGTCGTTTACACTGTTTACCTATTAAGGGCTCTTTGGTCACATTTAATCCTTCATTTTTGCAATGAAGGATTTCGGCTAGATATTTGACCTTCTTTGCACTTTTAACTATAAGTCCACATATGCGTACCTGGCTCGGGTCATAGCATTGACCCGTTTACATACCTCTTGCTTTAAATTTTCTAATTAAAGCAACGCAACACATGTTATTTCCTGTAATCACAAAACTCAACAAGTAGGCGTCAATTATTAATGTCAAATGGTGTTAACACACCATTTAACCCGTTTAGTCGACATGACCATTTATCAACGTATGATGGTATATTAATTTCATCATGCTCTTTGAACCAATTCCGGTTCGCGCCGTGAGTTTTACTACATAAAAGACATTTTCTTAATGTGTCCGACCCGTTATAACTTTTACCAAATGGTGTCTTTATTTTCTTTTGTTATCACTATTATTTTAACTATTAATTTGACCCATTTAGTTGTCCAGTGAATTCCATCACCTCATTGACATACCAACTCAACCATTTTCGCTATATCACTTTAAACATATTTTAACTAAGCTTGTCTGTATAAATGTAACGAGACGACAAGTCGCGTACCTTTAAAGCGTTCCCTTCAAGCGCATGTCCACTCCGGTTTGTCCGCTTGAAAACTCGACTCCTTTGTCTATAGAGTTCAATCAACAATGTGTTTAGAACTCCATTCATGACGTATAACGCATATTTCACAATGTCATTCGAATATGCGTTTTATTCGAAACTTAACATCTTAGCTTTCTCTTAGGCGTTTTAACAAACACCTTATGGGCAGAAATTTACATGATTCATATTCAAGTTCATAACTTGTCATATAGCCAAATTTAACGTCAATCGGTCTATTTTATATAAAGGTTAACATCAATAAATCAGAAATCGCTTCATAAATATCAAATTACACTAGAACAACATTTGAAATCCTAGTGTTCATCAAATTCTACATAACCCACTAATCACCTACAATGGTGTTCATGGATTTTACTAAAATTTCACATGATTTCAACTTGTATTTGTCTAGGGTTTGTCCCTATACACTATATTGTTCCTAAATCATCATAAAACAAACATGCAACCATGAATTTCAGATTTTCCCAATTTCATGAGAATTTCGAGTTGAGAGTTTTCATCAAATTTTACATACCTTGTAATCCTCTTGTGACGAGGATTAATAATCTATGCTCGATTTTCGATTTCAGCTTGATTTGAGCCCTCAATTTTGTGAATTATGTGATGAACTAGGGCTTGGTGAGGAGCTCTGGTCGCCCCCTGCGTCCCATGTACGACCAGACACACTTTTGTGTGTTTGGTCCTTGTTATTTTTTTTTAATTAAGTTTCAGATTTTACAAGATAAGCCCCTCTACTTTTGTTTATCATATAGTTTGGTTGTTTTTAACCCTATTATAAGTTACTTCTAGAAATTAGCTAACTAGGTTAAAATTCCTAGTTAGTAAATTCTTGTTTATATATACTTTATAATTCTAATATAAAGTTTTATATTTTCGGGGTGACTTTATCGGGTTAATTTTTACCACTAACGGTATTTTACCCGTCTTTACTATTAACGTGGTTTGATTACCAAACCCGTTTTTGGGATGTTAGGTTTTTTTAGGTTTTTTTTAGGTTTTTTAGCTATTTTATGTTGTGTTCATATTGGTTCTCGCGGTTCTCGCAATAAATGGAGTTCTCGCATGAGCCCCTCCCTATATATATATATATAAGGTTCATGCGAGAACCACCTTTATTGCGAGAACCGCGAGAACCAATGTGAACACAACCTAAAATAGCTAAAACTCCTAAAAAAAACTAACCCCCAACCCCCCCCCCCCCCCCCAAGCTAAAATACTAAAAACTAAACCCCCAAAAAACCTAAAAAAATCTAAAAAACACAAAAAAAAAGTTATTATTTTTTACATTAAAATCGCTACTTTTAGTAGCAAAAAAAATTTTTGCTACTAAAAGTAGCGATTTTTTTATAAAAAATACTAAAAAATTTTTTTTGTGTGTTTTTTAGCTATTTTTGGTTGTGTTCACATTGGTTCTCGCAATAAAGGATGGTTCCTAACGGATCCTTCTCCTATATATATATATGTGTGTGTGTGTGTATTATATGTATATGTGTGTGTGAGAGGGGGGAGGCACGTCCTCATCGTCTTGGCCAGGACGATCTCGACGCCGACAAAGCAGGGGAAATGGAGGGGGGTCGTCACCGCCCCACGACGTCCCGGGGACGGCTCCCGTACCGAGTAGGCTAAATCAACATTAAATTATATATGTTTTATAAAAATAAAACAAAAATCTACAACTTTTCAACAAAAAAACACAACCAAACAACAAACCAACACCCCACCAAAACCACTTTTTCCACCCAAAAACAAAAAGTTCCACCTAAGCGCGACGCTTGAGCCAAAGCGCAGCGCTTAGGTACGAGGTCAATAGACAAGGTCTGACAGGTTCAGTCCTTGTCTGTTGACTTTTCATCAAAATGCTACGCTTTGGTCAAAACGTGATGTTTCGGTGTGTGTGAATAGTCAACGGACATGTGTTAATAGGCTTGAGCCATACGTATATGTTGTTTATGATGCAAAGTAAAGAAATGATTATTATAATGCATTGCACGATGGTTTCTAGAAAAGGAAGTTTCTTGATTATTGTCCCTGGATCATGGTTTCATTTGGTTTTGGATTTAAAACTTACTTCAAAAGGAACAAAACAAATGTAATAATTTAAACAATATTAAATTTTAGATTTTCTAGGTGACAACGACTAGCTTTATTTCTATTTTTCTACGTTTACAATTTAAACACAAGAAAACAAAAATTGACTTTATTTTCTTAGTCTCTGATTTTTAGAATCTTATCCGCCCAATTATTTCCCTTTCGCTATATTTTTTCCATAGGCTATGTGAGTTCATATTTGTTTTCAGTTGACCTGATCCATAGAAGTCTTTGTGCAACGTTATCAATTCATTTTCTACGCATTGCTAGCTCGTCATGCTTCTAGACTTGGTGGTATTTTTAAACATGAGCCACATAAACTTATGTCGCGTACGTGTCATGATTAGACGGACGATGTTGTATGTTGTTATTCACATGTATGACGTTGTCATCACTACTAGAAAAAAGTTTATAACTCTTTTTATAGCTAAGACATTTATATGTCAAACTTTTTGTATAATTTAACTATAAATAGTTTTTATTATTAGTAACCGGCTCAAACCTGAGAAGCAATTGTGGGTAATAACCTAGCAATAAATAAACGTAAAGCATAAGCCATTAAGCAGAGACTATCATTAACTTATAGCATAAATCCCACCTCCTAGCCCAGTTGGGTATCCCCTTGTTGGTTAAGTTGGGCCGGCTTCCTCCTTGGAGGTCGCCGGTTCGACTCCCGGCTGCGGCATTCGGGGGGTGGGACGTCCCAATGATGGATCGTTCCTACCGAGACATGGTGCGGTCCTGAGGGCAACCCGGTTTTACCCAGCTGTTACCCCATCGAGTCTCTCGTGTGGGGGCAGTATGGTTTCCGGGCGGAGGTCAGCTTGCGCACCGGCCGGGGCTCGATCGAACATCACGTCCGTAAGAGCGGGGCTGACGGAGGAATGTCATCGACATGACCCCGGTGACCAATTCGATCCTATACAGAGAAAGTCACATTCCAAAAAAAAAATTAACTTATAGCATAACCTATGGAGTGGAGACTATAACCGATGGATTACTGACAGACCACCAACATGGATAAATCCATATTTAATCATTGTTGTCTGGGAAAACTATTTTCCAACAGCCAATCGCTTGGTGATTTTGTATGATCCATATGTCCCATCTTGAGGTTTCCGATGAACACGTGTGTCGCTTAAAGCTAAGACTAGAGGGTATGGGGAGGCTCATCCCTATGAGGATGGGCCGCCACGTAGACGCCACATCACCATCCCATGGAGGATGGGCCTCCTTGCATTTTGAGGGGGGTGGAGGATCAGGGTACCCCATATAATTTTTTATTGTTTATTTATTTTATTTGTTTAACCTTTATTGTTTTATTTTTATTGTTTAACTTTTTTATTTGTTTAACTTTATAAAACAATTCAAAATTTAAATAAAAATAAGACATAAAAGAAATTAATAAAATCCATTACATAACATAATTAAAAATTACATAACCTAAAAAAATTACACTACCTAAAATTTATAAAAAAAAGACTAGATTTAAAAATTTATAAAATTACACTACTCGTCTTCGTCTTCGTCACCGTCCCCGTCGTTTGCGTTGTTCCATATATGTTCTATCAAATCCTGTTGAAAGTTTGCATGCGTGTAGTCGTTGGTTAGCGCGAACGAGTTTAAATCCTGTTGCGTCGGATCTAACGGGACAGTATTCCCGTAAGATGCATTCTCATCATACTCACAAATCGCCCGACCTTCGTCTTCAATAATCATGTTATGGAGCAAAATGCAAGCGTACATACAAAGGCGCAACCTCTTCGGTGTGAACGCACGTGCCGGTTGTTGAATGATGGCCCATTTTTTTGTAAAACACCAAAACAACGTTCGATGTCTTTTCTTGCAGCTTCTTGACGCTTGGCGATTTTTTCCCTTTTTTTGTCATCGGGAAATGGAATAGTCTTGACAATTGTAGACCAAGACGGATATATTCCTTCAGCAAGATAATACTCGCGTCTATACTCAACATCAGAAACTGTAAAACGGGTGTCCGAACCGGTTCCATTAACGACATCGCTAAAGATCGCCGATTGGTATAGCACGTTGAGGTCGTTGAGTGAACCAGGGAGACCAAAGAAAGAATGCGAGATCCACAAATCTTGTGAGGCCACGGCCTCAAGTATTAAGGTTGGATGGTCGTGATCACCTCGCGTGTATTGGCCTCGCCACGCATTCGGGCAGTTATGCCACGCCCAATGCATACAATCAATGCTACCGAGCATTCCCGAAAACCCGTGCCTTGCTTCATGAGCTTGGTACAACTGTTGAACATCATACGCGTTTGGTTTCCGCAAATATTGTTTGCTATACAATTTCACCACATTATGGCAAAACCGATACAAACATTCCCGCGTAGTTCTTGCCGACATCTGTAAGTACTCGTCCAAAGCGTCGGCCACTGTCCCGTACGCCAGTTGGCGAATGGCCGCAGTACACCTTTGTAACGTGGTGAACCCTTCATAATTCCGAGCATCGGGTCGTTGCGTGAAAAACGGGTCTAGTCCCGCCAAATCATCAGCAATCCGTGTGAATAACCGGCGACTCATTCGGAACCTTCGTCTGAAAATGTCGGCATTGTAAAGGGGTGCATCTGAAAAATAATCGTTCACCAATTTCTCGTGCGCTCCTGTCGTAAAAATATATAAATACGAGGAAATAAGGAATAAGGATAATAAAATTTATTAATGACAAACCTTGGTGGTCTCTGTTAATCCGTATTCGTCTGGTAATAACGCTTTCAAACGAGACGTCTTCCTCTTCCTCTTCCTCCTCCATAAGAATCTGCGCCGCCTTTAGCACAGCGTTTGCGTAAAACATCTCATCTTCCTCCTCCGAAGACGAGGACCACCAAGAATTAGATGCCATTGTGGATGAAAAGATATTTTTTTTATAAAAGAATGGTATAAAAATGAGAGTGTTTTGGGTTGAAAGTGAGGAGAAAATGGTGAAAAATTGTATAAAATCAGATGGTTTTATAGAAAAGGGAAATTTTTTTATTTTATTAAACAAATAGCCGTTGAACGGCTACTTTTTCAAATTCAAGGCCCGTCACAATCGTCTAGTGGGAGCCGGATTTCACATAACGGGCCGAGGGGGGCGGTGTGGGGGACCGGCGCCGGGCCACGCCGGGCCTAAGCCGGCCCCCATACTGTCTAGTCTAATAGTATTGAAGTGGATGGCATGGCATGGAACTAACTTTTTTTATGTTGGTTTGTGAATGGTGATATCTAGGGGGTGTTAATTGTTTATAGTTAGTGGGTTGATGATTTTCGGGTTAGCGAGTTGAATACTTCAACACGAACATGACCCATATATTTATATATGATGTGTCTTGTCGGACCCACTTAAAGTCGTGTCATGTTTGGTTCAACATATTAATATTCACTGTTAATATGAGTACTAGATATGGACTTAGTAAAAGGCCTGTAAACAAATCGAACATTCATGAACTGTTCGTGAACTTGTTCGGCGGGAAGTTCGTTTATTTAATAAACGAACGAACGTGAACACATTTTTTTGTTCATTTAACGAACAAACATGAACACACGTTTTGTTCGTTTATTTAGGTTCATGAACATCTATTTATGTTCGTTCATTTATTTACATTTGCTTGTGTTTCCTACAAAAAAAATGTTATTTAATGGCATACGCTTTTAATGGTATTTCAATTTTGTACCACTAATTTAGGTTTTTGTGGTAGTTTGTGTGTGTCGTATTTGTTTAGTACTTTTAATGACATTTAATTTTTATGCCACTAATTTAGGTTTTTAATAACACTTTGGCTATGCAACTAAAATTTTTCAACCACTTATTTTTATACTTTTATTTTTTTTTCTAGCGGTGTAAAAGAGTCGAGCAAAGCGTAGCCCGGGCTCGAGATTGGCTCTTGGATATTTTTCCAAGCTCGAGACAGGCTTCAACACGGTTCGTTTATTTTTTGTTAATTAATTTATAATAAATATATCAATTATTTTTTAACAATTTTATATATAACGTAACATGTGTAAATATATTTATTATTTAGTCAAATTTATCATAAATTTATAAATAAAATTTATATTTATATTAATAGAATTTAATACTTTTAAATAAAAATGAAATAAGTAATAGGCTCGCAAACTAGTTCAAGCTCGATAAATAAGTTCAGGCTTAGAGAAGTTAACTTTAGGCTTGGCCTCGTACTCGAGATCGTTTAAGCTCAGCTCATTTTAATTTTATTGAATCGATCGAGTAACACACGAGTTTACACACTTAACTCTTTCCCTCCTTGAGAACACACGGAGTGGGCATGGAAAAGTGGCGAGGTGACCCCTCCACGCCGGTAACACCGCCCCGTGGGGTGGCGTGGAGGTGGCATGGTGGTGAGGGTGGGGTATTTTCCACCGACGTGGAGGGCATTTGGGTGTTGAGGTGGCGGCTTTTCATCATAGTTTTAGTTTAAATTTGTTGTAACCTTGCTGATTATATTTACAGATGCCAAATGTCTTATTGGAAGAATATTTTCTGATGCTTTCGTTCACAACATGACATCTAGTTGTGACCATTTCAAGGTCACCTTAGGACCGGCTGAGAAGACAAAGATTGTTGTCAACTACAAAGGCGAGGATACAACCTTTGCCGTTGAGGAAATCTCATCCATGGTTCTCATTAAGGTGAAGGAAATCGTTGAAGCCTTCCTTGGTACAACCGGTAAAAATACCATTCTCATTGTTCGTTCATACTTTAATGACTCATAAAGGTAGGCCACAAAATGCGTATTATTAACAAACCCACAATTGCTACCATTGCTACTTGAAAAGAAGGCAACAAGTGTTCTCATTTTTGAATTCAAAGCTAAAGCCGGTGACATTCATCTTGGTGGTGAAGATTTTGACAACATAATGGTTAACCAATGAAGTTTCTAGTTTTCATTCAAAGAGTTATATGTTTTGTGTTTCATATGCTTGATATTTAGACAGTTTGACCATTGTTAAAAATTTGTTTATAAACATTCGCAATGATATGTTATGATTTCTACATTATAAATTTGTATTTATATTGTAAATTAGTTAAATTAATATAATAAACATTAGTAGTGACATTTAATTTGATGTAATTATTGTGACATAAATTTTGTGTCACTAAAAGTCCAAAAGTTTGCAGTGGCAGACAAAAAAAGTGCCATTAAAAGGCTTTATCGTCAGCGCTTCTGGTGACACTTTTTTGTGTGCGGCCCATTTCTACAAAGGTCTTTAGTGGCACTTTGTTTTGTTTTTATGGCACTTTTTGTATGTCACTAAATGACATTTTTTGTAGTGTTTATTTATGTTTGTTCAATTTATATGCATAAGCAGTTATATTTATTTAAATATGACTAATTAGTAATTGTACCTTCTAGTAATAAAAAATGGGTTTCCTAATGGAATTTATCATAATTAATCACGAATTTATATAAAAAATTAATTTATGTTCGTTTATGTTTAGTAAATTATGTTCATTTGTGTTGTTAATTGTTTGTTAAATTATGTTCATTTAAGTTTGTTTATTTATGTTCATTTACGTTCGTAAACTGTTCGTTTAGTTTTTAAACGAATGAACATAAACGAACACGGACATACTCATTTTCTTAATAAACGAACACGGACAAAAATATGTGTTCGGTTAAATGTTCATGTTCATGTTCGTGTTCGATTAAAGTTAAATGAACGAACACGAACATACCTCGATTAGTGTTCGTTCTATTCATTTATACTTGATAACAATTTAAAGTTTTAACAATCAGTTACTTTGAGTAAAACAAAACTTTCTTTTATAATTGGCATTTGTTGGGATTGAACCCTATCAGAGGAACAGATAATTAAAGCCAAAACCGGATCAGAGCAGTGGATCCAGAATAAGCAGATGGTATATACAAGTCTCTCCCCTTGAAAGTGGTTTCAACATCTGCTGACCTCATATCTACTGATCGGTACAACTGCTGACCTACAACTGCTGATCAACATCTGAAGACTAAAGCCCTGCTGCTCAATCTGCTGCTTTGGGTCAAGCACTGCTGGATGTATCAAGTGCTGCTGGGTTCACATCAGTGGAAGGCTTCAGCAGTAGTTTTCTTTGTCTTTATGTAATGAATTGTAATAACAGATGTTAGCATAGCAGTACTTGTATAGATCAGAGGTTAGAGTTTGTTAGGAGGTTAGATGTCACTTTCATGGTGACGTCAGCTAAGATGCCACAGTGGTTTGTCCGTGCCTATAAATAGAACAGTACCATGTACTGTTCTATTAGCTCTTCACCATCTTTCTTCCTGTACGAACAAATCATTGTGAGCTCAGGCTGAGGGGGAGTTTGTTGCATACATGCAATTGTAATCGGTGTTTGGAATAAATTTAAGCATTCGGTTCATTGTTGAAAATGTGTGTTCAAAGCAATTCTCCTGTTTGATTGTGAAAAGTTTGTTTCCATTTATATTCCGATGCACATCTCTTTCATTGTTCATCTTAATTCAAACGTTAAACACAATCAAAACCAAACTCAGATCCTAACAATTGGTATCAGAGCTTGGACAGTCAAATTTGATTTAACAATCATTTTGACATAAATAGTTCAGCTCACAATCGTTGATACTGATAGTTTGTTCGTTTTGTTGAAAAACAGTGTAAGGTTTAATCACCATCAAAGTTGATTAATCAGTACCTGTAAAAAAACCAGGATGACGTCACAATCACAAGATGATAAGAATAACATTGGTTCTCTTTTCAAACCACCCATGCTTAAACGTAATGAATATAACATCTGGGAGAGAAGGATGGGTCACATCCTTGCTCAGCAGAATACTGGATGTTGGAGATCTGTTGTTTTTGGACCACGTGTTCCCATGGTGCCAAGTGCTGAGGATACAAAGAAGTTCGAACCTAAAAAACCTAAAAATTATACTGAAACTGATTTCCAAAAGTTCGAACTCGATGCCAAAGCATTTAGCATCATTGCATCTGCATTACCCAATGAAATCTATGCTGGCTGTTACATTATAACAGTGCCAAAGAGCTATGGGATGCACTGAAGGAACAGTTTGGGGGAACGGAAGAAGTTATTGAAAATAATAGGGAAATTCTGAATCAGTAGTATGAAAGCTTTTGTCACATCAAGGGTGAATCATTGACCCAACAGTTTGAGCGATTTAGCTGTCTCATTAGTGAGCCAAGACTTGTTAAAGTTACATTTCCTAATTCAACACAAAATAGTAGGTTTCTTAGATCACTACCTGAAAAATGGGACACAATTGCTTTTGTAACTAGAAATTCAGTTGAGTTCAAAGATCTGACCCTGACCCAACTTCATGGTAGACTCCTGACCTATGAAAGGGAGTTAAACCAGAAAAGAAGTTGCAAGAGTCTGGAAAAGTTGTTGATGACTATGCATTTGGCAGCACAGCTCTTTTTGGTCAGGAAGAATCTGGTAGCAGTAGTAAGGATCAGAGTTTTGATCATTTTATTGATATAAATGCTGGTGGAAATTTTAATTACTCTGATTCTCATTCTGCAAATTATGCCTTCACTGCAAATTGTGAAAACCAGATGTTAGATAACTTGTGTTTTGAGCTCAATGATTTGCAACACTTTGATCCCACTGACTTAGAGGAGATGGACATTTTGCATCAATTGGCTTTGCTTAGTGTAAGAACAAGCAAATTCTATAAAAGAACAGGGAGAAAATTCCCAGGGTTACATGGGAACTTAAAGGTAGGGTTGGATAAGTCAAAAATTAAGTGCTATAAGTGCAATAGGCTAGGTCATTTTGCTAGGGAATGCAGGAGTCAAACCACTGGTCCAATAATAACTCATCCCAGCTCAAACCCTAGACCACAACATCAAAGCACTGTGCACTATACCCAATATACCCCTGCAGCCCATGTTAACACTGATCACTATGCTGCAACCCCTGTGCCTGTGCATTATGTTCAAACAACTGTTCCACAAATTCAGTATGTTCAAACCCCTGCCCCTCAGGCACAAGTACAATCTGTTGCACCTCAACAAGCTGCTCCAACAGTAGTACAACCAGATCAGCAAAGCTTTTTCACTCAAGGATTTGTTGACTGGAGCAGCATGCCTGATGAGCTTGGTGATGAAAATTTTGCACTCTATGCGTTTAATGATCCTTCTAAAGATGAATTTTGTTTGATGGCATTAGAGTCAATACCAGAAGGGGTAGAAACTGAAGGTGAACAGCTAAGTGCTGAAACAGTGGATGAAGTGGCTGAAGCAGTGGTTACTGCAGTTGCTGGTGAACTACTACTGGGAGGAAATTCAGAAACCCTGATTGAACCACTATCTGACCCTTGGTCCAAAGAAGACAAAGAAGAAGAGGAAGAGAAGAAAGCAGGTGAGAAAGAGATTAGAGCTGATGAAGAAGGTGATCATCAATGTGATTGTGCCATGATGGCTGCTGCTAAGGTATCTCCTCAAGTTCTTGAAAAACTGTGTTCATACAAATGCATTATTGCATTTGCTAACATCAAAGAGGTAAATGAAAACCTTAGGGATAAAGTCTTAACTGATGAAGTCAAATTTGAAAAGTTATTAAAAGAACTTAGAAACAAATTGGCTGAAAAAGACAAAGAAATCAACAGTCTCAAAGAAGAGCAGAGCATAACCAAGACTCAACTCCAAACTATGGTAGAAAAATACCAAGTTTGTAAAAAGGAGTTGGAGTCCACCCAGATTACTTGTGAAAGATGGGTGAAATCTTGTAAAGGGAATGAGGTTATGCTTGAGAAACAGCTTGAAAGCAATGTCAAGTTTGGTGTAGGATATAGAAAATATGATGATCTTGTAAACACTGCTGCAAAACAAGATGGTTCATCTGAAATTAAACCAACCAACAAGAATGGCCAAGAGGTTAAAATAACCGACAAACTTGGTAATAAAATCACTCTGGAAAGATCTGTGGGATCCTCAACTTTTGAGGAAATTGAGAAATACCAATTTAAACCCACATGGTCTGATGAGTGTGACATTCTTGAAAATTTCAAACCCATGGATTTCACAACCACTGATGGTGTCACAGCTCCAAAAGCAAAGGTCATTCCTATCAAAGACATCCCAACAGTGGTTCAAAACTCTGTTGCTAAGGAGTCTGAGAAAAGGAAGAAAAGAGAAAAGATCAAAAAACTGTTTTGTGATTTTTGTGAAAAGAGAAATCATCTAACAAAAGACTGTTTTCATCTAAAAGCATATGATCTAAACAAAACAAGTGTCATTGTACCTGCTGAAAGCTGCACCATCTGTGGTAAAAATAACCACAAAACTCAAGAATGTGTGTATCTCAAAAACTTTGATGTGAAAAAGAATGAATACATTGCTAAAACATCCTTGAGTCCATCAACATCATCTGTCAAATTCACCAAGAATCAACCACTGTCTGTGCCAGTCCAAACATCTGTTACAAAATAGCTGAATCAAACATCTGTCCAAAGAGATGTTCAAGTGACTGATGCACCCCCTGCCAACCAATTCAGAAGAGGAAAGGGACAATCATCTTACCAAAGGATTCCACATGTTTATGAGACCTACAAAAGGCCCTCTAAACCAAGAGTGAACAAGCATCATTTTGGGTATCAACAGGTGATTGGTCAAAACCCACAACATTGGTTAGAGAGAAATAGTCCTAAAACTGTCCAAACCCCTGACCTAACCATTGCCCATGCATCTGAACTCATCCCAGACACTGTTGAGACCCCATCCAAGGCCTTATTGGCTTTGGAGACCCTAATGAACTAATCCTTTTACTTCATGTGCAGGGAGCTTTTGCATGCTTAGATAGCCTTTGGTATGTAGATAGTGGAGGCTCCAGGCACATGACAGGATGTAAAGCCCTTCTCAAAGATTTCAAAATCCATGGAGGGGGTGATATATCCTTTAGTAATAATAGTAAAGGGAAAGTTCTGGGGTCTGGTACAGTACAGTCTGGTAATGTAAAATTTGAAAATGTCAATCTAATAGACAATCTAAAATTCAACCTCCTGAGTGTTTCAAAAATGAGTGACAAGGGGTATGGATCATTCTTCATAAAGGAGTGTTGTAGGATTGTTGGACCAGAAATGGTTGAAAAGATTGAAGCAATAATAAAAACTGGAAAAACTAAACTTGTTGCTCAAAGAAGTGGCAATGTTTATGTGGTGGATATGTCAAAAGAGAGCCCCAGAACTGATGCCTGTCTGTGCTCAGCTGCATCAAACAAAGAGACAGAATTATGGCATAGGAGATTGGGGCACACAAATCTCAAGACAATCACTGCTATTTCAAAACAGGGGTTAGTAAGAGGTCTACTTCAAAAACTGTTCACCTGTCCTGAGCATTGTGTTTCCTGTCTAAAAGGAAAACAACATAAAAGCTCCTACAAATCCATTGATGAGTCCAAAACAACCAAATGTTTGCAAATGCATCATATGGATTTGTTTGGCCCAGTTAAAGTCACGAGTCTTAGGAAAAATAGATATTGCTTGGTTATTGTTGATGACTTTTCTAGGTTTACATGGACCTACTTTTTACACTCAAAAGATGAGACTGGAGGTATTCTGCAAGACTTTGTGAAACAGGTTGAAAAGCAGTTTAACCTTCCAGTAAAAATATTCAGAAGTGACAATGGCATAGAGTTCAGGAACAAGGCGTTGGATGATTTCTGTGTGTCAAAAGGAATTGTGAGGCAATACAGCATTCCAAGAACACCAGAACAAAATGGGGTTGTTGAAAGAAAGAACAGAACTTTGATTGAGGCTGCCATAACCATGCTTGCTGATTCAGGTTTGCCATTAACTTTTTGGGCAGAGGCAGTAAACACTGCTTGCTATGTCCAAAACAGAGTTTTAATCAACCCCAGACATCAAAAGACTGCCTATGAACTGCTGTATAAAATAAAGCCATTGATCTCATATTTCAAAGTTTTTGGCTACCCATGCTTCATTTTAAATTTAAAAGATTCTATCTCAAAGTTTGCAGCAAAAATTGATTGTGGTTATCATCTGGGATACTCAACCACTGCTAAGGCCTACAAAGTGTTTAACACAAGGACCAGAACAGTGGAAGAGACTTTGAATGTAAAGTTCAATGAACTTTCATCATTAAAAATCCCAGCAAACCCTGCTGATTTGTTTGATCTTGATAAATTCACTTTTGAAAATACTGTTGTCAAGACTAACAGTGCAGGTCCATCAGCGGATTCATCTCCAGACTATGGGTATGAGATCATCATTCCCCAACAAAAGTCTGTCACAATGAGAAGAGCATCAGATGTTCAAAACAGCTGTCAAAGCTCAACCACTGCTACCTCAACAGTTGTTGACCAAAGTAGCCCCTTAACCCCTACTTCCACATCATCAAACACTGCTGATAAAAGTCCTCAAACAGTGGATCAAAGTCAGCATGTGTCCACACCTTTACCTCCTATACCACCACCTTTTGAAGCCACTGCTGGATCATCAAAGTCACCAGCAGTGGTTAGCTCAGATGATTCACATCTGCAGCCCTCCCCACTAAATGCCATTATTCCATACCAAGGAGATCTTATCTTCTTGAAATCTCATACACCAGATCAAATTATTGGCAACATCAATGAAGGGGTGCTCACAAGAAGTCAATCCCAAAACATTTGTCTTTTTGCTGGTTTTCTATCTCTCCATCAGCCAGTCAAGTACCAAGAGGCACTAAAAGATAACAGCTGGGTAGAGGCCATGCAAGAGGAGCTCCAACAGTTTAGAAGACAACAAGTTTGGGAGCTTGTACCATTGCCAGAGGGTGTAAGTCCTATTGGCACAAAATGGGTCTTCAAAAATAAAACTGATGAAAGGGGTATTGTTGTCAAGAATAAAGCCAGGCTTGTGGTTCAAGGTTTCAGACAAGAAGAGGGCATTGACTATGATGAAACATTTGCCCCTGTAGCAAGACTTGAAGCTAACAGCTTATTTCTGGCCTTTGCTGTCAACCACAACATCAAGGTGTACCAAATGGATATCAAATGTGCATTCCTCTATGGAAGATTCAAGAGGAGGTTTATGTTTGTCAACCTCCAGGATTTGAGGATCCATTTAATCCAAATCATGTCTACAAGCTGAATAAAGCTTTGTATGGCCTGAAACAAGCACCAAGGGCCTGGTATGAAACTCTTTCCACCTTTCTAATTTCCATTGGTTTCATAAGAGGTAAGATAGACAAAACATTATTTCTAAAATGGAGAGGAAAGGATTTGATGATTGTCCAGATTTATGTGGATGACATCATCTTTGGAAGCACATGTAACAAAATGTGTGAAGAGTTTAGGCAACTCATGATAGCTGAGTTTGAGATGAGTGCAATGGGTGAACTCCAGTGCTTTCTTGGTCTCCAAGTAAGGCAGCTTCAAAATGTCACTTTTATCCATCAAGGCAAATATGCCAAAGAACTTTTAAAGAAATTTGAGATGGATGATTACAAGCCATGTAGTACACCCATTGCAACCAATAAATTAGTCATGTCTGATGAAAAGGATGATTTGGTTGATCAAACTTTATATAGAAGCATGATTGGGTCTTTATTGTACCTAACTGCATCTAGACCAGATGTTTGCAACATGTGTTTGTGCAAGATCCAAATCAGCCCCTAGAAAGTCAAACCTTATTGCTGTAAAAAGGATATTCAGATACCTAAAAGGTGCTCCCACACTTGGTATCTGGTATCCAGCTGACGGTAAAATTGAGCTTTCAGGTTTCTTAGATAGTGACTTTGCTGGATGTGACAAGACAAGGAAGTCCACTTCAGGAGGGTGCCAATTCCTAGGCAGTTGTTTAGTGTCTTGGCAAAGCAAAAAGCAAGCAGCTGTTTCCACATCCACTGCTGAGGCAGAATATATAGCTGCTGCAAGCTGTACAACCCAATTGCTTTGTCTTCAAAATCAGTTGTTGGATTTTGGTATCACTGCCTTAAAGACACCACTCATGTTGGATAGCCAGGCAGCAGAAAATATCATCAAAAATCCAGTTTCCCACTCAACCACCAAGCATATCGACATCAGACATCACTTTGTGAGGGATTGCTTTGAAAAAGGTTTGATTTCTCTGCACCATGTTCCAACTAAGGATCAGCTGGCAGATGTGCTAACCAAAGCATTAGACACATCCACCTTTGAAAGCTTGATCTCTAGGATTGGCATGCTAAACATGGACTAACAGGCAAAATCCTGTTCTTCTATGAATAAAAGCATTAAAATGTTTTCAGAAAATAAAAAATCCATCCTTAAAAATAGCTAAAAATGAATTTTTCATTTTATCCTTTAAAGTCTGCCATAACCACTGCTTTGTTCAAAAGTCTGCTCTACTTAAAAATATGTCCACTGCTAAAAGTCAACCCCTGCTCTCTCATCTCTTTGATAAGCACTGCTGTTCAAAATCAGTGTTTTATCCACTGATATGCTATCCACTGATAGTAAAAATCACCCACTGCTCTCATTGTTCCAGTTATGCCCACTGATCTTGTTCCATCAGTGGTCTTCATAAAAGGAGTTGTCGTTTTCTTCATCAGGGGTTGGCACGTGGACAGTACATTGTGGTCAGACCTTTTGTAACCGCTGCCACGTCAGCATTCACTTTTTCTCTATAAAACCCCCATTCAAAACCCCAAACAGGGTTTTACTGTCGAATTGAATTCTTAAAAATTCCTTTCTCAAAGCAGTTGTCATCCCATTTCCTCAAATTTCTTCATACTCTTTTTCGATCGACTTCTCCAAAATGACAACATCGAAGTCATCTGCAAAACCCACTTCCAAATCTTCTCGTAAAAAGGCCGCTCAAACAGCTACATCCATCGAAATACCATATAAAGCACCTCACAATTATCTGGGTCTTTTGACAAAACCAGGCACCACTGATACTTTCGATTCCATCATTGACATCATTTCTGCATCAAAGTACAAAACTTTGTTAATAACAGATGCTCCAATTTATTTGGACACCCAAAGAGAGTTTTGGAAGAATGTTACCCTTGACAAACAAGGCGAGGATGTCTTAGCCTTTAACTCTACTCTAATGGGTAAACCTGTCAAAATCACACCACAATCCGTCTCGGAAGTCTTTGAACTCAATGATCAGCAAGGTAAAACTTTCTTTCCCAAAAATGAGTTAAAAACTGATTTCCTTGAAAGGGGGTATGCATAACAAATTAAAAAGTATACCTTACAAAAAGGTAATTTTCCATCTGCAACAAGATTCCTGTTCCATACCCTGCTTATGTGTGTTTCAAACAAAACCACGTCTTTTAATGAGATACCATTAAAGATTCAAAACCTGGGATATGCTATTCTTCAAGATGAAAATTTCAATTACTCCCAGGAAATCTTTAATGATTTGGTTAAAAATGTTGATAAAAAGCCATTCTTACTTTTTCCAAGATTTTTAAGTTACTATTTCGAAAAGAAACTTGGTAAGGATGATGCTGCTGCAATAAAACAAGGTGTATCTTTTCAAATAAACAGCTTAACTGCTGAAACTTTTACAAGAATGTCAACACCTTGCAAAACACAAGCAGAGGTGCCTGAACAGAATTTAGCAGCTACCACTGCTCCTCAGGTATTTGCTGCTGAGCCCACTGCTCAAGGTGATCAAAGCAGCAAAACAACTGCTTTGAAACCCACACCTAAAATCACCAAAAAGCCAAAGCAAAAGAAAACTCAAAACCCCCCAAACCTATCAAAAAGGCAACTCTGGAGGATGAGATACCAGAGCAACTGCCAGTGACAGCACAAAAGTCATAAGAAACCACTGTTGCTTCTTCCTCACAGCAGTTGGTACAAATATCTCAACCCATGGCTGAAACTCCTCCTGCTTCTTCTCAAAAAGAACAAGTTATACAAATAGGGACACCACAATATGATGCTCTGGAATCACTTGCTTCCATCATCCACAGCCCAATGCCTGGGGCCAATTCTCTTTCTACACCTAACCTCACCTCCACAATTCCCCCACCAACTAAATTATTGTTGGATGCTATTGATCTGAACCAGGCACAAACCAGTCCTTCTCACCCACCTATCAATGAGAACATACTTCAACAGATGACTGGGTCTGATGTATCAATCATAGTTAACCCACCAACAAGACCTGAGGAGGTTACACCCCTTGAGTTACAAGTAACTCTTGGTGGTAATCCAAGTGAAGCAGCCACTACAAGTGCTGAACCCACTGGTTTGCATTTGGACAGTGGTTACATCAATAAGACTTCCTTGGAGGCAATTCCTTCTATAGCACCTCTGATAACCACTGGTGAGTTTGTTTTAACCATTGGTACCATCAAAAAGTTATCAAGTGTTGAGGGAAGAAGACCCCCGTACCAAGACAAAGGGGCATCAGTGGATGAATTTTGGAATACATTTCCAAAGTCAACCACTGTTACAAACACTGTTAGTGGGAAATCAGATGATCCCATTAAGTTGGGTGATGGTTTAAAGTACCTAGAATTGAAGGATAGAGTTGACAAACTGGATACCTCTGTTGTAGAAATCAAAGAAATGCTGCAACAGTTGTTGAAAGTTCAAAAGGTGCAACCCAGTGCTACTCCAACTCAAGCATCTGCTCCACCACAAGCACCTGCTGCAAATGAGTTATGGAGTTTATTTCAACCCCTGCTCCAACAACAAAGACAAACAGCTGATCTGCAACATGCAATACATGTACAAGATCTGAGAAACATAATGGAGTCCAGGTGTAGGAACACCCAAGCAGACAACAAGGCTATAAAGGCCCATCTCTTGAACACCACTGGCACTGCTCCTCCCACTGTTCTCTTTATTGATCAACTACCCCCAGATAATGCCAAAAAGGGGGAGAAAATTATGGAGTGGAAGAAGAAGGGAATAGATGATGGTCTGTATATTGAACCAGAAAAAGATGCAATGACTAAAAAGATTCCCTTGCCAGATGGTAGCAAAAAGATTGATGTTACCGAAAATGCACTTGCTGAAGCAAAAGCTAGTGTAAAAAGGGATAGAGAGGCAAAGGAGATGTCCAGGTGGAATAAGGATAAAAGAGCTTATATGGAGTTGAATGCGCAGGGTTGTTCTGAGCCAAAGGATGTTAAAAATTCTGAGCCAAAAAGAAATCCCACTCGAAAAGTGAGGGAACCCAAATCCATACCATCCAAACTCACAAAGCATACTCCCAAACCACCGTCCAAAAGCCCCCAACATCAATCTTCCACCCAAACAGTTGTTGTAACTTCTGCTGTATTAACAACTGCTGATACTTCAGTAGTTTCAACAACTGCCAGTCAAACATCTGCCATCTCTTCAACACACACCATAACCACTGCCTTACCACCACCACCACCAAAAATCACTTCACCACTAAAAACAACCTCACCACCATCACCTCCTGCCAAAAAGCAGAAGACATCAGATGTTACAACATCTGTTGTAATGACAACAGTGGTTGAAACACCAGTTGTTTCAACAACTGTTAGTCAGCCACCTTCTACCACTCAAATCACCACCGCTGATCCACCCAAAACATCATCAGCCTCTCCTACAATAAAAAGGAGAAGGATTCTCATATCTGATGATGACTCCCCATCACCACCACCAACATCTTCACAATCTCTTGCACTTATTCCAAAACCTGTTCCTCTCTCATCAGCTCCAGTACAACAACCAATCCCTACCATCACTCCTGCAGGTTTCCAATATCCTCTTGAACTCATTGCAGTTAGAGAAGAGATTAAATCCTTCTACTATGAGGATGATCCTGCTAAAAGGAAGTTGCCATCAGTTGAAGGATATCCTAGGCCTAACAACATTGAAGAGTACTTGAAAATTAATGCTCAACAGGCAGAGGATATCTCCAAAAGAAGCTCTCAAGGGAAAACTGACAAAGAAATTCAAAGGCATTATCAATTTCTATTCCACTCAAGTCAGATCCTTAGAGCAGTTTGCAAAAAATGTTTGTCAGCAAATCTCAGAGAAAGCAGATGAAACTTTGAGAAAAGACTACATTGAAAGCATCATGGCTTCCAAGAAGTATAAGGGGGAAAATATGTGTATAAAGAGTGGACCATTCCTGAGCTTGAAAGTGAAGCAGCCAGGATTCAAGAAATAATTAAGAATAAGGTCAAGCACACTCCTCCAGATTGGTCAAAGTACAAAAAGAATATGCCTGAAAAGACATTGGAGCTAAAGAGAATGAAAGAGGAATTAGTTGCTGCTGATTATGGGTCTAAAAATCAAGTGTCAAGATGGAAAGAAGATAAAATCAGGACCACCTACAAAAGGTTGGAGGAATTAAGGAAGAAGGATCCTTCAGTTCCACAAAAACCTGATTACCCTGAAGAAGAGGTTTCAACAAGACCACCAAAGCTGCAAATCAGGAGAGCCACTGCTCCAGCTGGTGCTGCCATCTATAAAAGAAGACAACAACAGTTGGATACTGAAATAGTCGAAGAATTAATGGCAGGAGATGAACTTGTAAAAGAAGGTATTAAGCAGATGATAGCTGAAACTCTTGGCATAAACCAACCTGCAAGCACTACTCAAACAGTCATCACAAGGCCTGCATCACCAAACTCCTCATCTAATAAAAATCTCACAAGAAACCCACCAGACTCAAAAGTACTAAAATGGAAAACTGACAAACAGACGCATGTACTGACAGTGTTCAAGTCTAGTGGAGAAGTGAAGAAAATAAAAAGGGAACAAGCACTTGGCCTAAGTATTGAAGATTTGTAGGATCTCCTTGATCTTCCACTGTGCAGGGATGATGATGACACAGATGCCTTAGCTTTTGAGTTACAACTCAAAGGGCAAATAAGGGAACTGTTGATGAGGCAATAAAAGATCTACCAATAATGAAGGGTTTTGGCATTATCTGTTCCAGGGGGAGATTGTTGGGATTGAACCCTATCAGAGGAACAGATAATTAAAGCCAAAACCGGATCAGAGCAGTGGATCCAGAATAAGCAGATGGTGTATACAAGTCTCTCCCCTTGAAAGTGGTTTCAACATCTGCTGACCTCCTACCTACTGATCGGTACAACTGCTGACCTACAACTGCTGATCAACATCTGAAGACTAAAGCTCTGCTGCTCAATCTGCTGCTTTGGGTCAAGCACTGCTGGATGTATCAAGTGCTGCTGGGTTCACATCAGTGGAAGGCTTCAGCAGTAGTTTTCTTTGTCTTTATGTAATGAATTATAATAACAGATGTTAGCATAGCAGTACTTGTATAGATCAGAGGTTAGAGTTTGTTAGGAGGTTAGATGTCACTTTCATGGTGACGTCAGCTAAGATGCCACAGTGGTTTGTCCGTGCCTATAAATAGAACAGTACCCTGTACTGTTCTATTAGCTCTTCACCATCTTTATTCCTGTACGAACAAATCATTGTGAGCTCAGGCTGAGGGGGAGTTTGTTGTATACATGCAATTGTAATCGGTGTTTGGAATAAATTTAAGCATTCGGTTCATTGTTGAAAATGTGTGTTCAAAGCAATTCTCCTGTTTGATTGTGAAAAGTTTGTTTCCATTTATATTCCGCTGCACATCTCTTTCATTGTTCATCTTAATTCAAACGTTTAACACAATCAAAACCAAACTCAGATCCTAATAATATTAACTCTTTCATTTATAAATTTTTTTTATCTCTTACTACCAATTCCCAAACTTGGTTTTACATTATTAACTCAAGACTAGAAGAAGCGAATATAAAGGATTGAAGAATGCGTAGCCAGGACTAATGGATAGTTCCTTTTTTTTAAATTAAAAGGTGGAATATTATCACACCCTGATTTTCTGGTGGACCCGGACTTAGGGTTTATTTGTGACGATCGAACAACAGTATCACAATAAACAGCAGAAGTAAAGGATTGAAAACTACAAGTATAAAAGTTGGAATATATAAAATAAAAATTATAAGAATCTTGTTCGATACAAAATATCCCACAAGATAGAATTTAATAGAATGGACTTGAGACTATAATGGGTCTCTAGCCAAGGAGTCACAAATTCCAAGGTTTATAACCGAGCCCACTCCAGCCTTTTCGTACTTGCTTAACCTACGGTTAATCTTTTAAAAATAAGTCAGTTTTCACTGGTAAATACTATTAACCGACACTTTTAGAAATCTTTTCGAAAATCATTTGAAAACCATTTGGTATTCATTTTTATTTAACTTTGGGATAAAATATATTTCTTCTTACCAGTTTTACATGGTTGTTAATACAGTCAGGGACTAGGATAAAAGCATGTACATGATCAATAGACACATCATATTTATTATTTGCATCTGACGGGTGTATGCCTACACCCCACGCTTGTTTTCATGGCCATTTGCATTTAAATGAGTCAGGACGCCCGGACACGGTCATATTAAGCCCAACTGTTTAATGTTATTAAGCATTATCGATTAAAACAAATTATTGCCTTTCTATGACATTATTAGTCCTTTTCCAATACCCGAACCAAGTGGCTTGATGTGTACGGTGTGTTATAAGTTTTTATGTATATTTTAAGTCCTTTTTAACATTTTAGTCAAGTTTTAAATTTATAAAACATGATATTTTACTAACACTAAACACATATATGGGCAAGTGCACCCATCGTGAGGGTAGTATAGTGTTGGTAAGATACCGAGGTCGTCCAATGACACAAGAGCTTTTAATACCTGTTTATCCTCAACGTCTAATCAAATCAAAAGTTTAGAAAAAGTTTTAAACACTAAAATAAAAACTAAAAATGCTGAAAATAAAAATAAAATAAAAACAGATAGACAAGATGAATCACTTGGATCCGACTCGCCTTTAGTGTAACCTTTGATGTTTTCCGCACTTTTGCACTTTTTAAGAGATTATCTTAGTTATAGTAGTAGGCCCCTCTTTTGAAGGTAACGTTACCCTCAACCCAGTAGTTTGAGTCAGCAAGGATACAATCCTAAAGGGTTGGATTATTGAAAGATAATTAATTAAGTTATTAATGCGTAATGTGGTAGGATCCTCTTTTGAAGGAGACGTTACCCTCAACTAAGTGGTTTGAGTCAGCAGGGATACAGTCCCAAGTAGCCGGTTATTGTATTAATAGTAGTTTACATATGAGAAGATCAAGCCATTCGCACCCCCGCCATCCAATACCAGTGGGCATTGAAGGAGGTCCTAGTAAGCTTGACCCAGGTCCTTGCAGGATCTATACAATGAACAAGGCAATAACCTTACCAAAGCATTCCCTTAACCCCCGACCAGGTAGCCAACATATCTCTATATAGACCGTAGAGATATGAATGGTGTAAATATTTTATTTTATATAGACAGTAAAATAACGCCGAGACACCACGGACAAATGATAAGGAAGTTTCACCTTCAACATAAGAAACTAGTTATTAAAGTCATTAATACAGAACCAAATAAAAAGTGCGAAAAGATTAAAAAACAAAAGTATTACACTAAATGCTTGTCTTCATCAAGTGATGTAAGAGACTTAGGCAAACATGGCCTTTGATTGTCAAGAACTCTTACTATCAATCTTGGATCCTGATACTACCACACACACTCTATGATGGATGATGGATGATGGTGGTGGATGTGGATGTGGGTTGTGATGGTGGTGGAGTGTGGGTGAAGTGTGAGAGAGGTGGTTTGCCAAGGGATGCCTTTGAAGTGAGCCAATCACCTCTATTTATAGCCTGCACAGAAGCCCGGACATGGCCCCGTGTCCATTGGGCACGGCCTCGTGTCCATCCACTTTCTCTTTCTTCATTAAATGCAGTTTGTCTGCATTAGTTGACCACGCCCCCGTGTCCGCTGGGCACGGCCCCGTGTGCAGAAGCGTATCTGTACTATCAAGATTTGCTTAGATTCTGCGAATCTTAGCGTTGACCACGACCGTGTTGAGCTGGTCACGCCCCCGTGTTGGGAAATAGAAGCTTCTACAACTTTGTCTTTTCTGCAGACACCTGGGCACGCCCCCGTGTCCGCTGGGCACGGGGCGTGTTCAGCCTTCTGATCTCTTGTTTTTGCTTGGGAAGATGCTATCGAGGGGTCAGGCATGCCACGTTTATTCCTCTTCTTGTATTTATGTTAGATTTAGCTGTATTTTTGCTTCTTTTGTTCATTTGCGCTCATTTAATCCTGAAAATACAAAAGGATGACAAAATCACACTTTTTCCAACATTAGTACTAAAAAAGTGTTAGTTTTATGCCTCATTTGATCTAATTTATATGTTGCATTTTACACACATCAAATACCCCCACACTTGAATCTTTGCTTGTCCTCAAGCAAAACTCTTTATAATGTGGCTTACACGCCCAAATGGAATGGGTAGAAGAGAAGTTGTGGGCTTGTCTTGAGTGTCGGGATTCCAAGAACTTTATTAGGCTTTATTTTTATGTTATTTACAATCCTATTCGTTATGAGTTATTTAGAACGTTTCATAAGAGAAATTACTTATTTGGGCATAACATGTCTCTTTAAAATTCCATTTATATACAAGTTCACATACCTCACGGGAGATCACTTAACACTCGGCCGAAGATGTATTTTTCTGAAACACTCGAGACCGGCATGGAACTTACTTCTACCATATGCTTGCCAAGCAATCAATCATCCTCCTTTTTAACTATACGCCTTTGTAAATATCAAGAGGTCTTGGGGAAGGGTTAGGCTTGGGTTAAAGGTAGGTGGTTTTGGGTTAGTGGTTAGTAAAAAGGGCGAAAGGCGTAAAAAGCGTCGGTTTTTCGTAAAACTTTTGCTTTTGTGACTTTTTATTCAAACGAAGCATTTTTCAAACAAAGTTTCTTTTGAGGAACTTGTTTGTTTATTGCTAGGCTTCAATTTTTTTTTTGATAAGGAATGTCACATGAAGACCGAGCTTTTTACTAAAATAAAGGGTTTAAAATGAAAAAGGGTTTTTGGTGGGTAAAGGGTGTTTGTTTTGTGGGTTTAGAAACGAAAAGGTTTATGTCACACCCCTTTCTGCGGCGGAAGCACGAGGTGTGATCATGAAAGGTTCTCATTGCATACGAAGAGTAAACATGCTACATGCTCGTAAAATAACATTCAAATACCATAATTTGAAAACATACGTTAGCGTTTACATCGCTAGGTCGCATAAAACATTGTCTTAAAAGTTTACAACTTTATTCAAAATTAAACACAAGCGACATCCACGAGCATAAGCTAGACCACGCGCACATCCATCCTAGTTACCTGAAATACATGTGAGTTTTTGGAAAAACGTCAACATAATGTTGGTGTGAATTCATGCTGTTTTGTATTTCATGTTTGTATACTTTGTATGAAAACATAGTTTGTGAGTAAATCAAGTTTTCATATGTAAATCCAGTTTCATGTGTACACCACGTACATCTGTATAATTCAATTTCTTTTTGAGTACCCCACGTACTCAAGTTTAATTCTCATTCTCTTGAGTACCCCACGTACTTCAAGTATAATTCAATTTCTTCTTGAGTACCCCACGTACTTCAAGTTATATATCAATTTTGTATGGTATGAATTTTATGTAAATACAGTATTTCTGTAATTATCAGATTGTTAATGGGTTGCAAAGCCATTAACCTGTGGCACGTCATAGGAAGTCACCAAACCTAAGGCATTTAATTGGTATATTCTGAGACACAAAAGCACTCCTCGATTCTCGCCCCGACCAGGAGTGTGGCTGCCAGGCACCCGTTAGATCTAACCTTTTGTTCTGCGGTCTAGGTATATTGTTGATTAATGGTGCTTCTGTACCCTATTCGTGACACTATTTCTCATAACGCCTCCTACTTGGTTCTCGTTCTCACCAAGCGCGTTTCTTGTTATCATTTCTCATAGCGCCTTACACTTGGTTCTCGTCTCACCAAATGCGCTTCTTGTATTTATATCATACCATTTATAAATATTGTACTTTTGTACATGTATTTCACCCCCGAAGTTATAAAAACTGAAAACAGTTAAAGAGAAAAGGGGGAGCATGAACTCACAACTTTGCGTTCCTAGCGTCGTAAACTCCACCGGATTTGCTTACTTAACGTCGTAACCTATACGCGTTTTCTTATCGTTAGTCACTAGACTTGCGTCGCACAAGTACAGTCACTCTCTTTTGTGTATATTTTCTTGTGTTAAAAATATTCTATATTTTTAACTACGTATCTTACTTATATTATTTTCTCCAAAAATAAATATAAGTCTTTTGTGTTTTGCACTTTGCACCCGAATCGTGTATCTTGTGTTTTGTATGTGTATTTCTATATTTCTACTCCTCATGAGTATTTAGTGTATTTTTAAGTCTTAATACACTAGCACGTATAACACATACTATATACACTTAGCACAAAATTTGGTGATAAAATAATATATATTTTTCTCTCAAAAATATATACTTATTATCCATTTTTATTCTTCAAGAAATCACCATTTCTTATTATCAAAAGTTAGGGAAACCTTGTTAATGCTTTTAAACACATTTTTAGGGAATAAGTTTCTCAAAACTTACATTTTTCTAAGTGTCAAAATTTATAAAAATTTTGACAGAGTTTCCCCTAAAAATGGAGGTTTCCCACGTTTTCAAAACGTGTGTTTATTTTCTTTTAAATCATCATCAATCATCAACAATCAGCAACAACAATTATCAACAATAATCGTCAACAATAATCACTAATTTCATGAACTTGCATATCTACAAAAATGTGTAGTAACTTACTAGCACATTTAGTAAGTCTTGTTATCCTTAAAAATAAGTTTAATTTCTTAAAAACTTTATTTTTAAAGAATATGAAGTTTTACAACTTCTAGTCGGTTTTTACGAAAATTATTTCTTTGTTAAAACCTTTGTTACACAAGTATCCACACACTTGTTTGTTCACAAAAACCACTTTTGTTTGTGTAAGACCCGGTTTAGAACATGTGATTTCTTGGACACTTGGTCCTTTGAAAATACCGCTTGTAGATACGTAGATCTACTAGTTTTAAACACTATTTCACAAGTTAAATTGCTTTTACACAACAAAAATACTTTTACACAAGTCCATGTCTCGTGTGTGGTAGAGTTTCACCCTTTAACCCTTGTGTTAACTAAAAACGAGCTTATGTTAAGATCAACGATCTTACCAAACCGGGTTAAACGATGATCCGAGCTACCACATCATAGATCGGGTCTAGATAATCATGTATTTCAAATACTACAACTTTTACACAACTTATGTGTTATTAACCACTATTTTTCATGTTTTTAGTAGACTTTTGTGCATCTTTTCGCATTTTAACGAGATTTAACCGATACAAATCCTTTTAACCACTCTAAAATAGTTCAAATACAAGTTTTAAACATTATACCTCTAGCTCGAGGCTAGGGAAGAATCTATGCGCAAAAGAGGTGGATAAAAGCAAAGTAGAGAGGTCCTTCGCCTTCCGTTTGCTCCAAGACTCCTAATACGTGACCCTTGACACTTGTAGATGCTTGGAACTTGCAAGATCAAACTTGAAAGATGGATGGATGGGTGTGGGGTGTTCGGCCGTAAGTAGTAGAGAGGGAGAGAGTGTTGGTGTTATGTGGTTTTGTAAAGTGCTTGGTCCTTCATACATATATATAATCCAACTTCTATGATTAACCAAAGGATCTTATGTTACTTAGATTTTAGACATATAAGATTAAAATAATCTTGTAAGGACAAGGTGTGTCCCCCACATGGGGACGGTTTCTAAAGAGGGGGGGGGGGGTCTAGTTCAATTCCAACTAGTTAGTTGGATAATAGTTAGGTTAATCTAGGTTAGTTAAGTGCTTAACCCGGTTACTAGTGTGTTGTGCTTTATGACGGGTGTTAGGGTATTCGGGGACCCTAACTGGCTCAGAAAAGATAAATAATGTTATCAACAATATTTTCATGTTCCGGGTATAGTCCGGTTGTTCGGTTACATACCGGTTCGTTAAAGTGCTAAATTACACTTTTTAGTGTCGTTTAAGTACCTTTCTTGTACTCTTTCAATTCCCAACACTTAGGGAAATATTCTGGATAATAAAACGACATTTCTGCACAACATTCATATGTTTAAATGCTGAATTATTGCTGAATTTTATAAATTCTGCACTTAAAGTGCGTTTCGGGTGCTTTTTAGTGCTTATGTTTGCTTTCGTATTGCATATATATTAAACCCTTGTATGTACTCTTGGGTTTTAATGCATTCTTGTCGTCGGACCTACACCTAGGCCTCAATTCTTATGTATGACTGCTTTCTGCAGTTTTGTTGACACAGTGTGTCCTACCGGTGAGTTTACTATTATTCTGACGCAACGCTCTCGTTTATGCATAAAGCAATATTTTGTAGTATACAACATGCATGAATTCACTTGTTTAATCATGTGTTCAGACATTGCTGACACTTAAACTCATAATTGCAGTCATTAAGCAATAATTATAGTGTACGGAAATTACCGGTTTGTGCCAGTTGTCACAGTCTCCCCCCGTTAAAAGAATTTCGTCCCGAAATTCAGACTGAACTAACTCTTGCTGGAGTCTTCTTGAATAGGTGGGGATACTTTTTCTTGAACTGGTCTTCACGTTCCCATGTGTACTCGGGTCCGTGCTTAGAGCTCCAACGTACTTTGACAAGTTTCACACTGCTCCTCCTGGTCTTGTTGACTTTCCAGTCAGTAACCTCAACGGGTTGTTCTGTAAATCGGAGGGCTTCATCAATATGCACTTCATCCAACGGGATGGTCACGTTTTCTTGCGTTGGACTCTTCTTCAGGTTGGATACATGAAACGTATCATGTACTCCATTAAGTTCTGCCGGTAACTCCAACTTGTATGCCACGGTACCAATTCTTCTCAATATTCTGAATGGTCCGATGTATCGTGGATTCAAATTTCCACGCTTTCCAAATCTGACTACGCCCTTCCATGGTGAGACTTTTAACAACACTTTGTCTCCCACCTTGAAATCTACCGATTTTCTATTTGGATCCGCGTAGCTCTTTTGTCGCTCTCGAGCCGCCTTAATGCGCTCTCGGATCTGCGCAATCTTGTCGGTCGTCTCTTGTACAAGTTCCGGACCAACCATACGTTTATCTCCGGCATCTGCCCAACATAAGGGCGATCGGCATTTGCGGCCATACAGAGCTTCGAACGGCGCGGCTTTTATGCTCGTATGATAACTGTTATTGTAGGAAAACTCAACTAGAGGTAGATGAGTATCCCAGCTGCCGCCTAGGTCCATGACACATGCGCGAAGCATATCTTCTAACGTTTGTATTGTCCGTTCGCTCTGGCCGTCTGTTTGCGGATGGAATGCCGTGCTCAGATCTAACTGAGATCCAAAGGCTTCCTGAAATGATTGCCAGATTCTTGAGACAAAGCGTCCATCTCTGTCTGAAATGATTGAGATTGGCACTCCATGTCGTGCCACAATTTCTCTTAAGTATATTTCTGCCAGCTTTCCAGTGCTATCCTTCTCTCGGATTGGTAGGAAATGCGCAGACTTCGTTAATCGATCAACTATTACCCATATCATATCGTGCCCTCTCGGGGTCCTGGGTAATTTCGTTATGAAGTCCATCGAGATTTGTTCCCACTTCCACACGGGAATCTCTGGTTGTTGTAGTAGGCCGGACGGTTTCTGATATTCTGCCTTAACCTTAGCACAGGTTAGGCATTTTCCCACATAAACAGCAACGTCGCTCTTGAGTCTCGGCCACCAATAGTATCCTTTCAAGTCTTGATACATTTTGTCTGATCCTGGATGGATCGAATATCTCGATTTGTGGGCTTCATTAAGGATGACTTCTCGTATGCCACCATAGAGTGGAACCCAAATACGCTTCTTGAAGTATAAGGCTCCCTCTTCGTTTGGCACCATGTATTTCAGCATACCTCGTAGGTATTCAGCTTTACGGTTTTCTTCTTTAAGACCTTCTTGTTGTGCATCTCGAATGCGTGCTGTGAGGTTCGTTCGAATCGTCATTTCCAGTGCTCGAACCCTCAGGGTCTTAACCCTTTCCTTTCGGCTCAACGCGTCTGCTACAACGTTCGCCTTTCCAGGATGGTACTTAATCTCACAGTCATAATCATTCAGCAGCTCGACCCAACGTCGCTGGCGCATATTCAATTCCTTCTGATCAAATATGTGTTGCAAGCTTTTGTGATCTGTGAAGATTGTACATCGAGTACCATATAGATAATGTCGCCAAATCTTCAAGGCGAATACCACTGCACCCAGCTCCAGGTCGTGAGTGGTATAGTTTCTCTCGTGAACCTTCAGTTGTCTTGAAGCATAAGCGATGACTTTCTGGCGTTGCATGAGCACGCAACCCAAACCTTGTCGTGAAGCGTCACAGTATACCACGAAGTCTTCAGCGCCTTCGGGTAATGATAGTATCGGTGCATCGCATAGCTTGCTCTTCAGTAACTGGAAGGCTTCTTCTTGTTTGTGACCCCAGTCGTACTTCTTGTCTTTCTGCGTAAGGGTCGTTAGCGGTTGAGCTATTTTTGAGAAATTCTCGATGAATCGCCGATAATAGCCCGCTAAGCCCAAAAATTGACGAACTTCAGTTGGGGTCTTGGGAGCTTCCCAATTCTTTATTGCTTCTATCTTGGACGGGTCTACATGAATGTCTTTCTCATTCACCACGTGACCAAGAAATTGTACTTCGCGAATCCAGAATTCGCATTTCGAGAACTTTGCATAAAGTTTCTCTTTCTTCAGTAGCTCCAAGATGGTTCTGAGATGTTGCTCATGTTCTTCTTTCGTTCGCGAGTAAATCAGGATATCATCGATAAATACAATCACGAATTTATCGAGATATGGTTTGCATACGCGGTTCATTAGATCCATAAAGACCGCTGGCGCGTTCGTCAATCCAAACGGCATCACAAGAAATTCGTAGTGCCCATATCGCGTTCTGAATGCAGTCTTTGGCACGCTTTCATCTTGGATTCTCAGCTGATGGTATCCAGATCGAAGGTCGATCTTGGAATAGTAGCTTGATCCTTGCAGTTGATCAAATAAGTCATCGATCCTTGGTAGTGGATACCGATTCTTGATAGTGGGCTTATTCAGTTCCCTGTAATCGATACACATCCGCAGTGTTCCATCCTTTTTCTTCACGAACAATACTGGAGCTCCCCAAGGTGAGAAGCTTGGCCTTATAAATCCTTTATCCAACAACTCCTGGATTTGTGTAGATAATTCTTGCATTTCGGATGGTGCAAGTCGATAGGGTGCCTTGGCTACAGGAGCGGCTCCTGGAACCAAGTCTATACGGAATTCGACTTGTCGTTGCGGAGGTAGTCCTGGCAGATCTTCAGGGAACACATCAGGAAATTCCTTCACCACAGGAATGTCTTCGAGTTTCGGCTCCTCAGCCTTCTTGTCTATAACGTGTGCTAGGAAAGCAACACACCCTTTCCTTAAGCACTTCTGTGCCTTCATACAACTGATGATTCGTAGAGGCGCGTTTCGTCTTTCTCCATGTACTATGAGAGTTTCACCATTCGCTAAAGGGATGCGAATGATTTTCTCATGGCAAATAACTTCAGCTTTGTTCTTGGACAACCAGTCCATCCCGACTACTACATCGAAGCTACCCAATTGAATAGGTAGGAGGTCGATGCTAAATCTTCGTTCACCAAGTTCTAGTGTGCAGCCTCTAACAACTTCTCCCGATTCAACAAGTTTACCATTGGCTAGTTCTATGGAATAAGGAATTTCTAATCTACTAGATTCTATTCCAAGTATGCGTTTAAATTCCACAGACATGAAACTATAATCGGTGCCAGTGTCGAATAATATGGATGCAATGTGATTGTTAATGAGGAACGTACCGTTGACCACATTAGGGTCCTTGCGTGCGTCCCTTGCTCTAATTACAAATGCTCGGGTCTGAGCATTGTTTCCCCTTGGGCAATTTTTCTTGAAATGATCCATGCCTCCACAACCAAAGCATCCTTGGCTTTGCCCAGCTCCACGGCTATTCCGGTTACCATTGCCATTCTCATTCCCATTCCTTCCATTTCCCCAACAGTTTTCTGCTTGGTGACCCAATCTACCACATTTGTCGCACCTTGGAATGCGACAAGCTCCTTTATGATGAAACTTACATTTTTGGCATTCAGGCATGGAGCCTTGGTATGCCTTGGTTGAAAGGGTCTTCGCCTCCTGAGACGGGTTAGCCTCATGCTTTTTGTTGAAACCTTTGTTGTTGCGAGTCGCTTGACTCAGATTCGAACGCTTTCTCTTCTTGTCACCGGACGACTCATCATGTGTCTCGGTCTTCTCTGTTTGGTTCAACGATAACTTCTTCTGACGAACACAATCTTTGGTCAGGCTGACAGCCAGAGTTACAGCCTCGGTGATTGTTTGTGGTTTGGCAGACGTCACCATGCCACGAAACTCTGAGGCCAGTCCCCAAATGTAGCGTTCAACACGCTTAAATTCGGGAGTCACCATGTAGGGAAGTACTCTAGACAGATCGTGGAACCTTCGAGTGTAACCACTTATGTCAGCACCTTCCATGGTCAGGTGCCAGAACTCCGTCTCCAGTCTTTGGAGTTCAGCACGAGAGCAGTACTTCTCTCTCATTCTCTCCTTCAGTTCCTCCCAAGTTAAGCCATAAGCGGCATTATCGAGCAGGGTTTGGGCTTGCAAATTCCACCAAGTCAGAGCTTCCTCGACGAGCAATCCAGTAGCAAAAGTGACTTGCTGATCCGCAGCACACTTGCTCATGCGGATAGCAGCTTCCGTCTTCTCCGTCCAGCGTACAAATGCTACTGCACCTCCTGTGCCGTCATAGTTCATCGGCTTGCAGTCGAGGAACTGCTGAAAAGTGCAGCTTCGCACTACGCTGTCCCCAGATGAATCTCCATTCCTATTACGTCTAGCGTTGCTTGGTCCTCCACTGTCTTGAGTACGGTTTGCCTCGTACTGGGCGATAGCAGCGGAGATCCTTTCTTCCAGTAGAGCCTCTAGCTCTTCGGCAATTCTTGGCAGTGGGGGAAGAGGAGGTTGTTCGTGTGACAACCCGCACTAAACCAGGTATCCGTACAACTTAATTAATGATTAATTACTGCTTAATTACTGTGCTTGATTGAAACTAGCTGATAAACTGCTACCTGCATACTGATACATGCACTTACTTGCATCATACTTTATATGCTGTCACTACATTATTTACATACGGCACCTTAGTGACAAACATGATGCACAAAAAGCACAGTAGCACTAAACGGATACACAGTGAACATGCTGAAGTAACCAGCATCAGGCAGACACTGCCTCTAAGGCCTGTTAAGAGCCTCATATATTTTGGCTACACTGGTAGTGAGTGTAGGGATATAAGGGTTGTGGTACTGCGTCTCTAGGAATAAGATACACTGATTCGGATGTGCCAAAAACGTACTTTAAGTACCAAACACAGCACTTCAATAAATAATCCAGCTTCTAGCTGACTAGTAAAGTGCCAAAACATGGGAAATTAATACTAGACACTTTCTAAAGTGTCGGGGAAAAACAGATTGTGTCACTAAAAATATTAATAACGACACTTTAAAGCTTTTGTAACGCTTTAACGGATTACTATCC
Organism: Helianthus tuberosus; assembly: GCA_030545235.1. Taxonomy (NCBI): domain Eukaryota; kingdom Viridiplantae; phylum Streptophyta; class Magnoliopsida; order Asterales; family Asteraceae; genus Helianthus; species Helianthus tuberosus. The sequence continues at coordinate 172,778,972 of CM060393.1, read as the reverse complement.
AACCGAACAACCGGACTATACCCGGAACATGAAAATATTACTATTTTCACTAATGATATTTTTCTGAGCCAGTTAGGGTCCCTGATTACCCTAACACCCGCTAAAATGTACTATACACAAGTAACCGGGTTAGACACTTCACTAACCTATTTAACCTAACTATAAACCTAACTAATGGTTAGAATGGAACTAGACCCCCCCTCTCTTTACAACCGTCCCCATATGGGGGAACACAATTGTACATTACTTGATTATTTTATACACTTGTGCCTAATATCTTTTAGACATAATTACCATTGGGTAATACTCCTAAGATTTGCCTATAAGTTGGAAGATTAGCACACAAGATCATTCATAACCCACCACACCACAAAAACACTCTCTCTTGCCCTCTAAAGCTCACGGCCACACTCCCCTATTTCAACCATCCATTTTCGAGTTTGGTTCTTGCCATTCCAAGGTCACTCAAACATCAAGGGTTGCGTATTAGGAGCCTTGGAGCAAACGGAACACGAAGGACCTCGTTATCTTGCTTTTATCCACCTCTTTTTCGTCAAGATTCTTCCCTAGCCCCGAGCTAGAGGTATAACACTTAAAACTTGATTTTGATCATATCTAAGGTGGTTAAAAGGGTTCGTGTCGGTTAAATATCGTAAACATACATTTTGAAGTATAAAAGTCTAGTAAAAAGTATGAAAATGGTGGTTAATAGCTTACAACTTGTGTAAAAGTTGTAGTACTTGAAAGATGTGTTTATCTAGACCCGATCTATGATGTGGTAGCTCGGATCATCGTTTAACCCGGTTTGGTAAGGTCATGGATCTTAACATAAGCTTGTTTTGAATGATACGAGGGTTAAAAGGTGAAACTCTACCACACGCGAATCATGAACTTGTGTAAAAGTGTTTTAACTTGCAAAATAGTGTTTAAAACTAGTAGATCTACGTATCTACAACCGGTATTTTCAAAGGACCACGCATCAAGGAAATCATGCTTCTAAAAGAAGGATCTTACAATAACAAGAATATTAGAAAATTTTGAAACATAAGTTATGAACATAAAATCTACATAAAAGTTTACTTGTGTATGATTTATGAAGTGGAATCTTGTCGGTTTAAGGGTTGGATAACACATACTTGATATTTAAAAGTTGTTTTCTTGTTTAACCCGCTAATCGGACACTTACAACACGATTTAATAACGTCTAAACCACAAAACAGCAAGCTGAGTCACTGTTTCAGCCGCCTTCATCAGGCTGTAAACGGACCTTAAAAATTCGAAAAACGGAATTTCAAAAGCCTAAATCGTGTCATTTCGAAAAACGAAGAAAATGGCGCTGGAATCGTATTTTTCTGATGTCGGTTACTATTTTAAAAACCTGTTTTCGTGACAGCAGCTAAGGCTGTTTGTTACTGCAGTAAATTGGGCTGTGCGTTTTCGATCACAACTTAAAACCCGAACCGAACCAGCCCCTGAAACTTTTATCTAAGATGGTCACGGATGTATTTGTGACCCTCAAACTGGAATTTCGATAAACGGACATACGAGGAATTTTTGACGAATTTTTCCACAAACTGTGATCAGAATGTGACAAATCTGATCACGGTTCGGTAAACGATTTTCTATAAATTATTGATAAGAAACTGGACCCCGATATTTTTATACAATCATTTTTGGGTTGATTAGGACGACCCGTAAAAATTTGGGAATTTTTGGAAAGGGTTAAGTATTTTATTTAGTCGTCCGAAAACAGTCCAGTTTCCACATATTGAAACTGAAACGACAAGGGTAGCGTTTCGCGTGTTAAAACGTAAGGATTGATTGTTGATAATCATGGGTTGTTTTCAAAAAGAAAATGATACGCTTGGAAGCGTGGCCACCTCCAGTTACAGAGGAAACTCTGGCGAAATTTTCCAAAAACCTAACACTTAGAATTATTTACACAACAAGTGTTAGAACTATTTTTGGACATATTTTCAAAACATAAATTTCGCCGGCACTATATTTTACTAAATATTCGGAGGTGGGGTTTTCACAAAGATTAACGTGATAAATATATTTGTCACAACACTGTTTATGATTATTTTGTGAAATACATAAATATTATTTTAGAGTGAAAATAATATTTACAAGCGTTAATGATTCCAAAACTTTACGAACGCTTCCACAAACATATGAGTTACACCGGTAATTACATTACCACAAGATTGATAAAACGTAACTTACGCACATGTATTGTATCCCCCATCCTTGGGAAGAAGCATAACTACCAAGTGTATACGGAACATAAACACGAAATAGTTGTCTAACTATTTCCCAAAGACTTAAACTATAAAGCTAAGGCACGGCCGTCCGTCTAATAGAATTAGCACTTGTAGGTCGTTGCACAACTTACTGTATTGGAGACACTTGGTAGAGACGCGCATTCACTGTGAGTTCATGTCCCCCTTTTCTCTAACGGTTTTCAGTTTTCTTAACTGCGGGGGTGAAATACATGTTACTTTGTTTACAAGTACTATTATACACGGTATGATTAACGTAAGGAGGTTTTAGATCATGTGAATGGGTAGTTAGAACACCGAGGGACTTAAGCGGTAGATCTATCTGGGTGTAGCGAGCCCAACCCCTGAGCCCGCATAATGGACCAGGTGGTGACTTGGTGCCCCAACGCCAAATACGCTAGGTTTGAATCTTCCTACTTGCATTTCACAACATGCTAATGGCCTTGCAAACCATTGGTGATCACAAGTCCTCTTACACTGCTACATACCAGGAAACTTTTATACTTACAAGTGTTTTACTTACTCACTTGCACATGAACTCGCTCAACATTATTGTTGATTTTTCAACTTACATGTATTTCAGGAAATTAACGAGATCTGGCACGGTATGGCATGTTTTCCGCTGCACTAGTTTCCAAGGTCATCCGGGGTTTAGGGGATGTGTCTCTTTCCTGGACAAGACACAACCCTTAAACCATGTTTATGTTATGTTTCAAGTTTGTAATGGTTGTTGAACAAGATTATGTTTGTCAGGGGATGTTAAACAATGGTATTGTGTTTGGTTTTCAAAACTTAATGGATGATCTTGCATGTTTTTAACTCATATAGCTTTGGTATGATTAAGCTATGGTATTAAGAAGTCGCACCAAAATTAACCACGCTTCCGCAAAGCCAGGGTGTGACAGTTCGTCATTGCGAGCATTCACAGCTTTCCTGGGTGCCATGTTCTGACAGAACATAACACAACAGGGTTAGGCATTTGTTTGATATCGTCACACTAGATAGTAGTATCATATATATTCACAGGTATATATACCACATAAGTGACATCAAACAATTATTACTCTAGCAGAGTACTTGGTAGGCTTGCACTGAGGGGATCTATACGTGACAAGACTTGCTGTGGTTTCTGTGCACTGAATTCCATAATTATGTATGCATCCATAATTACGTAACTCCTTGCACAGTCCGCACAGTTCGTTTCATCCTCGTATCTCTTCCTTCAGATAGGCCATCGCTTTCAGGTAAAGTCACATATACTGGTGACATTCTACTTCTAGTACATGCTAATTATCACACATAATTGCAAGTAATTTCTAGTCAACGACAAGTGCTACTCAAGTGCACTCTAAGTCTCGTAGTGTCTTTTCTAGACTCATGTAGACAGTTTCAGGCAGTGGATGTCGCAGGACGTTTTATGCAATGAAAACTCTTTGAAAATTGTTTTCGTGAAAGGATCCTAGAGATTGTAGACTAGACTCGAGAAGGAATCCTGGTTCACTACAATCGCAGCTCTGATACCAATCTGTCACACCCCTTTCTGCGGCGGAAGCACGAGGTGTGATCATGAAAGGTTCTCATTGCATACGAAGAGTAAACATGCTACATGCTCGTAAAATAACATTCAAATACCATAATTTGAAAACATACGTTAGCGTTTACATCGCTAGGTCGCATAAAACATTGTCTTAAAAGTTTACAACTTTATTCAAAATTAAACACAAGCGACATCCACGAGCATAAGCTAGACCACGCGCACATCCATCCTAGTTACCTGAAATACATGTGAGTTTTTGGAAAAACGTCAACATAATGTTGGTGTGAATTCATGCTGTTTTGTATTTCATGTTTGTATACTTTGTATGAAAACATAGTTTGTGAGTAAATCAAGTTTTCATATGTAAATCCAGTTTCATGTGTACACCACGTACATCTGTATAATTCAATTTCTTCTTGAGTACCCCACGTACTCAAGTTTAATTCTCATTCTCTTGAGTACCCCACGTACTTCAAGTATAATTCAATTTCTTCTTGAGTACCCCACGTACTTCAAGTTATATATCAATTTTGTATGGTATGAATTTTATGTAAATACAGTATTTCTGTAATTATCAGATTGTTAATGGGTTGCAAAGCCATTAACCTGTGGCACGTCATAGGAAGTCACCAAACCTAAGGCATTTAATTGGTATATTCTGAGACACAAAAGCACTCCTCGATTCTCGCCCCGACCAGGAGTGTGGCTGCCAGGCACCCGTTAGATCTAACCTTTTGTTCTGCGGTCTAGGTATATTGTTGATTAATGGTGCTTCTGTACCCTATTCGTGACACTATTTCTCATAACGCCTCCTACTTGGTTCTCGTTCTCACCAAGCGCGTTTCTTGTTATCATTTCTCATAGCGCCTTACACTTGGTTCTCGTCTCACCAAATGCGCTTCTTGTATTTATATCATACCATTTATAAATATTGTACTTTTGTACATGTATTTCACCCCCGAAGTTATAAAAACTGAAAACAGTTAAAGAGAAAAGGGGGAGCATGAACTCACAACTTTGCGTTCCTAGCGTCGTAAACTCCACCGGATTTGCTTACTTAACGTCATAACCTATACGCGTTTTCTTATCGTTAGTCACTAGACTTGCGTCGCACAAGTACAGTCACTCTCTTTTGTGTATATTTTCTTGTGTTAAAAATATTCTATATTTTTAACTACGTATCTTACTTATATTATTTTCTCCAAAAATAAATATAAGTCTTTTGTGTTTTGCACTTTGCACCCGAATCGTGTATCTTGTGTTTTGTATGTGTATTTCTATATTTCTACTCCTCATGAGTATTTAGTGTATTTTTAAGTCTTAATACACTAGCACGTATAACACATACTATATACACTTAGCACAAAATTTGGTGATAAAATAATATATATTTTTCTCTCAAAAATATATACTTATTATCCATTTTTATTCTTCAAGAAATCACCATTTCTTATTATCAAAAGTTAGGGAAACCTTGTTAATGCTTTTAAACACATTTTTAGGGAATAAGTTTCTCAAAACTTACATTTTTCTAAGTGTCAAAATTTATAAAAATTTTGACAGAGTTTCCCCTAAAAATGGAGATTTCCCACGTTTTCAAAACGTGTGTTTATTTTCTTTTAAATCATCATCAATCATCAACAATCAGCAACAACAATTATCAACAATAATCGTCAACAATAATCACTAATTTCATGAACTTGCATATCTACAAAAATGTGTAGTAACTTACTAGCACATTTAGTAAGTCTTGTTATCCTTAAAAATAAGTTTAATTTCTTAAAAACTTTATTTTTAAAGAATATGAAGTTTTACAACTTCTAGTCGGTTTTTACGAAAATTATTTCTTTGTTAAAACCTTTGTTACACAAGTATCCACACACTTGTTTGTTCACAAAAACCACTTTTGTTTGTGTAAGACCCGGTTTAGAACATGTGATTTCTTGGACACTTGGTCCTTTGAAAATACCGCTTGTAGATACGTAGATCTACTAGTTTTAAACACTATTTCACAAGTTAAATTGCTTTTACACAACAAAAATACTTTTACACAAGTCCATGTCTCGTGTGTGGTAGAGTTTCACCCTTTAACCCTTGTGTTAACTAAAAACGAGCTTATGTTAAGATCAACGATCTTACCAAACCGGGTTAAACGATGATCCGAGCTACCACATCATAGATCGGGTCTAGATAATCATGTATTTCAAATACTACAACTTTTACACAACTTATGTGCTATTAACCACTATTTTTCATGTTTTTAGTAGACTTTTGTGCATCTTTTCGCATTTTAACGAGATTTAACCGATACAAATCCTTTTAACCACTCTAAAATAGTTCAAATACGAGTTTTAAACATTATACCTCTAGCTCGAGGCTAGGGAAGAATCTATGCGCAAAAGAGGTGGATAAAAGCAAAGTAGAGAGGTCCTTCGCCTTCCGTTTGCTCCAAGACTCCTAATACGTGACCCTTGACACTTGTAGATGCTTGGAACTTGCAAGATCAAACTTGAAAGATGGATGGATGGGTGTGGGGTGTTCGGCCGTAAGTAGTAGAGAGGGAGAGAGTGTTGGTGTTATGTGGTTTTGTAAAGTGCTTGGTCCTTCATACATATATATAATCCAACTTCTATGATTAACCAAAGGATCTTATGTTACTTAGATTTTAGACATATAAGATTAAAATAATCTTGTAAGGACAAGGTGTGTCCCCCACATGGGGACGGTTTCTAAAGAGGGGGGGGGGGGGTCTAGTTCAATTCCAACTAGTTAGTTGGATAATAGTTAGGTTAATCTAGGTTAGTTAAGTGCTTAACCCGGTTACTAGTGTGTTGTGCTTTATGACGGGTGTTAGGGTATTCGGGGACCCTAACTGGCTCAGAAAAGATAAATAATGTTATCAACAATATTTTCATGTTCCGGGTATAGTCCGGTTGTTCGGTTACATACCGGTTCGTTAAAGTGCTAAATTACACTTTTTAGTGTCGTTTAAGTACCTTTCTTGTACTCTTTCAATTCCCAACACTTAGGGAAATATTCTGGATAATAAAACGACATTTCTGCACAACATTCATATGTTTAAATGCTGAATTATTGCTGAATTTTATAAATTCTGCACTTAAAGTGCGTTTCGGGTGCTTTTTAGTGCTTATTTTTGCTTTCGTATTGCATATATATTAAACCCTTGTATGTACTCTTAGGTTTTAATGCATTCTTGTCGTCAGACCTACACCTAGGCCTCAATTCTTATGTCTGACTGCTTTCTGCAGTTTTGTTGACACAGTGTGTCCTACCGGTGAGTTTACTATTATTCTGACGCAACGCTCTCGTTTATGCATAAAGCAATATTTTGTAGTATACAACATGCATGAATTCACTTGTTTAATCATGTGTTCAGACATTGCTGACACTTAAACTCATAATTGCAGTCATTAAGCAATAATTATAGTGTACGGAAATTACCGGTTTGTGCCAGTTGTCACAGTTTAGGCTCAAAGGGGTTAAGTAGGGGGATTTTTGGTAGGTGGTAAAAATTGAAAAATAATGGTGTTGAAATGAAAAAGGTTAGTCCTAATGCCTCCATCATTTACTTACTTGGGTTTAAGTTGATAAGGACCTGGAATGTATCGTCATGGCAAGTTCTAGAGTCGTAAGAAACCAAGCGGCTATTCACACAAGAAACGAAAGATGAGCATTTTGTTTAAAGATGTGTAATTATATGCTCAATTAAAGGCTCAAAACTCACTTTTTGTGGGAATGGGTTTCTAATGTGATCAAGTATATATAATCAAATTTTAACTAGATTTGTCATGCCGTTTCATAATTTTCTTATGTTGGTTCTTTTTATCACGATGCTATCGGTTGTAAATTCGAAAAAATATAACCCTTTTAGAACATGTTATTCCCAATTTAAACCAAGACAAGTAAAAAAATGAAAATTTTTTGAAAAAATTTTGGGTGTTTAGCGGTTCCAATAGAGTTCTGTGTAAGGGTTGTAATTAGGACTTGCAAAATTCAAGGTTTTAGCATCCCCCCACACTTAATTTACACATTGTCCACAATGTGTTCCAAAAATAAGTTTTTACGTTGATTGGATGTGTAAAAAGGTGTATTAAAACAAAAGATTTATGTTACTAGGCATCTGGACACGGGCCGTGGTGACGGGGCACGGCCCCGTGTTCAGATTGCCAGTAACAGAAAGTAACAAAAAGCTGGGCACGGGGGCGTGTTCAACGAACACGCCCCGTGTCCAGTTACCTGAACTGGGCATTTTTCTGCAGACCCTTGAGCACGGGTCGTGTTGGCTGAGCACGGCCCATGCTGAACTTGCTGTAATGAAGAAAAAATGTCGGGAGGCTCTGTTTTTGTGCATGGGGTGTGGATTCAAGTCTCCCTAAGTATCCTTCACCATCCTGAGTGCGTTTTATTCCTGAAAATTAAAACTAAACTAGAAAGCATAAAAGTTAATCTAAACTAAAACTAAGGATAGTTCGGCGGAATGCCTCCGTGGTGCGCCACGTTTATAAGGGTCCTTGGCTAGACCCAAAGTTAGTCATATTTTTGCATCCCATGTTGCACCGTCGGAGAGCATCATCCAAACTTGAGTCTATGGCTTTCATGTAATTGACCGGGTCGTCGTCTTCTACTCTCTTACCAACCCCAAACTTCATCTCCTTGTCCCCAACCCTCAATGTTAGTGTTCCACCATTCATATCTTCCACTACGTGGGCCATAGCTAGGAATGGCCACCCTAAGATGAGTGGTACTTCGGTATCTTCTGTCACACCCCTTTCTAAGGCGGAAGCACGAGGTGTGATCTTGAAAGGTTCTCATTGCATACGAATGGTAAACATACTACATGCTCGTAAAAATAACTTCAAATACCAATAACATTACGTAACTGAAAACATAGGTTAAGTTTGGAGTTTACATCACAACATAAAACGTTGTCTGAAAAGTTTACAACATTATTCAAAGATAAACATAAACAACATCCAAGAGCAAGAGTAAGACCGCGCGCACATCCACTTTAGTTACCTGAAATACATGTGAGTTTTTGGAAAATCGTCAACATAATGTTGGTGTGAATTCATGCAGTTTTTGTATTGTACGTTTGTATACTTTGAATGAAAACATGGTATGTTGTATGTAACAAGTATTTCTGTAAATATAAGGAAATCGAGATCGCTAATGGTTTGCAAGGCCATTAACATGTGACACGACATAGGAAGCATACAAACCATAGGCATTTTTTGTAGTCGATTCACGACTAAGACACAAAAGCACTACTTGGTACTAGTTATCACCAAGAGTGTGGCTGCCTGAAACCCATTAGATCTAACCTTTTGTTCTGCGGTATTAGTATGTACACGATTAATGGTGCTTCTGGTACCCTATTCGTGACATGATCTAAAGTATCATTCCTTAGTTTTTGTATTCAACATACCATAACACATGTATTTTCCCCAAGTTTAAAAATCATGTAAAAGTTTAAAAGTGGGGACATGAACTCACAACTTTGCGTTTCTTGCGCCGTAAACTTCACCGGGTTTGTTATATAGCGTCGTGACCTATACTTGTTTTATTAACGTTAGTCACTAGACTTGTATCGCACAAGTACAAGTCACCGTCTTTTATGTATGTGTTCTTTGTTGTTAAAAATAATTTATATTTTTAACTATGATTCGTGCTTATATTATTTTCTCAAAAATAAATATAAGTATCTTGTATTTTTCACCCGAGTTATGTATTTTCGTCCAAAAATACATTTTTAAGTTCATAACTTATCCAAGTTACATAATCTATTAAGAAACATATCGTCGTATTTTCTTGTGTTTGTCTATGCATGTTGTAAGTGTATTTTCTGTATTTTTACTCCTTAGGAGTATTTAGTGTATTCTTCATGTCCTAATACACTATTACATATAATACATATTACATACACTTAGCACAAAATTTGGTGATCAATAAATATATATATTTTCCTAAAAAATATACATACTTAATATCAATTTTTATGTTGAAGAAATCATCATTTCTTAAGTTGAACTTTAAACAAAAATTAGGGAAACCTTGGTAAATATTTTTAGGTAAATTTTTAGGGAATAAGTTTCACCAAAACTTATATTTTTCTAAGTGTCAAAATTTTATAGACATTTTGACATGTTTTCCCCTAAAAATGGAGGTTTCCCATGTTTTCAAAACATGTGTTTATTTTCTTTTAAAATCATCATCAAACATCAAAAACACAATCAAGACTTACCATAAGCCAAGATCATGTAAATTACACTACATCATAAACTTGAAGGTTTTGTAAAAACTTGTAGTAACTTACCATGTTATTTAGTAGGTTTAGTTATCCTTAAAAACATATTTATTTGTTTGTAAATCACATTATTAAAAGATTTGGTCATTTACAACTTGTAAGATGATTTTTCTAAAAATATTTCTTTTTTATTTTTCTTGTTACACACATGTTTCTAGTCTTGTTTAAACACTAAAAAAAGTATAATTAGTTTATTTAGAAACCATGACTTGTAAATCTTATAAATAAACTTGATTTCTTGAGAAAATTATTTTTGTAATCATCTATGTACAAGATTTGTATTTTGTTTAAATCATCTTTTCATGTGAGAACAAATTTCATCATTCAAGTTCATGTATATAAAGTATGATCATCTTGGTTTTTCACAAGATCATCACCTTAACTTACTAGATCATGTGTTTAATCACAATCCAGTAGGTTCCTTATGATGCCTAACATCACTAACACAAATCATCAATCATCAAGAAGCAAATCATCATCATTCAACATGTATTCTTATGTTATTAAGCTTATGTTAAAGTATCATGATCATGTTCTTTAGTGCTCATCATGTTTAACAATGTTCATCATCTTTTATTCATCAAAATATGAAGTAACAAAGGGTTATGAGGGCCTTACTACTAGCACAAGGCTAGGGAAGAACACTTGATGTTGAAGATGATAAATGGGTTGGATAATAGCAAATGAAGAAGGTCCTTCAAGATCTACAAGCTCTAAACCTCCTTAAACACCTTCTAGCACCTTGTGATAACTTGGGATTGGATGAAGATTGGATGAAAGTGGTGGTGGTGTGGTGGACTAGGATCGGCCGAGAATAGGGGAGAGGAGGGAGGAAGATGAAGGTGAAGTGTGGGTGTGAGAATGAGAGCTTATGCTATCTTATAACATGTTAAACTTTTGTCCAATGGATCCTATGTTCCTTAAGTACACATCACAATCTAAATAAATCTTTACAAATCCAAGCAAGATCATGGAAGATTAGGGAAAATCTTGGTGGGGTCACCCTTGGTGACCGTCCACTTACATGGGGGGGGGGGGGTATTAGTTGGGTTTTGATGTTAAGTTAGATTTCTAGTTAAAATTTTAAGTGTATTGATTAGTGTCCATGCATATGATATGTTCTATAGTGTGTTAGGGTGTTCGGGGGATCATAACTAGCTCAAAAACATTAAAACAATGCTTCTAGTAAAATTTTGGTGTTTTGGGTAATGTCCGGTTGTTCGGTTAGATACCGGTTCGTGAAAGTGCTAAACTATTCCGTTTAGTGTCCGTTATGTACCCTTTTGTGACCCTTTCAATTCCCTACATTTAGGAAAACATTCAGGACCATTTAGTCATATTTTTACATGTTACAAACTTGTCACAATACTGAATTTTGCTGAAATATGCTGAAATATGCAGAATCCAGTATTTAAAGTGTGTTTCGGGTGCTTTTTAGTGCATATTATAGCTTCCGGAAAGTCTATACGTTAACCCTTGTATACATTCTTGGGTTTTAATGTATTTTAGACTTTGGACCTACTCCTGGGCCTTAATTTCATTACATGACTGCTTTCTGTAGAGTTGCTGACACAGTGTGTCTTACCGGTGAGTTTACTAGTCTTTTTTTGACGCAACGCTAATAGTAATGCATAAAGCCATATTTGAAGTATAAAAAGTGCATGAATTTATATGTATAGCATGTAATCAGACAATGTTGACATTTAAGCACATAATTGCAGATATTAAGTAATAATTAAATTGTACGAAAATTACCGGTTTGGTGCCAGTTGTCACAGTCTCCCCCCGTTAAAAGAATTTCGTCCTGAAATTCAGGTTGAGCTAACTCTCGCAGGAGTTTTCTTGAACAGGTGGGGGTACTTTTCTTTAAACTGGTCTTCACGTTCCCACGTGTACTCGGGTCCGTGCTTAGAGTTCCACGTACTTTAACAAGTTTGACACTACTCCTTCGGGTCTTGCTGACTTTCCAGCCTGTAACCTCAACGGGTTATTCTGTAAATCGGAGGATGTCGTCAATATGCACTTCATCCGCAGGGATGATCACGGTTTCTTGGGTTGGACTCTTCTTGAGGTTGGATACATGAAACGTATCATGTACTCCGTTAAGTTCTTCCAGTAATTCCAACTTGTACGTCACGGTACCAGTTCTTTCTAAGATCTTGAATGGTCCGATGTATCGTGGATTCAGCTTTACACGTTTTCTGAATCTTACTACGCCCTTCCAAGGTGAGACCTTTAGCAAAACTTTGTCTCCCACCTCGAATTCCAAGGGTTTTCGTCTTCGATCAGCGTAGCTCTTTTGTCGATCTCGAGCCGCCTTAATGCGCTCTCGGATCTGCATAATCTTGTCGGTTGTCTCTTGAACAAGTTCAGGACCAACCATACGTTTGTCTCCAGCGTTTGCCCAAGATAATGGTGAGCGACACTTGCGGCCATATAGAGCTTCAAACGGTGCGGCTTTTATGCTCGTATGATAACTTTTATTGTAGGAAAACTCAACTAAAGGTAGATTAGTATCCCAGCTGCTGCCTAGGTCCATAACACATGCACGAAGCATATCTTCTAGCGTTTATATGGTCCGTTCGCTCTTGCCGTCTGTTTGTGGATGGAAGGCCGTGCTTAGATCTAGCTGAGATCCGAAGGCCTCCTAGAAGGATTGCCAAATCCTCGAGACGAAACGTCCATCTCTGTCTGAAATAATTGAGAAAGGCACTCCATGAGGTGCCACGATTTCTTTCAAGTACAGCTCAGCGAGCTTTCCAGTGCTATCCTTCCCTTGGATTGGTAGGAAATGCGCAGATTCGTTAATCGATCGACTATCACCCATATCATATCGTGCCCCCTAGGGGTCTTGGGTAACTTTGTTATGAAGTCCATCGAGATTTGCTCCCACTTCCACATGGGTATCTCTGGTTGTTGCAGTAGGCCAAACGGTTTCTGATATTCAGCCTTAACCTTAGCACATGTTAGGCACTTTCCAACATAAACAGCAACGTCGCTCATGAGTCTCGGCCACCAATAGTATTCCTTCAAGTCTTGATACATTTTGTCCAATCCAAGATGGATCGAGTATCTCGATTTGTGAGCTTCATTAAGGATGACTTCTCGAATACCGCCATAGAGCGGAACCCAAATACGCCCCTTAAAGTATAAGGTTCCCTCTTTTTTTGGCACCAAATTCTTCAGCATACCTCGGAGATATTCAGCTCTACGATTTTCTCCCTTAAGGGCTTCTTGTTGTGCGTCATGAATGCGTGCAGTGAGGTTCGTCCGAATAGTCATTTCCAATGCTCGAACTCTTAGGGTCTTAACCCTTTCTTTTCGGCTTAACGCGTCTGCTACAACGTTTGCCTTTCTGGGATGGTACTTAATCTCACAGTCATAATCGTTCAGCAACTCAACCCATCGTCGCTGACGCATGTTTAATTCCTTCTGATCAAATATGTGTTGCAGGCTTTTGTGATCTGTGAAGATTGTACATCAATTACCATATAAATAGTGTCGCCAGATCTTCAGAGCGAATACCACTACGCCTAGCTCTAGGTCGTGAGTGGTATATTTCCTTTCATGCACCTTCAACTGTCTTGAAGCGTAAGCGATGACCTTTTGGCGTTGCATGAGCACGCAACCCAAACCTTGACGTGAAGCGTCACAGTATACCACGAAGTCTTCAGTGCCTTCGGGTAAGGATAGTATCGGTGCATCCCATAGCTTATTTTTGAGCAGTTGGAAGGCTTCTTCCTGCTTATCACCCCAAACGTACTTCTTGTCTTTCTGCGTAAGGGTTGTCAGTGGTTGAGCTATATTTGAGAAATTCTCGATAAATCGCCGGTAATAGCCCGCTAAGCCCAAAAATTGTCCAACTTCAGTTGGGGTATTGGGGGCTTCCCAATTCTTTATGGCTTCTATCTTGGATGGGTCTACATGGATGCCCTTCTCGTTCACAATGTGACCAAGAAACTGTACTTCGCGAATCCAGAATTCGCACTTGGAGAATTTTGCATAAAGTTTCTCTTTCTTCAGTAGTTCCAAAATGATTCTGAGGTGTTGTTCGTGTTCTTCTCTTGTTTGCGAGTAAATCAGGATATCATCGATAAATACAATCACGAATTTATCGAGATATGGTTTGCAAACGCGGTTCATTAGATCCATAAATACCGCTGGCGCGTTCGTCAGTCCGAATGGCATCACAAGAAACTCGTAATGCCCATAACGTGTTCTGAATGCAGTCTTTGGTACGCTTTCCTCTTGAATCCTTAACTGATGGTATCCAGATCGAAGGTCGATCTTGGAATAGTAGCTCGATCCTTGCAACTGATCAAATAAGTCATCACTCCTCGGTAGTGGGTACCGATTCTTGATTGTGAGCTTGTTTAACTCTCTATAGTCGATACACATCCGCAGAGTTCCATCCTTCTTCTTTACGAACAATACTGGAGCTCCCCAAGGCGAGAAGCTTGGCCTTATGAATCCTTTATCCAACAACTCCTGGAGTTGTGTAGATAATTCTTGCATCTCGGATGGTGCAAGCCGATAGGGTGCCTTGGCTACAGGTGCGGCTCCTGGAACCAAGTCTATATGGAATTCGACTTGTCGTTGCGGAGGTAGTCCTGGCAGATCTTCGGGAAAAACATCAGGGAATTCCTTCACCACAGGAATGTCTTCGAGTTTCGGCTCCTCAACCTTCTTATCTACAACGTGCGCCAGGAAAGCAACACATCCTTTCCTCAAACACTTCTGCGCCTTCATACAACTGATGATTCGCAGAGGCGCGTCACGTTTTTCTCCATGTACGATGAGAGTTTCATCATTCGCCAGAGGGATGCAAATGATTTTCTTGTGACAAATAACTTCAGCTTTGTTCTTGGACAACCAGTCCATTCTGACCACTACGTCGAAGCTACCTAATTGAATAGGTAAGAGGTCGATGCTAAATCTTCGCTCACCAAGTTCTAATGTGCAACCTCCAACAACTTCGCCCGATTCAACAAGTTTACCATTGGCTAGTTCTATGGAATAAGGAACATCTAATCTACTAGATTCTATTCCAAGCATACGTTTAAATTCCATAGACATGAAGCTATAATCGGCACCAGTGTCAAATAGTATGGATGCAAAGTGATTGTTAACATGAAACGTACCGGTGACCACATTAGGGTCTTCGCGTGCGTTCCTTGCTCCAATCACAAATGCTCGAGCCTGAGCATTGTTCCCCCTTGGGCAATCTTTCATGAAATGATCCTTTCTTCCACAACCAAAGCATCCCTGGTTCTGCCCAGTTCCATTACCATTCCGGTTACCATTGCCAGTTCCACCACCGTTTCTATTACTAGCACCGTTGCGGTTTCCATTCCCGTTCCTTCCTTTTCCCCAACAGCCTTCAGTATGGTAGCCCAGTTTTCCACACTTGTCGCATTTTGGAACGCGAGAAACTCCTTCATGATGACGCTTGCACTGGTTGCAGATGGGCAGAGTGCCCAGGTATCTTCTGGCAGGAGCGTCATTCATGGTTGCAAGAGTTTTCGCCTCCTGAGGCAGGTTGGGGTCTCGCGTCTTATTGTTGGAACCCTTGTTGTTTTGTGTCGCTTGACTCAGGCTCGCATGCTTCCTTTTCTTGTCACCAGACGACTCAGCATGCATCTCGGTCTTTTCAGTTGGGTTCAGTGATAACTTCTTCATACGAACAGCACCTTTAGTAAGGCTGACAGCCAGAGTTACAACATGTGTGATCATTTCAGGTTTGGCCGAAGTTACCATGCTACGAAACTCTGGGGCTAGTCCCCAAATGTAGCGTTCAACGTGCTTAAATTTGGGATTCACCATGTAGGGGATCACTCTTGACAAATCGTGGAACCTTCGGGTATAACCAGTAATGTCTGCACCTTCCATGGTCAAGTGCCAGAACTCAGTCTCCAACCTCTGGAGTTCAGCACAAGAGCAATACTTCTCTCTCATTCGTTCCTTTAGCTCATCCCTCGTCATACCGTATGCAGCATCATCACCCAGAGTCTGGACTTGTAAATTCCACCAAGTCAAAGCTTCATCAACAAACAACCCCGTAATAAAAGTGACTTGCTGATCTGCGGTACACTT
The DNA here is from genome assembly GCA_030545235.1 of Helianthus tuberosus. NCBI lineage: Eukaryota > Viridiplantae > Streptophyta > Magnoliopsida > Asterales > Asteraceae > Helianthus > Helianthus tuberosus. The sequence goes on along the minus strand of CM060393.1, from coordinate 172,762,735 downwards.
GCTCATACGGATAGTGGCATCAGTCTTCTCCGTCCAGCGTACAAATGCCACTGCAACTCCAGTGCCGTCGTAGTTCAGTGGTTTGCAGTCGAGAAACTGCTTGAAGGTGCAGCCTTGAGCTATGTTTCCTCCAGATGTATCTCCCTGTCCATTACGTCTAGCATTGCTTGGTCCTCCACTTTGTTCGGTGCGGTTATCCTTGTATTGAGCGATAGCTGCGGAGATCCTTTCTTCCAATAGGGCGTTTAGTTCTTCAGCAGTCCTCGGCAGGAGAAGAGGAGGGGGTTGATCAGAATCCTAATTGTTCACAGCTCTTCTAGGTGCCATGTTCTGTCAGAACATAACACAACAGGGTTAGACATTTGTTTGATATTGTCATACGAGACAGTAGTAGTATATATACACAGACATATACCCACATAAGTGACATCAAACAATCCACCAAGCGTATAAATCAATTTATACAGTAACAGGCATGCATAAATAGATAAATACTGGTGTGTCATAAGATATTCACCGAGTCTCTACACATATCAGAACAACTTGTTACATCATTGTTTGCGAACAAAAATTCATAAGGGTTACATCTCCCCAAAGTACAAGTTTAATATATGTAAAGAACAAAATATCTTACTTCACATTGGCGGTTCTTGTCTTTATAACCTAAATCATTACTCCAAAAGAGTATTTAATAGGCTGGGGGAGGGGTGAGGGTATTCACGTTTGACCTTTTCTTGTATTGAAGGAATCTTGTTTGATACGTGACAAGACTTGCTGTGGTTTCTGTGCACTGAATTCCTTAATTATGTATGCATCCATTTACGTAACTCCTTGCACAGTCCGCACAGTTCGTTTCATCCTCGGATCACTTCCTTCAGATAGGCCACTGTTTTCAGGTAAAGTCACGAGTACGTGAGATATTCTATTTCTAGTATATGTATATATCAATCATTACACATAGTTGCAAGTAATTTCTAGTCAAAGACAAGTGTTACTCCAGTGCACTCTAAGTCTCGTAGTGTCCTTACTTGACTCTTTAAAAACAGTTTCAGGTAGTGGATGTCGCGGAACGTTTTATGCAATGAAAACTTTTTGAAATTTTTTTTTCGTGAAAGGATCCTAAAGATTGTAGTCTAGACTCGAAAAGGAATCCTGGTTCACTACAATCGCAGCTCTGATACCAATCTGTCACACCCCTTTCTAAGGTGGAAGCACGAGGTGTGAACTTGAAAGGTTCTCATTACATACGAATGGTAAACATACTACATGCTCGTAAAAATAACTTCAAATACCAATAACATTACGTAACTGAAAACATAGGTTAAGTTTGGAGTTTACATCACAACATAAAACGTTGTCTGAAAAGTTTACAACATTATTCAAAGATAAACATAAACAACATCCATGAGCAAGAGTAAGACCGCGCGCACATCCACTTTAGTTACCTGAAATACATGTGAGTTTTTGGAAAATCGTCAACAGAATGTTGGTGTGAATTCATGCAGTTTTTGTATTGTACGTTTGTATACTTTGAATGAAAACATGGTATGTAATTTGTATGTAACAAGTATTTCTGTAAATATAAGAAAATCAAGATCGCTAATGGTTTGCAAGGCCATTAACATGTGACACGACATAGGAAGCATCCAACCCTTAGGCATTTTTAGTAGTCGATTCACGACTGAGACACAAAAGCACTAGTGTGGCTGCCTGAAACCCATTAGATCTAACCTTTTGTTCTGCGGTCTTAGTATGTACACGATTAATGGTGCTTTTGGTACCCTATTCGTGACATGATCTAAAGTATCATTCCTTAGTTTTTGTATTCAACATACCATAACACATGTATTTTCCCCAAGTTTAAAAAGCATGTAAAAGTTTAAAAGTGGGGACATGAACTCACAACTTTGCGTTTCTTGCGCCGTAAACTTCACCGAGTTTGCTTATATAGCGTCGTGACCTATACGTATTTTATTAACGTTAGTCACTAGACTTGTATCGCACAAGTACAAGTCACCGTCTTTTATGTATGTGTTCTTTGTTGTTAAAAACAATTTATATCTTTAACTATGATTCGTGCTTATATTATTTTCTCAAAAATAAATATAAGTATCTTGTATTTTTCACCCAAGTTATGTATTTTCGTCTAAAAATACATTTTTAAGTTCATAACTTATCTAAGTTACATAATCTATTAAGAAACATATCGTCGAATTTTCTCGTGTTTGTCTATGCATGTTGTAAGTGTATTTTCTGTATTTTTACTCCTTAGGAGTATTTAGTGTATTCTTCATGTCCTAATACACTATTACATATAATACATATTACATACACTTAGCACAAAATTTGGTGATCAATAAATATATATATTTTCCTCAAAAATATACATACTTAATATCAATTTTTATGTTGAAGAAATCAACATTTCTTAACTTGAACTTTACACAAAAATTAGGGAAACCTTGGTAAATATTTTTAGGTAAATTTTTAGGTAATAAATTTCGCCAAAACTTATATTTTTCTAAGTGTCAAAATTTTATAGAAATTTTGACATGGTTTCACCTAAAAATGGAGGTTTCCCATGTTTTCAAAACATGTGTTTATTTTCTTTTAAAATCATCATCAAACATCAACAACACAATCAAGACTTACCATAAGCCAAGATCATGTAAATTACACTACATCATGAACTTGAAGTTTTTGTAAAAACTTGTAGTAACTTACCATGTTATTTAGTAGGTATCCTTAAAAACATATTTATTTGTTTGTATATCACATTATTAAAAGATTTGGTCATTTACAACTTGTAAGATGATTTTTCTAAAAATATTTCTTTTGTATTTTTCTTGTTACACACATGTTTCTAGTCTTGTTTAAACACTAAAAAAAATATAATTAGTTTATTTTGAAACCATGACTTGTAAATCTTATAAATAAACTTGATTTCTTGAGAAAATTATTTTTGTAATCATCTATGTACAAGATTTGTATTTTGTTTAAATCATCTTTGCATATGAGAACAAATTTCATCATTCAAGTTCATGTATATAAAGTATGATCATCTTGGTTTTTCACAAGATCATCACCTTAACTTACTAGATCATGTGTTTAATCACAATCCAGTAGGTTCCTTATGATGTCTAACATCACTAACACAAATCATCAATCATTAAGAAGTAAATCATCATCCTTCAACATGTATGCTTATGTTATTAAGCTTATGTTAAAGTATCATGATCATGTTCTTTAGTGCTCATCATGTTTAAAAATGTTCTTCATCTTTTATTCATCAAAATATGAAGTAACAAAGGGTTATGAGGGCCTTACTACTAGCACAAGGCTAGGGAAGAACACTTGATGTTGAAGATGATAAATGGGTTGGATAATAGCAAATGAAGAAGGTCCTTCAAGATCCACAAGCTCTAAACCTCCTTAAACACCTTCTAGCACCTTGTGATAACTTGGGATTGGATGAAAGTTTTGGTGATGTGGTGGACTAGGATCGGCCGAATCTTTTTGTCTTTTTCAATGTTTTTGTATTTATGAAATTTTATCATGTTTTTGTATTTTCTATAAACTTTCTCCCCCTAAAATAAAAAAACATATTTTTGTGTGTTTGGTTTTATCAAAAGCAGTAAAGAAATTGTACAGAAAACATGACAACTAGACGCATATCACTTCTGATCGCCGTCCGCCTCGGCCACACACTCTACCACCCTCCCAGAAAACAAATTCTTTAACCCGTTCAATTTTAAAAGATAATTAAATCATGTTTTATCAAAGGGTTTAGTGTAAAAATCAGCTCTCTGATCATTGATGTGAATATAATCCATTCGAATCATTTTTTTCTCGTAGCAATCCCGAATAAAATGATGTCGAATCTCAATATGTTTTGTTTTTGAGTGTTGAACCGGATTTTTAGTGATATTAATGGCTGCCTCGTTGTCCACAAAAATTGGTGTGTCTAAGAATTGTAGACCATAATCCCTCATTTGCTGTTGAATCCAGAGAATCTGGGAACAACAGCTGGAAGCCGAAACGTATTCGGCCTCACAAGTCAAGAGAGCGACTGTGGTCTGTTTCTTACACTGCCAGGTGATTAGCCGAGTTCCGAAGAACTGGCAACCAGCAGTTGTGGACTTAGCATTCAACTTACAGCGCCCGAAGTCAGAGTCAGAATATCCATTTAGAGAGAAGACACTAGATCGGGGATACCACAAGCCGATGCTTGGGCAACCTTTAAGATACCGTAAGATCCTCTTCTCTATCATCATGTGTGATGCTCTGGGACTTGACTGGTACCGGGTGCAGAGGCAGGTTGGATACATGATGTCCGGTCGTGATGCTGTCAGATACATTAGTGAACCTATGATTGACCGATAATACATTTCATCCACTTTCTCATCACTTTCATCCAGACATATGCCATGATTCGTAGCCAGGGGGTTGATATGGGAGATGATTCGGACATATTGAATTTGTCCAACACATCATTCACATACTTGGTCTGGTGTATGAAGATTCCATCGGGTAGTTGCTTAACTTGAAGCCTGGGAAACAACTTCATCTCCCCCATTGAACTCATTTCATACTTCTGCTTCATGACCTTCTCAAACTCCTTACACAACTCATCGTTTGTTGATCCGAAAATTATATCATCAACGTATATTTGCACGATCAGTAGATGTCCTGCAACCTCTTTAGTGAACAGGGTACTATCAACAGTCCCTCTGGTGAACCCGTTGGTCAGCAGATGCTGGGAAAGCATCTCGTACCAGGCTCTCGGGGCCTGGTGTAATCCGTATAACGCCTTGTCAAGTAGATACACCTTTTCCTTGTGTAAAGGATTGGTAAAACCCGGTGGTTGACCGACGTACACCTCTTCTTTAATCTTTCCGTAGAGTAATGCATATTTGACATCCAGTTGGTAGACCTTGAACCCCTTCCATGACGCGAACGCCAAGAAGATTCTGATTGCCTCAAGCCGAGCAACGGGAGCATATACTTCAGTAAAGTCAATCCCTTCTTGCTGACTAAATCCTTGGACTACCAACCGTGCTTTGTTCCTTACTATAACCCCTCTATCATCTCTCTTACATTTGAAGACCCACTTGGTCTTGATCAACTTCTGATTTTCCGGGAGATCAACCAACCTCCACACTCCAAGCTTTTCAAACTGTTGTAACTCCTCTTGCATTGCATTTACCCAACTCTCTTCGGTCAATGCTTCTTTATACGTTTTCGGCTCTACCTGCGAGATAAAACATTTTAATGAGAAGTCTACTTGTAAAGGTGCTACAGAGGAATACAAACATGTAAGCCCTTTGTTTATTTGTTCGCGGGTTTTCACACCGCTTTGAAGGTCACCAATGATTTGCTCCGACGGATGGTAAGATAACGTTCTTGGCATGACCGTATCCGGTACGCTCACTTCCGATTGCAAATTTGTTATATTCTGATCACCCGTGTGATCAATAGCATTTGAAGTCGCAATATTTGGTTCCTCATCATAAATCGGATCGGTTTCCGATTCTGAGTCATCAGAATGGTCAAATATTGGAGTTGTTTCTTTTGGGGGTACATGTGTAGTTCCACTAGGACTAGCCTCATGATCATTTGAACCCTCGATGGGCAAAGAAACCACCAACGGTCTCGGCACTTGTTCTTGTGAAAGAGACTGTTGTTGTTGGTATAAGAACGCCAGTTCCTCCTCATTCCGCTCTGTCGGTAAATGGAATGACTCCCAGAGATTGTCATAATCAAATAGCAACCTGTTTCCGGGAAGTTAATTTGGAGCGGTAAACCGTTGACAGTCAACGTGTTGAACTTGTATGATCTTCCCCAAACTCGAAACAAAAACTCTCTTCAACGGACTAGCGTATCCTACAAAAAAACCTTCATTAGCTTTCGAACCAAATTTACCGTCTGGATCAATGAATGTGCATGGTGATCCGAATGGTTCTAAATATTTCAGATTCGGTTTGTAAAGATGAAGCAATTCAAAACAAGTTTTCTTGTACTTCTTCACCGTAAGAACCCGATTGAGCATGTAACATGCCGTGGCAACCGCTTCACCCCAAAAATATACCAGTAATTTCGAATCTGCTAACATGGTACGAGCCGTTTCGATCAACGTACGATTTTTTCGTTCTGCAACACCGTTTTGTTGAGGAGTATACGGTGCGCTGAACTCATGAAGAATGCCCTTATCGTTGCAGAATTCAAGCATACGGTTGTTCTTGAATTCCGTGCCATTGTCGCTTCGAATACGTCTAATCGGCAGTTTGTAAACATTCTTCATCTTTTTTAATAGTCTCATCAAAGAATCAAACGTTTCCTCTTTCCTCTCTAGAAACATCACCCAGGAAAATCTTGTAAAGTCGTTAGTAACAACCAAACAATATAGATCTCCACTTATGCTCTTCACATTTAACGGTCCGAAAAGATCCTTATGGAGTTTTTCGAGCGGTAATCTGATGGAGTTCAAGAGCTTTTTCGGGTGCGATTTCTTCGTCTGCTTCCCTTTCTTACATTCAATACAGTCATTGTTAAGATGGAAGCTTTTCAAATTAACACCTTCTACAAGATCATTATGAACTAAAAAGTTCAACTTTCTCATGTGAATATGGCCCATTTTATGATGCCACATGATGGATTCTTTTTCAGTCGCCTTCGTCTTACTCACAAAGCATTGTGCCTTTTTATCTATCGTTGTTGCAATGCTCATGTCTAGTACATAAAGATCGTTTTCACTAGGAGCGCGCATCAACACCATTTCTTCGGGTATTTTAAACCCTGGTTTAAGAATCAGAGATTCATTTTTTTGTAAAATGAACAGTAAAAGACTTATCACAAATCTGAGAAATGCTCAACATATTGTTTTCTAACTCAGCAATGTAGTTCACTTTATCGAATGTTACGACCCCGTTAGTAAGTATTCATTCTCCAACAATTCTTCCACCTTGAGTTCCAGCAAACCCGGCATAACCTCCATTGATTGACTTGACGTCGTATAGCAGTGCTAACATCCCTGTCATGTGCCGTGAGGCGCCGCTATCCATTATCGATTTAGAAATGATAGACCTTGGAAGCCCCTACACATATCAAAAGACATTTACTTAAACAATGATACCCAAGATTTTTCAACATTTGGTACACTACCAAAGACAATATCATGAGCTACTATGTCAACTTTTGGAATGTTAAAAATAACATTTGGAACATTAGATTCTGGTTTTGATTTTAGAGCTCATTGCTTGATAGGTGGGAACTCTTCAATCAACTTATCTAACTCAAAATCAATTTTCTCATCAGTGGTTGCAAAGATTTTCGGTTCAGATTTTAAAACTTCTTCCATTTTCTTTTCCTCAAAAGAATGTTTAGGTTTCTCCACCCATGATTGACTTTGGGAAGTCCTTGTTTTAGAATAAACCTTTGAAGTCTTTTGTGATTTTGAAGATTCACCAATTTCAAAAGTTGATTTTGGTTTGTCCTCTGACTTCAATGATTCATCGCGTTTAAGAATACGCACGGGGGATACCATAGGTGATTTTCCCTTAACATCCTTTGAAAATTTTGGTTTTTGTTTATGGAAAACTGGTTTTATTATCTTTTTGACACATTGTTTGGCCATGTGACCAATTTCATTGCATCGATAACAGATTCTTTTGTCATATTCAACAAAAGTGGATCTGTTGGCCTCGTCTCTTATCTTTTTGGCTGCAATAAAATCATCAATTGCTTGCTTACTAAAGATATAATCCTTTTCGACTTCTGAATTATTACCAGCCATAAACAATTCACTCAATTTTTCTTTTGGCTTAACTGCTTTCTTAGCCTTTTTCATCTCAAAACCAACACCTTTCTTTTTGTAAATATTACCATGTCTCTTGTTATTACCATTGTTACCTACCCATTCATTTTTCTTTCCCGGGTTGTTTGTCGGTTGTTGTTTAACAAAAGATTTTTTCGGTTTTGATAGAAACGAATTGTTGTTAACTTCTGAGATATCAATTTCCACGAGTTTAAAAAATTTTTTCAACCTTTTCCAGGTTCACATTCTGAATCGGATACTCAAAATCAGTATACAGTTTGTCAGTTCTGGTCATCGTGTAAACCACAATGATCGAATCGTCATCCAAAACTTTATCTGACTTTGGGATAAACTTATCAAGAAAGTTTCCGTCATCTTCAGAATCTGAATTGGAATTCTCAAAATGAGTTTTAACCGTTTCGAAATCAGTGTTATCACTCTCTTCGTCCAACACTTGGTCTACAACTGTTTTAACCAGTTGTGACTCGTTGTCGGTGTCAGATGGAGAGAATGTAACATCTATGTTTTCCAGTAACTCGTTCTCTTCTTTTCTCTGTTTGAGATTCAATGCCTCCTCCACCCCGTCTGGATATTTCTGAGTATAATGATTCCACATTGGGGGTGGAACATTTTTGAAAGCTGGTTTAACTTTAGTTTGTTGAGGAACGATCTGATCAATCACATATGAAGATGAAAGATAACTGATCAACTTTTTGTCAACTATTTCTGTCTCAATGCGCACCAGTTCAAGTTCCTTCTTTAGAGATGCGATTTTGTCCAGATGGATGTTAATCGACATTTGCTTTTCCATAACTGTAGCTTTGAGCAAATTAGCAATTTTATCATTTTCTTTACTCTCAGTGTGAATCATTTTAATTGATCGTGACAGAGTGTCATAGGCTTCTTTAACATCATTAAAATCAAATTTTAATTTGTCGTTAAAATTTTTCAACTCTTGAAACAGTTTGTCTTTTTCAAGACAATCCATGCATGGTTTCAAACAGTTTTCACATGGCTTTTCAAGAATTGGATCAACTTTTTCAAAAACCTTTTCTTGTTTATCATTTTTACTTTCTGATTTACCAAACTCTCCGGACTCAGACTCAGATTTCTCTTCGGATTCGGACTTCACATTTTCTGATTTGTCATCGGACTCGGACTTCTCTCCTGACTCATATGTATCACAAGTCTCGATAATTGACTCCTTTTCAACAGACACTGACTCTTGAGTTGCATCTTTGGTCTCATTGTTATCAGAAGGTGTTTTAGTTTGTTCTACCTCTTGTAGCTTGACCATAACAGCTTTGTCTGCTATTTCTTTCAACGTCTCTTCATTCATTTCCTTTGAGACATCAATGATCTCTTGAACCGGAGTTTGTTCAACTTTGTACTGTGGGCAAAAACCCGTAGTTGGTTCACTAAAGAAACCTGCAAAAGAATCAAACACATTAGCTGGCATTATAGATTTAAATGCATTAGTAATAACCTCCTGTTCAGACTAATAATAGTAGACCGCTGCTGCTTCCACTTCTATATCTGCAAAACTTTCTTCATTCACCAATTCACTGACTTCTTCAATTTCAGGAACACATTCCTCGATTTCTGGTTGCTGTTCTTCAATAATTTCAGCCATCATTGCAAGACCATCTCCTGGAACGTACTTATCCCAACTGAAACCTTCTGGGATCTTTTCGTCATCTTGATTCACCAAAAGAGCTTTTTCTGTTTGTTTGGATTGACTGTTCTCAATCTGAGGTCGTAGATTAAATGGTTGTTGATTGTTTTTATGATAGATGGCCTGTAGGTAATAATCATTGGCGAATGAATTCTGGTGGTTATTAACTTCTCTGTTCGGACATTCGCGCTTGAAGTGTCACTTCTTTTTACACTTGAAGCAAGTCACCTTCGATTTATCGAATCCAAGTTTAGAATCAGGACCTGCGAGACTACTTCTTCCGGTAATTTCCATGAATCTCTGAGCTCTTCTCACAATGCTCGCCATACACCATTTTATGTCGATGAGTTCTAGTTCATCGGGATCAATTTGATCATAATCTTCTTTAGTCATGTCTGGATTACCAATTCGTCCGGCTACTAGACTCTCGTAAGACTCAAGTATAGAAGCTAGAAGTGCTATATGCTGCTTTGCGGCTGTCTCGGTAAAATCTTGACTGTTTTTTATATTAACAGCGATATTGCACTGTATCCCATGACTATAACTCTGATTGTTCGAACCTGAAGAACTTTGAGAAGAAACCTGTTCTTGAAAATTCTGAACCTTAGAATTCGGTTCGTAATTTGGAAACGGTGAAAAGTTGTTGTTAGGCATGCTTTTAGGTACTCCCGATGAAGAATCTGCACTGAATGCTGTTTGAATCTTTGGACTCGGAGCAGATGTGGCAGATGAGTTTCCTTTGTAATAAAGCTGAACATCTTGCTGTACGTTTGCAAATTTCATTTTTCTCATCTTTCGAAGTTCAAGCTCATGAGCTTCAATTCTCTCGATAAACGTACTCAAATTGAATCCCACGTATTCCAAATTGTTCTTCAAAACCAATAAGAACGTACCCCACTCTTCTTGTGGTAGTGCGTCAGCCAACTTATCAACCCACTCTTCGTCTGATTTGTCTATATTCAAACGTTTCATATCCACTACCAAGTGACAGTACCTCTCAATCAACTCTTTCGTTGATTCTCCACTGATAGCAGTAAATATGTCGAATTCTTTTTTCAGTAGTGCCTTTTTGCTTTTGATCATTGAAACACTCCCAAGAAATTTGATTTTAAGAGCGTTCCAAATAGATTGCGCGTCACCCTGATGTTGTAACAGTACCAAAATGTCTTCCTAAATTTCCTGTTGCAATATACTGACCATCTTCTTCTCGGCTTTAAAATTTTCTTGTTCAGCCGGAGTTAACGTGTTAAGTGTTTTCGGAAGACCAGGATCATTCATAGGAACTACATATTTCGTTTCAACTTTCAGCCAGCATTCGAGGTGATTCGCCTGAACCCACGTGCGAAATCTATCCCGCCACCCCGAATAATCTTCAATGTTGAGCAGTTTCGGTGGTTTTTGCACGGTTCCTAGCTCGTTCTCCATATTCACATTCTGGGCTATACTTGCTGGAGTTTGAGCAGTCATACCTCCTCCGAAAAACGCATTGTAAAACTCTTGATTGTCCATTTTTATACTTTGAAAAATGTTTCGAAAAATTTTTAAGTTTTGAAAAATTACACTTTCAAGCGACCTGGACTTTCAGACGACCTGAACTTCAAATGACCTGATTTCAAACGACCTGATTCAAACGACCTGAATTTCAAACGACCTGGACTATCCAAACCGTGCGAGGTGACAAATACCAGTTAAAAATTTTCAGTTCGTGCGGTCTGACCACTCAAGTCGTACGAGTTGGTCACAATGTTTGAAACTTTCAAACGATCTGGTCTAATCCGTGCGATCTGGCCAAGAATTTCATATGATTTGACAAAAACTCAAACGATCTGATTCATTTTACACGATTTGGACATCATTTTCATACGATTTGGACAGTTTCACCTCGTTTGAAGACTTAGTTTATCAAAATTTCAAGTTTTTGACATTTTTGGATCAGTTTTAGTTCGATTTATGGTCTGCAACTTTGTACAATTGTTCAAAATGATGTTTTACACTTAATATCTAAAATTCAGTCCATTTTATCCGTGAATTCGTCTAAAAATCCAAGAAAGAGTAGAAGTATATGGTTCTAAACCGTTCAAAACACTGATATCTACAGATTTGACTCATCCTGAGCTCTGACAGTATCTGGTATGATTAAGATCGAAGATGATGAAGAAGATGAAGATGATAATCTGAAAGATGATGCAGATGAAGTATATTCTGTTCATAGCGATGATGATGATGATGATGGAAATGATGATGCTGATCAAGGTAATTCTGGTATAAAAGTAACCGAAGCGTAACAAGAAGAGAATATTGACGAATATCTTCAAGATGATGCAAACGAAGAACCAGAAAATGCAGGCGGAGAGGGGGAGCGTGGTGATACTGAAAATGTTGATGAGATTGTTGATCAGGGTGGAGGTTTGATTCTACGTCTGGAACATGATGTAGAGGAAGGGGAGCTATTGCATACTTACACTAGAGCTGAGATTATTAAGATGATGGATGTTGAAGAAGGTGAGTTTAACTTCGATTTTGAAGAAGAGTTGAATGAATTTGATATCAATCATCAACCTGCATATCAGTACAAGTATGTTGAAGAAGCTGATAATTATGATAAAGTGGAAGTAGAAGACTAGAGCGACGATGATCAGTCTGAGAATGTTAATGTTGATACTTCTAGCTTTCCAACTCTTGTTGAGTTTTTCAGTCAAGCAAATGAGGATGAATGGAGAAGAAAAGTTGCTGAAAGTGTTAAGAGTAAGAGTTTTAGAGAAATGTCTAAAGATGAACAACGTGAAGAACGAAAGAAGTGGTTCAGGAAGGATACGGAAGGAAAATACAAAAGACCACTACTGTATTACAGAAGGGATAGAGATGTTTCTCTAGGTGATATCATAAGCTGGGGGTACTTGCCACAAGTCAACGCTTTTGCTATTAGAAGAGAATTTGGTGTTCAATATTTCCAATATATTCAAGATATAATGTCTCTACCTTGGTGGGATGTTGAAGAGTTGTCCCAAGTCAGAACATTATCATATCCAGTCAGAGTTCATGATATGCCAACGTGGGGCTTGATGAAATTTGAAGCATTCAGAGAATTTCGTCACTGGAAGCCACATTATCCTAAGAAAGTCAAGAGGAAGGATCCTATTACAGGTATTGTGGAAACAATTCTGAAGATCAAGAAGCCCAGGGTTATGAAGAATATTCCATTTCCAAAGATGGAACAAAATTTTCATGAAGGGTTTGTATGCTGGGTTTACAGTTACATGATGACCGAAGCAGTAATTGTGTACAGAGTTGGGAATGAACTCAGATATATTCATCTGTACAATCCGATGTGGATAGTAAATTATTCTGCAAAGGATATTGAATGTCTGTTTGTGAACAAGATTGGATATAAGGCAGAAGATAGAGAACAAGCTCTGCAGTTTCAGAAGGTAGCTACAGTATGTTTTCTGAAGGGTATAAATTCTGAAAATATGTGGTTAACAAGTTGGAGAGAGATTGAAAGAGAAGAGTTTCTGAAAGCAGAGAATGAGAGAGAAGTGCGTGAAGAAAAAGACAGAATTGCTCGAGCTACATGGAGGCAAAAGCTAGCTGAGGAAGAAAAGAGAGTTGCAAGAGAAAAGGAACAGCTCAGGAAAGCATTATTGAAAAAGCCGAAGCAAAGGGAAGAATTTTTCAAGTCTTTTTGAAGAATGTTTTGAAGACCGGCTGACTGAAGACTGCGACAATATCCAAGGGGGAGTTTGTTGGTGCATAATGTCTATCTCCTGCGTCATCAGTCTATGTCGTGTCATTTATATGTAATAGGTTAAAATGTTAAGTTTATGTGTTTTGGCCAGGTCGCACGACCTGATTGGTCAGGTTGCACGAGGTGAGCTTGTGTAGCTCGTGCGGTCTGGGTATGTTATCCCGTGCGGTCTGGCGTCCTAACATGGTTACCATATAAGTTAGGTCTAGGTTCAAGTAGTGCACGTAGGGTTTCACATAAACTAACAAGTTACAACACATAACGATCATGGCAAGCACGTAGATCACGTTAACGGTCAACTATACATAAGGCCCAACTTGTGCGACTCAGATGATTGGGCCATTGAGCTTGTGCGAGCCCAATCATCTTGTGCGAGTTGGTAAATAAAGCCCAATGAAACACCCGGCCCAAACAATTTAACAAACACTTATCTTGTGCGATCCAAATATACTTGTGCGATTGGGTTTTGGGCTGTTCGGCCCAACAGCATATCATAACTTAGTATATTAAGCAGCCCAACATCTTGTCTGATCAGCACAACTTTGTGCGATTCACAAGATGTTGTGCGCTTATGCTTTAATGAGTTGTACAACGTGTTTAAACAGTTGCACCAAGCTTGTGCGACTGTCTTGTGCGACCAGTTATAACATTCCATAATTCATGCAATTTAGTTATCCAGTTTCCATTTATTATGCAAACTAATTCTAACAGTTTCTATCTTTTACATTAGTCGATCAAATCATGGGTTCTATCAATTAATTCATATGAACCCTAATTAACTCTATCATCATACAAATCAAGAACAACAATTTAACTTTCAACCGAATCTACACACTAACGAATTTAAGGACTAACATACAACCTATCATGCCCAGCCACTAAACATCTGAAGACAATCCCATAACAGCCGATTTACATGTATTCGGTTCATGATCAATATTAACATCATACAATCATCAAACCCCGTAAGGATCTAACTATACTATACATGTGGGCCGATTTATATGAACACCAAATCCCATCAATTTACATCATAATCAATCATAACCCATATTATCCCTAAACCATAGAAATCACAACAGAACTATCATGCAATCAAATAATGACGGGATACTAACTGATTGAAAGGTCAACTAGGATTGGTCCGAAGAAGAAGGTCTTCGAGAGAGAGAGGCTGCCGTCGGATATTCGAAGGGAGAGAAAGAGAGTAGGGTTTGTGTGTGTTGTGTGTTTTTGCAAAACAATGAGGAAGGAAAACCTCATAAGGGTTATGTGTGGGTTTAAATAGAGGAGTGGGCTGAACCCTTGCATGGGTTGCCCTTGGTTTCGAGTTCAAAGAGTGTGGACCGAGTATGGTGTTGGATCGTTCGGTGACCCTAAATAGTCAGTATGAGTAGTTCATCATCAAGTACAAAGGCGAAATCAATGTAAATGACGTCAACACAGCTTATTCCTTTCTAATTATCCTTTTATTGATCAATCCTGAGCTTTTTACACGTTTAAATGACAAACGGACAGCACCTCGTCTCAGAGATAATGACCAGATTTTTCTCCAAATGACAACAGCACATGGGTATTTATAGAGTGGAGATTTCGCTTGAAGGAGACAAGTATGTTTCAAGCGAAATAGCTGATTTCGCTTGAACTTGCCACAACACATTTCAAGCGAAATATCATATGTTGATTTCGCTTGGACTGCACAATGACACTTTCAAGCGGAATCATCCACTTTAATACATAAAACCCTAATTTCTAACCCTGTTGTGTGCTCGTTTATCGTATCTAGACATAAGACTCGATTAAGACCGATGGGTTTGGGAACAATGTGTTGTAAAACAAAGCTTGCGGAGTTGTAACTTTTCAGTTTCAACTGGATGCGTTCATTTTCAATTTTAGCTTCATGGAATTGAAGCTTCAACTTAGCAATTTCATCCAGTTGCTGATTGATTAACTCTTCTTTCACTCTAAGAACACCGGTCAGTTGAAGATTTTCTTTGTCCGTCTTACCATTTCTTTCATCAGCATCTTTAACCGTTCTTTTAAGCTTCTCAAAATTTTCTGAGATTTGACGATTTTCAAGAATCAATTTTTCATTTTCTTTCCTAATTCTTTATACGTCATTTTTATCGTTTTCAATTTTCTCAGTTAATTCTTTTAATTTGTCGTTCGAAGCTTTCAACAATTTATCACGGTTTAAGATCTGATCTTCAACACTTCTGACTCTACTAGTCAGTTCTTCAACCTTCTTACCACTGAGGTAAGCATTTATACTACGAACTTTGCACTCTTTCATGCAATTTTTGCAGTTGTTCTCAGATTTACCATTCTTACCTGACACATATGTATCATTTGTACTGACCTTATCTTTGGACTCAGTTCCAGAACCAGAAACTACCTCTAGTTCTTTTGCAGCTAGAACTTTGTCAGCCATCTTTGTCAGGTTTTCAGCGGTGAAATCCTGTGATGTATCAATAATTCCATCATCAATCTTCTTTGGCTGCGGTTCTTTTGCTGTCTCTTTTTCTTTTTCTTTCTCAACGGCTTCTCCTCCTCCCCACCATTCTCTCTGTCTGGCATCTTTTTCATCAGCAATTTGTTTGGTGAGAACTTTAAGATCAACGATATCTGGATCAGCAGCTATGTTTCCATTAGGATCAAGATAACATTCTCTATCAGGATCCCATCTTTTTGCCTGTTTAGCTTCTTTGTATGTACGATAGATTTTGGCTTTCATGAATCGAGTTGTATCCTTCCTGTTCACATATTTCACTTCTTCAGTTCTCTTATCCTTAAATGGAACAATCTTTGCTGCTGTGAACGCATAACCAACTGCGTCTTCCTTAGGTAAAACATCACTCCAATCATAACCTTCATCGTCATGAAAAACTGCAAGTGCCCTGGATTTCTCTTTGGGTGCCTCCTCTATCTGCTTCATCCTAGGAGGTTCTAATTTATTCTGATGATAGATCGCTCTCTTGTAATAATCCTCTCGAAAAGGATTTGCTGTATCATCAGTGTAAGCATTTCTGCACTCACGTTTAAAATGACCTTTCTGTTTACACTTGAAACATGTCACTTTTGACTTGTCAAAGCCTAACTTGGTAGAAGGTCCACCAATAGACTGTCTTCCTCTAATCTCCATGAAACGCTGCGCTCTTCTCACTGCACTGGCCATACACCACCTTATATCGATCAATTCCATCTCCTCAGGATCAATTTGATCGTAGTCTTCTTTTGTTAGGTTGGTGTTGCCTATCTTTCCTGCCACTAGACTTTCGTACGATTCTAACACAGACGCTAAAAATACCATCTGCTGTTTGGCAGATTCCTCACTGAAATTCTGACCATTCTTCAGATCAACAGCAACGTTGCATTGAAATAGATTCTTTGGTGCAGATTGACTTGGAGTTGTTGAAGAAGATCCACTAAGAAAACCACTGTGAGGAGTTTCTTGATTCACATTATTTGAACTTTCTGCTGAAAAAGCTGTCTTTGGTGATGTAGTCTTTGGGATCACACTGCCTCTGTAATACAGTTCCACATTCTGCTGATAAGATGTGTTATTGACTTTGCTGGATTTCTTGATCTCCAATTCATGGCTTTCCAGTCTTTCTATAAGCAGATCAACCTTCAAATCAGCAGGCTTTATCGTATTCTTGAGCATCAATGCAAAATACTGCCAGTCTTGCTCATTCGGAAGTGCGTCAAACAACTTATCTACCAGCTCTTCTTGAGTGTAAATGATATCATGTCTAGCAAGCTCCATCTTCAGATGCCCAAATCTCTCAATCATCTTTGAAACAGACTCATTCATTAAACAACCAAACAAATCAAACTCTTTACGTAACAGTTTCTTTTTGTTCTTAACTATTTCAGCACTACCAATACATTTTGTTTTTAATTTTTCCCAAAGATCTCTCGAATCTTTGTATTCGATCAGTGCGATAATGTCATCTCGTATAGATTGATGAAGTAGAGCAATACACTTCTGTTCAGCAACATATTTTTCAATCTGATTTTCCTCTAAGTTCTCATAATCATCTCTCCCCATATCAAATCCATTTTTCAAACTTCTCCAACTGGAATAAGCAAACGCCTTAAGCCATTCCTCAAATCTTGTAGCCCACCGGTTGTAATCTTCAATTGCCATCAACTTGGGCGGCTTGTTGTATGTTCCAAACGCACTGTCTACGCTCATAGCATCCTGAAGAATTTTCTTCGCATTCGGTGTTGATATAGTTTCATTTGTGTTGATTGAAGCGCCGTCTCCCGAACCACTGGTATATGCAAACATATCACTAAATGGATTGAAATCATCCATCTTTCAAGTACCTGAAACAATCACAAACACTTAGAAAATTTTTTGAAATTTTGATAAACAGCAATTTCAAGCGAAATCAGTTTTACAAGCGAAATATCAATTCAAGTTCAAGCGAAATTAGGTTTTGAAGCGAAATCACTTATTTCGCTTGAACTTTCAAGCGAAATCTGATTTTCAAGCAAAATCAGACAATATATTCAAGCGAAATTAACATGACATCAGCAATTCGAACAGATTTTCAAGCGAAATTATGAGTTTTTTTATCAGATTTAAGTCGAATTAAGGTCCAATTCTTTCAAGGATTAGTTAACACTATGTTTCGCTTGATATATGTGAAAATCAGGCCATTTCAACCATTAAATCTTGTTCAAATCAGAAAATAATGAGTAGAAGTGAGAGAATCCGGTAAAATCAAGCTGAATTGGTATGAACTCCTCGTCCTGTGCTCTGATACCACTTGTTGGATCGTTCGGTGACCCTAAATAGTCAGTATGAGTAGTTCATCATCAAGTACAAAGGCGGAATCAATGTAAATGATGTCAACACAGCTTAATCCTTTCTAATTATCCTTTTATTGATCAATCCTGAGCTTTTTACACGTTCAAATGACAAACGGACAGCACCTCGTCTCAGAGATAATGACCAGATTTTTCTCCAAATGACAACAGCACATGGGTATTTATAGAGTGGAGATTTCGCTTGAAGGAGACATGTATGTTTCAAGCGAAATAGCTGATTTCGCTTGAACTTGCCACAACACATTTCAAGCGAAATATCATATGTTGATTTCGCTTGAACGGCACAATGACACTTTCAAGGGGAATCATCCACTTTAATACATAAAACCCTAATTTCTAACCCTGTTGTATGCTCGTTTATCGTATCTAGACATAAGACTCGATTAAGACAAAGTTAACAGACATTAGATGCACCAACATATGGTGTGGGACAAAAGCCCAAAGGCTTGTGCGATTGGATTAGTGTTGTGTGATCAAGATTATTATACACTTATACACATAACACAATTTCACATAACATGTGATGCGTGTGAAGTGTGTATATAAGTTTAAGTATATTTTAAGCCCTTTTTACACTTTTTTTAGCCAAGTTTTAAATTTATAAAACACGATATTTACTAACACGAAACACACATATGGGAAAGTGCACCCATCGTAAGCGTAGTATAGTGTTCGTAAGATACCGAGGTCGTCCAAGGACACAAGAGCTTTTAGTACCGGTTTATCCTCAACGTCTAATCAATTCAAAAGTTTAGAAAAATGTTTTAAACTAAGAAAAATAAAACTAACTAAAATGCTGAAAATAAAATAAAAATAAAAACAGATAGACTAGATGAATCACTTGGCTCCGACTCGTGTATAGTGTAACCTTTGATTATTTCCGCACTTTTGCACTTTTTAAGAGATTATCTTAGTTATTGTAGTAGGCCCCTCTTTTGAAGGTGACGTTACCCTCAACCCAGTAGTTTGAGTCAGCAAGGATACAATCCTAAAGGGTCGGATTATTGAAAGATAATTAATTAAGTTATTAATGCATATTATGGTAGGCCCCTCTTTTGAAGGTGACGTTACCCTCGGCTAAGTAGTCTGAGTCAGCAGGGATACAGTCCTAAGTAGCCAGGTTAAAGTATTAATAGTAGCTTACATATGAGGGGGTCAAAGAGTTTGGACCTCCGCCATCCAATACCGTTAAGTATTGAAGGAGGTCCTACTAAATTTGACGCAGGTCCTTGCAGGATCTATACACTGAACAAGGCAAGACATTTACCAAATTGTTCCCTTAACCCCCCGACCAGGTAGCCAACATACCTCCATATAGACCGTGGAGATATGAATGGTGAAAATCTTTTATTTTATATATACAGTAAAATAATGCCAAGAAACCACGGACAAACGATAAGGAAAAATCACCTTCAACATAAGAAACTAGTTATTAAAGTCATTAATACAAAACCAAGTAAAAAGTGCGAAAAGATTAAAAATAAAAAGTATTACACTAGACACTTTGTCTTCACCAAGTGATGTAAGAGACTTAGGCAAACATGGCCTTGATTGTCAAGAACTCTTACGATCAATCTTGGATCCCGAGACGACTCACACACTCTATGATGGACAGTGGATGATGGTGGCGGTGGGTGGTGGGTGAAGTGTGAGAGAGGTGGTGTGCCAAGGGATGGTTTGCACTTGAGCCAAGCACTCCTATTTATAGGCTGAACAGAAGCTCGGGCACGGCCCCGTGTCCAGTGGGCATGGCCCCGTGTCCATCCTCTTCTCTGTCTTCATTAATTGCAGTTTGTCTGCATTAGTTGACCACGCCCCCGTGTCCGCTGGGCACGCCCCCGTGTGCAGAAGCATATTTGTACTATCAAGATTTTCCTAGATTCTGCGAATCTTATAGTTGACCACGGCCCCGTGTCCGCTGAGCACGGCCCCGTGGTGGGCGATAGAAGCTTCTACAACTTTGTCTTTTCTGTTGGGACTTGGGCACGCCCCCGTGTTCACTGAGCACGGGGCGTGTTCAGCCTTCTGTTTTCTTGTTTTGCTTGGGAAGATGTTGTCGTGGGGTCGGGCATGTCACGTTTGTTCCTTTTCTTGTATTTATGTTAGATTTAGCGGTCTTTTTGCTTCTTTTGTTAATTTGAGCTCATTTAATCCTGAAAATACAAAAGGAAGACAAAAGCACACTTTTCCAACATTAGTACTAAAAAGGGTTAGTTTTATGCCATAATTGATGTAATTTATATGTTGCATTTTGCACACATCAAATACCCCCACACTTGAATCTTTGCTTGTCCTCAAGCAAAACACTTTATAATGTGGCTTTACACTCCCAAATGGAATGGGTAGAAGAGAAGGTTTTTGGGCTTGTCATAGAGTGTCGGGATTTCCAAGATTCTTTATTAAGTTTTATTTTTATTTATTTACAATCCTATTCGTCATGATTTATTTAAAACTTTTCATAAGATAAATTACTTATTAGGGCATAACATGCCTCTTTAAAATTCCATTTATATACAAGTTCACATACCCCACGGGGATCACTCAACACTCGGCCGAAAATGTATTTTAGTGGATCACTCGAGAGCGGCATGGAACTTACTCCTACCATAAGCTTGCCAAGCAATCAATCCTCCTCCTTTTTAACTATATACCTTTGTAAATATCAAGAGGACTTTTGGGGTGAAGGGTTAGTCTTGGGTTAAAGGTAGGTGGTTAGGTTAGTGGTTAGTGAAAGGGCGAAAAGCGTAACAAGCGTCGGTTTTCATAAGCCTTTTGATTTTTGAAACTTTTATTTTGATGAAGCTTTTATTCAAACAAAGCTATTTTTGATAAACTTGTTTGTTTATTTCTCTTTTGCTTCATCATCAATATATTTTTTTTTTGAAAAGTCATACGAAATACCGAGCTTGTTACTAAAATAAAAAGGTTAAAAATAAAAAGGGTTTTGGTGGGTGAAAGGGTGTTTGGTTTGGGTTATGAAATGAAAAGGTTTAGGCTCAAAGGGGCTAACTAGGGGGATTTTGGGTAGGTGGTAAAAAAAAAAAGAAAAATAATGGTGTAGAAATAAAAAGGGTTAGTCCTAATGCCTCCATCATTTACTTACTCGGGTTTAAGTTGGTAAGGACCGGGAATGTATCGTCGTGGCAAGTTCTAGAGTCGTAAGAACCAAGCGGCTATTCACACAAGAAACGAAAAATGAGCATTTAGTTAAAAGTCAAATATTTATATGCTCAATAAAGGCTCAAAACTCACTTTTGTGGGAATGGGTTTTTATGTGATCAAGTATATATAATCAAATTTTAACTAAGCTTGTCATGCCGTTTCATAATTTTCTTATGTTGGTTCTTTTTATCACGACGCTATCGGTTGTAAATTTATACAAATATAACCTTTTTAGAATTTGAAATTCCCAAGTTAAACCTAGACGATTAGCGGTTCCAATAGAGTTTTGTGTAAGGCTTGTAGTTAGGACTTGCAAGATTCAAGGTTTAAGCATCCCCCCTACACTTAAATTATACATTGTCCTCAATGTGTCCCAAAAATAAGTTTTTAGGTTGATTGAATGTGTAAAAGGGTGTAAAAAAGCAAAAAGTTGTGTTACTGGGCGTCTGGACACGGCCCCGTGGTGTCCGGGCACGGCCCCGTGTTCAGGTGCCAGTAACAAAATTGAAAAAGAGAAACAGAAGCCTGGACACGGGGGCGTGTTGGGTGAACACGGTCCGTGTCCAGTTTACCTGAACTGGGTATTCTCTGCAGACTGTGCAGCACGGGGCCGTGTTGGGAGGACACGGCCCGTGCTGAACTTGCTGTAAAGAAGAAAGTTTTGTCGGATGGTCCTGTTTTCCTGCATGGGGTGCTGGTTCAAGTTTCCCTTGTTATCCTTTGCCATCCCAAGTGTGTTTTATTCCATTTCAACATCATCCAAACACCAATTTAACTAAAACCATCATTCATTAAGTCATAGAGAGAATTACATAATAGTCCTAAAAGTTAAAATTCTAGATAAGTGGGTCGAAGAAACACAAGAAATCCAAATCGAGAAGTTCTAGCCTAAACTTTATTTTACTAGCAAAATTTCCAAAAAGATAAGTCTCTTGGTTAGATGCGGCATGAAAACTTCTTTTCTTCGGGCATGGGTTCCTCACACGTCGGCGAGCCACTCCTCTATCTCCCTTGGGAGAAGAAAGGCGGGCTCATTGCCATTAGTTTGAGGAGGTGCAACCTCCACCGGGACTTCTTATAGATCCTCAAGAGGAGGCTCCGCTGGAAGGTCATCCCACCCAGTAGGATTGTGGATTCCAAGTGCTAGGTTCCAATCCTCTTGAGGGAGGATTGGTTCCATGGGAGGTGTTACAAGAATGTTTAACCTCTGGTGCAAGAGGTTAATTTCTTGAAAACTGTTTTCCAGCCCTACCGTAAGATAATTTATACGGTCTATTAGGACCTCCTCTACCGAAGTCATCTCGTCAAGAGCTTCACGTAACGCCATTACGTATCGTACGAGAGTTGCTTCAATTGATGACCTTCTTTCCCTTCGACTGTTTCTGGAGTGCGCATAAGAGGTTCCACTGTTTTGACTAGACATTCTACGAAAACAAACCAAAAATAGTTCATTTTAATGACACAGTACGACGGACACGGCCCCGTGCTCAATGAGCACGGCCCCGTGTTCACCTTTCTGCAGTTTTTTTTTAGAACAAGGAATCTTGGAGTTTCAAATTATTTTTCCAACTTATGAAGCATTTTTTAACAGAAATAACTTAAAACAATGTTGTGTAACTTATTTTTAACAAGATTCCTTGAACAAAAGCTTAACAAACATCACAATAAAGCTTGGAATCAAGCTTCAATGGAGATGTTGTTGCAAGAAAGATGAAGAAGATGGTAATGGATAAAAGAGGAAAGGACAAGATGTTTGTTAGAACCTTCTTTTAGAACATACCTAGGATGGTAGGTGAGAAGATCCTTTCAAATCTCTGTCCCTGGATGGTCCAAATGTGCAGGATTCTTGGCTGCATTTATAGAAAACGACATCATACTGGACACGGCCCCGTGTCGACTGGACACGGCCCCGTGTGTAGATAAGATCCTGACACGTTTTGTTCGTATTCTGACAAAAAGTCAGAAGGGAATCTTTTGGTGGACACGGGGGCGTGTTGACCTGGGCACGGCCCCGTGTCGAAAGGCTGTTTTTATGAAGTTTGTCTACTTTTAAGGAACTTATCCGGATCGGGCGGTTCCTTACTGGATGGAACAACCCCAAAGTACCTAAGATACCTTAATTATTCTAGATTAAGACGAGAACGCAAGAGGTTGTCGGTGAGGGTGATTCCTATGCAATATGTAGGTGGACAAGTCCAACCCTTTCCCGGGCTCTCGTTAAAGAAGGTGTATGCTGAATCGCTCAGGTCTATGTATGCATCGAACAAAGTCGATGGGGAGTCCTTCATGGCACAATCGACACAGGGACGACTATCGCTCAAGTCCTCGCTAGATTTAGAGGTATCGTTGGGAACAACGAAGTTATTTAAATGCGATCCCAACACTTCTTCTTGGTTATCGTCTTGGGATAAATTATTGAAATCTATCCTAAGTTCTTTTAACCAATTAAGAATTAAATCTTCTAATTGAAATAGTTCATCAAGAAGCATTTCTCCTAGAAAATCCGGTTGAGAGCATTCAAGGGATAGATAGGGATTATTTTTACTTTCGCCCCTCTTAAGGATACAAGAAAACGATGGGTCTATATAGTGGGGCTTGTAATTTAGAAAATAACATTCTAATTCCTTATGGGAACCACCACATATTTGACACCGTGTACCATAAGAGTGCTGAAAGTAAAAACTATCAGTATCACTCATGTTTGTGTCAGAAATTACCAACCATCGGGATCTTATGGTTCTATATTCAGTAACTGAATCTTGGGCACGGAGCGTGTTGAATGGGCACGGTCCCGTGTTCAGCTTACTGTCCGACTTAAAACAGGATTGCCAGTTCCAATGATTGGGCACGGGGCGTGTTTAGCGGGCACGGCCCGTGCTGAGTTCTTCAGAAGCTGAAAAATTAAGAAAAATCCTAAAAAAATAGAAAAATAAGAAAAAACGACTAGGCCGTTGATTCCTAACTTTCTTAAAATCCTTTTGTCCCCGGCAACGGCGCCAAAAACTTGATGCGTGTGAAGTGTGTATATAAGTTTAAGTATATTTTAAGCCCTTTTTACACTTTTTTAGCCAAGTTTTAAATTTATAAAACACGATATTTACTAACACTAAATACACATATGGGCAAGTGCACCCATCGTGAGCATAGTATAGTGTTGGTAAGATACCGAGGTCGTCCAAGGACACAAGAGCTTTTAGTACCGGTTTATCCTCAACGTCTAATCAATTCAAAAGTTTAGAAAAAGGTTTTAAACTAAGAAAAAATAAAACTAACTAAAATGCTGAAAATAAAATAAAAATAAAAACAGATAGACAAGATGAATCACTTGGCTCCGACTCGTGTATAGTGTAACCTTTGATTATTTCCGCACTTTTGCACTTTTTAAGAGATTATCTTAGTTATTGTAGTAGGCCCCTCTTTTGAAGGTGACGTTACCCTCAACCCAGTAGTTTGAGTCAGCAAAGATACAATCCTAAAGGGTCGGATTATTGAAAGATAATTAATTAAGTTATTAATGCATATTATGGTAGGCCCCTCTTTTGAAGGTGACGTTACCCTCGGCTAAGTAGTCTGAGTCAGCAGGGATACAGTCCTAAGTATCCGGGTTAAAGTATTAATAGTAGCTTACAAATGAGGGTGTCAAAGAGTTTGGACCTCCGCCATCCAATACCGTTATGTATTGAAGGAGGTCCTACTAAATTTGACCCAGGTCTTTGCAGGATCTATACACTGAACAAGGCAAGACTTTTACCAAACTGTTCCCTTAACCCCCTTCCAGGTAGCCAACATACCTCCATATAGACCGTGGAGATATGAATGGTGAAAATATTTTATTTTATATAGACAGTAAAATAATGCCAAGACACCACGGACAAACGATAAGGAAAAATCACCTTCAACATAAGAAACTAGTTATTAAAGTCATTAATACAAAACCAAGTAAAAAGTGCGAAAAGATTAAAAATAAAAAGTATTACACTAGACACTTTGTCTTCACCAAGTGATGTAAGAGACTTAGGCAAACATGGCCTTGATTGTCAAGAACTCTTACGATCAATCTTGGATCCCGAGACGACTCACACACTCTATGATAGACAATGGATGATGGTGGTGGATGATGGTGTTATGGTGGTGGTGGGTGGTGGGTGGTGGGTGAAGTGTGAGAGAGGTGGTGTGCCAAGGGATGGTTTGCACTTGAACCAAGCACTCCTATTTATAGGCTGAACAGAAGCTCGGGCACGGCCCCGTGTCCATCCTCTTCTCTGTCTTCATTAATTGCAGTTTGTCTGCATTAGTTGACCACGCCCCCGTGTCCGCTGGGCACGCCCCCGTGGCCGCTGGGCACGCCCCCGTGTCCGCTGGGCACGCCCCCGTGTGCAGAAGCATATCTGTACTATCAAGATTTGCCTGGATTCTGCGAATCTTATAGTTGACCACGGCCCCGTGTCCGCTGAGCACGGCCCCGTGGTGGGCGATAGAAGCTTCTACAGCTTTGTCTTTTCTGCTGGGACTTGGGCACGCCCCCGTGTTCACTGAGCACGGGGCGTGTTCAGCCTTCTATTTTCTTGTTTTGCTTGGGAAGATGCTGTCGTGGGGTCGGGCATGTCACGTTTGTTCCTTTTCTTGTATTTATGTTAGATTTAGCTGTCTTTTTGCTTCTTTTGTTAATTTGAGCTCATTTAATCCTGAAAATCCAAAAAGAAGACAAAAGCACACTTTTTCCAACATTAGTACTAAAAAAGGGTTAGTTTTATGCCATAATTGATGTACTTTATATGTTGCATATTGCACACATCAACATGTAACATTTAATCATTCATTAAAACCAACATATCAATTAATCACACAGGGTTCATACAAGTTACATCAAACAGAAAGATAGGTTCTGAAATACGAGTTGTCATAGTCAGAGGGTATAATGATCCGGGATTAATACCTTCGTTATCACGATCACGTAGGAAAGTTCAATTTTGAACTTTGACTTAACCGAAATGGTCAGAACTAAAAATCAAAGCTAAAGTCAAACTATTTGACTTTAGGCTAATAGCTAACTAATAAACTGAAATCAACTCGAAAGAATACTTATTAGTGATAGAGGAAACTCTCAGAACTTAGAAAGGAGGCTTCTTAAGTAGAAGCAAACTCTAAATATGGTTAGAGTGAAAGATAGAAATGGTGTGCTTGAACTAGTGCAAACTTAAGGCTATTTATACTTGATCAAATGTTCTAAGGTTGAGACAAGTGTCCATGGAGTGATTAGGAACTGATTAGTAGCATATGTAGTGGCACATTGTGGTTAAGGGTGGCAAAAGTTCATGAGAGGTGTCAAAAGGAGGAGAAGGCTGTTGTCTAACAAGAAACTTGCTTTTAGCGTACCCCTTGCGGACCGTTAGCGGTATGCCTTATGGCCCGTAAGGGACCTCAAGTGCGCATTATTTTCAAAGCACCCTTGCGGATCATAAGTGTATAATGATACGGTCTGTAAGGACCTCCAGCTGATCAAAAAATTTCCTTTATGAAAGATTTTGTCACACCCCCAATTACCACATGCGAATTTCACCGTGAGGCGTGTGACATAACAGGATCCAGCCAATAATCACGTTGAACTAATAGTAAAGTATTATTAAACGCAAATATCTTGTCCAACATGAATAGTGAAATTCTAAATATCTTTTTCAACAAAACATGTGTTCAGCGGAAGCATAAGTAACTGTTTCAACATAATCAAATCCAAATCATTTTAAAACGCATAATGTTTATCATTTGCATCAAGCAGCACGCCCCATGACACTCCCAGCTCCCCAGACTGCAAGTTCCAAAGCATGATATATCTAACAAGCTGCTAGCATGCAGAAAAATGTGTCAATATAAAGTTGGCGAGTTCACAGCTTTGTTTAACGAAAATCATGTAAGTGTTTAGTTTAAAGACACGTCATGAATAATAAACTCGATACCGATTGACTGTTCTGTTTTTTGTGCCCTCATCAATGTCTATCAGCATTGATCAAAAGTGTTTAAGGTCATTAGTTCACGCCCAGCTCCCAGCACAGTGTGAGGTTTGTTAGGCCCCATAGCGCTATCAACTAATACCCCGTTGCCTCCCAGACAACTAGCTCGATAGTAAGAAGGGACTTTCATGATAGAGTTTGAGTTTATTAACCAACATCGAATTTAAACTACAACATATCGAAAAAGTATTCCTCCTAGGAATAATAGTTTAAAAAAGATTCCTCACAGGAATAGTAGTTTGTTTGTTTGTTTGTCCCCCGGGACGCATGCTTGTGAAAGATTAGTGAACTCACCTTGGTTTGCTCGGTAGGTGTAAATCGCGGTTCTACGAGCTAATGATATGTTAGGTCCGTTACACGCGACCTAATGTACAATAAGTATAAGTATGTGTGTATGTGGGGTTATGCAATACCCTAATATCCAAACATCCCTGTGTTTCATGTGATCTGATTAACAAGTTAACATGTAGCAACACACAGCATACACATTGGGTTTCTCTTAGTTGGTGACATGAGATTTTGTAAAGTACGGATATCATGAATTAGTAATTGACATCCGTTTACTCACCAAACTTAGAAGAATATTTAAAATTTATTATTCCTTGAATAAATACACCTTAATCATTACGTGACAGATGACCAAATAAAGTACATTACAATCTTTAATGATAAGTCTTGCACATCAAGTGTCATACTAACCAATGTGTATCAAGATAAACACATACTTTTAAATAATATTAGACTTATCTATGAAATATTCATTCAATAAACAAACATTAATACATCCATCGTTACAAATAAATTCGGACCCTTATATCTATAAGCAAGATCAGACATTACGTAAGTAAACCCTGACTACATCTAATACAAATTCGGACCCTCTTCCTGTGCGGACACCTTGAAATGCCAAACCCTGATGTCCCTTATTCTCTTATTAAAGTCGGACATCGGTAAAGTATGCATATATATACGAACATTTTCTTATACACTAACCCGGACATTAGGCAACATATAAAAGGAAAACTCTAATACACTAGTTGCCAAACTCGGATCCCACGAAATCAGCATAAACTCGGACCTCACAGCCATATTAAAAGAAGTTCGGACCAAATAAAATTGCCATATACCTGGACCCCTTTATCTGGCCAACTATCATAATTAACTAACTTCGGACCCCCTTTAACTTACTAAGTTCAGACCTGTTAAAAAAAATACTCAGAACATGTATTTGTTTTTTATAAAGTCAGAACTTGTTTGTTAACAATTAAAGTCGGACTTGTTTTGAACATATGTGGAACCCTAGGTAAAGTCGGAACTTCTTAGCTCACTAATAAGTTCTGATTTCAATAAATAAACTCGGATCCTCATCTCATAGAGATAAGTTCGGACCATTCATCTCAATTACCAAACTCGGATTCACAAACCCTCTTCATAAATTCGGACGTACAAAACAATAAACCCAGGCCCCTGATATTGGGTAAACTCGGACCTAATGGGTGATTGGTAAACTCGGATATGCGTTTATCTAATAAACTCTGAACATAAGATTTTCAATACTCTAGACTCAAAATCCTAATCGCACAGAAACACAAGATAAACAATGTAACAGTTGCAGCAATTCTATGATCACAACCCTAATCAACAAAGTTGCGAATTAAACAACAGTTTAATAGTTTCTATCATGTCAATAGCATCAATAACATCTGATAAAGAGTTTACACATTCATCCACAAGTAATCACACATTCTTCAGACATGATCAAATAAACACAGATCAGTTGTTTGGCTTTCTAGGGATTGTATGAATCAAAGAAACAACATAACAACGTGTAATATAAACATTACCTTAGATTGATTTAGAGTTGGTTCTTAAAAGAAAGATCAAAGATTGGAGAACTTGGTGTAGCAAAATGATTAGAGGAATGATTGGAGATGATGATCAGAGAAATGATAGAAACTGCCGTATGATTGATTTGAGAGGTATTAAGGTTATTAAAGTTTCTAATTTATCCATAATACACCCCTAACTTTGCAACTTTTATATAAAGCACATAATAACATGTAATTTACAATTAAAGCATGTAATTCACGCATTTGTCATGCAACACATAAGTTTCGTATAAACCATTCGTTTATAATAATTATTCGCGTTAGTCACCAATGTTCCAGAGTTATCATGTGTGTGTTCTGGTAATTCCCCGAATTACCAAAGTAGACTCATTTAACTAACCCTCGTTAAACGCAGTGCTGTGAATGTATGTCTAAATTAACCGTGGTTTGGTTAAAGTGGTAATCTGAAGTTGTGGGTTGCCACAGATTTAGCCCCTCAACTTATATCTTTAGCCCTTTTTAATATTTTTCACCCATCTCCTTCATCATGTGAATTATGGAGGGTTTATAGACACGTGTCATTATAGGATTTGATCAAAAATATCAGGGTGTTACAAATATTTCTAGAAAGAAACATCTTTTATTTTATAAACCTGGACACCTAGTGTCATATAATAGCATTACGTATTTAATAGAGACACCCTAAATTTAGGTATTCCATAATAACGAACTTGTGATCCAAAACCTGGCTGATGGGTTAAATGATGTTCATGCACCCATTAATGATACAAACTGTCATGCAATTATGATGTCTATTATCACCTTCTTACAGTAGCATTGTTGATCTTATTACCAATAAAACATTTTTTCTCTTTTTTGGAAGCTAAAAATATGTAACTCTTTCATTAATCTTGTGAAGAAGTAATTGAGCTTGTTGTCAATTCCTTACCGGATTCGTCTACCACCATGTACACCCATCAGATGACTAATAATAATAGGAACTAAACTAGTAAACATAACAAGAACATGAATAATGTTCGGGGAGCTCCAAAAGGCGGAGCAATAATACTAACATTTATATTGATGGTTCTAGGTTACAGATTATTCAAGTCACACGGGTAGACATAAATACTACATGGGTCCTCATACACACCCTGCCCCACCATAGGTCGGACCTCCACAACATTATTTTAACTACACTCGTTGCCCAATCGTGGGTTACTTTGTTGCAACACAGTTCTACTAACCACCACAACAAATCATGCCCCATGGTGGCAAGTTGCCATACGATGGCCACTAGTCACCTATGACCTACACTACTTAACTATTTTCTTTTGGTTATCCACCATATCATGGCTTTGTTTCTAGTCAGAAGGCACACTACACCGACTTAGCTTCTATCTTCAGCTCCATGTTTATTCAGCCATATGCTTAGGACAACAACTGTTATATGGATTCTGAGGCAAGTACTCACAATGCAATTCAACGATGGTAACTTACATTTCCCTCTATCGTTGTTATAAATATTAAGTAAGTATGGTTGGGAATGGTGTTTTTCTTCCCGTTAGTTACACTAGCACTTCATTTTTTTAACCTTTTTTTTTTTATCATAACAAGCTTAAACAAGTTTGTTTTAAACAACATTCACGTGTCTAATAATATGGTTAAAAATCTCATTTGTATCCATTGGTTTACCACCAACAACTACATGTTTGTCGATTTTGACCAATTTGGTTTTTCCATGAAGGATCTTAAACGGGAGCGGTCCTCCAAAGGTAAGATAACATTGGCGATATCTTTATTCAGTTCTACAATCGATGTACTCTACTCAGGCTCCACGTCTTCTACTCAGGCTGCCTCCCTTGCATCTGTGTTATCTAATAAATAGCACTAATGCTTGGGTCATCCTAGAGCATCCACCTTGAAGTTTGTGATTCTCGTAATTTAATTCCTTTTAAAAAACATTGTTACCTACATGTCATGACTGTCAACTTAGTATGTAACACCCTGCTTTTTCATACTTTTCTTAATTAGAAAGATCGTTTTGTATTTCTATTTTTGGAAATCTTGTATTCCTTGTAATCATCTTTTCGATGTATCGTTGTAGATTCCGAGACTTGGATCATAATAAAAAGCATTATTTCTTAACATTTATGCTTTGCATATTCATACATGTTTATACGTTTAAGTTCATAAAACATTTGATACTTTATTCGTAATACTTGAAAACATGTGAAGAACTTGCAACACATGACTTACATACTCGATTTATACGCTTATCACTTATGTTTATACACTTACGATGCTTATTCACGATATGTATACTTACATTATACTTATCTATACTTGTTCTTATGATAATGTTACCTAAAACACCCTTATAATATGCATTTTATACCCAAAATACTTTAAAACCTAACAAACATAAACTTCAGGGACCAAACTTGACCAAAAACAAACTTATGGCCCGGATACAATGGGTCACGGCCCACGACCGGCCCACCCTTCCTCTATCGCGCCTCGCCAGAGAGTGGAATCCGCAGTTTGTTGCTGGCAGCTCATGTATTGGCCAATTTTGTGTTAGTGTAAGTTTGTTTCTTGCATTTAATACACCCAAACTAACCCTAATCCTCTCCTATAAAACCTAGCTCATTCTCACACTTTTTCCACTTTGCAAACACCTCATTCTCACTCTTAAATCACTCTAAATCAGCTGAGAAAGTCAGTTTCAAAGCAGAAACATCTAAGTGCAAAAGTGAGTTAAAATCTCACATTTCTTCCATCTATTTCACTTCTTCTTCCTCTACAAAGTGTGGAACACCTCTAGGAGTGTTTTCACAAGGTTTTCCATGGAAAACCATGGTGAAACATCACCAATTTGGAGGTCCAACTTTCTGTTTTGGAAGAAAACTTATTAAAACTTCTTTAATCTTATGTTTTATTCAAACAAACCTCTGTCCTTAGGCTCCTAATCAAGTCTATGATTAGTAAGCTTAAAACAAGGTTGTTACATACAATTCGGAGGTATTTTATCACTCCAAACTTTTTGTTTTATAAGGGTTTTAACCCACAAGTGTTGTATCCACCAAGCTTGTTCTTGAAACAAGACTTGTGTTGGATGTGTGTGATTATTTGGAAGCTTTGGCTTCCTACCTTCAATCCACCACCTCATTTCAATTTCATTCTTTATTGTTTTCATGACCATCCTTGTTATTCTACAACTTGTGCATTGGTGAAATCTACAAAAGAGGTCTTAAATGGAAGGTTATCCTTCTACCTCCTTGCATGACTTATATGAGATCTTTGTAATACATGTTGGACTATACTTACACCATATAGAACATATATAAAATATAATAACCGAACCCTTAATGTTAATCGAATGATTATTCGTCATGGTATTAAGTTACATCATCTAAGTACTTAAAGTCTCATTACAATTCTAATGTGTATTGTAACCCATGAAATCATTCTAAACCTTACAAGTTTAATAGTGTCAAAAGAGAGTATTAAGTCTAGATGATTATTTTCTCGTATACTTACTTTTATTATACTTTAAATTCCGAATCTAAATCCTCCGTTATCATATGAATACTCACGCACCTACGTTTCCTCATGTAGAAGGACTCGGTGTTCCCCCTCCAAACCAAGAACTCTTCACGTATTAGCAAGTGAAAGTTTGCGAAACCGTGAGTACATTTGACCCGTTTTACTTTTAAAACACTTTGGGTTGTAACATGTTAATATACCAAATTCACAACACACACTTAAACATGTTTCATATTCTCAATCCTATTCATGCTACTTGTTTACTTAGGTTCATGCTAGAATCATACATGCTTTATGTCATTAACTTAGCTAGCCCGAACTTAACATATATAGCGCTATAGGAGTAGCACGCCGCCCGCCGGGGTCTTTTTAAGCCTTTTATTCAAACTAGTCTCGTTACTTTTGTGGCGAGGGACACTTAATTCTTATGGACACTTGGGTTTGACATATAGTGGTGCATGCTAGTTTACCTTGTATACAATTGCCATGTGGATTCGAGATAATGCCTTTTTATACTTATGCTATATTTATACAAACCTTGTGTATTCGCCAATGTTTTTGCATTGAAACTTTATTTTAAACATGTTACAGGTTGATGATTGATACTCGTACGAATCTAGTAGGAATGACTAGAAACACGCTCAATGATTACTAGATTTGATTACTTTTGTTATGTTGAACTTTTTTTATATTTTGTCTTTTGATGTTGTACTTGTATTTCATATGGTTATATTTGACAATTTGAATTATCAATGAAAATGGTTTTGAATTAATTATTGTTGCAAAATAGTGTTATGTGTGATGAGCAATCTATTTTGTCTCACTCCAATAATTCCGTCATCGGTTGGGGTGTGACATAGAAACATTACCGTTTTCTGTTTTCGTCATTTATCACCAAGACTAGTTTATTTCAATTTGTTTATTCTGATGTATGGATTTCTCCTATTATTAGTATGAGTGATTACAAGAATTACAATTTTTAGATAATTTTTTTTAAGTTTCTTGTAGGTGTTTTCTTTGCATGCCAATCTGATTTTTAAGTTTTTTTGCAACTCCTGTGGTTATGTTATGAATCAATTTAAAAATGACATTCAAGTTTTTCAATGTGACACTGGATGTGAGTTTAACCATTTGCCATTTCCTAATTTATATCAAACTCGTGGTTTTAAAATTAAGTTTTCCAGTCTGAACACGTCCCTGTAAAATGGCAAAGCTAAAAGCACCATTCACACATCACTCGTACCGTTCTGTTTCAGGCATGTCTTCCATTCAAATTTTGGGTAGAAATATTAAATATGATAGTTCACATACTTAATCTTGTGCCTACTACGATCCTTTCATTTCGAGCTCCATTCAAGATGTGGTACAAGTTTTTCCCTTTTCTATGCACCTTCATGGGTTAGGATCCCTTGTATTATGCCATATAAGATTGTGCCTCAATAAATAAACTGCTCGTCTTATCCTTGGACCATAATTCGATCAGCATGCGGGTATTGGTGTATTTATTTTCTCACTCATCGAATCATTGTATCTTGTTTTGTTACCTCTCACAAAACTCATTTTTTGTATAGTTCATTTCATTTCTTCTTTCATACGTCTGAGGATACATATTTTGGTCCACTCACCTCTCATGAAGTGGGCATCCTAGGTCCCTAATACACTTGTCTTGCTTGATTTGACATGATCTACTCGGCTCATTGATTATTCTAAACAGTCGCCGGACTAAGACATCTATGATACTATGTTTTCGATCATCCCATTCAGACCACCTTTGTTATCGTCTAGTCCTTCGGAACCTGTACATGACTTGGCTCATGCCTTTCCAATTTCATCTAAGTTTCCTTATGCTAGGCACCACATAATCACCAGTTCTAGAATGAGATCCCTTCGCCTTCATCAGATGCTCAAAATTGTATGCGCGTATTTTCAACAGCACATGGGAACTTGTTCCATGTCCCAATATGCTAACATCGTTGGTTGCTAATGGCTACACCACCATTAGTATGACAGAAAGACTCAACTTTAAAGACACAAAAGTCGTATGGTGGGTCAAGGCTTCCATCAACAACTCGGACTGGACTTTGATGTGACCTTTAGTTCCATTGTCAGGATGTCACCATTCACACCTTATTAGCTTGACGTTATGAATGTTTTTCTGAATGATGAACTAGCCTAGGTTGTTTATATGAGATAACCATTGGGCTATGGTGACTCTCGACATTCTAATCATGTGTGCAGGCTACACAAGGCACTTTATGGCCTTAAACAAGCACCTCGTGCCTGGTGTCACTAATTTGTTGTCGAAATTGCATCCTTAAGGTTTATTACAGAAGAAATTTCCAACTTTTTCTTCATGTTTCGTCGTTGTAAGTATGTTATCTACATCTTCCTTTACGTAGATGACATTATTCTTCTTATATCTTTGCCATCCCATGTCCATTATATCATACACCGGCTATCTACTCGAATGCGTCTAGCCTGTTTCTATCCCAGACTACATGTGTCGGGATATACTTGCACGTCCAGACATGGTCCTACAAACCATGCAGTACTCCTATGGATACAAAACGCAAGCTCACTTCTACCGGTAAACTGCTATAAGGTTTGTGACGTGCGTGCGGGTGTCTATATTTTTTTTAGTTATTTTTAGCTCTTTTTACTCGCCGAATTCAAGTTTTAAATTTATAAAACACGATATTCTACTATCACTCTACACACACGCTTAGGGCAAGTATACCATCGCGAACGTAGTATAGTGATGGCAAGATACCGAGGTCGTCCAAGGACACAAGAGCTTTTAGTACCGGCTTATCGTCAACGTCTAATCGAACCAAGTTTTGAGAAAAGATTTTTAAGCTAATAAAAAGATAAAAATAGAAAACAAAAATGATAGACAAGAAAGAATCACTTGGATCCAACTTATCTTTCATGTACCCTTTTGATGATTTCCGCACTTTTGGCATTTTAAGAGATTATCTTAGTTATAGTAGTGGACCACTCGTAAAAGGCGGCGATCACCCTCAACCCGTTGGTCTGAGTCAGTAGGGATACAGTCCTCGCGGGGTTAGAATATTGAAAGATAATTAAGTAAGTTATTAATGCAAAATGTGGTGGACCCCTCGTAAAAGACGGCGATCACCCTCAACCCGTTGGTCTGAGTCAGCAGGGATACAATCCTCATGGGGTTGGTTTAATGTTTTAATAAAAGTTTAAGAATAAGGGATTCAATCTTTTTGCACCTCTCCCGTGGTGGGTAATGCCCGCTCCGACTCGTGAGGTGTTACTATGCTTGAACCAGGTTCCCGTAGGATCTATATTCTGGACGAGATATAGAATTACCCAAACCACTATTCTAATATCCCGTTAGGGTTAATTAACATGCTTTATATAGACCGTAAAGACATGAACATGTTGAGTAAACGAACATATGAAGAGTATTTGAGTAAATTCGCCTTCAATATAAAAAACTATTTATTAACGTCATTAATACATACCCAATTAAAAAGTAGACAAAGATTGGAAATCATAAAAGAAAATACATAAAAGAAAAGTCTTCACCAAGTGGTGTAAAAATTTAGCCAAGCATGGCCTTTGTTTGACAAAGATTCTTACTATTAATCTTGGATCCCGAGACTACACACACACTCTAAAGATGGAAAATGGATGATGGTGGTGGATGATGGTGTTGTAGTGGTGGTGGAGTGGTGGCAAGTGAGAGAGAAGTGGTTTGCCAAGGGATGAGTTGAAGTGGAACCAAGCACTCCTATTTATAGCTATAAACAGAAGCTTCAGGACGGCCAGTGCCTGCCTGGCACGACCCTATGCCCATCTCTCTCTCTCTCTCTCATCCTCAATAACTGCTTGTTAGATATTGTACTAACACGGCCCCGTGTGTCAACGGCACGGCCCGTGGCCAAAGTACTTGCTGTACTATCGCAGATTCTGCAAATCTTTAAGTTGACCACGCCTCGTGTTGGCTTAGCACGGCCCCGTGTTGGCTGTCATTTTTGTCTTTTGCAGTTGTCTTTCTCTCCTGCCCAGTATCCATCTTCGGACACGGCCCGTGTCAGGTGGACACAGCCCCGTGTTGGCTTGGCGATCTGCGGCAATTACTTCTTCTTTACATTTATGTGGGATTTTGCCATCTTTTTGCTCTTTTTGCAAATTTAAGCTCTTTTATCCCTGGAAATATAAAAAGGAAGGAAAACACGAGCTTTCTCCAACATTCGTACTAAAAAAAGGTTGCTTTTACGACGTATTTGATATAATTTATATGTTGTATTTTGATCACATCAGTTTGCCTCTTTATTGTAGTCTCGCCGGTGCCTTGCAATATCTCACGTTGACTCGTCATGGCAGTGTTTTCGTTCAATAGGTCTATCTTTTTATGCATGACCCGCGCGAACCACATCTCCATGCCCTGAAACACATTCTTTGCTACGTTCAAGGCACTTTTAGTCACGGTCTAGAGTTGTTTCCGTCATTTATAGATCGTGTGATCTCTTATACTGATACGGACTGTATAGGGTTTACTGAGACTCACCAGTCTACCTCGGTATTAAGTGTCTTCCTTGGCAATAAACTGGTGTTTTGGTCCTCCAAACGTCAATATGTTGTTTCTCGATCCAACATAAAAGCTTAATATCGCAGAGTAGCCAACGTTGTTACTGAAGCCAGGCAATCTGACTTCGTAATTTTTTTCTTAAACTACATTGTCATGTGTCTCATGCAACTATTGTGTTTTGTGACAATCTTAGTGCCATGTATTTAGCCTAAAACCCTGTAAAGTATCAAAGAATCAAATATGTGGAAATAGATTTACACTTTATGAGGTAACGTGTTCCATTGGTTACGTTGGTGTGTTAGATGTCCCATCGGCTCACCGGTTCGAAAATATTTTACCAAAGGTTTACCATCATAGCTATTCCTTAACTTCGGATCGAATTTGAGCAGACCGTGGAGTATGTGATAGATTATAAACCTAGCGTCGTATTATAGTATTGTATAAGGACTTTATTGTATATATTTTATATTCCCTGTACTTTTTAAACCCTAATTTTGGGTAATCAACAATATCAAACAGAAAAATAGACTTGTGAAAAATAACACTTAGAAGGAGAATTAAAAAAGTAAACAATCAATCTTTAAATTTTAACACCTTTAAAATAACCTTCTCTAAAACTTAAGCATATAAACCATTTAACGGGTTAACCAGTTGTTGCACAAGTCATATTCTGGTTAACCCATTTATTAACTATGACGTATTTATATTAACTCATTTAGTAAAACAAGTTATATTTACGGATTTAAAATCTGTTTATTTCATGTCATGTTCCGGCCGTTTGATAAATTATTGTCTGGTATGTAGGCCACTAAATCCAACTATTTTTTTTTATTTATTTTATGTTGTTCGATCTTTTTTTTTTTTTTTGAACGGCAAATTTGGATCACTTACGGACCACTGGAGTATCATCGTGCCACCAGAGGAACCACCCGATCATATCCATCTCCACTAGGCATAATGCCACACCAATTCAGGAGGAAACCTAATAAATATGGGAAAACCCCTCTTGTGGAAATCGAACCCAGGACCTATTGTTCGATCTTAAGAGGTGAAATGTCAATCAGACGCACCACCTTGACGTTTACTTCACATGATCATAATAACAAAATCATAGAATTCCTTTGTTAATGATTACGCAAAAGTTAACCAAAAAAATATACCACTAGAAAAAGTTTTCCCCATGTGATGATTAAACTGGTGAAACCAAACATACCATTATATTCTATATATCTTACTTCACAAGCAAGAATGGTAGCACCAACTATATAAAAAACACGTGTAATTAAGAGGCACGCTGAAGATGTATGGTCTCAATTTCCTGCCCACATGGCAAGGACCACACCACTTTTTTCATCCTACATGGCGCCTACATCAGCAAGCGAATCCAGAAGCGTCTAGAAGCTTCTGGAAGACATCAAGGAGGCACCAAAGATGCTCCAT
Organism: Helianthus tuberosus; assembly: GCA_030545235.1. Taxonomy (NCBI): domain Eukaryota; kingdom Viridiplantae; phylum Streptophyta; class Magnoliopsida; order Asterales; family Asteraceae; genus Helianthus; species Helianthus tuberosus. The sequence continues at coordinate 172,724,111 of CM060393.1, read as the reverse complement.
CCGACAGAAAGGACAGCACGTGTCACCATTCATCAAGCGCCATGTAGGCCTGCAACAGATCAAGGAGCAGACCGACAGTACCAGTACGACGTCTCCAGCATGAACAAGTATAGGCGCGCCACGTGTACCACCACACTGACCACAGCAGAGGAGACCAAGAGGATATTCCCCTTGGTCGGACAGCTGGCGCCCTATAACAGCTGGCAAAGTTGCTCCTCCCTCCTTCACCCCCCGGCTATAAATAGGACCCTTCATCATTCAGGTTAAATCCATCCTATTCTCCACACTCTCACTCTTAACACACACTATTTTATTTCCTCAGAACAGAACTTATTCTCACGCCGGAGCCTGGTTAAGAGGGAAACCCCCATATTCCCCTCTTAACGAGCTAACGGTGTTGCTGTTTTGCAGGACCCGTCATTTGGCGAGTAAGAAAGGAGATTGAACCCCGCAAAAGAGACGAACAGGCTAGTTTCACCTCAGGTGTTAACCAGTGTTTCATCATTGGCGCCCATCGCAGTTTTTGCAAACCTTTTTCATCTCCTTTTTGTTTAAAACACTCTTCAAAATGGCTGAAACACACCCTTCCCACCAGGTGGACGGAGAAGTTTCTTCTTTTGAGTTCATTTCGGACACCACGTACATCCAAAGGGGCCAGAGGAACGAAATCATCCAAGAAGGGCAAATGAACAACGATATTCCTAGTATCTTTGGAAGTGCATCCAGGGTGGTTAGCCAAACCACAACTGGAGCCACTTTCCAACCTCCACCTAGGATCATCACCCAAACTACAAATGGAGCCACTTTCCAACCTCCGTCTGGGGTAGTCCAACAAACACCCTCACCAGTGCAAACACCAAGCCATGGAGCTGGCCCCTCAGCTCCATCGGAAGAAGCACAACTGAACTTCTCTGCACTTTTAGGGCTACCCGAAGGGAAAACTCTGGCTTCCTGGTATGCCGAACAGATGGCGTCTATAAATCTCGTTTACACACAACTCAGCGGCAGGCTTTGCTCCAAGCACAAGCCAACCAGTCCGCATTTGTCACCCCACCGCAAAGGCCCCTGAGCACTCACACGCCTCAGCAGGCTAATGCACTGAACTTACGCCCTGAAACAGCACCTGCACCAAACATCAGAAGGCCAAGCGCGCACGACACACGCGACACTTACGGCGAAACAGAGAGCAATTATGTGCAGTATTCTCATCCACAAAGAAAACCGGTGCAAAGTCGTTTAGGCCCGCGCAATATGAACGATGAGCGGGACAGTTATAAGGAAGAAGATGATGCGACGTACAAAAAGAGCACAGTGTTCAGCAGGTTACCACCAGAACACGAGGCGTACGTACCCCGCAAGCGTGCGGGGTACAACCCAAAGGCAGAACATGACTACACACTGAGCTATCGCCCGGATGGCATAGCTGAAAACTCAAAATTCATCAAAGAGATCGCAACAGCCGACATCGACAAGACAAAATTGCCACACAACGTAGGCAAATACAATGGCCTGACAGATCCCGACGACCACCTCCAAGTCTTCAACGGCGCAGAGTTAACAGGTGGATGGAACTTACCAACTTGGTGTCATCTTTTCGCATAAACCTTTGTTGGCGCAGCGCGCGTCTGGTTCGACAGCCTGCCAACAAGAAGAATCAAGTCATGGATCGATTTTCTAGACAAGTTCCTTGCGCATTTCTCGCAACAGCGCAGACATACTAGAGACCCGGCCGATTGTCTGAATATATGGAGAAAGGATCATGAAAGCGTGGAAGATTTTATTACGAGGTATAACAAAGAATGTCTGGAGATTGGTGATGTAGGTGAAAAGATGATGCGCGCGCATTTTATGAGGGCAGTAAAATGCGACGACTTGATCAAGCGATTGAAAGGAAGAGATGGAGGCCCCAAAGATTGGGAAACCTTCATTGAGGCAGCAAAAACAATTGCGCAAACAGACAAACAATTGACCGGTGATGACAACCGTCAATACAGTTACAACCACAATGATCGGCGCAACAAGAAAAACAAAGGCCAATCATGGTAAACATCCGGTTACAGGGAAAGAAGCCCGGAAAGGGAAGACGCACGTAACACAATCAACCAGATCGCTCATCGCAAGGAGGTTAAAAGGGAAAACAGAGAAAAGCAGTGGACACCCTTAACAAAGACTCCTTCTGAAGTTTTGTCAACCGAAAATCACCAGTTCAAACCTCCCCTTCAGATGAGAAATAAGAGGGGTCAAGACCCAAACCTTTTCTTTGAGTTTCATAAAGACACAGGTCACTTGACCGACGATTGTTTTAGCTTAAAACAAGAGATAGAAAGGTCCCTAAGAGATGGAAGACTCACTCATCTGGTGAAAGGCGGAAAGCGCGACCACCGTCAAATTCAGCGAAGGGAGGAAGGACCGAACAACAAGAAGCTCCGAAAATTAGAAACACACATGGTTCAAGGAGGTCCAAGAAGGCCAAGAAAGAACTACAACAAGCGCACACAAGACGACTCTTGGCGTGAGAGACAAGTTGTTTTCCCCATAGTAAGAGGAGGACCGAGAGAAAGAAGGCCCATAGTCATATCCGGTGTAATCGATCACTACCAAATCGAGTACATTTTCATTGATCCAGGGAGCACTGCAGATATCATCTACGAACAATGTTTTAATCAATTCGATCAAGAGGACAAAGCGCGCTTGGAACCGGTAGATTACCCGCTGACCGGTTTCTGCAATGAAGCCGTTTTTCCTCTAGGCCAGATATCATTCCCAGTGCTGCTCTCAGACGGAAGAAATTCAAGAACAGAGGAGGTCACGTTCATGGTACTACCAGCGCATTCAAGGCATGACATTCTGTTGGGAAGAGAATCCCAAGGAGACTTTAGCATGATTTGCTCTGGGCCGCATTCAGTCGTGGGATTCCCAACAGAGACAGGAGTAGCGCTGATCTATGCAAGCGAAGAAGTCTTGGCAACAGACGAAATCAGGCCAGCAAAGGCAAGCAAATCTGTACCACGCACGGAGGCTAAAAAATGGGTGCTAAACAGCAAATACCCAGAACAACCGGTCACCTTAGGCCCCGCAATGTCTGATCTCACGCGCGCAACGCTAAAAAGTTGTTATTCGAAAACATAGACGTGTTCGCCTGGACACCAGCTGATATGGTGGGTGTTCCACGGCATATAGCAGAGCACAGACTTAACGTCTCAGAGGTTGCCAAACCTGTAGTACACGGCAAACGTCATTTAGGAGACATAAAGCACGATGCTATGAAAGAATAAGTCACAGAGCTGTTGAATGCAGGCATCATCAGAGAAGTCCGGTACCAAACTTGGGTGGCGAGCCCTGTCATGGTTCAAAAAGGGAATGGCAGTTGGAGGATGTGTGTAGATTACAAGGATCTAAACAAGGCATGCCCGCGCGACTGTTATGCCTTACCAGATATCGATGAGAAGATTGATTTGCTGGCAACATTCAGATGGAAATGTTTCCTTGACTGTTATAAAGGGTATCACCAGGTACAGATGGTCGTCCAAGACGAGAACAAAACCGCATTCCGCACACCGACAGGGCTGTACTGCTACACCAAAATGCCTTTCGGTCTAAAGAATGCAGGGGCGACCTATCAGAGACTGATGAATGAAACGTTCAGCGATGCCATCGGCAAATACATCGAGGTGTATATGGATGACTTGGTCATCATGAGCAAAGAGGAAAGTGCGATGCTGGCGAATATTCAGAAGACATTTGATACACTGCGCGGTGTAAGCATCAAGCTAAACCCAGCGAAATATTCCTTCGGCATGGAAAAAGGAAAGTTCCTAGGTTTCATCGTCACAAAGGATGGTTTTAAAGTAAACCCCGAAAAAGTGCAAGCAATTGAGAGAATGCCTTCTCCGTCGACTATCAAAGAGATGCAAAACTTGGCAGGACGGTTGGCAGCACTCAACCGCTTCCTAGCCAATCACGCAGCCAAATCTTTCCTATTTATCAAGACACTCCGCAATTGCATGAAGAAGAGTCAGTTCCAGTGGACTCTGGAAGCTGAAAAAGCGTTCCGCGAAATGAAAGACTGCCTCATAAGGCTACCAACACTAACGGCACCAGTGAAAGGAGAACCTTTAGTGATGTACCTGTCAGCCTCTGACAAAGCAGTCGGTGCAGTTCTGCTCGTAGATCGACAAGGCATACAGACACCAGTTTATTATGTGTCTCGCACTCTCAATGATCCAGAGACGAGGTATGCTATAATGGAAAAACTAGTGCTGGCTCTAATTCATGCATCAAGGCGGCTGCGCAGATATTTCGCCAATCACGTCATCCATGTCTTAACAAATTACAACATTGGCAACATCCTTGCAAGGCCCGAGATTTCTGGAAGATTAGCAAAGTGGGCGATAGAACTGGGAGGCCACAATGTTGTTTTCAAGCCGAGACCAGCAATCAAGGGCCAGGTGTTGGCCGATTTCATGACAGAAGTACCTGATGGCAGGGACCGAGAGTGTAAGGAAATGGAAAGAGCTGAAAGGCAGCATTCGGAAGAACCATGGCTACTGATACAGATGGCGCGTCCAATGAGGACGGCGCAGGCGCAGGACTCAGGCTGGTAAGCCTAGAAAAACATGAATTCACGTATGCCATCCGGTTAGACTTCAAAAGCACGAATAATGAAGCCGAATACGAAGCCTTTCTCGCCAGTCTGAGGTTAGCAATCAAGATGGGAGTCAAACACATAGAGGCGCATGTGGACTCCATGTTATTAGCTGGGCAGATTAATGGCCAATATGATGCCAAAGGAGATGTAATGGCATTATACCTAGACCAAGCGAGAGCATTGCTACAGAACTTCAATTCTTACAAAGTGAACCATATCAATCGAAGTGAGAATAAACCAGCTGACGCACTAAGTAAGTTAGCATCCACAAGTTTCCAGCACTTGGCCAAGGATGTACGCATCGAAGTCCTAAGCAACCCATCGGTACCGTTGAGGCAAGTGAATGTTATTCAGTTGGGGATGACGTCTTGGATGACCCCCATAATCATGTATCTCTAGTCTGGGATACTACCAGAAAACAAAGCTGAGGCAAGGAAGATTCAATACAAGGCCGAGCACTACTAGATAGTTGATGGAATCCTGTACCAAAAATCATACCTCGGGCCATTGTTGAGATGTGTCGACCCAGAAGACGCGAACTACTTGATCAGAGAAGTGCATGAGGGGATCTGTGGCATTCATGCCGGACCGAGAATGGTAGTAGCAAAGCTGATGAATGCCGGGTACTACTGGCCCGGGATGCATCTAGACGCAGTGAAGGTTTTGAGAAAATGCAGCGGGTGCCAGAGACACGCTCCCAAGACGATGCGCCCCAAGGACGAATTAGTCCCCGTAACAACGGCATGGCCATTCCAACAATGGGGAATAGATATGGTTGGCCCCTTCCCTGAAGCCCCGGGAGCAGTGAAATTCATCATAGTCGCGGTGGACTATTTCACAAAATGGGTGGAGGCGAAGGCACTGGCGTCAACCACATCTACCGTAGTACGGCGATTCATCTGGGAACAGATAATCTGCAGATTCGGGCTGCCTCTGAGAATCATTACCGATAACGGGACGAATTTTGCTGCAGAAGATCTCCAACGATGGTTCAAAAAGTTACACATAGAGCATACGTTTTCCTCGGTTGCGCATCCGCAGGGGAATGGTCAAGTAGAAGCCGTTAACAAGAGCATTGTAGACAACATCAAAGCACGACTGGGAGAGCAAAGAAGAGGCTGGGTTGACGAATTGCCAAGCATATTATGGGCCCATAGGACGATGCTCAAAACAAGCAACGAGGAGACACCGTTCAGCTTAGTCTATGGGTCCGAGGCTGTGATACCAGCGGAGATCGGACTGCCATCACCAAGAATGCTCTCCATGAACATGATCAACAACGAAGAAGAAAGGAGGTTAGACCTTGACCTCCTAGAAGAAAGGAGAGAGATGGAAGCAATAAATGAAGCGAAATACAAAACAAAACTGGAGAAGTATTACAACTCCAAAGTCCGAATCTGCACCTTTAACCCGGGAGATTACGTCCTGAGGGACAATGAGGCGTCTAACGCCGAGAATCCCAGAAAATTAGCTCCCAAGTGGGATCCTTATGTTGTAGATGCAGTACTCGGAAAAGGGGCATATAAGCTACGAACCCTAGACAACAAAGAAGTCCCAAGAACCTGGAATGCTCAATAGTTAAGAAGATGCTACATGTAAACAGCCAAAGTTTTCTTTATGTACTTGTAACGGCTACGCGCCAACACATTTAGCACTAATACAAGAAGTGTTTGGCTATCCTTTTTCATGCGAATTTCTTGTAACAACTGCATATATTACTTCGGGCATACACGAAAACATCCATGGCTCGACCTTAGGAAACGTTGTAGACCTCCAAGGCCTGTCACAAACGAGTGCACAGCCGGGTCAAAAACACAACCAAAGCCTAAACAACACCAAATAAATACTTCGTGCCCACATAAACACGAAAGCATCGAACACACGGTAAACAAACATTGTAAAGACCCTCAAAGCTGAGCACAGCTGGGTCCACACAATAACCTGTAACTCGATCACTTCGTATTCACGAAACAACCTGCTCACATAAACGACAGAATAAACGTTGTAACTAACACAACACAACCAGTCAGCGCCATCATTCATTCGTGATACCTAATCAAAGTAATTACACATGCACATATTGTAACGATAAACAAAATTCACAAGAAACTAAAGCACACATTAAGCATTAAATATGTCAACAATAACAAAACGTGTTGCAGATACGACATCTATAGGTAAATTGATCATGAAAAATAAAGGTAAATTGTTCAAGAAATTGTCAAGATAGTTACAGGGCTATCAAAGCCCACACACGGCATGCAAGCCGGATTTCTTCACTCCGGATGACTAGTACCAGCGCCTCCAGTCGGGCGATCTTCATCTCCAAGGGCCTTCTTCAATAAGGCAACACCATCAGGTTTCCGAGACAATTTCTGGGCTGCTTTAACAACACCAAATTCCAAAGACGCAATTCTTGTCGTTTTGCGGCATAAGCAGCACCACAATCCTCCTTGTAGAGCTCGAAATGATAGTCTTTCTCATTGTTTACAGCTGCAGCCCTACCCTCACTATAACCATCCTTCCGACCGCTATTGTACCTCGCTCGACCCAACTCAAACATGTAGTTGGCAAGCTCATGGGATTTCACTATACGATCAGCAATCTGCGAGAAGCACACAACAACATAAGAAGAGTAACTAACACAAACCAAAAGCAAACATAAACAAAGGAAGTTACCAGAGGCACCGCGCGCGACAGCAACCACTTGCAATCGGCAGATATCTCCTCAGTAAGGAGTTCAGAAGCCTTGCATTCAGCGTTCTTTTTCTCAACAAACTCTTCCAACGCAGCTATATGCTCAACATACTCCTGCTCTCTCTTCCGATGCGCACTGCGGTCTGCCTCAGCCTCTTCACTGATTTTGCGTTTCTCAGCAGACATCCGCACAATCGCATCACGTTGCGATAGCAACTCCTTGTTCGTGCGTTCACAGGCAACCTCCCAATCCTTCTGCTTCTGGGAATTAGCCTGTTTTTCTTCAGGAAGCTTGTTCTCAGCATCTGAAACCCGCCACAACAAACCTTTCTGCTCAGAATTAAACTTCTCCCTCTCCTCCGCGAATGCCTTTTTCTCATTTTCAAACTCAAGTGTCTCCTCCCCCATCAGTTTCCACTCACGAACAATCTCTTGCGAGGTGGCAAAAAAGTTAACCCCGGCACGAACATGATCATCTAGCAGATCAAACCGGTTGCGCTTTTTCTGAAATAGCCTCTCAGCAGGGGGGAGAGACAAAGAGAAGAACTCGTGGCAGTTATCAAGCTCATTCATCCGGGAACCCTGGGTCAGATTCCAGCGAGGAGCATGCGGCAAATCGTCACACGCTGGGTTATGGGTACCCCAGGAACCAGCACGAAGGTTTTCAAACTCTGGACTCCGAACCACACCTGAAGTAGCACCACCGCCACCGCCTGGTGGACGCTTGGTATAAATAGTCTGATGCTGTGTAGCCTCGCTGGATTCCGCTTCTGTGTCAATGCCTTTGTCTCGACCGTCTCCACCAGCGCCACCTGCAACATGACCACCAGCGCCACCTGCGCCATCACCACCACCTTCACCAACATGCTCAGCATTTACATCATCTTGTTTTTTCTTCTCACCCAGATCATCATGGGGAGGAAACAGCTCGAACGTCCTAGACGGTGGAGAGGCAGGAGGAGTGATTTTTGAAATATCAATCTTATGCGGCGCCTTGCCCGACTTGACACCTGCCATGATACAACCATAATACTCAAAAACAACCCAAAAGTTAAATAACCAGACTTACAACTACAAAGCCTTTACCTGTAGGGGCAGAAGCAGCATATATTTCCTCCAAAAGATTGCCACGATTTCCACTAAAATCACCCATGTCAATTTCAGACTCCGAGGGTGCAGGAGGAGTTTCCTTCTGGAGTTTGGCCCTTTTCGAGGCAAGCATAGCAGCAGCCTGCTCATCAAGTTTCCGTTTCTTATCCTCAAGAGCCTTCTTCTTCACCATCTCCGTCAAAGTAACACTGTCATCTGGATCACACCCACGATGTCTCTCTCCGGCCCCTAAACCAGACAATGCATCAGAAACGACAACGTAATCTAAGACAGGAAGAGTAGAGGGTCGCTTACGAGGAGTCTCAGTGGTTTTTTCCTCAGCCCTCTTCTCCTTCCCCTCCGGCTTGCCAGCCTTTGTTTTTTTCCTTGTTTCTAATTGATTAGCAGTCTCAACCGGAACTTCCACATCATCATCAACGGGTTCATTAACAGGCTCATGTGCAACCCCCTGCGCCGGACCTGCACGCGGGGAATGAGAAGTTAGGCCTTCAAGAGATCTGTCAGATTCCCCACTCGAGAGAACAATAATTTCCTCTCGAGTAGGATCAATAGCATCATCAACATCATCTTCAACATCTTCACCTAAAACAACGTGGGCATAAGCAACAAAACTCTCATTCGAAGGATGCAAGAAACGGTGGCGAATTTGATCCAACCATGTTGGTTTCCCAACCTCCTTAATCGCCTCAACCATGGCACCACCGGCTTTCCGATCCAGAACATTCAACAAGCTGTACCCAATTGCGAAAAACAAGGAGATGAGGAAGAACATACAGAAAAAAAAAACCCTGAAACATTACATACGTTTGCCCTGATAACCATAAACAGGAACACCTAGAGGGTTCTTCGGAAACCACCGCAAGCTCATACCAGCACCAACTAAAGCCCTCTCCTCCACCTGAGAAATAGCAGTGGCTTTGTGCGTCACTTTCTTGTACCACTCCTGTTTCGCAAAATCCACCGTTACGTCTATCTTCGGGACCCCTTCACTCACTGACCGATAGTGCATATCTACCGGGATAACACCACGGCGAATGTAGAAAAACTTTTGTTTCCAATCATGCAGGCTTTTCAGAGGAGTGGAACAACAGGGGATAACACCACTGGTCCGGGAGTTAAAAGAGTAAAAACCACTGGTGTAAGTCACAGTGTAAAACACATTAAACATTTCAAAAGTTGGCTCAGCAGATAAACTCAAAATGGGTAACACGGGGAAGCCCAATCGCGTTGATTTGAGAGATATGGAGCCCATAATTCCTCAACACCTCAGCAGTAAACTTGGTCATCGGGAGTCTGAAGTTACCCTCCCGGAAAAAAGCAGCATATAATGTAATGTAACCAGGAGGTGCATCCATGGCGGTAGAACTCGGAGTTGGAAACTGGGCACCCCATTCAGGAAGGAAACCCATCTCTCTCACCAAATTCTGAAACTATTCCTCTTTCCAACCTATAGTCGCCTGGTCAGGGCTCGGAGGATTCTTACCCTTATTCCTCCTCATTTTCGACGAAGGATTGGCTCCAGACATATTGAGAGAATATGAGAAAAGAAAATATGGATAAACTTAAAAGAGGGAGAGAGAAAGAAATATGAGAAATCACCGGAGTTTAAATTTTGAAAAGTGAAAGGAATGAAGAAAACCGCCGTGTATTTATACCCATCGCATTTAATGCGATGAGTAGTGGGCCGTCAGGAATTCAGAAGGTAATCCAATGGGGAAAAGACACGTCAGTAGAGAGAAACCGTCACCTCTTTTTCCGGGTGCATGGGCGGCACACGTCTGACAAAGGGATGGAAAGTAACTGACACCACTAAAAAGGCGCCTGTTCACCTCAGACAAGACAAGGACATCAAACAGTCACATCAGTTCTCTTTATCCCAAGTAAGGAAACTTCCTTCAGAAGGAAACACCAACACGCCATGCGCCATGCGTCCGGTTGGCTCAACTTTATAAAGTTACCAATACGCCATGCGCCATGCGTCCGGTTGGCTCAACTTTACCAAGTTTCCAATACACTATGCGCCATGCGTCCGGTTGGCACAACTTTATAAAGTTTCCAATACGCCATGCGCCATGCATCCGGTTGGCTCAACTTTATAAAGTTACCAATACGCCATACGCCATGCGTCCGGTTGGCTCAACTTTACAAAGTTACCAATACGCTATGCGCCATGCGTCCGGTTGGTTCAACTTTATAAAGTTACCAATACGCCATGCACCATGCGTCCAGTTGGCTTAACTTTACAAAGTTACCAACACGCCATGCGCCATGCGTCCAGTTGGCTCAACTTTGCAAAGTTACCAACACGTCACGCGCCACGCTACTATTACGATAAACCGTGCAAAATAACAAACATGTATCCCAACAACACCAACAACCACTACCCTTATAAGTCCAGAATCCCTCCTAGAAGGTCAACTCAACTAGAAGGCACACTGGACTGGGGGGACTTGAAGAGGTATGGTCCCAATTTCCTGCCCACATGGCAAGGACCACACCACTTTTTCATCCTACATGGCGCCTACATCAGCAAGCGAATTCAGAAGCATCTAGAAGCTTCTGGAAGACATCAAGGTGGCACCAAAGATGCTCCATCCGACAGAAAGGACAGCACGTGTCACCATTAATCAAGCGCCATCTAGGCCTGCAGCAGATCAAGGAGCAGACCGACAGTACCAGTACGACGTCTCCAGCATGAACAAGTATAGGCGCGCCACGTGTACCACCACACTGACCATAACAGAGGAGACCAAGAGGATATTCCCCTTGGTCGGACAGCTGGCGCCCTATAACAGCTGGCAAGGTTGCTCCTCCCTCCTTCACCCTCCGGCTATAAATAGGACCCTTCATCATTCAGGTTAAATCCATCCTATTCTCCACACTCTCACTCTTAACACACACTGTTTTATTTCCTCATAACAGAACTTATTCTCACGTCGGAGCCTGGTTAAGAGGGAAACCCCCATATTCCCCTCTTAACGAGCTAACGGTGTTGCTGTTTTGCAGGACCCGTCATTTGGCGAGTAACAAAGGAGATTGAACCCCGCAAAAGAGACGAACAGGCTAGTTTCACCACAGGTGTTAACCAGTGTTTCATCACACGCAAAATACAAAGTCCTTCCACACACACATATACAGATATATACCCATGAAACGAGTTTACATGAAGATAACAATAAAAGAGTTTTTTTAATGATTTAGTAAAAAGAATTATAAATTACTTTATTGTTGTCGGAGCTACTTGATGTATGCTATTAATATCACGATATTTTCATCATTTAGCATAATGACAAGTTGTGCTGTGTAATTACCAAAATGTAACACTCTAAAAAATGATTCTTAGTTTTCTAAAATGGTTATTTAAAAAAAATTATGGTTCACAACGGAACATGCATAGACGAAGCAAACACGTTCATATATGAATGGAAGCTAGAGAGAAAAAAGGACCCGGATTACATTACTCATTAAATCATTCATACGGATTACGATCAAATACAAAGTGTAATATAAGTAAGAAGGTTAAAAAGGATTATAGTTCATAAAGCAGGCGTTGGATTTGGGATTGTTCCATGTCATAAAACTCCCAAACGGAGGCCCCATTATTTCACACCTATGCTACTCCGATGACGTCATCTTCATAGGAGAATGGTCAATGCACAACGTGGTAAGTTTAAATTGATTCCTTAGATGTTTATATCTTGTTATGGGGTTAAAAGTTAATCATCATGAGTGCCGGCTCTATGGTGTGGGAGTTGAAGATCCAGAGGTAACACAAATGGCTCAAGTTTTAAAGTGTGGAGTGGTTGCCTTTCCATTCACATACTTGGGGGTTCCAATTGGAGCAAATATGAAGTGGAAAATTCACTGGCAACCGGTTGTGGAAAAATTTAATAAGCGGCTCTCTTCTTGGAAAGCAAGGAACTTGTCCTTTACGGGTCGTGTCACCCTTGCAAAGGCGGACCTCGGTAGTCTCCCATCATACTATCTATCCTTGTTCCTTGCCCCTAAAACGATAATAAAAAAACTTGAAAGCATACGAAGAGCCTTTATGTGGGGTAATACAACCTTGGGACACAAGATAAAATGGGTGCGGTGGGACAAAATGATAAAGCCTAAAACCCTCGGTGGTTTAGGAATAGGGGTATTCGTGACTTTAACTTGGCTATGATTGCAAAGTGGTGGTGGAGACATAAACAAGAGCCGAGTCACCTATGGGCTGAGGTGATTACTTCGATCCATGGGACCACCTCAAATAACAAGGTCATTCCGTTAAAAGCGACCATGCCTGGAATATGGAAGGATGTGGGAGGAGTGGATGTCGCTTTTTCCAAAGTAGGAATCAATTTGACAGAAAAGCTCCAGTCAAGAGTAGGCAATGGCCAAAGTACTCGGTTCTGGAAGGATCCTTGGGTAACCAAGGAGCCGCTGATGACACTCTACCCAGACCTTTATAGGCTGGCCAAAAGAAAGAACGTCACGGTTGTGAAAAATTGGGTGGGCTCGGATGCGTATAACAGATGGGGATGGGAATGGATTAATAGTCCAAATCTGGACAGTGAATGGCAACACCTAGGGGAGCTAATGACTCGTCTAAACAGGGTCGAGTTAACCGGGTCGAGAGACACATGGGCTTGGGAAAACGGAAGTGGTGTTGATTTCTCTATTAAAGATCTTCGTTTAGAAATCGTAAAGGCAGTAACTGACGATCATGCTAGCGGGACGGTTTTCTTTTGGAATTCTTGGGCACTACTGAAGGCCAACTACCTCCTTTGGAGAGTTCTCTTAGGTAAAGTGGTGACTAAAAGAGAGTTACACAACAGAGGAATTGCTCTCCAGGACCTGATGTGTGCGAGGTGTGGCTACGGTATCGAATCCCCAGATCACCTTTTCACAGCCTGTATGCTAGCTAGAAGTGTCTGGTGGCATGTGTTTGTTTGGGTTAGGGTCCCCATGCCTCCTAATCTAAACATCACTAAGGACATCATTGAAGTTTTAACTTCTAGCCCGGGTGCAAAGAGATGGAAAAGGCTCGTTCTTTTAGCTGCAATGGCTACTATATGGAGAATCTAGAACGCGCGAAACAAATAGATTTTCGAAGGGACGACCACGAGTATACAGAAGACCACAAATTTGATAAAGGAGGACACCTTCACTTGAATGTCACACCGATTAAGCATTCCAACTCCAACCTGGGACGACTGGCTTAGTTTTAATGTGGTAGGCTTACTGTAATGTGGCATTTCTGCCTCGCTTTGTTTCGTTTTTATTTTTGTTCTGTTGTTCCTTCTTGTTTTGTTCCCAGCTTCTTGCTGATTTATATATATATATATATATATAGAAGTTTTCGCCGTTAAAAAAAAGGATTCTAGTATATTGATCTTGAATTTGGAGAGTTGACATTAGTTTTAGGGAAAAGCATATAATGAAAAGGTATGAAGGAGATCCTACATTTATGAATTTTCTCTCTCCACATGCAAGGCACATGCCAATTTGCCCCATCAATTTAAAACGTCCATAACATTTTCATATGAAATTCTTTTTAAATTTCACCATAATAACGAACATTTTTTATCTTTAATATGAGTATGATATTGTTATATAAAAATAAAATAAAATAAAAAATTTGATTTTAACTGATTTTTTTTTGTATTGTGTTAAAAGTTCTGTTTATTGTGTCTTTCAGCTGAGTTTTGGTCATTACGTTTTTACCAGGGTTTCTATACATTGTGTTATTATCAAAACTTATAACACAATATAAATTTGGATTCTATCCATTGTATTTTTATCAGAATCTATAACACAATGTATGACACAATGAAGATGGTATTATATTCGGGTTTTCTATACATTGTGTTATTTACATTGTGTTTAATATGTTGTTCATTGTGTTTTAGTCTGTTGTTCATTGTGTTTTTAGTCTGTTGTCCATTGCGTTTTAGTCTACTGTCCATTGTGTTTTTTATCTGATTTCATCATTTGTGTCTTTTATCTGCTATAATCAATTGTGTTTAGTTTACTTTCCATTGCAATTTTTAGTTTGATACTCATTGTGTTATATGTTAGGTCAATTGTGTTATACGTTATGTCCATTGTGTTTTAGTCTGTTGTTTAATGTGTCTTTTACCTGGTGTCATTGATTGTGTTTTCTATCTACTTTCCATTTTGTTTTACGACATGTCCATTGTGTAATACGTAACCGGGTTTTCAATTTTTTTTTTGAAAAGCATAACAATATAATACTCGTATTAATGATAAAAAACGCTCGATTTTATGGTATATTTTAAAAAAAAAACAAATGATGTACTAATTTAAGAAAGAAAACAAATGACATAAACAAAAGTTAAGGATGTTTAAAAAATAGGGGGAGATAGCATGTGACTTGCATATGCATATTTTTTTCTCTTGTAGACAAAATTATCCTTCCCACTTATTTATTACATGGACACTTGTCACTGTATGGTGCCTTCTTATACTTCTTATTTTTAAACTCCTTGGTATTATAACTCAACCCTTATACATACACATATAAAACAACAAAGTATATAATTTTGCCTCTTTTAGTGACTCCTTTTATATATATACACTATATACATACATATATGTATGTATAGGGGTAAGATCAAATAAAAAAGTTTATTTTGTCTAAGTAGGATGAGAAATAATCTTAACCATTTATTTTACAAATCAATGGTTAAGATAAAAATTTAGAAAAAAAGAGGAATGTAAAGGTATCTTGAGAAAATTCTATTTATTGACTTTTCTCTCTACACATGCATATTCCACCCCTATTTCTTAAACGTTTATAACTTTTTTATACGACATTATTATTTCATAAAAAAATCACCAAAAATCGAGTGTCTTTTTATCTTTAATTTGAGTATCACATTGCTATATAAAATATGACGACTAAAAAACCCATAAAAATTGTGTTGTATTTCTATGTTGTATAGCATTTTTTGAGCTAGATCTTTGTACTACATTTTTATGTTAATTTTATTGTGTTAGATTTTTTGTACTAGATTTTTTGTACTAGATTTTTTGGGCTGATTTTTTTTTGTACTGGATTTGTTGTACTAGATTTTTTGGGCTGATTTTTTTTGTACTGGATTTTTTGTGTTATATTTTTTTACTACATTTTTTGTGCTAGATTTTTTTGTACTGTATTTTTTTGTTGTATTTTTAAGAAAACAAAAGGGGTGGCACATGACATTTTCACACTTCTACTTATAATGACCAAAATGTTTTAGTACCAAAATGCCCTTCATTCCTACTTATAAGGAGTACCACATGTCGTTATCACAATCCTTCTTAGACTTCTTAGGCAAAATTCACTTTTTGGTGATTCCTTCCCATGTATGTTTATTTATTTTGGGTTGAGGTATGAAATATTTTTTTATGAAAAACGATAGGAAAGAAAATTATAACATGGTGTAATACAAAAATTTACATAGATGTTGTTTGTTTTTTAAGAGGTAAAATGTCTGCAGTCTGCGTACCACATCTACAGACATCTGTAGAAGAAAAGGTGGACCAAACTTCTACAGTCTGCAAGAAGAAAGTTGTTTGTTTTTTAACATATGCAGACTTCTAAAATAAACCGGTGGTGGTATACAATGGGTGGTGGTGGGTGGTGCTGGTGGTGCTGGACGGTGATGGTGGTAGACGGTGGTGGTGGGTGATGGACGTTGGTGGTGGTGGTGATGGACGGTAGTGGGTGGTGGACGGTGGTGGATGTAATGGACGGTGGATGGTGGTGGTGGTGATGGACGGTAGTGGGTGGTGGACGGTGGTGGTGAACTGTGGTGGTGGTGGTGGTGATGGGCGGTGGTGGTGAGTGGTGTTATTTAATTCTCTGCAGACTTTAGAAGATCTTAGAAGTTGCTAGGCCTAGTCTGCACCAAGAAGAGCTCGTGCGAATGTTTTTTAATAAAACGTCTTTAGAAAAACAAATAGTCCGCGTGTGGTAATGTCTGCGTATGGTCTGCACGACGCAGCCAGAATAGCTTGCGCAAAGCTTTTCAGAAAAAAGAAAGACACCATAGTGTCATTCGTTTTTTTTAAATGGTGTCACTTGCTTTTTCCACATAGTGTCATCCACATTTTATGATTTCCTTAAATACATGACAACTTTTTGATGAATTTCTCTAATTTTTTAGAAAAATCTAATTTATTATTGGATACTAAACCTATGTATGTGTGTATATATATATATAATGGTTGCTTCAGATTAAAAAAATGGTTTGATGACCAAACATGATTATAGTTTACTTTCTTTTTATTTTTTAAAAAAAGTATATTTTTTAATTACAAATATTCGGTTGGCCAATCACCAATACTTATTAATATCGTAGTTGCGTATTTGACAACTAATTTATACTTTTCTAATAAAAATAAGAAGTGTCAATATAATTACTATATTTTCAAAGAAGGTAGCTAGTTTAGTTTGTATATTCATATTCACATTGTTTGCGTATGTGATGTTGATATTAATATGGTTATTGAATTTTAATAATCCTAAGTTTCATCTGTTGGCCGATAATAATCCTAACTTTAAAAATTATCTCCAACGATCCTAACTTGTAAGAATTTGGCCTCCATTAATTCTTGGCAAATTGGATTTAAATAATCCCAACTCACTGTTATTGGCCAATAATAATCCCAACTCATTTAATCACTAATAATAATCCGAACTATTCACTTTTGTTTGTAAAATACTCCCAGTTAAAAAAACACTAACTAGGTTAAAAAATTGCTGATGTGGCATGCCACGTCACCTGCCATATCAGTTGCCACGTCATCAAAAAATGCGACGTAGACTGCCACATCAGCTGCCACGCCATAAAAAATGCCACAACAACTGCCACGTCAGCAAAATTGCTGATGTGGCATGCCACGTCACCTGCCACGTCAGCAATTTTTTAACCTAGTTAGTTTTTTTTAACTGGGAGTAATTTACAAACAAAAGTGAATAGTTCGGATTATTATTGGTGATTAAATGAGTTGTGATTATTATTGGCCAATAACAGTGAGTTGGGATTATTTAAATCCAATTTGCCTTAATTCTTTTCTAACATATAAGAATTTGATATCATCAATAGATTCAAGTGCATTTGTAGACTTCTTAAATGATTTAAGTAAACCTATGTTGGAAAAGGATTAATGAGGGGCAAATTTTTATAAGTTGGGATCGTTGGAGAGAATTTTTAAAGTTACGATTATTATTGGCTAATAGATGAAATGATGATTATTAAAATCCAATAAACCATATTAATAACATTATATTACTGTAAACCCATTTAAATTTCATCTACAACTTTTTTAGATCTTTTTTCAACAACTAATATTTGTTAAAACCGACTAGCAAGAAACTAACCGGCAAAAAACTTAACAATTACAAAGCCGTTGGGGTTTCTCGAGCCAAGATCTTCAATTTTATCTCAAATATTAGATGTTATACAACATATTAATTCTTCTATAGATCCAGATAACGGCTACAAGATAAGCAGTTACAATATAACCTTTGTCACATCAGCAATTAAGGTACATATTAAAAGCTATTAGTTGTATAAATTATGGATAAAAAAATATAAATCGTTAAAAGCAACTAAAATATATCATGTCTATTTATTTGACCAAAACTGATACACAAGATAATATTAAACTAGGTAAGAATAGAGACAAAATTTCTGTCTCAGTTACTCCGGTGATTAAGCAATAAAACAAAGTACTAGAATACATTTCATTGATAAATACTTCAATAGACTTTTGAAAAGGGAAAGTTTCGTAGAAATAAATTGTTTTTAACGATGAAAGTTTCAGGAAAGAAACAAAGCACTTCTTATAAATTATATGATTTTGCCGTTTAAAAAGAAAATATAAGTTTTAAAAGCTCGGATATTATCTTATTTTCTTTTCGTTGATTCATCTGTATGACCTTTATTATACGATAAAACAAATATCAACTCGTTTTAAGACTGGTGGGTATGGGCGTGGCCAAGGGGTGGCGTTGTTGGCCCTTTAACGCCGGGTACACCACCCCGGGTTGGCGTTTTGGTGGGCGTTGCACGCTAGGCGTGGCAATAGTACTGGTGAGCCCACACTTGCCACGTATTGAGCAATGCACCTAGCCCAAACCCCTCCACACCCCATAGTCTAATGGATATATAAACTTTTTGCGTTAAATGTGTCAAAAACGACTAATAAGACCTATAATGGTGAACGTAACGTCACCTACGGATAGCAAGTTCAGTATTCTTAGTCTTGCTTTTGTAAGAGCATCTCAAATGCTCGCTTTTTGGGGGGTTTCTAGCTCATGTAGAGGAAAGATGAAGAAGGTATATACTTCATCTCATGCTAGCATATTTCAAGCCAGCGTCTTCATCTCGCCCATTTTTATTCTTGTTGAATAATTGCCAAACAATTACAACTATAAGAAAATGATAAGAGAGAGGGAACGGGAGAAAACATGAGAGCTGTTTTATAATAATAGTAAAAACGTTCAAAACATAACATATGAAAGACATAACAGAGAAAATGAGACGTTTTTTTAGTGTGAGAAGAACAACATTGAATACTTAACAAACTAAAAAATATATTAACTATTCAGGATTAGGATCAAATACAAAGGATCCTAATTGTAAGAAGTATAAGAAAGATTTATAAAGTGACAAGTGTCCAATAACCTAAAAAAACCAAAAAAAAAAAAAAACCTTAAACATCCACCACCATGGTGTTTAGTTTTTTTTAGGTTTTTTTTTTTTTGGGGGGGGTTTAGGTTTTTGGGTGGTGGTGGGGTGGGGTGGGGGTGGGTGTTTAGGTTTTGGGTGGTGATGTAGTTGGTTTAATTTTAGGTTATTGGACACTTGTCACTCTATAAATCTTTCTTACATTTCTTACAATTAGAAGCCTTTGTAGAATAACTTGACTCAACTATTAAACTAAAAAAATGTGTGAAACATTAGTAGAAGAAAAACGTATGAACTATTAAACTAAAAAAATGTGTGGAACATGCGTATAAGAAATAGACGTAACTTAAGAGAAAGTGTATTAAAAAGTCTTATTTGCCGTTCAAAAAAAAAAAAAAAAATTAAAAAGTCTTATTTATAAAATAACAAAAAAAGGTAATATTTAGATGTTAGATTAATTAATTAAATATCATTGGTCTGTAGCCCAGTGGTATGGCAGTGATGGCGACAAACCCACCAAAGAGGATTCGATCCTGAGCCACACTCATGTTTTCATTCGGCCGTTACTACAGCGAGTGAACTCGTGTGAAGGCAGTATGGTTTTCGGAGGAACGCCGTAACCAAGTCTGACCAACCCAGCACAGGACTGGTTAAGACAACGCAAGTCTAGGCAGAATAGGCTAGCACCGGTGATTAGACGGTGTGAAATTGGGTTACGGTTCAAAAAAAAGATTAATTAATTAAATCTTGCATAAAAAGTAAAGTTCATAGAAACTCATCTCTCCACAAATAGTAACATACTCATGTTCCCACTACAACCGCGTAGTACCCCACCCCACCCTGTATATATAACCTTCTACAAATCTCAACCACCCTTTCTTATACAAAAATCTCCTTATACAAAATGATGAGACCGCCACCATCACCACCACCACAACTACCCATTCAATTCAGCTCACTAAACTCCATATCTCCAAGCTTCACCAGCAACAACTCTTCCAACAACCTCGCCGATATCGCCGCTAGAGTCGTTGCAGAATTCCGCAACGAAACCGGTTACTTCAACAACGATGACGACGATATCTACAACTTCATCCAAGATGACAACGAGCCAGGAGCTAATTCTACGGAAAATCATGATGACATCTACAACTTCACCGATGACGTCACTCACGAACCGGAACCTAACCCTACGGAAAACCTAAGCCTAAACCAAAACCAAAACGACGACGTATCGGAATCAGACGAAGAGTTCGAATTCGCCGTTGATTCGATCTTCTTCAACGGCGAGATCCTGCAACGGTATCCGTTATTCGACCGGAGTTTGTTGCTAAACGACGTCGTTCACAAATCGGATTCGAAGCCTGTACGGCATCCTCTTCGGAAGCTTTTCAAGCTTGAAACGGAAACGGAAACTGCATCCTTTTCGTCAGCAGAATCCGACGATCTCAACGGAGCTACTCCAGGAACGTACTGCATCTGGAAACCGGAGATCAAATCCGTTACGAAAAAGAGCAATTCAACCGGAAGTTGTTCGAAACGGTGGAGGTTTCGGAATCTTATTAACCGGAGTAACAGCGACATAAGTGTAACCGCCGGTAAGGATGCTTCCGTTATCGTTGTCCGTCAGTTAACGGCGACGAAGAAGAGGACGGAAAAGGTGAAGAAGGTTGAGAAAACGGCCAAAGTTGAACCGGTAACTGTAACAACAGATGAAGTTAACTCCAGAAATAAATCGGATAAAACGGTAACGGAAGGGAATCGGATTCGATCGTACCTCCCGTATAAACCCGATCTGGTTGGATTGAGTAGGAATTTGCATCCGTTTTGAATTGTCTCTCCTGTTATATGGTTTATGATACTGTATACAGTATATATGATTAGTATATGATTATATGTGTGTGTATATATATTAAATATATGTTCATATGTGTTTTTTTTTTTGTTGAATTGAATATTTCCGATTTGGAGTGTTTTGTTGGTGGATGAGTTCGCCGGTGACGGTGAAGATGAGTGGTGTTTGAGGTGGCACTGATGGAAAAGCTTGTGGGTATAAGGGGTAATTATGTCTTTTTGTATTGGGTGGTTAAATGTTAATTCCTTGGATTTGTTCACGGGATAATTTATTTTCTCTGTTAATGCTGTTTAGAACAAGGTTCTATTCATGTTTATTGAATTATTGCCCATACTACCTCAGCATTTTAATCATCAATAGCGTTTCTTTCTTATATCATGCTAGTTATTACGTGATGCTGTTGTGTGCCAGCCATTGCAATAGCGAGCATTAGCGAACTGTTGTGTGTGTGAAGTCAAACAAAGGGGACGCTATTGTGTTTGTGTCTATGGGAAGGAGCTCGGTCTCATACAATACTAGCTATTGAGAAGAGACAATAGAGCTCCCTGATTGACGTGATGCAATAGAGCCCCTACCACCTTCAAACCATACCCAGCCTTAGAATAATTATATTTTAACGCTCTAAATGGATTAACAATAATGGTGTGTTTATATATAGGAGGTGTTTATAGATAGCTGAAACTAATTAAAATGTCTAAAACTAAGAAAGTTGGTTGATTTTGTAAGAGTGAATTCACTACAAGAAACATACGCATTAGTGGCGACACCTTTAGTGGTGACATTAAGAATGTCATCGCTAATGCTCACAATCTGGAGCACTCACGAAGGACTAACGTTGACTGTTGATTAGTGGACACATCGGAGGGCTAAGTTTTATTCGTGCTTATTCGTTGCCGCTAATGCCCACAAAAACAGGCGTTAAAATTCCCCCAGATCTTAACCCTAAACCCTCCCTTTCTCTGCCAAAATTCCCCCCTCACTCCCCAAATTCCCCCTCTCTCTCCCTCAACCACTATGCACCTGAATTTCCACCTGAGCAAGAGTTCCTGTCACCGCGAGCCAACATTTTCAGGTCATCCGTGAGCCACTCTTCCAGTTCAATCGCTTTTTTTCGGTTTGATGTTGTTACAAAAGGTTAGCCTATGTGAAGGTTTTCATTGTTGTTGTTTTGCATTCCACAGGTGTGATCCCAAAACCTAGAGAAACAATCACATTCAACTACAAGCAGTTGAAAAATTGTTGACCGATTGCTTTACTGCGGGTATTCTTCAACCCCTTTTCTAATTTCTTTTTTGTGGTGATTCTTTATCTGCTTTAGTTTCATATGATTGAGGATAATGGAATCTTTGACTTTTGGTAATTGGTTAAGATTTCAATAACTTTTCTGAACATTTGATGAAATTTGGGCTGAAGAGTCTAAGATGATGAAAAAACTTAAGGAGCTTCAAGATGTAAATAATGTTCAAAGTGCCATTTTGATGGAAACTACCTTAAAATGTTGAAAGTTAGTAATTTCTGTAGGCTGAAGAGTCTAAGATGTTGAAAAAACTTAAGGAGCTTCAAGATGAGATAAGTGTTGCTGAATCAGAGTTTCAAAGGTGTCATGTTTGTTTCACGAACTCTTTTTTTTTTGTATAGAAGTGATTCACTCATTACGATACATCATTTGTTTTGGTTTGGATCGTATACTTGCACTTTTTCCAGCTGGGTTTTGCTAGCTTAATGTATATAAGTAGGTCACCGTATACTTGCACTTTTATGAGGTGTTTGTAACTCAAACGAACCCGGATTGTGACGATTGTGACATTTATGTAGTTTATGTTTTATTAGCTTTTGTATGTCATAACCAGAAATTCGCAAGTTCTGATATAAACAACTGGAAAACAAAAAAGCCCAAAAAAGTTTTAGCGACGACTTTTGTCGTCGCTATTGATGCGTAAGCTTTAGCGACGAAATCTTTAGCAACGACATGTCGCCAAGCGATATGTTTAGGTATATGGTTCATTGTTTTACGGTTTAGTCTACGATTTGAAACTTGAGATGAGTTATGTAACATATCCTCTTGTTTTATCGTAATTTGGAATATTTTATGCATATGTATTATATTCAAGAATCATCTTCGTCACTTTCAAATAGATACAAAAGTATGCTTTTAAGAGACTTGATAATAACCGTCAAATTGGTAAAACAAAAATGTCAAATTGTAAAACTACACGACCTGGTCGACTCAACCAACCGACTAGTTTGGTCTGTCATTTTTCAAAACCATGATGAGTGGTTCAGTTACAAATTTGCCTAAAAACCCATTGAACCGAACCACAAACACCTCTAAACATAATAAGTTGTTTTTCATATGGGTAAAGTTCTTGTACAAATAATCTTAACATACTAAACATACAAATTGAAGGAAAACTCAAAAAGACAAGGTGGCATTTTTGTAATTATCAATAACTATCAAAGTTACTCTACAAATATACCTAAAAAAACCTAACCACTCCCCCCACCCCCCAAAAACCTAAAAAAACCTAACCCCCCCCCCCCCCCCCACCCCCCAAAAACCTAAAAAAAAACCTAACCCCCCCCCCCCACCCCCCAAAAACCTAAAAAAAACCTAACCCCCCCCCCCCCCCACCCCCCCACCCCCCAAAAACCTAAAAAAACCTAACCCCCCCCCACCCCCCAAAAACCTAAAAAAAACCTAAACCCCCCCCCCCCCCCCCCCCACCCAAGCAAAAATGCTAAAAACTAAACCCCCAAAAAACCTAAAAAAATCTAAAAAAATAAAAAAAAACACACAAATTATTTTATTTTATTTTTTTAACATTTTTTATTAAAAAATCGCTACTTTTAGTAGCAGCAAAAAAAAAAAAAAAAAAATATATATATATATATATATATTTTTTTTTTTTTTTTTTTTTTTTTTTGCTAACGAAATGTAGCGATTTTTTAATAAAAAATGTTAAAAAAAAAATTTGTGTTTTTTTAGGTATTTTTGGTTGTAACTTTGATAGTTGGTGGTAATTACAAAAATGCCACCTTGTCTTTTTGGGTTTTCCTTCAATGTGTATGTTTAGTATGTTAAGATTATTTGTATTTGATCTTTTGCCTTTTCATATAAACTTGTTTTTTCTTATAATAGAAATAAGTAATAGAGTAACTTACCAAAATGGTTTCTGAGGTTTGATCACTTTTTTCACTTTAGTTCAAAACTCAAATATTTTAAATCTGGGTTCCCAAGGTTTCAATTTTTTGTCATTTTCATTCAAAATCAAAATCTGGTTAACTTTTTTAGTTAACATCCTGTTTTTTTGTTTTTTTGTCTTTTTACTCCCTTTTATTGAAGGGCAAATTGGTCAGATTTTTTTAATTTGTTATAATAAAACGTTAAAAGACCATTTTGCCCTTCATTAAAAAGGAGAAAAAAGACAAAAAAAACTGGGTGTTAACTAAAAAAATCTTACCAAATTTTAATTTTGGATGAAAATGACAATAAAATTGAAACTATAGGGACACAGATTCAAAAGTTTTGAGTTTTGAACTAAAGTGGCAAAAGTGACCAAACCTCAGGGACCATTTTGGTAGTTTACTCTAATCTAAGTAATATATTATTTAGTGTTAAATGCCATTTTAGTCCCTTCGGTATGGACCATTTTGACAGTTTAGTCCAAATGTTTCATTTTTCGTCTGTGGGTCCAAAAAGGTTTCACCGTTGCTATTTTGGTCCACTGGGTTAACTTCATCCATTTTTTCTGTTAACGAGAAGGGAAATTCGGTCATTTTATATGGCCGAATTGCCCTTGTAGTCAGCAGAATTACATATAAAATGACCGAATTGCCCTTCTCGTTAATAGAAAAAATGGATGAAGTTAACCCAGTGGACTAAAATGGCAACGGTGAAACCTTTTTGGACCCATAGGTAAAAATGAAACCTTTGGACTAAACTGACAAAATAGCTCAAATCACAAGGACTAAAAATGACATTTAACTCTAATATTTAATATTTATTACTTCAAAATGGAAACAAAATTAAAACTTGCGATTTATAATTCTGGTTTATAAGACTGCGGGGAGTGCGGGGGCTTGGGTTGGGGCATTGAGTGATAAGTGGCAGCTGGTGGGGTCACATGGTATGGTGCGGCATGGCGGGGCTGCCGGCTGGGAGTGGGTTGGCGTGACCAGTCATGTGTCATTTCTTGGTTTTTTTAAACTATTTAAAATTTCTAACTAAAATAGAATACTAAATATAATTTTAAAAAACTGCAAATAAAATTAAGAAAAACTACATAAAATACAAAAAATGTATATAAAAAATAAATAGTTCATTATTCGTCCATATCATATTTTTTAAGATTTCTTGTTTAATCTTCAACGTCAATTCCAATTCTGGGCCGCTAAGGTGATCGACGTTCATGGCGAGAAATTTCATATCCTCGCATTTTCTTTGTTATATGTTTTTTTATCGTACGCGGCTTGGATATTTTTCCTGATCTCGATCCTTTGTTGTTCGATGAAATTGAATGTGTCGATTTTCATTCCAATTTCTTCCAACTGGTCGGTGTACAACCCTTTACCCGAGGCCGAGCTAGGGGGCGAACCCGAGGCCGAACCCGATGCTGAGTGATGTGTGTAAAATACAACATATAAATTACATCAAATGAGGCATAAAACTACCCCTTTTTAAGTACTAATGTTGGAAAAATGGTGTTTTTGTCTTCCTTTTGTATTTTCAGGATTAAATGAGCTCAAATTCACAAAAGAAGTAAAAAGACAGCTAAATCTAACATAAATACAAGAAAAGGAACATAAGTGGACTGCCCGACCCCTCAACGGCATCTTCCCAAGCAAAATAGAGAAGGCAGAAGACTGAACACGCCCCGTGCTCAGCCAGCACGGGGCCGTGCCCAAGAAGCAGCAGAAAAGACAAACCTATAGAAGCTTCTATTGCCCACCACGGGCCGTGTCCAGTGAACACGGGGGCGTGGCGAAAGTACAGCAGGCGCATTAATTGTAATTGCGAGTTACAATTAATGAAGAGAGAGAGTGTCAGACAGGCACGGGGGCGTGTCCAGCGGACACGGGGCCGTGCCCAGCCTTCTGTTCAGCCTATAAATAGGAGTGCTTGGTTTCATTTCAACTCATCCCTTGGCACACCACCTCTCTCACACTTCACCCACCACCCACCACCACCATAACACCATCATCCATTGTCCATCGTAGAGTGTGTGAGTCGTCTCGGGATCCAAGATTGATCGTAAGAGTTCTTGACAATCAAGGCCATGTTTGCCTAAGTCTCTTACATCACTTGGTGAAGACAAAGTGTCTAGTATAATACTTTTTATTTCTAATCTTTTGCACTTTTTATCTGGTTTTGTATTAATGACTTTAATAACTAGTTACTTATGTTGAAGGTGATCTTTCCTTATCGTTTGTCCGTGGTGTCTTGGCATTATTTTACTGTCTATATAAAATAAAAGATTTTCACCATTCATATCTCCACGGCCTATATGGAGGTATGTTGGCTACCTGGTCGGGGGTTAAGGGAACGGTTTGGTAAAGGTCTTGCCATTGTTCAGCGTTTAGAGGTCCTGCAATGGACCTGGGTCAAATTTAGTAGGACCTCCTTCAATACTTCACGGTATTGGATGGCGGGGGTCCAAACTCTTTGATCCCCTCATAAGTTAACTACTATTAATACTATAACCCGGCTATTTAGGACTATATCCCTGCTGACTCAGACTACCTAGCCGAGGGTAACATCACCGCCAAAAGCGGGGACAACCATAATATTGCATTAATAACTTAATTAATTATCTTCCAATAATCCACCCTTTTAGGATTGATCCTTGCTGACTCAAACTACTGGGGTGAGGGTAACGTCACCTTCAAAAGAGGGGCCTACTACAATAACTAAGATAATCTCTTAATTATGTGCAAAATTGCGGAAATAATCAAAGGTTATACTAGATACGAGTCGGAACCAAGTGATTCATCTTGTCTATCTGTTTTTCTTTTTATTTTATTTTCAGCATTTTAGTTAGTTTTTATTTTTCTTAGTTTAAAACCTTTTTCCTAAACTTTTTATTTTGATTAGACGTTGAGGATAAACCGGTACTAAAAGCTCTTGTGTCCTTGGACGACCTCGGTATCTTGCCAACACTATACTACGCTCACGATGGGTGCACTTGCCCATATGTGTGTTTAGTGTTAGTAAAATATCGTGTTTTATAAATTTAAAACTTGGCTAAAAATAAGTGTTAAAGGGGCTTAAAATATACACCTAATATATATAACACTTCACACGCATCAAGTTTTTTGCGCTGTTGCCGGGGACACAAGGATTTTAAGAAAGTTAGGAATCAACGGCCTAATCATTTTTTTTTATTTTTTTCTTTTGAATTTTTAGGATTTTCTTAGTTTTTCAGTTTCTGCAGAGCTCAGCACGGGCCGTGCCTGGTCGGACACGGGCCGTGCCCAGCATCATCACTGGCAGTTTTTATTTTCTGAGTTACAGAGAGCTGAACACGGGGCAGTGTCGGTGCAACACGGGGTCGTGTCCAACTCCCAGTAATTGGGATCCAGAAAACAATTACTGTACCTCTGACCACGGGCCGTGTTCACTGAGCACGGGGCCGTGGTGAACAATCTGACCAACGTTCTTTTCTGTTTTTA
Organism: Helianthus tuberosus; assembly: GCA_030545235.1. Taxonomy (NCBI): domain Eukaryota; kingdom Viridiplantae; phylum Streptophyta; class Magnoliopsida; order Asterales; family Asteraceae; genus Helianthus; species Helianthus tuberosus. The sequence goes on along the minus strand of CM060393.1, from coordinate 172,696,447 downwards.
TTGCAGGACTTGGAACCTAGGCGCCACATTTGAACCTCCTACGTAGTGCATGAGCTCCAGTTCTAGTAGAGACATAAAAGAACCTCTAGAAGAACCCGAACGCTTTCTCGGAAAAAGACTTAAAGCTAAAAATCAAGAGAAAGTTTCGGGGGACCCACTTCCAATGGCGGATCAACGTACCCTCATGGATTACCTACGGCCCACCGTAGGCAATCTCGGCGCCGCTATCAATGCACCGAATGTCGAAGCCAACAACTTCGAACTTCGGCCGCATTTGATACAAATGCTCCAAAACTCCGTAACCTTCCATGGGCTTGCGGACGAGGATCCCCATCTACATATTACTAATTTCTTGGAAATATGTGATACTTTTCGGATCAATGGAGCATCAAACGACGCCATTCGCCTTAGGATGTTTCCATTTTCACTAAAAGACCGAGCTAAGGCTTGGCTCAACACCCTCCCAGTTGGCTCGGTAAACACCTGGGATGAACTAGCCCAAAAGTTTCTATATAAGTATTTCCCTCCTGCTAAAACGGCTAAACTAATGACTGAAATTAATACATACTCACAAGAGGATGGGGAATCCTTATATGAAACTTGGGAAAGGTTCAAGGAGCTTCTAAGAAAGTGTCCTCATCACGGTCTAGCGGTATGGCAACAAGTATCCACTTTCTACAACGGATTGTTGCCACACACAAGACAAACACTTGATTCAAGCTCCGGGGGACTTTTAGGTAATCGTCGCCCAAATGAAATATATAATCAAATTGAGGAAATTGCTCAAACCAATTTTCAGTGGCACACTCCCCGAGGTAATAAATCTATTGCCCCGGGCGCCCATAAGGTTGATGAAAGCACCTCTTTACAAGCCCAAATTGAGGCCCTCTCTTCGAAAATCAAAAAGCTTGAAATGACAAAAACGGCCTCGGTTATGGCTTGTGAAGGGTGTGGTGGGTCACATGAAAATTGGAGTTGTATGAAAGAATTAGATGAACAAGCAGAAACGGTAAACTACATTGATAATAGACCTAGGCCGTCGGGTCCTCCAACGGGTACCTACAACCAAGGATGGCGTAACCACCCAAATCTTGGTTGGAGAGATCCCGGCAATAGTAGTAACCAACAAAACCAACGAACTAATTTTCAACAACCACAAAATTTCTCTCAACAACAAGGTGGAAGAGAAAGGCTTGAAGATACCCTATCTCGCCTCATCTCTGACACCGAAAAGAAAAACTCGGATCGATTTCAACAATTGGAATCGAATTTTAGAAATCAACAAGCTAGCATTCAAAACGTTGAAAAACAATTAAATCAACTAGCTCAAAATTTCTCCGAGAGACCACAAGGCGCGTTACCAAGTAATACCGAAACCAACCCAAAGGCGCAAGTACACCTCATTACGTTGAGAAACCGAACCGTGGGTCCTGAGGATGAGCCCTTGCCACCAATTGAAGGAAGTCAGCGCCAGAGCATTACTTCACCCACACCTCAACCAGAAAAGGCTCCTTCAACAAATCAAGAGGCCACCAAGACTCATCCAATTCCGTACCCCGGTAGGTTAAATCGTCAAAAGACCGATGAGCAATTCGCAAAGTTCGAAAGTTTACTAAAACAATTGCATGTTAATATTCCTTTTATTGAGGTCCTAACCCAAATGCCTAAATATGCAAAATTCATGAGGGATTTCCTCACTCACAAAAGGAAAATTGAATCATGGCAATTAGTTAACTTAGGCGAAGAATGCTCAGCTTTAGTACTCAACAAACTTCCACAAAAGAAAATCGACCCCGGGAGCTTCACAATTCCTTGCTCGATTGGGGAGTCCCCCGTCCGTAATGCTTTAGCCGATCTTGGGGCTAGCATTAACCTCATGCCCACATCAATGTTCAAGCGACTCGGCCTAGGAACAACAAGCCCTACAAAGATGAGCATACAACTCGCCGACAGGTCCGTCAAATTTCCACAAGGTGTCGCTGAAAATCTACTGGTCAAGGTTGACAATTTCGTCTTTCCAACCGACTTTGTCATCCTAGACATGGAAGAAGACACCGATGTCCCTCTCATCCTCGGGAGGCCATTTCTAGCCACCGCCCAAGCAGTGGTGGATATGAATGACGGAACTTTAACATTGAAGTTTGGGGATGAGGAAGTAAAATTTGAATGTGGAAAGAAAGTAGAGGAAGAAGATCCGGTCAACTACATGAAGGTCATAGACTCAAGCTTGGATGACGCTCTCCGACGGTGTAACATGGGATGCAATACATCCCCCTTGGGTAACATTTGACCAGGCTTTGGGTCTAGCCAAGGACCCTTATAAACGTGGCGCACCACGGAGGCATTCCGCGGAACTAACCTTAGTTTAATTTAGATTAATTTTTATGTTTTCTAGTCAGTTTTAATTTTCAGGAATAAAACACACTCATGGTGGTAAGGGATGAAAAGGGGAACGAGAAAAATGACCTCATGCACAAGAACAAGGCAACCCGGCATCAATCTCCATTACAGAAGGTTCAACATGGGCCGTGTCCAACCAACACGGCCCCGTGCTGAACCCCCTGCTAAAAAATGCCCAGTTCAGGTAACTGGACACGGGCCGTGTTCACCAGACACGCCCCCGTGTCCAGGCTTCTGTTTCTTTTCTTTAATTTTTGTTACTGCCACCTGAACACGGGGCCGTGTCCGGTCCCCACGGGGACGTGTCCAGTCTACCAGTAACATAAATCTTTGCTTTTAACACCATTTTACACATCTAATCAACCTAAAAATTTATTTTTGGGACACATTAAGGACAATGTGTAATTTAAGTGTGGGGGGATGCTAAAACCTTGAAATTTTGCAAGTCCTAATAACAAGCCTTACACAAAACTCTATTGGAACCGCTAAACACCCCAAATTTTTTCAAAAAATTTTCATTTTCTTTACTTGTCTAAAGTTTAAGTTAGGAATCATAAGATTAATAAGGTTATATTTTTACAAGTTTACAACCGAGAGCGTCGTGATAACAAGAACCAACATAAGTAAATTATGAAACGGCATGACAAGCTTAATTAAAATTTGATTATATATACTTGATCACGTAAAAACCCATTCCCACAAAAGTGAGTTTTGAGCCTTTATTGAGCATACAAATTTACATCTTTAGACTAAATGCTCATTTTTCATTTCTTGTGTGAATAGCCGCTTGGTTCTTACGACTCTAGAACTTGCCATGACGATACATTCCCGGTCCTTATCAACTTAAACCTGAGTAAGTACATGATAGAGGCATTAGGACTAACCCTTTTTTTTTTTTCTTCTACACCATTATTTTTCTTTTTTTTTTTTACCACCTACCCAAAATCCCCCTAGTTAGCCCCTTTGAGCCTAAACCTTTTCATTTCATAACCCAAACCAAACACCCTTTTACCCACCTAAACCCTTTTTTTTCTTTTTTAACCCTTTGTTTTAGTAATAAGTTCGGTTTTTCGTATGATCGGCTGAAAAAAAAATATGTTGATGATGAAGCAAAAGAAAATAAACAAACAAGTTCATCAAAAATAACTTTGTTTGAATAATAGCTTCATCAAAATAAAAAGTTACAAAAATAGAAAATCCTACGAAAACCGACACTTGTTACGTTTTTTTACACCCTTTTTTCTACTAACCACTAACCCAACCACCTACCTTTAACCCAAGCCTAACCCTTCACCCGCAAAGTCCTCTTGATATTTACAAAGGTATAAAAGTTAAAAAGGAGGAGGATTGATTGCTTGGCAAGCCTATGGTAGGAGTAAGTTCCATGCCGCTCTCGAGTGATTCACTAAAAATACACCTTCGGCCGAGTGTGAGTGATTTCTCCCGTGAGATATGTGAACTTGTATATAAATGGAATTTTAAAAAAGGCATGTTATGCCCAAATAAGTAATTTCTCCTATGAAACGTTCTAAACAAATTATAACGAATAGGATTGTAAATAGATAAAAATAAAACCCAAAAAGATCTTGGATTCCCAACACTCTACGACAAGCCCGAAACCTTCTCTTCTACCCATTCCATTTGGGAGTGTAAGCCACATATTAAAGAGTTTTGCTTGAGGATAAGCAAAAGTTCAAGTGTGGGGGTATTTGATGTGTGTAAAATGCAACATATAAATTACATCAAATGAGGCATAAAACTACCCCTTTTTAAGTACTAATGTTGGAAAAAGAGTGTTTTTGTCTTCCTTTTGTATTTTCAGGATTAAATGAGCTCAAATTCACAAAAGAAGCAAAAAGACAGCTAAATCTAACATAAATACAAGAAAAGGAACATAAGTGGACTGCCCGACCCCTCAACGGCATCTTCCCAAGCAAAATAGAGAAGGCAGAAGACTGAACACGCCCCGTGCTCAGCCAGCACGGGGCCGTGCCCAAGAAGCAGCAGAAAAGACAAACCTATAGAAGCTTCTATTGCCCACCACGGGCCGTGTCCAGTGAACACGGGGGCGTGGCGAAAGTACAGCAGGCGCATTAATTGTAATTGCGAATTACAATTAATGAAGAGAGAGAGTGTCAGACAGGCACGGGGGCGTGTCCAGCGGACACGGGGCCGTGCCCAGCCTTCTGTTCAGCCTATAAATAGGAGTGCTTGGTTTCATTTCAACTCATCCCTTGGCACACCACCTCTCTCACACTTCACCCACCACCCACCACCACCATAACACCATCATCCACCACCATCATCCATTGTCCTTCGTAGAGTGTGTGAGTCGTCTCGGGATCCAAGATTGATCGTAATAGTTCTTGACAATCAAGGCCATGTTTGCCTAAGTCTCTTACATCACTTGGTGAAGACAAAGTGTCTAGTATAATACTTTTTATTTCTAATCTTTTGCACTTTTTATTTGGTTTTGTATTAATGACTTTAATAACTAGTTATTTATGTTGAAGGTGATCTTTCCTTATCGTTTGTCCGTGGTGTCTTGGCATTATTTTACTGTCTATATAAAATAAAAGATTTTCACCATTCATATCTCCACGGTCTATATGGAGGTATGTTGGCTACCTGGTCGGGGGTTAAGGGAACGGTTTGGTAAAGGTCTTGCCATTGTTCAGCGTTTAGAGGTCCTGCAATGGACCTGGGTCAAATTTAGTAGGACCTCCTTCAATACTTCACGGTATTGGATGGCGGGGGTCCAAACTCTTTGATCCCCTCATAAGTTAACTACTATTAATACTATAACCCGGCTATTTAGGACTATATCCCTGCTGACTCAGACTACCTAGCCGAGGGTAACGTCACCGCCAAAAGCGGGGCCAAACATAATATTGCATTAATAACTTAATTAATTATCTTCCAATAATCCACCCTTTTAGGATTGTATCCTTGCTGACTCAAACTACTGGGGTGAGGGTAACGTCACCTTCAAAAGAGGGGCCTACTACAATAACTAAGATAATCTCTTAATTATGTGCAAAAGTGCGGAAATAATCAAAGGTTATACTAGATACGAGTCGGAACCAAGTGATTCATCTTGTCTATCTGTTTTTCTTTTTATTTTATTTTCAGCATTTTAGTTAGTTTTTATTTTTCTTAGTTAAAAACCTTTTTCCTAAACTTTTTATTTTGATTAGACGTTGAGGATAAACCGGTACTAAAAGCTCCTGTGTCCTTGGACGACCTCGGTATCTTGCCAACACTATACTACGCTCACGATGGGTGCACTTGCCCATATGTGTGTTTAGTGTTAGTAAAATATCGTGTTTTATAAATTTAAAACTTGGCTAAAAATAAGTGTTAAAGGGGCTTAAAATATACACCTAATATATATAACACTTCACACGCATCACTGAGCCCGATCTCCCTCTTTAAACCCGCTTTTTTGACGTGTCTCTAGCTGGTGGGCGAGGAGAATCATCAAAATCATCCAAATTTAGATCAAGCTCTTGATCACGAGCATTGGACTGAGCTTGGTACGAGGGTGTTCGTGCTCTTTTGGATGAAGTTGATTCGCTAGCAGTAGGAACTCTCGCCCATTTAGAAGTGTACCTACATTCATCCCAACAATGCATGTACTTGAACTCGTGCTTCTTATTGTCTCTGTATGCTATAGTGGCGTTCTTGATAAAGTCCGCCTCCGTTTCACCCCTCCTTGGCGAGGTCCTCGCCTTATGGAAAAATCCGTTGAATGCGGTAACTTGTGTATTTATGTCACCCCACTTGGACGCGAGGCTATCATTTTCACGATACACATCCTCTCTTTTCATTTGCGTATGAAAGGATCTCTTAATGGAATCCCAAAAATCTATGCGGTGTCGTGAATTCCCTATTCCAAAAAAATTAGGCATTATAAAAAAATTATATTAAAACTAAAAAAATAATATTGTTATATAAAAAATACCTTCAATTGGATCTTGCGATTCGTTGATATAACATTTTGCCAACGCGGTTTCTTCTTGAGGCGTCCACTTTATTTGTGTTCGTTGAGTGGCCGCTAGTGCTTTCTCCTCATCCGTTTTTTTGTGACTTCTTTTTTGGCGGGTTTGGATGACGAATCGCTCACGTCTTGCGGATGTGTTTCGGGAACGAAATCGGGTTGGGAAAGGTTAACGAAGGGAATAGATGATTCGTCGTATGGAAAGTTCGTGTAAACACGGTTTCCTATAAACGACGCGATTCCCGCTAGGTCGGGAACCAGTGAGTAGATTAAAGGGCCGCTAGGTCGGTTTGTTGGTTGACGATTTTGTGGCGGGCTAAGGTTCGCGGTTTCTTGCTATCCAAAGGGGTTGCTCTGGTCGTATCCATGGTTATGAGGATGTATTATAGAGGATGTGGGTTAAATTTATAAAAATATAGAGATAGAAGAAGTAGAGATGTAGAGAAGTGGTAACAAATTGTAAAAAAGGGGTAATATTTATAGGGTATAAAAAATATTTTTTTTAATTAATTAGCCGCTTGGCTAACAGCTACCCCCAACGATCGGATTTCCCAAGCCAACCCCAGCTAGCCAGCTCATTCCGCCCCCGGCCCAACGTCGGACTTCAAAGCAGCGCTGGCTGGCAATGCCAAACCAATGCTGGCACGGAGTGGGTTAGCCAGCGTTGCCGGGCTTCCTCCGCCCCAACCAACGCCACCACTCCCCGCAGTCTAATAACAAGTAAAGTTTCTAATATAAAACCAGTTTTTTTTATGAACAACATTTTTGTCACATTTAAATACCACATAGTTTTGCATCTTTTAAAATGAGAGTTTTGAGGGAGTTAATATTTACACATCTTTCCCCTTTATCTCTTTCTATACATACATAGATATATACATATATAGAGAGAGAGATATATATAAAGTGAAAAAGGATGTGAAAATAAGATTTAGAGGTCTAAGAATAGTGAAAGCCTTTAAAATTTAAACTTATATTGTGAACTAGAATTGACTACCCGCATTGCGGGGTTAGTTTTTTTAATTAAATTTAAGCATGTTGTTTTTTTTTTTTTTGCAATTAAAGAGAAAATAATGAGCGATAACATTTCCAACCTTTTAGATACTTCCAAATTTGTTTGAGAAATCAATTGTAGTCGAATCTCATGGTGTGTTAATACGGCTGAAGCCATATCTTACTGCAATTTTGTATTTATTAATCGTAGTTAGAATAATGATATACTCTTTTGTTATATATAATAGGGTAAATTACACTTTTCGTCCTTTATGTTTGTATCAAATTTGTAACACCTCGAAAATTCACGTCCTATAATGTATTGACACGTGTCATAAGCTTGAACGTGTGAAAGAATACTCTAGAGGGACTAAAGTTGACAAACAAGGAAAACTATGTGAATATGAGGGTCCAAGGTGTCAACAATGGATAAATATATTTTTAAAATAGCCCTACAAGATGTTTATACCATCAAACGAATAAATCATGGATCATACGAAGCTAAATATGGAAGAAAGTGAGAGATTTCAAACTACAGGGGTTAAATGTGTCAACATGTTTAAAGTATACCTCTGAGTGACCTTTTAGCAAACCCGAAGCTTCGTAACGGTAAATTATGCTCACTAGAATGTGTGATAAAAATTCCATAAAGTTTCGTTATCGTATGAGAAAGATATGATCAAATTCGTATACGAGGGGTTAAAAGCGTCAACATAAGAAATTATGGCTTTTCGGGTGATTACAAAGTTAACCAAGGACTTCACAAAGTTTGTATAAGTCTTGGAACCCTCAAAAGTAAATTTAGAAGGCTTATAGTACAAGAGATTCGGAGGTGAAAAGGTTGCATGGTCATAGCTTGAATAAAAACAAAAAGTTTGTCTCTGGCGAAGGCTTGCGCACCTCAACACAAGGAATGTTACGGTGCGCAAGGCTGCTTGCGTACCTCAACGTCCAGGATGTTGCGGTGCGTAAGCAGTGCATCTGGGCGAAAATGTTGATAGTTGCCTGTATAACCGGTTACACCGCCTTATATGGGTGGTTTTCGAATCCAGGGGCTCCTATATCTGGTTTTTAGCATTATAGGACACCTGGGGACATCTTGTAACCTTCCTAGACTTATGTGTGATGATCCTAAGCTCTTGGACTCACTATATAAGAAAATCAAGTTGCAACTTTTTGGGCATTTGCATTTGCAACTTACTTCTGGAGCTCTCTGGTCTGCAAGCAACTTTCCTAGTGATCACTAAGCATAATTAGGACTCTTGTAAGTATACTTAACCTTTCTAAATTCGTTTTAGCTTAGTTAATTAGCTAAAAGTCAAACCGTCGTAATTAAGGTTTGACTTCGTGATTAATTAACATGTGCTCAGTCTAATCCCGAATTAAAAGTACTTTTAAGTAGGTATTTAGGTGGGTAATAAACCCTTAAAAGGGTACTCTCTGATTCCCACTCTAACTATGTTAATTGTCGAGTCAAAGCTTACTTTAAAAAGTCAACAGAATGTTTATTTCCAAATTAAAGCATAATTAGCGATGTAGGATACATGTAACCTGTTTGATCATTAATGTAACTTGGTAATTAATGTAAGAACATGTCCCAACATGTTCAACTCGACAATTTTCAGATTAGGCGCGGTTCGGGACCGAAAGTCGCATAGTTTGACTTATGCTTTGACTTTCAGTTCTGACCCGTTTAAGCATAGTTTAGAAATTTCTTAGAGCTTTATTAGGATCAAGTTACCTATAAGTATAACCCTCTGTGATTATACAACTTGGTTCATTAGTTATCCGATTCATATGCGTGATTCCGTTAAAATGCTTAAATGTTGACTATTATGCCCTTTTGACCTTAAAACGTGATTTTTGAAAAAGTAAAAGAGCAGAAACCTTAAATACTAATTTATAAACTTACACCTAAAATTTGACATCAGTTTGAGGTCTAGATTAAGAGTTATGCTCATTAGCGTAATTTGAAAGCTTTATGTTAATTAAATGGCGTTTTTAGCGCATAGCCTATTTAAACCCACTTCTTGATATCAAACTTTTTACCCACTGATATAAAATAATATTTAAGGATTTTTGGAGATTTTTATTTATTTTTAGGCTAAGCATAACTTAGAGTTCTAAGTATGATTCGGTTAATGCCGGTTTTGCCCTTTTAAGCCATAAAATGAGTTTTACAAATCCTTTTGACCCAAACCTTTTTCTACTGATCTAATATAATAAATAAAGTATTTTGAGCCTTCTGGAATTATAAAAATATCAGCTTTCCTTTGAAAACCCAGAAATGGCTCCAAGTCGCCTTTTTAGGCATTTTTACGCATAGTAGGTATTAAGTTTTTGTTGAGCACATAAGGTTTGATACCTACTGATATTTTAAGTAAATTATTATATTTTTATAGTAAGCTAAAGTCTTACACTCAGGTTTCCAGTTTTGACCTTTTTAGCCTATGTGAAATTACCAAAATACCCTTAAGAGGCATAGTTTGGTTATAAAGGATAGATTTCACATATATATGATACCCTACTGATATAACCTAGTAAATTGAGAAATTTTACTGATTACATCAGACCCGAAACTCAGGTTCATATTTAAACTCTTTTATAACCTTTTTTATGACCAAAATACCCCTACGGGGCGTAATGTGAGTCTAAATCCGTTTTGGGCATAATATAAGATATCTTTCAGATTTCACAACATAATTAAAGCATATTAACTTAGGAAACTTGTATATGACTCATTGGGTTACTCGTTACGCACTTTTCGCGTTCGGATCGGCGTATGTAACTAGTTTGCATATATTAGCCGAAACGGGTCAAACCATATCGTTTTTGTCTCAAAATTCAGAATGTGTTTAAGTTACCCATATTAAACAAGCATACAAGCTTGTCGGGTCAAAACCACATTCTAAACCGGTCTTCGCTTTATCATGCGTTTGAACCGTGTCTTCCTTTTTAAAACTAACCGGTCTAAGCTTAGGCTTAATTAAAGACCCGTTAGGAATCTAACAGGTTATTAAAAACCTTCGTTCCAGATTTAGGAGCCCAGTAAAAGCTATCTGTACTTGCTGAATTGATATACGGCTGGGATTGAATTTATATTTAGCTCAGGTAAATACTTTTAACTTATTTTCCCTATACGGGCTTGGGGTACGGTATATAAAATACCGCTTGGTCCGGCATTGAATCTTTAATCGAATAGTGGTTAAATCCTTGATATGCTACGTTTTGAAATGTTTTGTTTGCTTAAAGCCTTTGGGGGTTAATGACCATGTCCCGGATATCCTTGGCATCATCTTACGAGATGGCCACGACCAAAGCACGGAGTGTAGGCGTACACTCGTCAGTGCCGAACCAAATAATGTGGTGTGTCTATTAATCTTTAACCCGGTCTACGGATCGGGCTACTGAATGCATAAGTAACATGTAATTCGTTTACAAGTATTATATTCATATAATTATCCCAAGTTATAAAGAGTTTTGTGCCACGTGCATCCAAATCAATTTTATTAAACTTTTCAAAATGAGTCAGTTAAATTGTATTTACCAGTGTAAACTGACGTATTTTCCAAATAGGTTAAGTGCAGGTACTAATCGGAATAGGCTGGCTACTCCTAGCATCAATAAAGAGTCTCGCAAGCTTAGATGCCTAAAGTCTGTTGAACAATGTTTCATTTTATTTTCGATCCGCCTGTGGATCCTTTACATTCCGTTTGTAATACTTGATATTACTTTATATCGGTTTGTAATATAATTATCTTTTGCTTCCGCTGTGCATTTAAATATTGTGTTGTTTGACGATGATGATATCAACTACGTCACTATACTCCCCACCGGGCCCACCGGTGACACGTGGAAAATAGGGGTGTGACAGGTTGGCATCAGAGCCAACATTGAGTGAATTAAACACTAGTCTTTTGTGTTTAATCTCAATGACACAATAGCACATTCTTTGACCTTCTGAGTCTAGACTTAACATAGGAATACTCTCGTCTCTATTCGGAGGATTATTACTTTCGATTATATATTTTAATGTGTCGCCAAGCAAGAAGCTGTAATGGAAATTCTCCCCATTTGAAGCTTAGGAAAGGCCGAGCTTCGTGTTGTGACTAGGATTAACGTACAACCAAGGAGAAGCATTCAGAAATAAAATGAAGAAGAAACTCCTTTTGCTGAAGATCGTTTCCTTAAAAGTCTTTATAACGATATTTATCTTTTAGTCCCTTTAAGGACAACATTATTCCTTTTCAAGTCCCGTTTAGGGCAACCATATACTTGTTTAAATTTTAAGGGAACGATTATATTTAAAATATCATTCCTATATTATAAGATCTACCATTATAATAAAATGGCAAAATCTAGAAAGGACAAGACCTAGCCTCGTGTCATTATTAAGACCCGGCCAAGATGGCAGTTCCTCAATTTAGATTCGGATCCTTATTAACATCCCGAGTTAGGATTGCTCTGCGTTAATTATTAAAAAGGAATCTTAAAGGTAAACCTAGCCTATATGACGAGGCCAAGATGGTAGGACCTATTCAAGAGATTCGCGTCCTTGTTACCATCTGTAACATATTATCTATTCGGGCAGACGTGGTTCGATAAAGTCACATAAATCATCCTTATAATGGATTCTCCCGAAATCCTTTCTTATTTTGTGATTTAAACATCCATTAAGGATATAATGCCTATGGGCTATAATTAACGTCCTCTGAGACTAAAGACAGTCGTAGCCTACAACTCCCTGTTAAGAAAAGGCGTGAACACGTTCAAGCCTAAATACCTTGATTCTACAAAATCATGGTTTATAATTTAAAGTTGCCCTTGTGACTCGACTTTTTGTGCTATAGTTATATTTTAATTAAATCCAGGATAAATATAATAAAAATCCTGAATAAAAATAGATATCATTCCTTTCCTGCCAGTTTAAATATTAAAAGAGAATCTTAAAAGGTTTGACCTAGTTTGAATGTCATTGAAGACCTAACTAAAATGGTAAAACCTGTTTAAAAGAGATTCAGATCCTTATTAACACTTGAAAACGTGTTAACACTCCCGACAACAGTGATGCGATAAAATCACGCTTGTCATCTTTATATTAGGAACTTCCAAACCCCTTATTTAGCCTAAATGATCAATAGGAATCATGGCTAATAAACGTCGAACATGATGTACTCATCTAAACATCCATCTGGGATGTATACCTACGGGCAAAGATGTATACATGAAAAAGATAGTTTTATTTCATAACTTCTTGTCAAGGCAATGAATTATGAAATTTTTTGATCCAAAGGAATCATTGATTATGTTTTAAAATCTCCCTAGTGACAAGGCATCTGTGCCATCGAAAAGTCCTTTGGAACAAGCCATTGTGCTATATAAAATGTCAGTATGACATTGACAGTTATGTCCCCTGTCTAGTAAATTTGAAGGATTATATCCCGTTTAAACGCCAAAGATGGTTTATTTAAAAACCTAGGCAAAACATAATCAAACAAATTTAATACTATCTATTCGCCTATATGGTTGATTACACCATGGCTATTTAATCATCAAATTCGACAAATCAGCAAATTATTACAACATGGTTTGTAGCCTTCAAAGCTTCACCATGGCTGATCCATCTGAAGCTCACAATCATCCAATTGGTCAGAATATTAATGCAAGACTGAACTTAACAGGCTAAACTGATTGTCCGATAAGACAACAACAGTGGTGGTCTTTGACTCCCTGTCTAAAAATGATGGACTATGTCCAAACATAATAGTCTATATGACCAACGCGATCGTGACTAATATCGTCTAAAATGATGATCATATTAATTAGCATCCCTTAGCGATGAAATACCTACGGGTTATACTCTATTCTATCATAAATGAGACAAAGTTAGTGGTGGTCTTTAAGATCCCCTGTTCAAAGTGGTGTATACCCAACCCTAACAGTCTATATGATCAGAGCAATCATAACTAAAATCGTCTGATACGATGATCATATTATCTTATAGGATATTTGCTGTACGATCTTAAGTCTTCCTATCTTCGTAGTAGGATCTCAAAAAGTACTTTCCGACTCAATGGTTATGATTATATGTATCTTGACGGTGATTTAGATAACGAAACTAAAGTAATACAATAAACGCATGATGGATACGCCGCAGGTACTTCCTATATATAAGTGTGTTTATTGTATTACCCTTCGTAGCGTTATCCTGAATCACCGGTAGGGTTTATATCGCCTACGGGATTTATATTATATTTTCCGTTAGAGACATTATTAAATATAACCGTTATGGTACATCGTCGGAGGTAATGGGTAATGCCTAAGCCTTATAGTCTATAAGATCGATAAGATCATGACTGATATACTCAATGACGATGATTATATATATATATACATACATATATATATGTAAGCATCCGCTAATGATATCCTATGATTTACCTATGTGCCGAAATGAATCGTTTTTCAAAACGATGACAGTTGTAGTCCATGACTCCCTGTTCAACGGTGAAAACTAGGTTTAAATCTTAAAACCCCAAATCTAATAAGATCGCAGCTTATAAACTAATGTCCTCCGCAACAGGAGTTGGCTGCCATACCTTATAAAATCCTCTGCGACAAGGCCTTCGTGCCATATGATTAGTTATGTCCTTCTTGACGGACAAAATGTTTTGTATGTTAGGAAGCCACTATGGCGAGCCTTCGAGCTGTCTGAAATCATCTACATACCGAAGACAGTTGGGACATGTTGATCCCCTGTCAAAAGGGTAACGGACTCGGTCAAAACCCTAAAGGCCATTAATGATCCTTTTGTGACTTAGGCTGAATATGATTGATGTACAATCAGATAACACTCCTTAGGAATGTTCATATGGTTTAATAATACCATGGTCGATGTATGATAAGTCGTCAGGATGATGACTAGCTGTGAAATGCACTCAATTAATTGTTAAATTGGTATTTAATACCAAAAGATTTGAGTATGGAAAACTCAGAAGAGACAAACAACAGTCGCGATGCTAGAGATGCGACAAATGTTAATAGTGCCCCAAGTGTGAACCTCAATGTTAACGGAGTACATCTCCAAAACTGTAATTATCACTGCTGAGAAGGGCTATGAGAAAAGCCATGAAGAGCCAAACGCTGCTCGCTCTAAAACACATGACACTGCTCATGAGAAGAGCTTTATTCATACTTCAAATTCGAAGAATAAACCAAACAAAATCATATATGGCAAGAAGCCCTTTCCTCTTAGGATGTACTTAAAAGTACTTCGCCTCTTAGAAGTCAAGAGACTTCAATAGTAAAAAGGGGCCACCAATTTCAGGAAATTTTTGGGATGTAGTAGAAACCATTAGGTATATCAGTGGTTATGCTGGAAAGGACACAGTAAGGTATACATCACTGTCATTCGATGGCGATACCCTTAATTAGTGGGGACATTAATGAAGTCCACAAGAAAGATCCTCTTATACATTATGGGATGATCCAAGTTTTAAGACCTTATTAGAAAACCTATTATCCGCATCACGAAATGGGAAAAGATGGAGTAATAATTTTCCGACTCCCCCACAAGATTTATAAACTATCAGCAGTGTGCTGCAAACCTTGGTTCATTGATGGAAATAGTGCCCTTATTCGGTTAACCTAGAATTTAAGCATAATGCACTATATATATATATATATATATATATATATATATATATATATATATATATATTATGATTTAGCATCGGCAATAAGAGGGCACATTAAGGTTTCAAAGCCTGCTTATTATGAATCCATTTTGGATCCACCTCAGCTACTCACGTTTTATAGAATAAGAAATAACCAGTCAAGGCCGAGACTGCCCTACAATTTGTCAAAGATTTTACAGCTAAGTCTAAAAGGTTTAAGAATGGAGGCGTTTAGCCCTCCTGATGTATGATTATAGGCAGCTCACATTAATAATGACACCAGATAAATCCCTTATGGTGATTTTATGGCTAGGAGTTACGTTTGGTTTCAGGTACTGCTAAGTCTCTCATAAAACCATAAGCTTAGCAAAATTTTAGAAACTTTTCCCGTAAGAACCCCAGATGTTAGGGTAAGGTAAAACTTACAAGTAAAATCATAAGAACCCTTTTTCTTCTGTTCCAATCAGAAACCTCCAACCGTAAGAATTCTAGAAGTAACCTCTCTCTAGAAGAAGTGCGTCAGCATATAGTTGATATCTATCGATTAAGAATACCAGATGGTATGACAAAAAGCGCCATATGAGGGTTGATGTATCTTAATAAGTTCCATAGATTACTTCCATGCCTGATCAGTATGGAGGTTTAATGCATGGAGCCACAAAGATATCCCAATAATCATATGATACTAAAAGTCAACTAGTGGTATTCAAAGAAGATATACATAATGGAATTTTCCAAGTAAATGTCTATGATTAAGGGAATCCATAGACTTGTAATGTGAATATGTCCCTTATCTAACACAAGCAATGATGAAGGAACTAGAGCATGAGATTTGGAAAATCTCTGTAATCTCTGTGTATCTTGATTATCTTCCCTTAAGATTACCCTGTTTACCTCCTGAGAGGCAGGTAGAGTTAAGATTTATATCCCAGATGGGGCTATATTATTATGAAATCTCCATGACGGCTAGTACCATCATTAGAAGAATTGAAATCCTGATTAAGCGAATAAAGGATTCTTATAGCCTAACTCAATATTCTGAGAATTCATTTTAGTTAATTAAGAAAGGCGGTTCATTTTGCTTATGCATTGATTACCGCAACCCTAATTAGACAACAATTAAGAATTGTCATTAGCTGCCCAGGATCGTCGATTTGATCGACTAACGCAAGGATTAACTATTCCTTGGGATTAGTTCTAAGCAGTGGTTGGAATAACCATTTTGCCTTAAGATAAGCTTTTTATAATAGTTGTTATATAAGTATCAAGGTTGCTCCTTTGGAGACCTTGTATAGATAAAATATCAAAACGTCCGTTTGATGGACGAGACTTTGGGAAGTCCAATTATCAGGATCAGAAGGTTGCCTTGGAAACAACAGATGAGATCATACAAATCCATAATTGATTGTAAGTTGCCAGTATACGGCAGGAAGTCAAGGATTTATGAAAGTAGCAACCCTCCTAAGTCCTTGTGAAGGAATAAGGTTCAACAAAGATATCACCCTGGAAGGGTGTGCCAATTTGTTAATTATCAGGCTAGTTGAGCTCTGAATATATTGAATCATTCGAAGGAATCGAATGTATCAGGATCAAATAGCTTATAAGCTAAAACCTATTTAAAGAAGTTCGGCGGAGCTCGCAATACATTTCACACTAATGAATTAAGGATGTGTTTCGCCAATAAGTCAAGAAGCACTATCACATAATGATATGTAGATTTATGATATAATGAGTAACCTATGTCGATTAAGGATCGACAGGTGAAGAAGCTCCAAAAGGATACATGTGCCTATTATAGAGGTCAACTGTGGGAGCTTGGAAAGACTCCAGATATGTTATAGGAGTTAGGTCCATTATGCGACAAAAAGTACTTCCAGCGTTTTAACAAATCTCGAGGTCGAGATTTCTTTTAAGGGGGTGAGGATGTAACACCTCGAAAATTCACGTCCTATAATGTATTGACACGTGTCATAAGCTTGAACGTTTGAAAGAATACTCTAGAGGGACTAAAGTTGACAAACAAGGAAAACTATGTGAATATGAGGGTCCAAGGTGTCAACAATGGATAAATATATTTTTAAAATAGCCCTACAAGATGTTTATACCATCAAACGAATAAATCATGGATCATACGAAGCTAAATATGGAAGAAAGTGAGAGATTTCAAACTACAGGGGTTAAATGTGTCAACATGTTTAAAGTATACCTCTGAGTGACCTTTTAGCAAACCCGAAGCTTTGTAACGGTAAATTATGCTCACTAGAATGTGTGATAAAAATTCCATAAAGTTTCGTTATCGTATGAGAAAGATATGATCAAATTCGTATACGAGGGGTTAAAAGCGTCAACGTAAGAAATTATGGCTTTTCGGGTGATTACAAAGTTAACCAAGGACTTAACAAAGTTTGTATAAGTCTTGGAACCCTCAAAAGTAAATTTAGAAGGCTTATAGTACAAGAGATTCGGAGGTGAAAAGGTTGCATGGTCATAGCTTGAATAAAAACAAAAAGTTTGTCTCTGGCGAAGGCTTGCGCACCTCAACACAGGGAATGTTACGGTGCGCAAGGCTGCTTGCGCACCTCAACGTCCAGGATGTTGCGGTGCGTAAGCAGTGCATCTGGGCGAAAATGTTGACAGCTGCCTGTATAACCGGTTACACCGCCTTATATGGGTGGTTTTCGAATCCAGGGGCTCCTATATCTGGTTTTTAGCATTATAGGACACCTGGGGACATCTTGTAATCTTCCTAGACTTATGTGTGATGATCCTAAGCTCTTGGACTCACTATATAAGAAAATCAAGTTGCAACTTTTTGGGCATTTGCATTTGCAACTTACTTCTGGAGCTCTCTGGTCTGCAAGCAACTTTCCTAGTGATCACTAAGCATAATTAGGACTCTTGTAAGTATACTTAACCTTTCTAAATTCGTTTTAGCTTAGTTAATTAGCTAAAAGTCAAACCGTCGTAATTAAGGTTTGACTTCGTGATTAATTAACATGTGCTCAGTCTAATCCCGAATTAAAAGTACTTTTAAGTAGGTATTTAGGTGGGTAATAAACCCTTAAAAGGGTACTCTCTGATTCTCACTCTAACTATGTTAATTGTCGAGTCAAAGCTTACTTTAAAAAGTCAACAGAATGTTTATTTCCAAATTAAAGCATAATTAGCGATGTAGGATACATGTAACCTGTTTGATCATTAATGTAACTTGGTAATTAATGTAAGAACATGTCCCAACATGTTCAACTCGACAATTTTAAGTTTAGGCGCGGGTCGGGACCGAAAGTCGCATAGTTTGACTTATGCTTTGACTTTCAGTTATGACCCGTTTAAGTATAGTTTAGAAATGCCTTAGAGCTTTTTTAGGACCAAGTTACCTATAAGTATAACCCTCTGTGATTATACAACTTGGTTCATTAGTTATCCGATTCATATGCGTGATTCCGTTAAATGCTTAAATGTTGACTATTATGCCCTTTTGACCATAAAACGTGATTTTTGAAAAAGTAAAAGAGTAGAAACCTTAATTACTAATTTATAAACTTACACCTAAAATTTGACATCAGTTTGAGGTCTAGATTAAGAGTTATGCTCATTAGCGTAATTTGAAAGCTTTTTGTTAATTAAATGGCGTTTTTAGCGTATAGCCTATTTAAACCCACTTCTTGATATCAAACTTTTTACCCACTGATATAAAATAATATTTAAGGATTTTTGGAGATTTTTATTTATTTTTAGGCTAAGCATAACTTAGAGTTCTAAGTATGATTCGGTTAATGCCGGTTTTGCCCTTTTAAGCCATAAAATGAGTTTTACAAATCCTTTTGACCCAAACCTTTTTCTACTGATCTAATATAATAAATAAAGTATTTTGAGCTTTCTGGAATTATAAAAATATCAGCTTTCCTTTGAAAACCCGGAAATGGCTCCAAGTCGCCTTTTTAGGCATTTTTTACGCATAGTAGGTATTAAGTTTTTGTTGAGCACATAAGGTTTGATACCTACTGATATTTTAAGTAAATTATTATATTTTTACAGTAAGCTAAAGTCTTACACTCAGGTTTCCAGTTTTGACCTTTTTAGCCTATGTGAAATTACCAAAATACCCTTAAGAGGCATAGTTTGGTTATAAAGGATAGATTTCACATATATATGATACCCTACTGATATAACCTAGTAAATTGAGTAATTTTACTGATTACATCAGACCCGAAACTCAGGTTCATATTTAAACTCTTTTATAACCTTTTTAATGACCAAAATACCCATACGGGGCGTAATGTGAGTCTAAATCCGTTTTGGGCATAATATAAGATATCTTTCAGATGTCACAACATAATTAAAGCATATTAACTTAGGAAACTTGTATATGACTCATTGGGTTACTCGTTACGCACTTTTCGCGTTTGGATCGGCGTATGTAACTAGTTTGCATATATTAGCCGAAACGGGTCAAACCATATCATTTTTGTCTCAAAATTCAGAATGTGTTTAAGTTACCCATATTAAACAAGAATTCAAGCTTGTCGGGTCAAAACCACATTCTAAACCGGTCTTTGCTTTATCATGCGTTTGAACCGTGTCTTCCTTTTTAAAACTAACCGGTCTAAGCTTAGGCTTAATTAAAGACCCGTTAGGAATCTAATAGGTTATTAAAAACCTTTGTTCCAGATTTAGGAGCCCAGTAAAAGCTATCTGTACTTGCTGAATTGATATACGGCTGGGATTGAATTTATATTTAGCTCAGGTAAATACTTTTAACTTATTTTCCCTATACGGGCTTGGGGTACGGTATATAAAATACCGCTTGGTCCGGCATTGAATCTTTAATCGAATAGTGGTTAAATCCTTGATATGCTACGTTTTGAAATGTTTTGTTTGCTTAAAGCCTTTGGGGGGTTAATGACCATGTCCCGGATATCCTTGGCATCATCTTACGAGATGGCCACGACCAAAGCACGGAGTGTAGGCGTACACTCGTCAGTGCCGAACCAAATAATGTGGTGTGTCTATTAATCTTTAACCCGGTCTACGGATCGGGCTACTGAACGCATAAGTAACATGTAATTCATTTACAAGTATTATATTCATATAATTATCCCAAGTTATAAAGAGTTTTGTGCCACGTGCATCGAAATCAATTTTATTAAACTTTTCAAAATGAGTCAGTTAAATTGTATTTACCAGTGTAAACTGACGTATTTTCCAAAAAGGTTAAGTGCAGGTACTAATCGGAATAGGTTGGCTACTCCTAGCATCAATAAAGAGTCTCGCAAGCTTAGATGCCTAAAGTCTGTTGAACAATGTTTCATTTTATTTTCGATCCGCCTGTGGATCATTTACATTCCGTTTGTAATACTTGATATTACTTTATATCGGTTTGTAATATAATTATCTTTTGCTTCCGCTGTGCATTTAAATATTGTGTTGTTTGACGATGATGATATCAACTACGTCACTATACTCCCCACCGGGCCCACCGGTGACACGTGGAAAATAGGGGTGTAACAAAATTGCAATGGATAGCCTTTAACTTCAATAATTACAGTCACACTCCTTTATTTGACAAACTCATTATATCTTTGGTCCTTTGACTCTAACGTAGTTAAAATTTTCATTTAAGACTGGTTAGTTAAGGGTAGTTTAGTCATTTAACAACTTAATTAAAAATACATAATAAAAAACAAGTCAACAAAAAATATTCCCTCTCTCAGGTCAACACCCTCTTTCTCCCTAACTTTTAACCTAAAGCTTCACCAATGACACTCCGGCCACTATCCGACCACCACCCCATCCACCATTCAGCCCCCATCCTTGAAATATGTGTTTACCGATTCGATCCTTTATACAACTCCTCCAAATTACAATTCAACTTATTATGCACCTGATTCATCATAAAATCCCAATTTCAAACCTTCTCATTTGGCACCTCAAATTAGAACAAAACTTTTTCTACATCAGATTCAAATTAGAAAAAAACCTTTTTATTCTTATTCTGCACCTCCAATATTCATCCTCAAATTAGAAGAAAACTTATTCTGCACTTGATTCATTATTCTGCACCAGATTCATCCAAAACTCGCATCAGATTTGTTCGGATCAAACCTAAATCTCACAATAAAGATTCCTCATAAACTCCGAATTTCAAACCTTCTTCACCGTATAAATCATAGATCTGACATTTTATCGGATAAAAGAGAACGATATACGCTTTGAAGATTTGTTTAAACTTCAATCCAGTGCCTTTATCGTTGGTTGATGATGCAAGGTGGCGGTGGTTATGGCAGATCTAGATGGAGGCGGAGGTGTTGTGTGACAATTTGGATGGAGGTGGTGGTGTGGTGGATTTAGATGGAGGTGGTGGATCTAGATGGAGGCGGTGATTTGTGGCGGATCTGGATGGTTCTGTTGTTGTAGACAGTTCATATATATATATATATAGGGTCATGATTTAGAGAGAACGGTGAAAAGTGTGAGAACGGTGAGAACGATTTTGGAGTCCACATGTGGCATTGATGCTAAATTATCCTAAGGGGTAATATTGTCAAAAATCCCACACACATGAACTGGCTGATGTTCAAATAAAACGGCATAAAAACACCAAATTAAAAAAAAAGCGCCATGAAAATACCCAGTTAAAACGCCATAAAACACTCAGTTCAGAAAAAAACGCTATGAAAAACTCAGTTTAAAACACCATAAAACACTCAGTTCAGAAAAAACGCCATGAAAAAACTAGTTAAAACGCCATAAAAACACATAGTTCAGAAAAATGCCATAAAAATAACTAGTCTAAAACGCCATAAAACACCTAGTTCAGAGAAACGCCATAAAACCCATTTCATTTTTTTTCGAAACGTATATCAATAGTATACTCGTTGGAAAGATAAAAAACGTTGAGTTTTATGGTATAATTTTTTTTAGAAAAATAATCACGTATAAAAAAGTTATTGGCGTTTAAATATGATGGGGGATGTTGGTCACAGTTTGGACTTAAAAACTTCTTTTCACGTAATATGGCAAGTGATTTCAATAGATGTGAAAATCGTGTGTGGAAATGGAAATCAGACTTTCAAGAAACAAGACCTACTGAATTTTCAAGTTTATATCACTTTGAAACAAAATGGTTTACAAGGTGATTGTAAGATTATTATCTATTACAAATGAATACTTGTGAATTCTCAGGTGAAATGACAATGGAGTTTGTAGTATGTATGAATGCTAAGCTTAACTCATTGTTCTTTGCTTGATGAGCCTTTTATTTATAGACGGCTTGAATACATGAATAAACATTTGTTTATTCATGTTTATGTCCTGCAAAAAGTAGCTTCTTGACATATTCATTGAATCCAACAATCAAATTGCCTTTGTCATCATGATATCCAGTAATGTCAAATTGCTTAGGTTAGTGTGGCAGGATAGAACTGATTTTTAGAAAAGTGGGGTTTCATCAGAATTTCTAATGACCACTTCATCAGAAAGTCTGATGATCAGAATCGTCAGAAACTGATGATATTTCATCAGATCCATCAGAAAAGCCTTCTCTGATAATCTTCTTCAGTTCTTGATCAACTTTAGATTCTTTGAAGTAGATGTTTGTTTTTTTCAGTTGCCATATCCGGTCTTCCTTTTGTTGTTTTGATCTTTAGGACTTTCATCTTCTTCATGGATCAAGCTAAATCTGATTTTCTTCAATACTTACAAATAAAGTTTCCTAACAGTTTCCCCCTAAGTATTGTAAGAAAATGAACTATCTATATCAAACATAAACAAACTTCAACTAATCCTTAAAAGGAGTTCAAACAACTAAATGCAGAAATATGAAGTAAAACAAATCAACCATTGTTCAAAACAAACATAAATAGAATATTGTTCTCAGAAACAGAAATTTTAAACTCTTGAATTTATCAGTTGATCTTCACTCCACTTCTGAACTTATCTCCTGGTTTCAACATTTTCTTGTGATCAATTGCCTTTTGAGTTGTTTTGTAGAGCTCTTTGTACCAGCCTCTAGCTTCCATCCAACTTTCAATGCTATTTTCAATTGTTTTCCTCAGCTGTTCATTATTCTTCCCCTTTTTCTTGAGCTGCTCTTGTTTCTCATTCATTCAATTCTTTATATATTTTAGAGTTTGATTGGAATACCTGTGTATTTCACTGACTCTGAACAGAGCTTTCTCATCATAGGCATTTTTGAAAACCACACTCATTTCTGGTTTGTCAAAGATAGCTCTAGTCCTTACTTTGTTGAGAGGAATTTCAGCTGGAATGTTGTTGTTTGGAGGAGGTGTTACTACCTTTTTGCTAAACTCAAAGTTGATACACAGGTCAAAGTCTGTGAGTGCAACCCTTTGATATAGCTTTTCTCCTGCTTTCTTGATGCTGTCAAGAGCTCTTCTGATCACAACTGCAGAGCTTTTGTCATTATCAATGAGTTGCTTCAATTTTACTAAACTCATTGGGTGAAGATCATCAGCCAGGTCTCCATTAGTAACAGCTGTATCACTATTATCTTTTCTGATCAGGGTGTATTTGTTCTGTCCACCAGCACCTAAGACACCTCCTGGAGCATTAATAGTGATTATTCTTTCAATGGAAACTATTGGATTTGTGATTGGTTTGTGCAACATTTCCAATTTTCCTGTGTCCCTGAGTTTAACAATATTTTTGCTTATTGGAGAGAGTGGCCTTTCAAGTTTATCTTCTTGTTTGTTCCAGTAGTAGTGCTTTATGTGTTCTTCAGGGTACATAATTGTATGTGGATCACCTTTCAGCACTTCGAATTCTTTGAGTTTTCCTTCTGAATCTTCTCCAATCACTTTTCTTGGCCTTTTTGAGGATGTTACTTCATGTTCCATTCTTCTCTTCCCTTTTGTGTTCAATTATTTGCTGAAATTTGTTTCACCTGTGAGAGCTATGGAAGATGATTGAACTGGAACAGCTCCTTGTAGAGGCACGTTTGATGTATCTGGCTTTGGAATATTTGTTAGAGGACCCATGAGTAATTTTGGCATACTAGGAGGAGGACCCATGGGTTGCTTCTGTTTTTGGGTTGATGAAGCTTCTGTTTGCCTGGTTGGTTTTTGTTGAGTGACTTCTAGTTGTTTGAATTGTTGTTTGGGAGTTTCTGACTCTCCTACTGGTTTTTCTTGTGGAATTGGAGCCTTCAGTTCATGATAGTCAACTTTTGCCAGTCTGGCAACATTGTACTGCAACCTCTTTACTAACAGATGAACATCAGCAAGAGTTTAAGCATTTGTTTCTTCTTTCTTCTTCATTCTCTGAAACTCCAGTTTATCTTGATTTTTCTATGCAGATAACTCCACCATCAGTTTCTCAAAAGCCTCAGCCATGCTGCTGTTGTTGGCTCTGAGGAACTAAATTTCTTCAAGGATTCTTCTAGAACTTGAGCTTTCTCCTGTACTTGCAACCTCTGTCATCTTTGTCTTGATTTCTTGCAATTGTTTGAGAGCTTTCTTGAATTATGATGAATTCTCTCTGTTTTCTGATGACCCTTGTAGTTTGTTGAGGCCTGCAGAGTTGTCTTCTGTTTGTTTCTGTACAGCTTTGACAGTTTCTGATAGTACTTTGATGTCTGATTTTTGATTTCTTATCTCTTCCAGTATCAGATCAAGCTTTTCTTCTATAGCTGTCTTGCCAGTACAAACAACAGTTATGTCATCAAGTTCCTTGTGTAGTTTCTCTGTTGACATATGTTGATGTTCTTGGGTAACAGGAGGAACAACAGATTTTCCACCTATAACACCAGCAGAAAACACATTGTCCGCTGTTCTAAGGTTAAGAGGATTGAAATATTCCATATTCTCTATACCCTTACCAGAAAATTGAAACTCATTCAAATTCTGGTTTTCCTCATATCCTTGAATCTTTTCAGATTCTCCATGAGTTGTTGAGAAACTCTTATTTTTCTCAGCCAGGTTTCCTTGATCAGTTGACTGATCTCCACCTGTTGCCGCCACATTCTCCTCCTCAGAATCTGATTTAGAGAATGGGTCATTGGTTTCACTCACATCTTGTTTTTCAGGAACAGTGCCTCTTTGTGAAAATTCATAATTTCCTTGAATTGAATCCTCAGAATCACTCTCATAATCATGAACAATATTAAGTTTAGAGTGTTGTGCACCTGTTTCTCCCATATGTGAGATTTCTACATGATGTTCTTCTGCCACAGGACTCATGTATACATCTTCATTAGCTTGATGAGGTTCTGATTCACCTTGCCGCTCCATTCTTAGTGTACTTGATTCTTGTGCATCATGCTCCACAGGGGACACACTATCAAAAACTTATTTATTCTATTGTTTCTTGCTTAACATGCTTAGATACTCTGCCCTGTAAGGTGAATTTTCTGGTATCAAATTCATCATTCTTTCTGACAGAACAGGTACATCATAATCTGACTTCCAAGACCCCAAAGCAAACCATGGTCTCATCACTTCTGTACACCACATATTTTCTGATGCTGGAATTTCAATATTCCTTTCAGAGAATGCATCAGAAATTAT
Organism: Helianthus tuberosus; assembly: GCA_030545235.1. Classification (NCBI taxonomy): domain Eukaryota; kingdom Viridiplantae; phylum Streptophyta; class Magnoliopsida; order Asterales; family Asteraceae; genus Helianthus; species Helianthus tuberosus. The sequence goes on along the minus strand of CM060393.1, from coordinate 172,670,852 downwards.
GATTGACAGAAATCAGGGAAAAGGTAGATGTGAGTCTATCCTTCCAGTGTTGGTCAGAACTGATCTTTTGATCAGATTAAATATCTCTGTTCCATAATCAATGTTCATCCCACTAATGAGGCTGAACATGATTGTCAGAACATTTTTATTTATCTGATCTGTACCCCCAATTTTTGATGATAAACACTTGTTCAGGATTTCCATTAACACTTTCCAGAAGGCAGGCAGCTGATTTCTCTTGAATTCACTGATTTTTTAGATCTTTGTCTTGTAACCCGTTACATCATCAAGTAGTTCAAATAAATCTTCCTTTTCTGGTGCTTCTTCATAATTTTGGCTTAAGGTTAGTTCTAAACATTCCCTTATTTTCTCCGGTGTGATTGTAATGAAGATATCTCCCCATACATGTGCTGTGAGCTTGTTCGGATTTGAGAGATTGAGTGTCTTTACAACTTGTTGTATAAGTCTTTCTGGTATCTCTCTGGTCTTTGTAAGAGCTTGAGTTATAGGACATCTGGTCAGAAATTCGATCAGGATTTGGCACTTAGTATCATATTCTTCCATGTTGTCGTTCATTGCTTCATTTTGCTCTTTAAAGGAAGAAATTCAGCTTCAGTGATGAGTGGAACAGAGTGTTCAACTGGTGGCATATTGATGTTGATAGCAGCCATGGAGAATTGAGGTTATTGTTTCAGAAAAGGGTTTTTAGGGTTTTGCTTTTAAAGAGGAAGGTTGAAGATGGAAGTCTCTGTTTTCGAATGAGGTATTTATAGTGTTTTGAGACAGAGATCTTTCGTGGGTTGTTTGTATTTAAGGTGGTTTATGACACCTTAATGATGTTTTTAATCCGTTTGGGAAACAACCGTTTTTGAAAACCTTTGGTTTTTCTCTAATTTAATATAAGTCTTTTATTTTAAAGTTAGAGATTCCAAGGTTTTAGCAGATAAACACTATCGTCCAACTTGCACCTTTTCTTCATGTGGGACCCCTTTTGTTCTAAAAAGGTCCAATAACAACCTTTCTGTATCTTCCCAAGTTTTCCTTTTGATGATATATATCAGAAAATCTTTGAATAATCCTTTGAGAGTTGGATTTTCTTCATACTTCATCAGAATATATTTGATTCATATTTGAAGATTGAATCACCCTTTTTTTAGATGAGAGGGAATAAGTAGAGTTTATGAAGTTTTAACTTACATTGCATTTCTGAACTTCACATCATTCTTCTGATCTTCAGGAAGTGTTTGTTGTGCAAGAGAATTTTTTTTAATACAACTTGTTCCAATCCTCAGAAAAAAAAATCATTTTGATAAAAACTTATTTTAAAAGATTTATGTTGTTGCAAGTTTCTTTGAATCTGGTTTAAAGCAATGCTTCCTGATATTTCTTTCTATTGATTTATCAGACTTCCTGGTTGTCAAGAGACTTTTCTGATGAAACATTTGATTTTCTGATACATCATGAAACATTTGATTTTCTGATACATCATCAGATTTTCTGGTGAGTCATTAGATTTTCTGATGTTTCATCAGAATCTCTAATGTTTCACTAGTTCTATCAGATTTCTTTTAATTTACACCAGATTTTTCTTGTTTTTATCAGATACGTTGTTTTAGTTCCCCCTGGATCTATTGTGAAGACTGTGAGAAAGAAAATAAAGCAAAGATATACTATATTAAAAAAAAACTAAACATCAAGAAAACAAAAACTACTCCTCCTTGAGCACATTGTACATGCTCTTCATATACAACCAGAGATAACTTATTTGACCACTGTGATTTGTTGAAGGGATAAGGGTTGGATCACTTATGTTCTCTTGTATCTCCAACTGGGCCCTTGGATACCAGTTCCTTACTCCTCCGAAGTCCAGCTGACTGGTTATCACCTTGGTCACAAAGCGAGGGTAGATCAGAAAAGGTTGACGAGTGTGCAAGTTTGCTTCCAAGTCTCTCATGAGAAACTTAGACCAGTTGTATGGTTTCTCCTGTACAACTACATGAATCACCTCCATCATCCTGTAGGATAGCTCGTTGAAGTGTCCAATCTTCTTAGAGAAGCAGACACTGAGCCGTGTCACCAAGTACTGGAAATGTGGTATGAAACTAGACTTGCTGAGCTGCCTTGATACGTTGTATGTTTGATAGCCCATATCCTTCAGAGTTTGTTCTACCATTTCCTTGTTGAGGAAGGTATTTTCTTGATCATTACCCAGCTGGAGGACATTTATGAGAGTTTCCTCCTTTAGGGTGATTTTGACCCCCATAACCTCACTTTCTATCCACATGGTGGTGCCACTGAACATGATTTCAGCATTCCACCAGAATTCTTGAAGGAGTTCTGGATAGATAGTGACATATGTAGATACAGCAAAGCCCAAGGGACTTAGCATGATCATGTTGAACACATACCTGCAATCTTCCCATGCAGGACCTTCCAGATTAGACCTAAGTCTAAGGTTATGATGTTTGTGAAGAGGGAGAGGAAAGTGTGTTTGTTTGATTGTTTTTTGGGGGAGCCATTCTGAAATATGAGATTTCTGATTGAGTGCTTTTGAAGAGAAGATTGTTTGGGATGAAGAAAGTCTTTTTCAAGTTGTTAATATTTATATATGAAAGTGATAGTTATGCCATAAATGTTATTAACAACTAAAGATTTTCATTTCCATTTCAATCTCTTCATTTAAGACGATATCTGTTGCAGTAAGTATCTGGCAGTCTTCGAAGCCACATGTTGTGAGTAAGCATTGAATAACAAGGCGGCTACTTTTATAGCCCCTAATCATTTTTATGCCCCAGTGTCTCTCAAATTCCTTATGAAAGATGACATTGCATGCATTGGAAGTATAAGAAAAATTCAATTTTCTGCAAAAAATTTCCCCATGACGATTGATTTTCTCTGCTTTGATATTGAATTTATCGTAATGCATGTTACTTTCCCCTTTTTGATTTTTTTTTTACTTTAAACAAAGAAAAAAAACTTATTCACAGTTTATGAGGTTTTTTTTTTTTTTTTTTTTTTTTTTTTTTTTTACAAATATGAGAGATGAATAAAGATGATAATTTCATAAAATTTTCTGATGATCTGTGAATATTCTGATGTTTTAACAAAGTTTCTGATGTTTTATCAGAATTTCTGATGATTCATCAGATTTTCTGATATTCCATCAGATTGATGGATTTCTTTATCAGAAACTTGCTGAATTATTCTTTGATTATCAGAATTTTCATATGGATGTTCATTGGTTTGGTTTTCAGTTTGTGGCCTTTTGTTTTCTGCAACATCTTCATCTTTTATGTTAACCATGCCAAGTTTGCTGATTAAAAAATTGTGTCTGTTTTCATCAAGAGGTTTTGTGAAAATGTCAGCAATTTGGTTTTCTGTTGGAACAAAGTACATTTCTATGTTACCTTTTTCAACATGATCCTTTATGAAGTGATATCTGACATCTATGTGTTTGGTTCTAGAGTGATGAACTGGATTTCAGTAATTGCAATTGCACTCTTTGAATCACATAGAATGGGTATCTTTGTTAGATTTACTCCATAATCTTTCAGCTGAGTTTACATCCATAGCACTTGTGAACAACAACTTGCTGCTGCTACATATTCTGATTCAGCTGTTGATGTTGCAACTCAATTTTGTTTCTTACTTGCCCAACATACCAACTTTTCTCCCAAGATTTGACATGCACCAGATGTGCTTTTTCTATCAATCTTGCAACCTGCATAATTTGCATCTGTATATGCAATTAGTTCAAGATTTGTGTCCTTAGGATACCAAAGACCAAGTTCTGATGTGCCTTTTAGATATTTAAAAACCCTTTTCACTGCTTTTAGGTGGGATTCTTTAGGATTGCATTGATATCTAGCCAGAAAACATGTTGCAAACATAATATCTGGTCTGCTTGCAGTTAAGTATAGCAATGATCCTATCATCCCCCTATAGGTTTTAATATCTACACATGTTCCATCTTTATCAGAATCAAGTTTGTTCCCTGTTGCCATGGGAGTTTTTGAAATTGAGCAATTTTCATGTGAGTATTTGTGCAGAATTATTTTCACATACTTAGATTGACTTAAAAATATTCCATCAGTTCTTTGTTTTACTTGTAAACCTAAGAAAAAGGTCAACTCACCCATCATGCTCATTCCAAAGTGGCTGGTCATTAACTTTTGAAACTTTTTACAGAAATTTTCATTTGTTGATCCAAATATAATGTCATCAATATATATTTGGACTAACAAAGTGTGACCCTTGTGTGTTTTAAGAAAAAGTGTTGTGTCAATAGTACCTTTTGTGAAGCTAGAATTAAGTAAGAAGTTTGAAAGTGTTTCATACCAGGCTCTGGGAGCTTGCTTCAAACCATAAAAGGCTTTGTTTAATTTGTAAACATGATTTTGAAATTTTGGATCAACAAAGCCTTCAGATTGATGCACATAAACTTCTTCCCCAATCTTACCATTCAGGAATGCAGATTTCACATCCATTTGATATACTTTGAAGTCTCTGGATGTAGCATATGCAAGAAAGATTCTTACTGCTTCTAATCTGACCACTAGGGCAAAGGTTTCATCATAGTCAATGCCTTCTTGTTGACAATAACCTTTGACCACTAACCTTGCCTTATTCCTAGTTATTATGCCATTTTCATCTGATTTGTTCCTGAATACCCATTTTGATCCTATGAATGATTTGTCATTTGGCTTAGGCACCAGATTCCATACCTTACTCTTTTCAAACTAATCAAGCTCTTCTTTCATAGCTATACTCCAATCTGAGTCACATAGAGCTTCTTTGACAGTCTTGGGTTCTATCTTGCTTAGAAACCCAGCAAATGCACATTCATGTGCTATTGCAGATCTTGTTCTTATACCATATTTTGGATTTCCAATGATGTCAGAATGAACATGTCCTTTAATCCATCTTAACTTGTTATGAAAGGTTGTTGGTTCTAATGGATTTGAAGTTTCCCCCTTAACAGTTGCCTCAGTTGTTTTGTTTGTATCAGAATTTTGATTGTCAGAAATGTTTTCAATGTTCTGATTCAAGATTTCTGATGTATTTTCCATTTGTTCTGCAGGGTTAGCACATGAATTATCTAAAGATTTGTTGGTAAGAGATTTATCATGTTCTAAGAAATCTTCTGTTATCGTTTCAAAAAGATGTTCATGTTTTTCTTGTTTATCAGAAAAGTTTATTTCCTTCATATATTCATCAGAAACTTCTGTTTCTGATGAGTCATCAAAAGATACATATAAACTTTCTTTGATTGTCCTTGCGTTTAGAATAGGGTCATTAGATTTTATCACCCCCAACTATCGGCCATTGGCCGCTGCCACCCCCAACTAACACTTTGACGCCTGACACCCCAAACTTAACATTTCATGTGTTCTGGCACCACACTGTTAACTGAGTACTAACTTAGTTAGATTTTTTGTCTATGTGTCAATCCCTATCCTAGGTGGATATAATTACCTGGCACCCCCTTAAAAGTCTCCCTCTTCCTCCCCTTTCCAGACACAAAAAACTCACCGGTTCTTCATCTTCATCACCGGCGGTGCTGGATTCGAACGTTTCCGGCCAACAAATTGGTTAGGTGTTGTAAGCGCCGGTATGTTTAGCTCAGACAGATAATATTTCAACAATTTCTCCGTTGTAGTTAAGCAGATCCATTGCTGGAGGATCTGTACACGTTCTAGATCTGAAACTAATCGTTTTTTTTATGTTTTGAAGCTCTGTTTTAGTGTACGAGCTGATTCGGAATGTAATGTACCTGTAGCTGTTGCCGTACGAGCTAGACGGAATGGAATTGGCCAGTGGATTGATCGATGAATGGAATTGGCCGGTGTGAAACTAATCGTTTTTTTGGTGTTATGAAGCTCTGTTTCTACTAGTGTTTCCGACAAAGAAATTGTCACAGTTAGGTTTTGGGTTAGCGTTTCGGTTTGGGGAATTTTGTAATCTCGTGAAGTTTAGGTTACTGTTAGTGAAGTTAGTAAAGTTTGAGACGAGGTTGAGGAAGGCGTGGACGATGGTGCACAAGGCAGTGGTTGATTCATCGACAGAGCCTTTCGTGAAGGCAAACAGTGGTGAGACGGCGTACGGTATGTACGGGAGGAAACTGGAGATGAACGAGATGATGCAGAAAGCAATGTCCGGGATATCTGTTCCGTTTATGAAGGCGATTCTGGAAGGTTACGATGGGTTTAAGGGTGTTGAACGATTGGTGGATGTTGGTGGTGATGCAGGGGATTGCCTGAGGATTGTCAGTTACGTTATATGCCACGTGATATTCATACATGCCATGTAGGATAAAAAAGACACATCATAAAAAACTGGCCACTTAGGATAAAAAAACTAACCAAGTTAGTGTTTGGTTAACGACGGGGTGACAAGACATTCAAAGTGTTAAGTTGGGGGTGTCGGGCGTCAAAGTGTTAGTTGGGGGTGGCAGCGGCCAATGGCCGATAGTTGAGGGTGATAAAATCCAATAACCCTTTAGAATAAAAATTTTGTTAGCTTTTGAGGACAAAGAATAACCAAGAAAAATACCCTTCTCTGCTTTTCTGACAAATTTCTCAAGGCTTTCAAAATCATTGAAAACAAAACATCTACAACCAAATGTGTGCAAAAATTTTACACTTGGAATTCTTCCATTTATAATGTTGTAGGGTGTTTTATTTAGCCTTTTGTTGATAATGGATCTGTTTTGGGTAAAACAAGCATTTGCTATTGCTTTTGCCCAAAAGTGAGTTGGCAGTTTTGCATAAGCAAGCATTGTTATGGCTGATTCCACTAAGGTTCTATTTCTCCTTTCTACCACTCCATTCTGTTGGGGTGTTCTGGGAGCAGAAAAGTCATGAGAATTCCTTTGCTCACAAGGAAGCTCTCAATTTTTGAATTTTTAAATTATGTTCCATTGTCTGACCTGATCCTTCTGACTGTTAATTTTAATAGATTTTCAGTTTTCTTGATGAAATTAATGATTAGATCAGGAGTTTCACTTTTCTTTCTTAAAAACTCCACCCATATGTATCTAGAAAAATCATCTACAATTACAAGTATGTATTTCTTTCCAGAAAAGCTTTCTGTACTTATGGGTCCACAAAGATCCATATGTAAAAGTTCCAAATTTTGTGTTATAGAAGATTTAGAAATTGCTTTATGTGAGCTTCTTTTGGATTTACCCATTCCACAAGCTTCACAAATTTTATCCTTCTTTGAGGATATGCAAGGCAATCCTTTTACCAGGCCTTTGCTTGCTAACTTGCTTAAATTTTTGAAGTTTAAGTGGGCTAACCTTTTGTGCCATAACCAACTACTACTTTTGTTGATTTTTAAGCATAATTTTGGATGTTCATTTTCTTCCTTGAAATCAAAATTGTAGATTGATTGTCTTATCCTTTTTCCACTTAAATAAATTTTATTATCATCCATACCTATTAACAAGCATTTTTCTGGTAAAAAGGTTACCTGGAAACCTTTATCAGAGAATTGACCACAACTCAGCAGATTGTACTTTAAGCCTTCTACATAGGCTACTTTTTCTACGGTCAAACATCCATACCTTATGCATCCATATCCCAAAATCCTCCCTTTTACACCATTCCCAAAATTTACCATTTTACCCAGTTTTGAAACAAAGTTACTGAGTAAGCTCCTGTCCCCAGTCATGTGCTTGGAGCTTCCAGAATCGCAGTACCAGATCTGTTGCACATGATGGTCCTGAAACGGAAAAATTAGAGGGTTTTTGGTACCCAGACTTGCTTGGGTGCTCTTTCTGATGAGATTTTAATCAGGTTGTTTTCTCTTGATGGTCTTCCATCAGAATATCTGTTGCATGCTGAGCCATGAACATATTTTTCATTTTTCATTTGGAGATGGTGTTGAACAAGCTTCAGTATGTCAACACACATACAAGATTCTTTATCAGAACTTTCTGATTTATTTTCTTGTGATGGAATGAGTGGATAATTTTGAAACAATGAGTGAACTGCTTCTGGAATATTTAAAGATTTTTGTTTGGTTTCACTCCTTTTTGCTTTAAAGTTGGGTTTTGAAATTTCAAAAGAGCTTTTAGAACTGGTTGATTTGCCTGATTCAGAGTCAGGTCGTGATATAAACTTACCAGAAATCTGATGTGTTGCTTTCACAAAGATGGTGGGTTTAATTTCACTTATCTTTACATACCCTAAACCCTCTCCTTTGTTCTTTGGTGTGGATTCAATAAAGTTAATGAATTCCTTAGCTTGTTGAAAATCTCTTACATTGATTTCCTTATCATGAATTTTCTTGTAAAGATCTTTTCTTTCCTTTTCATAAAATTCAATTTTAGCTATATGATCTAAAATTTCTTCTATCAGTAATTGGTTTTCAAGTATAACTTTATTCATGGTCCTTTGCAACTCATCAGATTTTTTACTAGCTGATCTCTGTTTATCTTGCAGATTTAGAAAATCTGACATGAGCTTGTTTAACTTGTGTTCAAGATCAAGATTATCTAAATTTACCTTCTGTTTTGAAGTTTCTAGTAATTCATCAGAAAGTGCCATAAGGCAGAAATTTGCCATCTCTTCTTCTTCTTCATCAGAAGAATCATCAGACAGCCATGTATCTGTCCCTGCAATCAAACTGACTTGTTGTTGCTTGTTCCAGCTTCTTCTCATAATATGCAACATCTTTCACTTTCTTGGTTTTGCATTCTGATGCATAGTGACCTCTTTATTTGCATTTGTAACACACAACTTCAGCTTTTCCCTTATCCTTAGATCTTCCTTCCATCCTCCCTCTGTCACTTTTCTGGTATCTTTGGCCCCCTCCCCTCAACCTCTGCTCAAAGGTTTTAGTGAGCAGTGCTATTGCTTCAGCAAAAGCTGAAAAGTCTAATGATGTAGCAGAAATTTCAAGATTTTGACTGTTTGAAGGTTGTGGATCATTGGTAGGTGTTCTTTGTGAGTTTGAGATTAAAGCTAAAGATCCCCCTCTTTGAATGGATTCTTCAAATATTTCTTCTTCTCTGGGGACCATAATGTTGTATAAGTCATGAAGACTCATATTTCCTAGTTCTAAGGTGGAGGACAAAGTCATGGTTAGACTTCTCCGTTCTCTAGGTAAAGCATCCAGAAATTTTATGTTTCTTTCATCATTTGATTTTGTTATCCTAAATTTCTTTAGCTCATTCAAAAGTTTTGTAAATCTTTGATATGTTTCATTTAACTTTTCATTTGGTAAACTTTTGAATCTCTCATATGAGGAAACATTGTTTTTCCTTTGTTTCTTTTCATCCTTTCTCCTCCTTCACAAAGATTTTCCAACTGATCCCATATTTCCTTGGCCGATGCATATGCATCAACTTGTGAAAATATGTCATTAGGGATAGCCATTATTAAAAGTGACTTTGCCTTTTCATCTACAGCCACATTTTCCTTGTCTTCTGGGCTCCAAAGTGTTTCACTTTTGGGAACCCGGGAGGCAGGGATTTCTGGTGATTGATCAGTTGATGGAATAGCTGGTATTGTAGTCATTGGTACATGTGGACCCTTTTCAATGGATTGAAACAGAGCTCGGTTATGTCCATTAAGGAAATTGACCATCCTGATTTTCCATTGTAGGTATTCCTCTTTGACAAGAGTCGGAGGTTTAGACATCGAACTAATGTTAAAAGCATTATTCCATGTTTGAAAGCTGGCCATGTTTAGAGAAAAGAAGATGAACGATTGATCATTTGAAAATAATTTATTCAATCTGCTCTGATACCAATTGTTGGTCCCAGTTTGGACTTAAAAACTTCTTTTCACGTAATATGGCAAGTGATTTCAATAGATGTGAAAATCGTGTGTGGAAATGGAAATCAGACTTTCAAGAAACAAGACCTACAGAATTTTCAAGTTTGTATCACTTTGAAACAAAATGGTTTACAAGGTGATTGTAAGATTATTATCTATTACAAATGAATACGTGTGAATTCTGAGGTGAAAGGACAATGGAGTTTGTAGTATGTATGAATGCTAAGCTTAATTCATTGTTCTTTGCTTAATGAGCATTCTATTTATAGACGGCTTGAATACATGAATAAACATTTGTTTATTCATGTTTATGTCCTGCAAAAAGTAGTTTCTTGACATATTCATTGAATCCAACAATCAAATTGCCTTTGTCATCATGATATCCAGTAATGTCAACTTGCTTCGGTTAGTGTGGCAGGATAGAACTGATTTTTAGACAAGTGGGGTTTCATCAGAAAGTCTGATGATCAGAATCGCCAGAAACTGATGATATTTCATCAGAAATTTCATCAGAAATATCATCAGATCCATCAGAAAAGCCTTCTCTGATAATCTTCTTCAGTTCTTGATCAACTTTAGATTCTTTGAAGTAGAAGTTTGTTCTTTTCAGTTGCCCTATCCGGACTTCCTTTTGTTGTTTTGATCTTCAGGACTTTCATCTTCTTCATGGATCAAGCTGAATCTGATTTTCTTCAATACTTACAAATAAAGTTTCCTAACAGTGGAAAATGGCATGTGATTAGCTTGTGCACCCTTGTTTGGATCTTCCAATTTTACCCCTCCTAATACTTATAAGGTTCCCATTATTTATAAAAATGCCACCGCATCATCTTAGCCACAAATCACAAAGATCCTATGGCTGAAAATCGTTTTCACTGTTCTTACACTTCAAATCGTTCTCTCCTGATCCCATTCCTATATATATATATATATATATATATAGGAGAAGGATCTGTTAGGAACCACCCTTTAGTGCGAGAACCGCGAGAACCAGTGTGAACACAAACAGTAATACCTAAAAAATCTAAAAAAACACCCAAAAATTTTTTTTTCTATTTTTTTTTGGAAAAATTGCTATAGTTTGTTTATAATAAAAAAATATTCAAAATTTTTTTTCGAGTAACAGTTATCCATGCACATGTGCATTTGTATCGTTTCTTTGACAAATTCCGTAATTCGTTACAAATATTAGACAATTGCACTTTCATTTACACTACCACGTGTAATACACTACTTTTTACGTTAACAATATTAGAAATGCACATGTGCATCTATATGTATCAACATGAAATAAGGTGTGTTTGTACACTACTTTCTCTTTCATCTATCATTCCATCCATAATACACAAACATGCACAAGTGCATTTTTGTCATTTCTTTGACAAATTCCGTAATTCATTACAAATATTAGACAATTTCACTTTCATTTACACTACCATATGTAATATACTACTTTTTACATTACCAATATTAGAAATGCACATGTGCATCTATATGTATCAACATGAAATAAGGTGTTTTGGTATACTACTTTGAATACACTTTCCCTTTCATCTATCATACCATCCATAATACAATATTATTACCAATATTTTCACTTTATTACATGCATATCAACACCATTTATACCATCCAATCATGATATTACATCATAAATTGACAACTATAACCAAACCATCAACCACTAGATATAACTAACAAAAAAAACATGTATATGGGCCTACTTCTCCATTCAAAATCACAAACTTTTTGTACAAAAACACGTTATATCTTGGTTATACATAATAATGCACATGTGCATTTTGAATATTGGTAATGTAAAAAGTAGTGTATTACGGATGGTATTGTAAATTAAAGTGCAATTGTCTATTACTGATAACATATTACGCAATTTGTCGAAGTAATGATACATATGCACATGTGCATGGATAACTGTTACTCGAAAAAAGGTTTTTTTTTGCTAACTAAATATAGCGATTTTTTAAAAAAATAATAAATTTTTTTTAAATATTAAAAAAAAAATGTTTGAGTGCTTTTTGATTTTTTTTTAGATTTTATTTTGTGTTCACATTGGTTCTCGCAGTTCTCGCAATAAGGTTGGTTCTCAAATGAACCTTACCCTATATATATATATATAGATAGATAGAGGGAGGGAGGGCATGGATATTTATTTCACAAATAGTCCTTAGAACAGTAAAAAGACGAATTTGCCTTTATGTGCAAAGTATATGACTGGAATCAACAAATTTTTTTAACTAGGTTAGAGTTAAAGGACCAAAGATGTAATGAGTTTGTCAAATAAAGGACTGTGACTGTAATTATTGAAGTTAAAGGTTTTCCATTGCAATTCGATACAAACATAAAGGACGAAAAGTGTAATTTACCCTATATAATAACAGGGTGATGGTATCTACACATTCCCCAAAATTTTTGTACCTCCCTCAATAGGAACCGTATACCCAATACGCTTCCCATAGGGTTTGAAGCATTAAATGCAACACCAATAGGAAGCGTATTGGGCAATACGCTTCATATTGGTATGATGTACCTACTCTCTGACATGCACGTAGTTCAGAACTGAAAAGGTCTGAAAAGTGTCCCAACCCCCGACCTTACCATGGGCGGAACCGTGAGCAGATACAAGTGGTACCAGTGTTTATTAAATTCGCAGCGGAATACCTATCAGGACTGAGTGTCAGGAAAAATATCAGAGTTTCAAAACACCGAGTTTTCATTTCATAAATTGTGGGGTAAAACCCGTATTTACATAAAGGATTTTCACCGGGATAAATCCTTGATTACAAAAACACGTTTTATTCTGGTTTACATAGCCACTTAGTTAAGCTGGAGTGCTTCATGGCAGTTTTTCCTTTCTTCACAATAATTAACCTGAAACGCGTTTTAAAAACATTTGGTCAACGAAAAATACTGGTGAGTTCATTTAGTTGTACAAAAACACAGTGTTATAATTACAGTATCAGGAGTTTTTACATTTGTTTATATCTATCAATTACTCAAATCAGTATTGCGGCTGGGGCAAATCCCTGTGCTTGTGGTCATATTAGTATTGGCGAACTCGTCGTCCAATAGTAACGCTAGACTAATAATGTATGCAAAACCCCACATACCGCTTAATCAATGTAAGTATAACTGAAAAACATTTAGGGTTTTGTAAAGCATTTAGATAAAAAAAAAAAAGAATGACTCACATTGCAGATTTAAGGTATCTGTATTGGCCTGGTGGTTTAAAGCTTGGATTCCTAATTAAACACACAATGCACACGTATTAGTGTATTAACTCAATTCAACTTTAATGATAATCACGAGATCAAAACCCACAACAAATGACAAAGTATAGCCGTGCGCAGGTGGCACTTAAACATCCGTTGGATCAATTTCAATCGATCAGATAAAGTACCGTACCAGTGATTCGAGTTATACTATGATAACGGGCAGAGGTTTGGTACTCTGAGTATTTGTGGGTATCATACTTAAGTAGAGTAGAGAGAGAAAAAGAAATTGTGAGCAGATTGAAATGCAACATGAACGCTCAATTTATAGCTGAATCAGAAGAGCCTCGCACCCCGCGATAGCCTATGGGTATCCCGTCGTGCCCTGCCAAACTCCCCTATCTGGGGCATAGCTGGTCCTAGTCAACTGGTGGCTTTTACACGTGGATGACACGTGTTAAACACATGTCCAAGGTGGTTTATGGATGCCTCGCGGCCCGCGAGGGTCTAGGGTAAGGTTGTCGTGCCTCGCGACAACCATAAAACTTAATTTTTATTCATTTTTCATGTCGGGTCTCATCATACGCGTTTAGGGTTTCGCTTATGGATTGTTGTGGGACCTATTTGAGGGTTGTTACATCCTCCCCACCTTGTTTTAAATCTCGTCCTCGAGATTTATTGGAACGGGTAAGGATATTTTCCTTTCATTTCCGACTCTAATTCCCATGTGTATTCTGGTCCTCTTTTAGAATCCTATTTCACTTTGACTAGAACTAACCTCTTATGTTTAAGATTCTTAATCTTTCTATCTTTAATTTGTATAGGTTTCTCAACAAACTTCAACTTTTCATTTACCTCTATGTCCTGAAGGGATACTATCAGTGACTCATCAGCTAAACACTTCTTAAGGTTACATACATGAAATACATCATGTACGCCTGCCATTTCTTCTGATAGTTGTAGCTGATAAGCGGCTGGTCCTATTCGCTGGATGACTTTAAATGGTCTGAAACTTTCAGTAACACGTTGTCTCCAACTTGAAATTCCAATGGCTTACGTCGATGATCGGCATAGCTCTTTTATCGACCGTGTGCTGTTTTCAATCTTTCTGTAATTTGAATTACTTTGTCAGTTGTTTCTTGCACTATTTCGGGACCTGATAGTTAACTTTCTCCTATTTCTGCCCAACATACAGGAGTTCTGCACTTTTGTCCATAAAGTGCTTCAAATGGGGCAGCATTAATTCTTGTATGATAACTATTGTTATAAGAGAATTCTATTAATGGTAGGTAATCGTCCCAACTTCTTCCAGAATTTATTACACATGCCCTTAGCATGTCTTCTAAGGTTTGGATTGTCTTTCACTTTGTCCATCTATTTGAGGGGTGATAAGCCGTACTTAAATTTAATCGTGTTCCCATGGCTTTTTGGATACTTTTCCAAAAGTGAGAAGTGAAACGACTATCCCTATCAGATACAATAGATAGTCGAATTCCATGTAATGACACTATCTTATCTAAGGTTTCCTTCATTGGTAGGAAATGAGCTGACTTGTTTATTTGATCCACAATCACCCAGATTGTGTTGTTACCTTTCCTTATTTTAGGTAATTTGGTAACAAAATCCATTGTTATCAATTCCCATTTCCATACTAGCATTTCTAATTGTTGAAGCAAACCTGAAGGTTTCTGATGTTTAGTCTTAACTTATGAACACGTTAAACACTTAGAAACATAACTAGCTATATCTTTCTTCATTCCTATCCACTAAAAATTATTTCTCAAATCTTGATACATCTTGTTACTTCAAGGATGCATTGTATACCTAGACTTATGGGCTTCTTCTAAAATTCTATCTCGTAGGTTTCCTTGGATAGCTACATAAATTCTTTTCTTATGGATAGGTACCTAAAATTTTTTATATTGATTAACTTCTAGTCCAGAGCGTAAATCAATCTTAGAAAAATATTGGGCTCCTTGAAGTTGATCAAAGAGATCATCAATCTTAGGTAATGGGTATCGATTCTTAATGGTGACCTTATTCAATTCCCTATAATCGATACACATACGCATAGACCCATCCCTTTTCTTAACAAACAACACAGGTGCTCCCCAAGGGGATGAACTTGGTTGTATGAATCCTTTTTCTAGCAATTCATCTAATTGCTTCTTTAACTCCAGCATCTCCGTTGGTGCTAAATGGTAAGGTGCTCTAGCGATGGGTGCAATTCTAGGTATCAGATGAATTCTGAATTCTACTTATCAGTCATGTGATAGTCCAGGTAGATCTTCTGGGAAAACATCGAGGTATTCCGATACTACCGAAATTTCCTTCAGTTCCTTGCCTCTAGTGTTAATGATCACCGAGATCATATACACTATACTTGCTTCTGTGCATAACTTGCCGCTTTCATCATTGAGATGAATTTTGTTTGTTTGGTTGGCTTCTCTCTTCGTATCAGGATCATCTCTCCTGTTGGCGTACGAATCTCAACAAAATTCTGATCACATAGGATTCAAACATGGTTGGCTACTAACCAGTCCATTCCTAGTACTACATCGAATCCTGCTAGATTCATAGGTAGTAGATTTGCCGTGAACTTATGTCCTAACAATTCTAGCTTCCCTCCTTGAAGTACGTCGCGTATGTCGGTGGAGTTTCCTTCTGTCGTTTCTACTGTGCAAGCTTGACTAAGCTTAGCTAACAGTTGATTAATCGCTTGACAGAATGCAGCATTTATAAAACTTTGGTTTGCACTACAGTCAAATAATAAATTAGCGTAGACGTCATGAATAAAAAGCGTACCGGCAATTACGTCAGGAATCATGGCTGCCTCTTGTGTTGTAAAGGTAAAGGCTCATGCATTCTTTTTGGTTCCGTCTACTTCTTTTGCCTTATTGTCGGTTGCCTTCATCAGTTTAGGGCAATCTGGTTTAATGTGATCTGATTCTCAACAATTGAAACACATAGTAGTTTTCCTTCAACATTCTTCTTCTTTGTGCACAGGTGTTTTTGTAGAAACTGCAGTACCTATTACACCTTCCTGAATGCTTTCTTTTGTAGAATCTGTAGAGAGGCAATGCAGAAGACTGCCTGATTCCTCTCCTGTAGGTATTACCCAAGCGAAAACCTTGGGTAATTTTCTGGGCTAACTCTTTCTTCTTGTTTTCTTCCCTAGTGCGGATCAATCTGTCAGTCAAGGTATTAGCCAATTTGACTATTTCCTCAATTGTCTAAGGTCTAGCAGCCTTGACTATGTCACGGATTTCATCAATTAATCCCCTAATATAGCGAGAAATTAGTACGGATTCTGGCGAGGCCAGAGTTGGTATGATTCTTGCGTATTCGAAGAACTTTGTCGTATACTCACGACAATTCACGTTGACCATTTTGTGATTTAGGAACTTATTTGCCATTTGTTCCTTTTCATGAGGAGCACAAAATTTTCTTTCTGCCATTTCCTTAAATTCTCCCTATTTCATGGCATAGGCCATGTCACTTCCTTTTGCATGAAGAATAGTATTCCACCATTCTAAGGCTTCTTCCTTAAATAGATTGGAAGCATACATTACTTTATCTTGTTCAGCGCATTTATTGATCTTAAGAATGGCTTCTGTCTTTTCTAACCATCGCAGAGCAGCTGTAGCTCCTTCACTGCGTGCGAACTCAGTTGGTTTACATGCTAGGAATTCCTTATAACTACATCCGATAGTCATTGCCTTCATCTTCCTAGGAAATGGGGCTTGAATAATATCGCCATTGCCTCGATTGACGCTATGACTAAAGTTGTTACTACGAGTATGCTTGCTACTCACAACTTTGGTGTGTTCTACAGGGTTTTTAACAGCTTCAATTATTAAAGGTATAGCGTCGGCTATCCCTTGTGCGATTATGTTTTCTATGGCACTTTTATCCAGTAAGTTTTCCTGGTTGTTCTGGACCGATTGGTTAACTTCGTTTGACATCTGAATTGCAAACATATTCTACAGATTAATATCACAGAATAATTAGTAAAATAACCAATTTATTGTAAACACAAATACACAAATAATCAGAGCATATTGTCAAAAACGTCGATCATTGCGACTTATATATATTTCTTATATATAATATGCTTCTTATATTTTACATATTTTATCACAAATATTGTTATATATATATATATACACACACACACATATATATACACATATATTACTTTTTTTTTTTTTACCAAAAACAGAAATATATTATACAAGCATTTAATGTAAGGTTAGTTTTTTTCTTCAAATGTTAAACTCTCTCTCGTCGTATTTCCAGACGAGATTTTCTCCCATGTTCTTGATCCTTCTTCTCGCATCTATGAGTTTTTCTCCGTAATGGTGAAGTTCTACCACTTTTTCTGGATTCATCGGGGGAAACGCCGCGGGTGCCGGTTCGAATTGTGGGTAGAATGGATTGGGATTATTCATCAGATTTTGGAACGCCCAATCATTGGTCTACGACTCCTCTATCGGATTGGGGAGCTGCTGTTGTGGAATTGTTGGTTCGGGAATTATCAGCTCCAGGTTCATTGGCATCGTAGGTTGAACGGGCATGTTCAGATTTATTACCTCTGGTATCAGCCTGAACATCTCGCAGTTGGGAAGCCTTTGATCTAACTCCTCCTACGTAAATGGCATAGGGGCTGGATTGGAACTTTCACCTGCAATTTCTTTTCCTTTTGCTTCTCTCGTTCTTTTTGTTTTTGGTGCAGCTCGCACCTTCTTCTTCCTTCCTCTTTTCCAGTCTAGTATTCTCTTCCTCTTTTTCGGTGGTGCTTTTGGTAATGGTTGCGCTTGAAAGATCATTGGTTCATCTGCATCAGCTTGGTATCCATATTGGTTCTTAGTGGTTTCCATATCTGTGTTATTAACTGATGCGTGTCGAGTGTGGTATGTTTTTATGTATATTTTAAGCCCTTTTTAACACTTTAGTCAAGTTTTAAATTTATAAAACACGATATTCTACTAACACTAAACACACATATGGGCAAGTGCACCCATCGTGAGCGAAGTATAGTGTTGGTAAGATACCGAGGTCGTCCAAGGACACAAGAGCTTTTAGTACCGGTTTATCCTCAACGTCTAATCAAATCAAAAGTTTTAGAAAATATTTTTAACATGAAAATAAAAAACTAAAATGCTGAAAAATAAAAAATAAAAATAAAACAGAGAGACAAGATGAATCACTTGGATCTGACTCGCCTTTAATGTAACCTTTGATGATTTATGCTCTTTTGCACTTTTTAAGAGATTATCTAGTTATAGTAGTAGGCCCCTCTTTTGAAGGGTCGGAATATTGGAAGATAATTAATTAAGTTATTAATGCGTAATGTGGTAGGCCCCTCTTTTGAAGGTGACGTTACCCCCGGCTAAGTGGTTTGAGTCAGCAGGGATACAATCCCAAGTAGCCGGGTTAATGTATTAATAGTAGTTTACATATGAGGGGATCAAGCCATTCGCACCCCCGCCACCAGTGGGTATTGAAGGAGGTCCTAGTAAGCTTGACCCAGGCCCTTGCAGGATCTATACACTGAACAAGGCAAGAACCTTACCAAACCATTCCCTTAACCCCCGACCAGGTAGCCAGCATATCTCTATATAGACAGTAGAGATATGAATGGTGAAAATCTTTTATTTTATATAGACAGTAAAATAATGCCAAGACACCACAGACAAATGATAAGGAAGTATCACCTTCAACATAAGAAACTAGTTATTAAAGTCATTAATACAAAACCAAATAAAAAGTGCAAAAAGATTAAAAATCAAAAGTATTACATTAAATGCTTGTCTTCACCAAGTGATGTAAGAGACTTAGGCAAACATGGCCTTTGATTGTCAAGAACTCTTACTATCAATCTTGGATCATGAGACTACTACACACACTCTAGGTGGATGATGGATGATGGTGGTGGATGTGGGTGTTGTGATGATGGTGGAGTGTGGGTGACGTGTGAGAGAGGTGGTTTCCCAAGGGATGCCTTTGAAGTGAACCAAGCACCCCTATTTATAGCCTGCACAGAAGCCCAGACACGGCCCCGTGGCCATCTTCATTCTCTTTCTTCATTAATTGCAATTTGTCTGCATTAGCTCCACACGCCCCCGTGTCCGCTTGGCACGGCCCCGTGTGCAGAAGCGTATCTGTACTATCAAGATTTGCAAGATTCTGCGAATCTTAGCGTTGACCACGGCCCGTGTTGAGCTAGGCACGCCCCCGTGGTGGGAATAGAGGCTTCCATTGCTTTGTCTTTTCTGTGGACACCTGGCCACGCCCCCGTGTTCGCTGGGCACGGGGTCGTGGTCAGCCTTCATATCTCTTGTTTTTGCTTGGTAAGATGCTGTCGAGGGCCGTGCATGCCACGTTTATTCCTTTCCTTTGTATTTATGTTAGATTTTGCTGCATATTTGTTCCTTTTGTTCATTTAAGCTCATTTGGTCCTGAAATTACAAAAGGAAGACAAAAGCACACTTTTTCCAACATTAGTACTAAAAAGGGTTAGTTTTATGCCTCATTTGATGTAATTTATATGTTGCATTTTACACACATCAAATACCCCCACACTTGAATCTTTGCTTGTCCTCAAGCAAAACTCTTTATATGTGGCTTACACACCCAATTGGAATGGGTAGAAGAGAAGTTTTTGGGCTTGTCTTGAGTGTCGTGAATTCAAGATCTTTATTAGGTTTTATTATTTTGCTATTTACAATCCTATTCGTTATGATTTATTTAGAACGTTTCATAAGAGAAATTACTTATTTGGCCGAAGATGTATTTTTGTGAAACACTCGAGACCGGCATGGAAGTTACTTCCTCGATAAGCTTGCCAAGCAATCAATCCTCCTCCTTTTTAACTATAAACCTTTGTAAATATCAAGAGGACTTTGGGGAAGGGTTAGGCTTGGGTTAAAGGTAGGTGGTTTTGGGTTAGTGGTTAGTAAAAAGGGCTAAAAGTGTAAAAAACGTTGGTCGTCGTAAAACTTTTTGTTTTTGTGACTTTTATTCAAACAAAACACTTTCAAACAAAGTTTCTTTGAGGAACTTGTTTGCTTATTGCTAGACTTTGAAGGATCGTTTTACCGACCAAACGAGTCGTTCAGAAGAGTTTTTGCTCAATACAAGAGGCGGAAACAAACGTATCGAGATAATTCAGCTTGCAATTCACTTTAAATGTCTTTCTGATTGATTTGACAAAGTTTTACAGCGAAATGACACTTCGGCAGCACTTCAGCTCTGGAATACACCTTCGTAATTTCGTACCAAATGACAAGACACTAAGGGTATTTATAGGCTGCTAATTTCGCATGAACCAGTTCATACAAAATTAGTTTCAAGCGAAATTAGCATTTCATGCGAAATTACCAGTTGGTAATTTCGTGCGAAATTAACCTCTAACCTCTATTTGACAATTTCCTCATATAACGTGCCCTGATCTATCTATACAAATACAAGACTCGATATAAGACGAAGTCGACAGACGTATGCACCAACAGACTCCCCCTCGGATGTTGACGAGTCTTCAGTGTCGAGTCTTCAACGTCTTCAGTCTTTATAAGTCTGTTTGCACTCTCTGAAATATCTGACAATGTAAAACTTCCCCAGTCTTCTCTCTTCTCTTTTCATCAGCATCAACATATCGACCTCTCGGATGCTGATTCTCTTCTTCAATCTTTTTCATGATATGCAACCTTCACATATTCAGAATCACAACCTAGCTCTCTAACACTCAGAATCAGAATCTGGCTAACCTGCACACATCTCTCCTCACAATAAATTTCACAAATTTAAAATTTGACAATTTATATATCCTTTGCAGGTATTAATCAATCAATAAAAGATTTCACAATGTTAATATCTGATAATATCTGATGAACCCCTTGTAGAAATAAAATGATTTAACATTTAAAAGCTTCTGATTACCACTTGTAGTCAAACATTCAAAATTTTATTCATTTTAACCAGACTCCCCCTCACGAAATGTTCATCATGTTCAGCACTTGGAATTTTGAAACTCAGCTCTTCAACATCAGTTGTCGAAAATCTTTTTGAATTTTTCAAAATTTATACTAAAACACACTGAAAATATTTTTGAATTTTGAAATAAAATGAAATGCAATAAAGAAATATATACAGACAAATCACCAACACCGTTAAGCTTTAAACATTTTAAGTTCTAAACGATTCACTTAGATTGTCAGTATACTGATCCACTTAAATTTTCACACAAAGTTCAACTGCTTCGAGATACGGATTAATGTTTTAGAGACTTAAACTTATACGCGTGTCCCACCTCAGAATATACTCTCGTATCCAGATCCCAATATTCAGTCTTACAGGTGAGTATACCTAGATGATATCTGTAAAGGGTTAAATGCGAGGGCCGTGAGAGCTCAGGCTATTGCTTCCGCAAAATCAGAGAGATGACGGCTTTGACTTTTGGTGGGTTCCCTTTAGAGAATCTTTTTTTCAACAGCACATGATTAGCATTTTGCAATGTTTCATCATTTTTTATGCTGAGGGTGGTGCTATATTTCAAGCAAGCATAAAGTATTATACGGGGACTAGGCCATTGCTTCCGCAAAATCAGAAGTCCCAGGATAATACCCCAGATATCACTAAGCATAAAGACCTATTATCTCAGAAAGAGGGACCTTTCAAACAAGATTTCGGGGGTTACCCATATATCCGAGAGATGTTCCCCACGAGATAAGTAAGTTTGAACTTTAGGTTTATATCTCGGCACAATCTACTAAATGTGCAAAAACCTACTGGCACATCATCAATGAGACCGTTTATCACATTTTAACTATCCAATTCTCTAGCATGCCGTGAATGTCCACTGATGTACTATCATTTCCTCTTTTTACTACAAAACTCATTTTGAATGTTATCATGTTTTTGCCTTTTTCAAATTTTCAAATGTTTTTGGATTTTCTGAAATTTCTTACTCCCCCTAAAATTTAAAAACATTTAAAGGAAATTTGAAAACAAACTGTACAAGATAAAGTGACAACTGTTGTGAATTGCTTCAATTCGCCATCCACTTGGCATAAACAATCAGAACTCCCCCTTACAACAAACTATTTTCCCATTTTGATTTCAAAACACTTAAGTTTGTTTTAATCAAATGGTTTTTCCGGAAAATAAGTTTTGTTGATTTTACCACTAGTAAAATCGGGGTATATATCATCACATTGTTTTATCAAACATTTGAAAATTTTAACATTTTTAGATTCTAACCACAACATCACTAGTAGGAAAGATAAATCAAGTACAACTTAATGTCCCTGATTAATCTTGAAGATCGAAATATCACCACAGTGAATTTCTCAAGAAAGATGCCGATACCTGCTCCACACTTACCAACCTGGGAGCTCCGGCAAGTCAGGATTTTTAAGTAAAGAGCACAGACACCCAAAGCCTGACCAGCTTTGGGTGTTACCTTCTCAACTTCACCTGGGGTTTGAACATTTATTTTTTCTTCATAAAATTCTTTCACCCCTTTGGCCTTCCCATTTACCATTTTCCCAAAAATATGTTTTACTTTCCCATTGAACGCTTTCTCGACATAAAATTCTTTCTTTTCAGAATAGAATTGATTCGAGATCTCAACTTTTCCAATCTTTTGTTTGAAATTTTCAGTCCTCAATGGTGGAAAATTCTCATCATCCATTGGAGGAACTATTTTCTCATCTTTTACCTCAACTTGTGGCTCCTCTGATTTTGTGGAATCAGATTCATTGCCAAATTTCACCTCAGATTTCTTAACAACCCACATTTGGTTGTCAAGATTTACTCTTCTTTTGTAAAATCTTTTCTTCGAACATTCACCAACTTCATATGTTGAATTTTTAAAAACTTTGAATTTTTCAGTTGGTGGTTCATTTTTCTCAACAATCTTTTCTTTAAGTTTAGAACCAACTTCCTGTTTGATATTTGTTGCTTTAGGACAGTTCCAAGCAATATGACCAACTTCTTGACACCTGTAACAGGTTCTTGTTTCCTTTCTTTGATATGCTCTATTCTTCATTTCTTCTTGCTTCTTAGCAAGAAATTCTCTGTTTGATTCCTTCCAGAATGAGCTCTTTTCTTCTTCTTCTGAGCTTGCTCCTGAAACAAAAATACAGTTTTTGGTTTATAAATTTTCTCATTTTTATGATTTTTCGGTGGAATAAAACCAAGTCCCTTCTTTTTGTAATTACCATTATGGTTTGGTCTCTTTTGAAAACCAGACCCAGAATTGTAACCCTTTTTCTTGTTTAATCTTTGTTTAACTCTTGTGGTGTAAGGTTTAGGTTTTTCAGAAAGATTTACATCTTTTATTTCAGAAATGTTAATTTCTGTTAGTTTGAAAACTTTTTTTATCATTTCTGGTTTAACACCTCTTATTGGAAATTCCTCCTCGGAATATAATTTGTCTGAATCATTTAAAGTATATGCCACTTTGATTTGTTCGTCATTCAAATTAGATTTTGATAACAGGAATTTTTTATTGTAAACCCTTTTAACCGACGACTTTGGACTATCAACTGATGATGTTCTCGAACTTTCAGACTCAGACTTTGACTCCTCATCTTTATCCAACACCTGATCGACCACCTTTTTTTATTAACTCAGACTCATGATCAGTGTCAGACGATGTGAACGTGACGTCAATGTTTTCTGATAACTCATCAGTTGTTTCTGATTTTAACTTTATATTGACAGCCTTTTTGACTTGCTCCTCATTTGGTTTTCTGGGAGAATAACCTTCCCAGATCGGAGGCGGACACTTGTTATAATTTGCACTTTGTTTCTTACCAGTATCCTTCTCTTTTGGTTTCTCATCTTGAAAAGCTTCAAGACCTGCAACAGTTGGATAAATTCTGTCAATCAAATAATCAGAACTAGAATAACTCTGTAACAACCGTCTGATTCTTTCATTTTCGATCTTTTCTGTCTCCAACTCTTGCTTCCACTTTGGACTTTCTTCAATGTAAAAGTTGATAGCTTTTTGCTATGACATCATTACAGCATTTAACATAGTCAACGCATCTTCTCTTTCAGAATTTGTCTTTTGCAGACCAGTTACCGTTCTATTCAACACATCATATGATTCTTTCACGTAGTTGAGATCAAACAATAACTTTTCCTTCATCTTATCTTGCTCACTCAACTTCTCGTCCTTTTCTTCACACTGCTTGCAAGATTCCAAACACTTTAAACACGGTTTGATAACTTCAACAATATTTTCAATTTCTACTATTTTTTCAACTTCAATCACTTTCTCTGATTCTACAACTTTCTCAGCTTCAATCACCTTCTCTGCAAATTTAACTTCTTCACTCTTTTCAGACTTCTCTTTTTGACTAACACTCTCACATTTTATCTTTTTCTGTTGAGTAAATTGCCATTTTAGTCCCTAAGTTTTGTCCAAATTTGCCATTTTAGTCCAAATAGTTTTTTTTGCCTCTGGGTCCCTGACTTTTCCCTTTTATTGCCATTTTGATCACATACACTAACTCCATCCAAAACCTCCATCCAAAACCTCCATCTTTAACCAGGGGTATTTTGGGGATTTTCATTTTAAATGTTTTCAATTGCCATTTTAATCCAATTCCAAAAAATAAAAAAAAAATCCAAAAAATCAAAAAAATCTAAAAAATAATAAAAATTCTAAAAAATCCAAAAAATCCGTTTCGGCGCGAACCGTTTCGAACCCGAATCGTTTCAAGCTGAACTGTTTCGACCCGTACCGTTTCGACCCGAACCGTTTCGACCCGAACCGTTTCGACGCGAACCGTTTCGACCCGTACCGTTTCGAAGCCGAACCGTTTCAAGCCGTACCGTTCCGACCCGAACCGTTTCGAGCCGAACCGTTTCGACGCGAACCGTTTCGACCCGTACCGTTTCGACCCGAACCGTTTCGACCCGTACCGTTTCGACCCGAACCGTTTCGAGCTGAACCGTTTCGACGCGAACCGTTTCGAACCGTACCGTTTCGATGGGAACCGTTTCGACCCGTACCGTTTCGAGCTGAACCGTTTCGACGCGAACCGTTTCAAGCCGAACCGTTTCGACCCGTACCGTTTCGAACCGAACCATGCCGTATCGAACCGAACCGTTTCGAGCTGAACCGAACGGTTCGGTTCGAAACGGTTCAGCTCGAAACGGTTCGGTTCGATACGGCACGGTTCGGTTCGAAACGGTACGGGTCGAAACGGTTCGGCTTGAAACGGTTCGCGTCGAAACGGTTCAGCTCGATACGAAACGATTCGGTTCAAAACGGTTCAGCTCGAAACGGTTCGGTTCGATACGGCACGGTTCGGTTCGAAACGGTACGGGTCGAAACGGTTCGGCTTGAAACGGTTCGCGTCGAAACGGTTCAGCTCGAAACGGTACGGGTCGAAATGGTTCGCATCGAAACGGTACGGTTTGAAACGGTTCGCATCGAAACGGTACGGTTCGAAACGGTACGGCTTGAAACGGTACGGCTCGAAACGGTTCGGGTCGAAACGGTACGGGTCGAAACGGTTCGCGTCGAAACAGTTCAGCTCGAAACGGTTCAGCTCGAAACGGTTCGGGTTCCAAACGGTTCGCGCCGAAACGGATTTTTTGGATTTTTTAGAATTTTTTAGAATTTTTATGATTTTTTAGAATTTTTATTATTTTTTAGAATTTTTTGGAATTTTTGGAATTGGATCAAAATGGCATTTAAAAACATTTAAAATGAAAATCCCCAAAATACCCCTGGTTAAAGATGGAGTTTTTGGATGGAGTTAGTGTATGTGATCAAAATGGCAACAAAAGGGAAAAGTCAGGGACCCAGAGGCAAAAAAAAAAAAAACTATTTGGACTAAAATGGCAAATTTTGACAAAACTCAGGGACTAAAATGGCAATTTACTCTTTTTTGTTTTTTGTTGCTCGTCTCTCCTTCAGCCTTTCCAATCTATCTGCAAAATAAAATTGAAAACTTTCAGGAGATAACATAAATTTTCCAATATTAATTTGTGTCTCCTCTTCATCATCACTATCATCAGATGATGATTGATCAAACACTGGCTCTTGGATGATTTGTGCAGTGAGAGCTACCACTTTTGAATCAGATGGAATGTATTTGTCCCAACTGAAACCCTCTGCCACTTTTTCATCATCTTGATCGATTATACCAAAGTAAGCTTTCTTATTTGCTTCTACGATCATTTTGGCATGAGCAGTTTGTGGTTCTTTTTGTTTGTACGGTTGGTCAGCAACTTGTTGGCATATGGCTTTCCGATAGTAATCATCTTTTCCAAACGGATTATGTGCTTCACTTGCTTCTCGATTTTTACATTCTCTCTTGAAGTGACCTTTCTCCCTGCATCGAAAACAAGTAACTTTAGATTTATCAAAACCCAAAGTAGAAACATTTGCGTCTCTAAAATCATCTCTTCCTGTAATCATCTTAAATTTTTCAGCTCTCCTCAAAACACTAGCTAAACACCATTTGATGTCCATGAGCTCCATTTCTTCTGCATCAATCTGATCGTAATCCTCTTTTGTCAACATAGGATTTCCGATCCTTCCTGCAACCAATCCCTCATATGATTCCAACACTGTAGCAAGTAACGACATGTGACTTTTGGCAATCTCTTCAGAAAAATGTTGACCATTCTGAAGATGCAACGCGATATTGCAATTCAACACTTGACCATTACTGTTGTTTGAACTTTGAAATTGATGACTTGAAGTTGAACTCTTTGGATTAACACTTGGATATGATGAAAATCCACTACTATTGTTTGGACTTTGATTTACTGAACCAGATGAATTTTCAGCACTAAAAGCAGTTTGGACTTTCGAACTTGCTTCAACCTCTTGAACACTTCCTTTGTAATACATTTTGACATCTTGTTGGCCACTCGGACTGTTCATTCTAGCAATCTTCTGCTGTTCCAGATCTTGAACCTCAATTTTTTCAATGAACTGTGAAATAGTCAACTTTTCATATTCTCTAGTATTCTTCAAAATCATCAAGTATGTACCCCACTCTTTTTGAGGTAATGCATCAGCTAATTTGTCGACCCATTCTTCTTGATATTTGACAATTTCTAACAAAGACATAGTTCGCACTAAGTGGCAATATCTTTCAATCAGCTTCTTTGACGATTCACCTGGAAAACTCGAAAACAAATCAAATTCTTTCTTAAGCAAAGCTTTCTTGCTCCTGATCATTTTTTCACTTCCCTCAAACTTAATTCGAAGCGTATCCCAGATCGATCGTGCAGTATTGTCATGCTGAAGCAATATAAAGGTGTCTTCTTTTATAGCTTGCTGTAACAAACTTATCATCATCTTTTCTGCTTTGTACATGTCTCGTTCTTTGTACGTCAATTTAGAAATTGTTTTGATAACTCCCAAATCCGTACGAGGCTTCACATACTTTTTCTCAATACATTCCCAAGATCTCAAATGGTTAGCTTGAACCCAGTTCTCAAATCGGTCTTTCCAACCATAATACTCCTCAATTCCCATAAGTTTCAGGGGTTTTTGTAAAGTTCCAGTTTCGTTTTCCATGTTCATGCTTTGAGCAATGGCAGCCGGAGTAGTCGGGGATGTAGCAAATGCGTTATAGAATTCCTCTTCCATGACTCGGTAACAATTTTCAAAATCAGATACTTTCAAACGAAATTAACCCTTCAAGCGAAATAACCTCTCAATCGAAATAACCTGCAAACTTTCAAACGAAATAACACTAAAACGAAATCAGAATTTTTCAAGCGAAATAGTAATTCGTTCAAACTGTCCAAACGAAATTTAATTTCGTACGAAATTACACACAGTTTCAAACGAAATCACAACTTTGAAACAAAATTGTAGTTTCGTATGGAATATCTCAAGCGAAATACTAATTCCGTGCGGAATTAGTAGCAATTTCAAACGAAATTAATCTCAAAGTGTAATTCCGTGCTAAATTATAATGCTATTCCACGCGAAATTATGCTGATGTCATCATTTCGGTCAAACTTTTGTCAAATTGAACAGTTTTTAGCTCGATTTAAGATCTGAAACTTTCTAGGGTTTGTTAAAACACAGTTACACATATAATGTGTGAAAATCAAAGCATTTTGACCAAGTTTTCACGCTCAATTTTGAAAAGAAGGTGTAGAAAACAGATTTTGCAGCTGAATTGGTATGAACTCTTCCTCCTGAGCTCTGATACCACTTGAAGGATCGTTTTACCGACCAAACAACTCGTTCAGAAGAGTTTTTGCTCAATACAAGAGGCGGAAACAAACGTATCGAGATAATTCAGCTTGCAATTCACTTTAAATGTCTTTCTGATTGATTTGACAAAGTTTTTCAGCAAAATGACACTTCGGCAGCACTTCAGCTCCGGAATACACCTTCGTAATTTCATACCAAATGACAAGACACTAAGGGTATTTATAGGCTGCTAATTTCGCATGAACCAGTTCATACGAAATTAGTTTCAAGCGAAATTTGCATTTCATGCGAAATTACCAGTTGGTAATTTCGTGCGAAATTAACCTCTAACCTCTATTTGACAATTTCCTCGTATAATGTGCCCTGATCTATCTATACAAATACAAGACTCGATATAAGACGAAGTCGACAGACGTATGCACCAACAGACTTCATTTTTTTTATAAGAAATCGTCACAAGAAAACCGAGTTTTTACTAAAATAAAGGGTTTCAAAAAAAAGTTTGGTGGGTGAAGGGTGTTTGTTTTGTGGGTTTAGAAATGAAAAAGTTTTAGGCTCAAAGGGGTTAACTAGGGGGATTTTGGGTAGGTTAAAAGAAAAGGAAAAAATAACGGTGTTGAAAAGAAAAAAAGGGTTAGTCCTAATGCCTCCATCATTTACTTACTTGGGTTTAAGTTGGTGAGGACCGGGAATGTATCATCGTGGCAAGTTCTAGAGTAGTAAGAAACCAAGCGGCTATCCACACAAGAAACGAAAAATGAGCATTTAGTTTAAAGATGTACGCTTGTATGCTCAATAAAGGCTCAAAAACTCACTTTTTTGTGGGAATGGGTTTATAATGTGATCAAGGATATATAATCAAATTTTAACTAGATTTGTCATGCCGTTTTATAATTTCCTTATGTTGGTTCTTTTTATCACGACGCTATCGGTTGTAAATTTGTAAAAATATAACCTTTTTAGAACTTGTTATTCCCATGCTAAACCAAGATAAGTAAAAAACAAAAAGTTTTTGAAAAAAATTTAGGGTGTTAGCGGTTCCAATAGAGTTTTGTGTAAGGCTTGTTATTAGGACTTGCAAAAATTCAAGGTTTAGCATTCCCCCCACACTTAAATTACACATTGTCCTCAATGTGTCCCAAAAATAAGTTTTTAGGTTGATTGAATGTGTAAAAAAAGGTGTTTAAAAACAAAATTTATGTTACTAGGCGTCTGGACACGGGCCCGTGTTGGTCCGAGCACAGCCCCATGTTCAGATTGCCAGTATCATAATTAACAGAAGGCTGGGCACAGGGGTGTGTTCAGTGAGCACGGCCCCGTGTCCAGTTACCTGAACTATGCGTTTTCTGCAGATCATTGGGCACGGGGGCGTGTTGGGGTGGGCACGGCCCCGTGCTGAACTTGCTGTAATGAAGAAAAATTGTCGGGAGGCTCTGTTTTTGTGCATGGGGGTGTGGGTTCAAGTTTCCCTTAGTAACCTCCACCATTTCGAGTGTGTTTTATTCCTGAAAAGTAAAATTAAACTAGAAAACATAAAAGTAAATCTAAACTAAAACTAAGGATAGTTCCGCGGAATGCCTCCGTGGTGCGCCACGTTTATAAGGGTCCTTGGCTAGACCCAAAGCCGGTCATATGTTATCCAAGTGGGATGTTTTGCATCCCATGTTGCACCATCGGAGAGCATCATCCAAACTTGAGTCTATGACTTTCATGTAATTGACCGGGTCGTCGTCTTCTACTCTCTTCCCAACCCCGAACTCCATCTTTTTGTCCCCAACCCTCAATGTTAATTTCCCACCATTCATGTCCACCATTGCGTGAGCGGTGGATAGGAATGGTCTTCCTAGAATGAGTGGTACTTAGGTATCTTCCTCCATATCTAATATGACAAAGTCGGCCGGGAAGACAAAGTCTCCGACTTTTACCAATAGATTTTCGGCGACACCTTGTGGATATTTAATAGAGAGGAACAGATGATGTAAAGCCATAACTGATTCAGAACAGTGGATTCAGAATAAGCAGTTGTTTGCACTAAAACTCTCCCCTTGAAAGTGGTCCAAACATCTAATGGACTCAAGCACTGCTCTTGCAACAACTTTTGCTCTTAAAGACTGATGCTGCTAAAGTACTGAAGCCCTATCTACCGATGTTAGTACTGCTGAAGATTAAAGCACTGTTCACTCAAAGACTGATCAACTTTGAAGAAAGCACTGATGCTCAAACATCAGTGCTTAGACTACATCAGTGGAAATTGAAGCAGTAGTTTACTTATGCTTTGTAATTTACTTGTAATCAGTTGTTTAGTTATCAGTAGTTGTAAAGAACAGTTGTTAGAGTTTGTTAGGAAGTTAGCTGTCACTTTCATGGTGACGTCAGCAAAGATGCTTCAGTGGTTTGATTTGTACTATAAATAGAACAGTTTGTATGTTCTATTTAAGGAGTTTTCTCTCCTTCAACCCAGTCATCTTGTACGATCAACCATGGAGCTCATGCTGAGGGGGAGCTTTAGTGTGTAAGCATTCATGTAATCTTTTGATTGTAATCTTTCGACTAAAGACAAGCATGTGTTTACGAAAACTATTTTCCCTTTGATTGTGTTTACAAAGTTTGTTTCCATTTCCGCTGCATCTAATCTCATTTTACATTCATTCATTTGTTCAATAATGATAAACAAACACAATCATAAGAAACTCAGATCCTAACACTATCGATGAGTTGTATGCTCATCTTTGTGGGGCTTATTTTACCTAGTCCGAGTCGGTCAAACATTGATGCAGGCATGAGATTGATGCTAGCCCCAAGATCGGCTAGCGCGTTGCGTATGGGTGATTCCCCAATGGAGCAAGGGATGGTGAAGCTTCCGGGGTCGATTTTTTTTGTGGGAGTTTGTTGAGTAGCAAGTCTGAGCATTCTTCACTTAAATTAACTAATTGCAATGATTCAATTTTTCTTTTGTGAGTGAGAAAGTCTCTCATAAATTTTGAATATTTAGGCATTTGAGTGAGGACTTCCACAAATGGAAGATTGACATGCAATTGTTTTAGTAAGTTTACGAATTTTGTGAATTGCTCATCGGTCTTTTGGCGAAGTAACCGTCCGGGATATGGTACCGGAGGATTCTTGGGAGGCTCTTGATTTGGTGTAGGAGTCGTTTCTTTTTGGGGTGTTGGCGAAGTCGTGGTTTGATTTGATGGACTATTGTCGGATGGGGGTAGCGGAGCCTCCTCGGACCCTACGGTACGGTTTCTCAACGTGATGAGATGTACTTGTGCCTTTGGGTTGGTTTCGGTATTGCTGGGTAACGTGCCTTGTGGTCTCCCGGAGAAATTTTGAGCTAGTTGATTTAGTTGTTTTTCAATGTTTTAAATACTAGCTTGTTGATTTCTATAGTTTGAATCCAATTGTTGGAATCGATCGGAGTTTTTCTTTTCGGTGTCGGAGATGAGGCATGAGATAGTATCTTCAAGCCTTTCTCATCCCCCTTGTTGTTGAGAGAAATTTTGTGACTCATTTCTTGGTTGTTGAAAGTTTGTTCGTTGGTTTTGGTTTTGTTGGTTACTACTGTTACCGGGCTCTCTCCAACCAAGGTTAGGGTGGTTACGCCATCCTTGGTTGTAGGTACCCATTGGAGGACCCGACGGCCTAGGTCTATTATCAATGTAGTTTACCATTTCTGTTTGATTATCCATTTCTTTCATACAACTCCAATTTTCATGTGGCCCACCACACCCTTCGCAAGCCATAACCGAGGCCGTTTTTGCCATTTCTAATTTTTTTATTTTTGAAGGAAGGGCTTCGATTTGGGCTTGTAAAGAAGTGCTTTCATCAACCTTATGGGCGCCCGGGGCAATAGACTTTGTGCCTCGGGGAGTGTGCCATTGAAAATTGTTTTGAGCAATTTCCTCAATTTGATTATAAATTTCATTTGGCCGACGATTACCTAGAAGTCCCCCGGAGCTAGAGTCGAGTGTTTGTCTTGTGTGTGGCAACAACCCATTCTAGAAAGTGGATACTTGTTGCCATACCGCAAGACCATGATGAGGGCATTTTCTCAATAGCTCCTTGAATCTCTCCCAAGTTTCATATAAGGATTCCCCGTCCTCTTGCGAGTATGTATTAATTTCAGTCATTAGTTTAGTTGTTTTAGAAGGAGGGAAATACTTATATAGAAACTTTTGGGCGAGTTCATCCCAAGTGTTTACCGAACCATTTGGGAGGGTGTTAAGCCAAGCTTTAGCTCGGTCTTTTAGGGAAAATGGGAACATTCGAAGGCGGATGGCGTCATTTGATTCCCCATTGATCCGAAAAGTATCACATATTTCCAAGAAGTTGGTAATATGTAGATGGGGATCTTCGTCCACAAGCCCATGGAAAGTTGCGGAGTTTTGGAGCATTTGTATCAAATGCAGCCGAAGTTCGAAGTTGTTGGCATCTGAAGAAACACTAACTAAATGGTCGGAACCGAGATAGTTAGGGGGTTTGAATCCGCATAAAAAGGTTAGCTCTCTCTCGGTTGATTAAGTTGTAATGGAATTTCTTCTCCGGTTGTTCTGCAAAAAAGAACACCGTTAGCCTCGCCAAGGGGAGAAGAGGGTTCTCTCCTTGACCCGACTCCGGTGTGAGAATAAGTATTGATAATTAGAGAAGCTAAGTATTTGAGAAGTGAGAGTGATCTGAGTTTATACCTAAACAGTTCTCTTATTTATAACCGGGAGTTTGGGAGGGAAAACCTGTTATTGAAAAGATGACGGAAGATGCTAACGCCGTAGCGGTTATCTTTTCTTCCGTTAAGTTCTTTGATCCTTTGTTAAGTTGTCTCGATCCGATGTGAATGCACACGGATCGTGGTTTGATCTATGGTTGGGGAGTTGCCACGTGGAAAGTGATTAAGTGGAGATTACTCTCCAATTGCATGCCTTTGTTGTGATTTCAGGGTTGCTTGTGGTGATGACACGTGTCCAGACGGTTATAACCGTCTGGGAGGTGCACGATTGTATTTCTTTCTGGAAGATTACTGCTGTAATCTGGTGTGATACCTTACTGTGTGGACACAGACAAATAAATCCCAAGTCTGGGTTAAATAGTATCCAAGTCTGGATACTTATGCGGAAGTATTGAACAGAGGATTTTAATCCTTTGTCAAATGGGAGAAGGCGCAAGGATTTATGTTTTCCTTTAGGGCGCGTGATTGTGAATCGCTGATTTTCCCTTCTTTGTAAGACCGATGCGCGGCCGCGCAAGGTCAAAAGGCTAAAAAGGTTGGTTTGTGGTATGGTCTCAAATCCTTTTTATGAGGTTTTTGGGACCTTACCCCTTCAGCATCGACATTCGGTGCACTGATAGCGGCCCCGAGATTACCTACCGTGGGACGTAGGTAATCCATTAGGGTACGTTGGTCCGCCATTGGAAGTAGATCCCCCGAAACTTTCTCTTGGATTTTAGCTTTAAGTCTTTTTCGTAGAAAGCGTTCGGGTTCGTCTAAGGGTTCTTTTATTTCTTTATTGGAACAGGAGCTCATGCACTGCGTAGGAAGTTCGGGTGCGGCGCCTGGGTCCAAGTCCTGCAATAAAACTGAAAAGATTGGTGGTCAGACGTCTCACCACGACCCCGTGCCAGCTCGACACGGCCCTGTGGTCGTGGTTACAATATCTGTTTCTGGATCCCTGTTACTGGAAAGTTTAGCACGGCCCCGTGTTGCACCGGCACGGCCCCGTGTTTACCTTTCTGTAACTCAGAAAATAGAAACTGCCAGTAAGGAGGCTGAGCACGGCCCGTGTCCGACCAGGCACGACCCCGTGCTGAGCTCCGCAGAAGCTGAAAAATCTAGAAAAATCCCAAAAAATAGAAAAATAAGAAAAACGATTAGGCCGTTGATTCCTAACTTTTTTAAAATCCTTGTGTCCCCGGCAGCGGCACCAAAAACTTGATCCGTGTCGAGTGTGATATATTTTTATGTATATTTATGCCCTTTTTAACACTTTAGTCAAGTTTTAAATTTATAAAACACGATATTCTACTAACACTAAACATACATATGGGCAAGTGCACCCATCGTGAGCGTAGTATAGTGTTGGTAAGATACCGAGGTCGTCCAAGGACACAAGAGCTTTTAGTACCGGTTTATCCTCAACGTCTAATCAAATCAAAAGTTTTAGAAAAGGTTTTTAACATGAAAAATAAAAAAAAACTAAAATGCTGAAAAATAAAAATAAAAATAAAACAGATAGACAAGATGAATCACTTGGATCCGACTCGCCTTCAATGTAACCTTTGATGATTTCCTCACTTTTGCACTTTTTAAGAGATTATCTTAGTTATAGTAGTAGGCCCCTCTTTTGAAGGTGACGTTAACCTTAACCCAGTAGTTTGAGTCAGCAAGGATACAATCCTAAAGGTTTGGAATATTGGAAGATACTTAATTAAGTTATTAATGCGTAATGTGGTAGGCCCCTCTTTTGAAGGTGACGTTACCCTCGGCTAAGTGGTTTGAGTCAGCAGGGATACAATCCCAAGTAGCCGGGTTAATGTATTAATAGTAGTTTACATATGAGGGGATCAAGCCATTCGCACCCCCGCCATCCAATACCAGTGGGTATTGAAGGAGGTCCTAGTAAGCTTGACCCAGGTCCTTGCAGGATCTATACACTGAACAAGGCAAGAACCTTACCAAACCATTCCCTTAACCCCCGACCAGGTAGCCAACATATCTCTATATAGACCATAGAGATATGAATGGTGAAAATCTTTTATTTTATATAGACAGTAAAATAATGCCAAGACACCATGGACAAATGATAAGGAAGTTTCACCTTCAACATAAGAAACTAGTTATTAAAGTCATTAATACAAAACCAAATAAAAAGTCCAAAAAGATTAAAAATCAAAAGTATTACATTAAATGCTTGTCTTCACCAAGTGATGTAAGAGACTTAGGCAAACATAGCCTTTGATTGTCAAGAACTCTTACTATCAATCTTGGATCCCGAGACTACTACACACACTCTAGGTGGATGATGGATGACGGTGGTGGATGTGGGTGTTGTGATGGTGGTGGAGTGTGGGTGAAATGGGAGAGAGGTGGTTTTCCAAGGGATGCATTTGAAGTGAACCAAGCACCCCTATTTATAGCCTGCACAGAAGCCTGGACACCGCCCCGTGGCCACCTTCATTCTCTTTCTTCATTAATTGCAATTTGTCTACTTTAGCTCCACACTCCCCCTGTGTCCGTTGGGCACGGCCCCGTGTGCAGAAGCGTATCTATACTATCAAGATTTGCAAGATTCTACGAATCTTAGCGTTGACCACGGCCCGTGTTGAGCTAGGCACGCCCCCGTGCTGGGAATAGAGGCTTCCATTGCTTTGTCTTTTCTGCAGACACCTGGCCACATCCCCGTGTTCGCTGGGCACGGGGCCGTGGTCAGCCTTCTGATCTCTTGGTTTTGCTTGGGAAGATGCTGTCGAGGGCCGGGAATGCCACGTTTATTCCTTTCCTTTGTATTTATGTTAGATTTTGCTGCATATTTGTTCCTTTTGTTCATTTAAGCTCATTTGGTCCTGAAAATACAAAAGGAAGACAAAAGCACACTTTTTCCAACATTAGTACTAAAAAGGGGTTAGTTTTATGACTCATTTGATGTAATTTATATGTTGCATTTTACACACATCATTAACATATATATTTTTGGAACGCGTCAGCTAGTTCTTTATCGCACATACTGTTAGTCAAAAACAATAAAAACAACGAACTCCGAAAATCGAATGTATAATATTTAATTAGTATCACAGATTTCACAGAAGCATTTAATCCAATTCCTGACTACTAATTTTTTTAGTATTTTCAAAAAAATTAATTAGCTTAAACTAGTGGCTCTGATACCACCTTCTGTCACGACCCCCGACCTTAGCTTGTGCTCATGGTCATATTAGTTAGGGCTGCAAACGAACCGAACGAACACGGAAAAGTCCTTGTTCGTGTTCGTTTGTTAATAAATATATGTGTTCGTGAACCGTTCATGAACACTTATCGAACGAGATTTTATGTTCATGTTCGTTTGTTAAGGAAATGAACTTGTTCGTGTTCGTTTGTGTTTGTTTGTTAATTTTAGGAAACAAACAAAAAGAACGTTGGCGAACACAAATGAGCAAAAAATAATGTTCATGAACACAAATGGAAACAAATGAACACAAACAATCGTTCATGAATAGAATATATAATAAACTGACACTTATTAGATATTTAATTTGTCAGAATTTTGAAGTATTTAAATAGATATAAAAACTAAATACACTAATGAACTATCGAACACAAACAAACACATTACCAAACGTTCACGAACTTAAACGAACGAACACGACCTTTGTTCTTGTTTGTTCATTTAACTAAACGAACGAAATTTCTTGTTCATGTTTGTTTATTTAATAAACGAACGAATGCAAACGAACTTCCCGCCGAACGGTTCACGAACTGTTCGCCAAACGTTTGGTTCATTTGCAACCCTACATATTACTGTTGGCGAAATTGTGATCCAATAGTAACGCTAGACAAGTAACCTATACAAAAACCCCACATACCGGCAGTAATTTCAGAATACAAAGACTTAATCACTGTAAGTATAACTAAAAAAATTTAGGGTATTGTAAAGCATTTTGATAAAAAAAGAGAATGACTCACATTGTAGATTTAAGGTATCTGTATTAGCCTGCTTGTTTAAAGTGTGTATTCCTAATTAAATACACAATGCACACGTATTAGTGTATTAACTGAATTCAACTTTAACAATAATCACGAGATCAAAACCCACAACGAATGACAAAGTATAGCCGTGTATAGGCAGCACTTAAACATTCGTTGGATCGGTTTCGATCGATCGGATAAAGTACCGTACCAGTGATTCGAGTTATACTCTGATAACGGGCAGAGGTTTGGTACTCTGAGTATTTGTGGGTATAATACTTGAGCAAAGTAGAGAGAGAATAAGAAACTGTGAGCAGATTGAAATGCAGCATGAACGCTCAATTTATAGCTAAATCAGAAGAGCCTCGTGCCCCGTGATACCCTAGGGGTATCCCGCCGCGCCCCGCAAAACTCCCCTATCTAGGGCATAGCTGGTCCTAGTCAATTGGTAGCTTTTACACGTGGACGACACGTGTTAGACACGTGTCCAAGGTGGTCTATGGATGCCTCGCGGCCCACGAGGGTCTTGGTTAAGGTTGTCGCGCCCCTCGACAACCATAAAACTTAATTTTTATTCATTTTTCATTTCGCCTCTCATCATACGCGTTTAGGGTTTTGCTTATGGATTGTTGTGGGACCTATTTAGGGTTGTTACAAATAGTGACCCCAATTGGAAGCATATGGGGCGATATGATTCCCATAAATCTGAAAAGGTCTGGGAATCATACAGGAAGCTTATAGGGCAATATGGTTCCCATGTCAGTAGTATAGGAAGCGTATATGGCAATATGATTCCCCTGTCACTAAATTATAGGAAGCGTATAGGGCAATATGGTTCCCCCGGTACTCTAATCTGTCACTGAACTTATCCGTATATACATATACACCTATCTAGGGCTTATCAAATTGCTCGACGCTCGAGATTCGTTCGATGCTCGATCCAAAAATGTTCGGAATTTGCTTGTTCGATTCAGCTCGATTGAAAAAAGCGCTCGATTCAGATCGCTTCGGTTTGAAACAAACCTAGCATGAGCAAAGGTTTGCTCAGTTCGGTTCAACTCGGTTGGCTCGAATTATTATTGAATATATATATATATATATTAATAATATAACTAGAGGCGTACATTAATAACGTTTGTTCCAAGATCCAACTAGAGCCCATTTAATTATAGGATGAGCAGGAAGGCAGGCAGAATGATGTTGAGGTCCTACCTCAGCATGAAGAAGGGGATCATTAGTATCCACAGAGAGTTTATTGTGCGATTAGTTGCCTCGGTTAACCAGCTGTCTTCTCGATGGGATTTTACGTAACCAGGATGAGCATATGCAACTTCTAACACTGCAGGATGCATGATGACATGGGGTGGCTGATGACTGGCATGGGTGATTCCCTATATGATTCCCCTATGGAACGTATTGCCCTATATGAT
This sequence comes from Helianthus tuberosus, assembly GCA_030545235.1. NCBI lineage: Eukaryota > Viridiplantae > Streptophyta > Magnoliopsida > Asterales > Asteraceae > Helianthus > Helianthus tuberosus. The sequence goes on along the minus strand of CM060393.1, from coordinate 172,632,525 downwards.
TCCTCTGGTCCCCTAATCATTGGTCGGAAAACTTTTACTTCAAGTACACTATAGGAAGCATATAGCTCAATACGCCTAGACCAAGAGGAACCGTATTGCCATATATGATTCCCACCAATTTTTACACAGACGCGGAGTTGGTTCAGGACCCGTTAGTTCGTTACTTGCATCGTTGCTTTAGCACAGGCGTCGCGGCCCATGGCAAGAGTTGCGAGCATGTAACGAAGGTCAATCTTTTCTATCTCTATTGTTTATTTACTGGTCGTACGTGCGCCCTCCATCTTTGCCTGGTGGATTATTTTGTCACACATTGGAAAAAGCAGTGTCATGGTAGTGTATATGGAGGATCGTTTATCGGCCAGATAGCCCAAAGTGTTGGTCGGTACTTTGGTCAGGAGATAACACCCCACGGTCGCCAGATGGACCAGATGCATGATGACATGGGGTGGGTGATGACTGGCATGGGTGAAATGTATAAGTATATTGGTATACGGTTCCACCACATCCACCACCATGAGTTTATCCAGACCAGGGCCCGTTCTTTACGCAGCAGCCTGTCCCGTCCCTGCCATCTTTTACCCAACCCATCCCGTACATGCAGGTATGTTATCTTATTTTTATTTCATTTATTTATTTGTCTACGAGCAATTTAATGTTATGTAATGGGTATTTTGTTTAAATTTGTTAGTGCATATGCCTGTAGCTTCCGTCTGCATCGAGTCTTATTTTGTGCTGTGTATGTAATTTTGTTTATATGTACGTACTTGTATGTATATGTGTGTAAAGACAACTCAGGGAACGGTGCGATAATGTAAAAGTGAAGTCCGACGGTTGACAGATGTCATCCGATCGGGTGGCCATCCGATCGGGCCACCATCCGTCCGGGTCTCACTTAAAGCTTCCCTGAGTTTGCCTATAAATAGCAAGCTAGGACTTGTCATTTAGAACCTTTTGTTGACTTTGATAGCAAAGCTCTGCTAGTCTGAACTTCTACCAGAACAGTTGTACTTTCACATCTTCTAATAGAATTTAGACAGATTAAACGTTGAATTTGTCGTTGTTGATTCCGTGACACTATCAAGGGATTCCGCACCTTGATTCTGATTGATCCAGCCACGTTCCAACCGAACAGATCCTGATCAAACGGCCTAACAAGTGGTATCAGAGCCACAAGAGGTTGAATCGAAGACGACAACTGCAATTTCACTGGAATTCAGCGATTCTTTGCCGATTTCAGTCAAATTTCACCGGAAATTTGACCAATCTCTCATCTTCTACCTCATTTCTTGCTGTGTTTACATTTTTACATCTTAAAACAAGAAAAACTCAAAATTGAACAGGAACTCACGGACAAAATTGACTAAAAATCATATCATTCGAATTGGAATTGTACAAAGATCAATCCTTCAAATTTACATTGAAGAATTCGAACTAAAACTGAATCAAATCAATCAAAAACCATGTCAAGTTCTTCGTTCGTTATGACGTCATCCACCCGATCGGATCACCATCCGATTGGTGAAGTGTTGAAGGTTAAAATTCTCTAGAAGCTTGTGTCTCTCGTCTGAACGAGCACCCGATCGGATCACCATCTGATCGGATAGTCATCCGACGCTTGCTTTCTGATAACTATACTTGGTTGTTTCACCCGGTCGGATCAACACCCGACCGGATCACCACTCGACAGAATCACCATCCGATCCAAGTGCATTTGTTTGAAATTTTTGAAACTTGTGAAAATTTGTGTAAGTGTTTGAATATCTTTTAGGTACTTAAAAATGGCAGACGAATTCCTGAATCCGTTCAGCGATGTATTTGCATTCAACACCGGAGAAACATCAACAAATACTTCCAACACTAATCCAAATCCGAAGAAGGCGATTGCTGATTCACTTAGTGTAGACAACGCCTATGGTACTTACAACAAGCCGCCGAAGCTCATGGCAATAGAAGACTACAACAGATGGTCTAGCAGATTTGAAGATTGGTTGAAAGCGTTTGCTTATCAAAGCTGGAAGTGTTTGAAGAACGGTTTTGATCTTGGAAGAAAAGATTATGAAAATTAGAATGATGGTGAATAAGAAACATTTGTAGCTGAGCAAAAATGTATAGCTTTGTTGCATTAATCTGTTAGAGATGATATTATTTCGTTGATTAGTTACGAAAATGTGAAAGATTTGTGGGCTAAGTTAGAGAAAAAATGTATTGGAGGAGCAGATATCGTTAAAACCAAGAAACGTCTGCTGAAGAAAGAGTTTGATCTGTTTGCGTGCATGAAGAATGAGAATGTGTTGAAAATGGTTGAGCGGTTCTGTCATCTAAGGATAGAACTTGCAAGACACGGTATCACTGTGACTGAAGAAGAGATGGTCAAGAAACTGTTTGAATCCTTACCTAAAGAAAAGGATTGGCAGTATTATGGGTTAGTACTGAAGAACACCATGAAAATGTCCGACATGACGGTTGACTAGCTGATTGAAAGGTTTGAGAGCCATGAGCTAGAAATTAAGAAGATGAACAAAGTCAACAACACCCCGTATCAACAAAATGTTGATCTCTACTACAGGGGTAGCATGATTCCGAAAACTACTTCCCCAAAGACTGCATTTTCAGCTGAGAGTTCGAACACCGTCACTCAAGAAAGACAAAGCAGCAGTTTTGCACCGAGTAGTGGTTTTCACGGAGGTTCTTCTTCATCCGCTTCAAGCCAGCAACAACAAACAGTTCCTAAAAACGTGTTTCAGTGTAACATTGCAGTGAACCTGAACAATGCTCAGAACTTTAATGAAGAAACTGCAAAACAACAAATGGTGTTTCTCGCTTCGATTTTGGAATCATATGAAAGCCTAGTCGCTGGGAAAATCGGAAATACGAATCTGAAAAAGGAAGATTATGATCAAATTGACCCCGAAGAGATGGAATTAATTGACATACGCTGGTGCATGGCTAGTGTAATCTGGAGAGCGCAAAGGTTTGTGAGGATAACGGGAAGAAATTTGATTGGTGGGCCTTCAACGAAGCTGGGATTTGATAAGTCAAAGGTGACCTGCTTTAAGTGCAAACAGAAGGGGCACTTCAAAAGGGAATGCAGGAACGTAGCATCAGATGAAACAACAAATCCGTTTCATGACGACTACTATAAAAAGGATGTTTATCATCGCAATCGGGAAGAGCCACCAAGAATGAAACAAATCGAAGAGACTCCTAAGGAGAAGTCGAGAGCCTTAGCAGTAATTCATGATGACAAAGGCTTCGACTGGAGTGAGTTTTTACCAGAAGATGATGCTGTAGGCTATGCTTTCATGGCAAACGTCGAACCGTACAAAGACACACGAACTGAAGAGCAGAAATACATTTCTAGAAAGTTGATAGCTCAAACCATGAAGGATAGAAACTATCGAGCCTGGAAAGAAGCCAAAAAGGCTAACAGATGGGATCCTGACCATGAGTGCTATTTGGACCCAAAAGGCAACACAATTGCTGAACCAGGAACACTTATAACTGAAAGTCTCATTGAAACGATAAAGCAAGAGGATGAACAGAGAGAGAGATGCTGCAAAGAAAGCAGAAGAGGAGGAGCTAAAGTCCAGAAAAGTTGACGATGGGATAATCGACACAACAAAAGAAGTAACCGCTGGGAACCTGACAAAGATGGCAGATAAGGTGCTTGCAGCAAAAGTACTAGAGGTAGATCCCAAATCTGCGTCTGACTCAACAAACAAGGTCATTTGTGGTGGTTCAAATGAATCAGGTAAGACTGTTGGGGTTAAAATAGAAAGTCATAGCAAAAATTGCACGAAACAATGCAAAGTTTGCAGCACAAATGCGTATCTCACAGTCAAAAAGACTGAAGAACTGGTTGAGAAAGTTAAAGCAACTGAAGAAGGTTTTTTAAATCGAGACAAACTTCTTAGAGCTTCAAAAGAGAGAATAAAGGAATTAACTAAGAAGATTGAAAAAGATAAAACTGACATAGAACGATTTAAGAAAGAAAATGAAAAGTTAATTCATGAAAACCGGCAAATTTTTGAAAATTTTGAAAAGTTAAAAAGAACTGTTAAAGATTCTGATGAGCGAAATCCAAAAACTTCAAAAGAGAATTTTCATATGTCTGGAGTGCTTCAGGCAAAAGAAAGACAAATCAACCAGCACTTGGATGAGATCGCAAGTCTTAAGCTTCAATTTCAGGAAGCTAAGATTGAAAATGAAAGAATCACATTGAAATTGAACAGTTACAGCTTCGCGAGCTTTGTTCTTCAACACATAGTTCCCAAACCCATTGGGAAGAACAAAGCTGGTGAAGATGTATACTCGGATGGAACAGGGGTGGGTTATCATCAAGTTCCACCGCCTATGTTAAACAATTTTTCAAAGAAGCAGTCCGGGTTGGATAAAATTTCTGAAACGAATGAAAAATAAGATGTTGAGAAGCTTCCAGAAACAATCGATGTCACATTCACTTCATCATCTGATGAAGACAGTATTCACTCTGAAGTAGTAAAGAATGTGGTTGAAAATGTTTTAAAATCAGACAGTGATTCGACTGAAGATGATGAGTGTTTTCTGAATAACTATATTCCCAAATCAAAATCCCAAAACAACTCAAATGACGAACCTACTCTTGTCATGTACAAGATATCGGGTTCTGATAAGTTGTATTCGCATCTTGAATTTCCTCTTGAGAATGTGAATGTTGACAAGCTGAAACAAGTGTTCAAATTGGTTGAAATAAATGTTTCTGAAATTGAGGGTTTAAAGAAGTCAAAAAGGTTTTCGAACTTTGAAAAAGATAAATCTTACTATAAGAAACCTGTTGCACCACCACGTTTTAATAACAACAATCAAAAGAGATGGTCGGGTGGTTATCAGGGTGGTAAGAACAGTCAAAGAAGGAATTTTCAAAACAAAAGGTTTGTCGAAAAGAAAGTGTTTGTGAAAAGCTCAAGTTCACACACCGAGCAAGAATCTGATTTTTTTTCAAAATCAAATGAAGAATTTTTTGAAAAGAAGGTCTCACAGCCTCAGACGGAAGGCACAAGTCGGGAAGTTGACACCCACACATGCTTCAAATGCAGTGAAGTTGGACACATGGCACGAAAGTGCACCAACTCGAAGCCTAAGTCCGTGGTTGTCAAGAATCCAAGAAAGAAGAACGATGTCAACGGAAAAGCTCCAATGTTTGTTGTGAAGAAGATTTTGAAAAATAAAAACATCAAAGTCAAAACTGAAACTGTAAAACAACCGGTAAAGAAAACTGATAAATTTTACAAAAGGGTTACTTCTCCACAACAAACTTGGAAGCCAAAATCTGAGGTTAAGACATCGAGTGTTCCAAAACCAAAGGTTTCTGTTACTGAAAAACAATCATCTTCAACCAAACCGGTTAAGATGAATGTTCCTTTGGAATATTACCAGAAGTTGGAAAAACATACTTCGATTCCACCAGGGAAGAAGTATGTTCCTAAGAAAAACCAACCATCTGGTCAACCTCAAAAAGATGAATTTTTCTTATACAAAGATGTTGAAGTTGGGACTGAAGAGAGCTTGAAAATGAATGACAAGAATTTCCCGCCATTCTACACCACAACAACTCGCATTGATGTCAAGCTACCCGAGTCAAAGGAGGCTTGGGTCGCTTCAGTTTCTAACTAAACGTTTGTAAAATGTGCAGGAGCTCCCCGAGGTCTATTTCAAGGTGGATCATGGACAGTGGAGCATCCCGGCACATGACGGGGTGAAAGACCCTGTTATACGATGTTAGAGGGTTTAACGGTGGATATGTCGGTTTTGCTGACAATCAAGGAGGACGTATCATTGGTGAAGGAACGTTATCAAATGGTGTTATCACGTTTGAAAGAGTCAATTACATAACCGATCTGGAGAATAATCTTCTTAGCATTTTTCAAATATGTGACCGTATGTATTCAACACATTTCACTGACAAGGAATGTCTGATCTTGAAGCCGGTATTTGTCATCCCTGAGGAGTGGATCATCATGAGAGCACCACGAGTTAATGATCTGTACGTGTTGGATATGAGCATTGCTACGACTACCACGGGTCAAACTCATTGCTTCATGTCAAAAGCCACTGAAAAGGAATCTCAGCTGTGGCACCGGAAAATGGGACATTCACCTATGCAAGATGAACCACCTGGTGCATAATGATTTAGTAAAAGGTGTTCACTTGAAGAGTTTTCATCTTGAGGGGGAGTGTATCAGTTGTATAAAGGGGAAACAACAGAAGAAATCTCATCCTGGTAAAAAGATGAACTCAGTCTCAAGGCCGCTAGAGAGACTTCACATGGATCTCTTTGGTCCTAAGAATGTCAAAAGTATTACGGGTGATCTTTATTGCCTTGTAGTCACTGATGACTATTCGAGATTCTCGTGGGTATCGTTCCTGAAGTCAAAAGATGAGACATTTGAGAGTTTGCTGAGGTTATTTAGAAAGATAGAGAATTTGTACCGAGCCCGCATATGAAGGCTAAGAAGTGACAACGGTACGGAATTCAAAAACAACAGAATGGAGGAGTTCTGTGATTGATGAGGTATTTTGCAAGAATTCAGCGCACCATATACTCCGCAACAGAATGGAGTCGCAGAAAGAAGGAATAGAATGCTTATCGAAACGGCGAGAACGATGCTTGCTGATTCAAAATTACCGATTAATTTCTGGGCAGAAGCAGTATCAGCCGCTTGCTATACACTCAACAGGGTACTTACTATGAAAAAGCACAACAAAACATGTTTCGAGTTGATCAACAATCGCAAGCCTAATCTCGAGTATTTAGAGCCGTTCGGGTCTCCCTGCACTGTTCTAGATCCCGATGGCAAATTTGGTTCAAAGAGTATTGAAGGTATTTTTGTGGGATACGCTAGTCCACTAAAAAGAGTCTTTTTTCCAAGTTTCAAAAAGATCATCGAAGCACAACATGTTGACTGTCAAGGCTACACAATGCCTCCACAGAAGCCCGCGGACTCATGGCAATTCAACTACGATACCTTATGGGATTCATTCGAGTTAGAAGAAGAGCCAGAGTTCTTTGATGATTTGTATATTTTCCGAGAATATGAAGCATCTCAGGGAAGATTTCTAGAAAGTTCTTCTAAACGTCAACAACAGACTCAGCAAGAAATGAGGTAGAAGATGAGAAATTGGTCAAATTTTCGATGAAATTTGACTGAAATCGGCAAAGAATCGCTGAAATTCCGGTGAAATTGCAGTTGTCGTCTTCGATTCAACCTCCTGTGGCTCTGATACCACTTATGCTGGAGAGAATGATGAAGCCTAGAATAATGAAATTGCAGCTTCATCATTATTGGAAGTTTGTCGTATTTTTAGTTGTTTTGGTATTTAGGGGGAGGTAGATAATATTTTCTGAAAATACAAAAACAATAAAAAATCCAAAAATCCAAAAACATGAGATACTTTCAAAATCCAAACACAAAAGAAAATACAAAAAGAGTTTGTGTAAAAAGAGGAAATGATAGTACATCAGCTAGACATTTACGGTATGCTAAAGATATGTAATGTTTAAAAGGTGTTAAGCAGTCTCGCTGATGATATGCCTATAGGTTTTTACACATTTAGTAGACTAATTCGGGATATAAACATAAAATCATTTCTTGCTTATTACGTGGGGAACATCACTCGGATATATAGGTAACCCCTGAAATCTTGTTTGAAGGGCTTTCTATTTCTTACATACTAGGTCTATGTGCATGATTATATCTGGGGTATTATACCAGGACTTCTGATTTTGCGGAATCAATAGTCTAGTCCTCATATAATACTCTGCACTGCTTTAATTTTAAAGCCTACCCTCAGCATAAAAAATGATGAAACATTGAAAAATGCTAATCATGTGCTGTTGAAGAAAAGATCCCCAAAAGGGACACACCGAAAGTCGAGCCATCATATCTCTGTTTGAACGGAAGTTCTAACCTGAGCTCTCATGGCCTCGCATTACCCGTTACAGATATCATTATTGTACATTCACCTGTAAGACTGAATATAGGAGTCTGAATACGAGAGTATATTCTGAGGTTGGACACGCGTATAAGTTAAACTCTTAAAACACTAATTCGTATCCTGAATAAGTTGAAATTTGTGTAAGAATTTAAAAGGAACAGCATATCGGCAATCTAAGTGAATTGTTTAATACTTAGTGTGTAATAAAGCTCAACGGTACATGTAACTTGTCAAGCAGCTGATATGATCCTCTGACACGCTCACCATAAAATTATGTTTGTAAATAGTTTCATTTACTGCTTAACTGTTATAGTATTTCATTTCATTTCAGTGTTTAGCATTCAAAACCCAAAATATTTCATAGTGTTTCAGTTTTAAACTTTCTTAAAATCCCAAAAAGATTTTATATTTCTGCTTTAGTTTCTCGACAAACGAAGGTAGAAAGCTGATCTTCAGTCTCACAGTCATGAAGCAAAGCAGGAAGTTTCTGAACTGGTCGACAGGGTTGGGAGCTTATCTTGAAAAATCTTGGATATTTCAAAGTCAAAGCAAGTTCATTAACTTGACACATATAAATTTTCATGAAAAATGAGTTTGAAAAGTTGAACAAAATGTCAGTTTGTTTCGTTTCGGGTCAACCAAGGTCATTAACTTGGACTTGGTAGACAAATTAAGTGCCTAGGGTCATTTACTTGAACCTAGATACTTAAGTGGATTTATAAAACTGAACAAATCTGATAAAACGGGAAAAGTCAAAAGATCAAAATTCCAAAGTCAAAAGAGAAGTGTTTGGATCGGGCGACAATCTGACCGGATGGCAATCCGATCGGATGGCCATCCGACACCTGGTCATTCTCTATAAATAGATGGTCAATATTTCAGTCAAAACTTTACTCGTTCGAGCGACCATCCGATACTCTCAAACACTCTCACTTTTTCTGATCTTGATTCTACACTTTTGCTTTCCACAATTCATTGGTTTGTTGGCACACTCAACTCTCACAATGGGAAAGGTAAGATTTCAAACTTTAAGTGTTAAATTTGATGTTTTTTATGTAAGTTCTTGAGTCGGCGACTGTTCGGACCAAACTTCTTAGATCTAGGCAATTTTAGAATGTTTTGATAGAATTCAAGCATAGGGTTTTGTTCATGGGCCTTAGATCTATAGGTTTACCGTCTCAATTTGTGCCATAACATGTTAAAATCTAATGAATTGAAGATTAGGATTGTCGGTATTCGGTGCACTAAAAGTGAAATTAATCTCAGATTAGGCCGAATTAGAACAAAATGAACATAGGGTTTTGATCGCCTTAGAATTCTCTACGTAGATCTATGTTTAATTTGGTTGAAAACTTAGAAAATTTTTGTTGTTCAAGTTTTATTCAAATTGTTCTTCAACTGTTCTTGGTTTGAGTGGCAACTCGATCGGATGGCAATCCGATCGGATGGCCATCCGATCCACTGCAACTATATGTTTAAAATTTCTAAGTGTTTGTTCCATTGAATTATGTGCTTTAACTGTTTGGAATAGTACCTTGGAATTTGTGCATTATTTTGTTAAAGTATTGTTTGGAAAGTTTGGCAACTCGATCGGATGGCAATCCGATCGGATGATGCCTTGAAATTTGTGCCATACTTAATTATCATTGTTCGAGTGGCAATCCGATTGGGTTGCAAATCCGATCGGACAGCCCATCCGATCCTCTTCACAAAATGACAAAATTGTTCAAATGCTTTCTGACTTATCACAAGGATCGAGTGACAATCCGATCGGATGGCCATCCCATCCATATGCACATGAGTTGATTACTTGTTCTTTAATGTAAATGGTTCACCCAATCGGATGGCAATCCGATCGGATCACCATCCGATCCTCAGTATTACATATAGTGAGATTTCAAGTGTTAGAAATTTTTTTTTTTTTTGAAATTTTCAAATTCTTCATACTTGTCACTTTATGTCTCGAACTTTGTGCAAATGTTGATGATGTGTTTTTATTGCAGCCAAAAGGATCTGATTGGGACAAATCTCATAACATCTATTGTCTGCTAGATGCACATTACACCGATATAACTCCGTTCAAAGACATAGCAGAGTTTTTGAGAACGAGCAAGATTCATAAAGCCTTGACTGATAGAACCATAGTATATGAATCTCATGTTAGGAGATTCTGGAGCTCGGTGAGATATGAGGAGAAAGAGAAGATGATTTATTCTGCAGTTAGAAAGAAGGATGAGAATGGTTAGGATGCAGATTTAGAAATTAAGTTTGATGTTGGTGATTTGAGGAGAGTTTTGAACTTAGGAGATTCTGACAATGATTCGATCATTATTCCAGAACGACTGTGCAAGGGAATGTGGTGTAGAATGGGGTTAACAGGTCACTTGAACGGGAAAATGCTTAAGACTATGTTCAGTAAACCTTATAAGTTCATGATCCACTTTGTAATACATGCTTTATCTCATAGGAAGGGAGCCTACGACGAAACTTCTGATTATATCATGAACATTATCACTTGGCTGGTGCTGAATAGACCATACAATGCATCGCAAGTGTTATTTGATCATATGGTAGAGAACATTAAGGGTGATAAGTACATCATGTACCCTAGGTTTATCCAGATGATGATAGATGATCAATTTAAGGATATTCCGAAGGATTCTGCTGATATGTTAGGAGTACGAAACATGATGCCAGATACTATAAGCAGATTATCTAAAGGCACTGATGCAAGGGCGAAGAGAATGATCTGCAAGATTGCTAATGCAGCATATGTTGCTCCTGAAAATGATGCGTGGAGACATGATGACAGTAATTCAGATAATGAGGATGATAGATTGAGAGAGATGACTAAGAAAAAGCTCAAATATTGGTTTGTGAAGGATAGGAAAAGAAAGAGAACTCTGAAGACATCCCCTGTTGTATCTATTCCAAAAGTGTCAACACAGAAGATAGTTATTAAGGGTATAGTTGAAAGGGGGAGTTATAAGTGAAGCAAGATCATAAATTGTTATATATATGTCTAATGAACATGTTGATTCTTGTTTTGCAGGGCCTTCTGTAGAACCACAACAAAAATTGATAAATGAGCCAGTGTTAGATCCATCAGAAGTTCTTCAACAAGGAGTTGACATTCTGAAAGATTCTCTTGAAAGCTTTTTGAAAAAGAATGAGGAAGCTTCTGCTACTCAAATTTCAAGTGTTCAAACTGAAGTTGTTAAAGAGAAAGAGCCTGAGGGTGTTGCTCGTGATGATTCAAGTGATGCTGACGATGAATCAACAGAAACAGAACCAGAGATTGATATGGCAACTCTTGGTCGTGGAAAGGTTTAATTGAGGAAGAAACCTATGAAAAAGAAGAAAAAGGGATCTGATGATGAAGATTCTACTTACACTCCATCAGTTGATGAGCAAAAGAACCTGAGGATAAAAAGAAAAGCTGTTAAGACAGGTGTCATTCCAAGGAATGTGAGAGCAAAGAAAGGTGGTGCTACATTGCCTGAAAGTCAAAGTGGAAAGAGTGAGAAGCACATGACATCTTCAAAGGGTCCTGAAGCTGTAAAAGTTCAAAGTGTTGAAGTTCCTAAAGAGCCAGAGGTGGAAAGTGTTGAAAAGCCTGAAGTTGAGGGTCCAAAGAATGTTGGTGATGATGATTATGTTGAAGTTAGGGTATCTACACCTCCACCACCACCACCTCCAAAAGATCAACGTATTCCAGAAAGCGGTGAATCTTCACGGCCCAAGAATACAGTTCTTCCTGATATGTTTGAAGGTTTTCCTAACATTCGAAGTGAACTCAAAGATGATTTTGTACTTGGTGATGAATTTGATATGTTTCATGAAGAATCTGTCAAAGATTTAAAGAAGAAAATAAGTTTTCTGGAGAAAGAGAAAGAGAAAGCAGAAGCTGATCGTGATGAGCTGAAGAAACAACTTGAAAAGATAATGAAAGAGAATGAAGAGATAAAGACTGTCATGATCAAACAGGCGAAGAAGTTAAAGACTATGGAAGGTGATGTTGAAGACAATGCAAAGCTTTTTGATGTTCCACAATCAGAAATTTCAGAACTGCATGTGCAGAATGTGAAGTTGAATGATATAAACAAGACACTAAATCAGCAAATAACTGAACTTCATGAAGCGTTGGCTAATGAATTCAAGGCAATGAAGTTAGAAATGGAAGCAATGAAGGCTGACAAAGCAATGAAGGATGAACAACTCTCAATGTTATATACTGTGGTGGAAAGTCATTTGGGGATCGACGTTCATTCTATATACAACAACATTGAAATCAAAAGAGCCGAAGAGCGAAGGTTTGCTAGAGAAAGAGAGTTGGCTGAAGAAGCAACTCAGAAGAAGAAAGGATTAGTTGTTGATACAGAAGAAATCCTTGGTTTGTCAAGTCAAGTTGACGTTGAGATGGATGATATTGAAGTAGATCCTAAGGGATTTATGCTTGTTGGTGAGTCTTCTCGTATATCTTACAACTATGAAGACATTATTCGGCTTGTTAAAGTTGAACAAAGAAAAAGGAAGACGAAAGATCCAGAGGTGTTATTGTTAAGATGGAAGGAAGAGGAGAAGGTAGTAGTAGAGGAAGAGAAAGAAGAGGAAGATGATGAAGAGATGGATTACTGGATGGATCAAATTGAAAACTACGATCCTTTGAATGACAAAGACGATGATGAAGATCAAGGCTCGTCTGGGTTACTAACTGTGAATCCCTCAGTTCAACAGAATATTGATGATCTTATAAATGATGAAATCAATGAACAAGAGGAGGATCAACATCAAGAGTCTTCATCAGGAAAACAACATGCTGACCAAGTATTCCTCACACAACCAACTGTTATATACTTAGATGCTCCAGTTAAGGGAGAGTTAGAGGTGCCTAGGTCCAGAGCAGAAATGTTAGAAGAGTTGGGGTTAGACGATGGCAGATTTAAGTTTGATATAGAAGATGAGATACCTTCGTCGCCCGAAAGAGAATATGAGTTTAAATATGCTCAGGAAGCTGATAAGTATAATGATGTGATTGTTGAAGAAGCATCTGATTCGTCTGATGAAGAAACGGATTTTCATTATGCTGGTGTTGATGAAACGTTTCCTTCACTTGCTGAAATGTTTAAAGATCAGAATGAAGATGAAGTCAGAAGGAAGATTGTGGAGAAGATTACAACTGAAGGTGTTCCAAGAACTATTCCGAGAGAGAATCTGGTTGAAGAGAGGAAGAAGTGGTACAAAGTAATGCCCAAGGAAAGAAAGTTTATAAGGCCTCTTCAGTACTTCACGCATGATGCTAATATTTCATGGGGAGATATATTTTCTTGGGGCTATCTGGAAGATCTGCAAGTGTATGCTATTAGACGGGAGCAAGAGGTACAGTATTTTGAGTTCTTATCAGATATAAAGACCCTCCCGTGGTGGGATGTTGATGAATTAGTCCAAACAAAGAACATCAAGCAGTTTTATTATGGTTTGGATGTGAAACAGCACGACCAACACTTGTGGGATTATGTAAAGCAACAAGCAAAGGCAAGATATCCAGATTGGAAGCCTCAGTATCCAAAGCAGATTGTTACTATCTTGGAGAATGGTGAAAAAGATATTACTTTGGATGTCAAGCCGCCGAGCTGTTTAAAGAATATGCCGCTACATGCAATGGAACAAGATTTTTATGAAGATTTTCAAGGATGGTTATATAATGAAAGCACAGCGGAAGCAGTGATCTCTTTATTTGACAAGTCCACTGGTATGTTAAGAAGGATAAGTGTGTTGGATCCTATGTGGCTTGTGAACTGTTCGAAGAAGGATATAGATTGTTTGTTTTACAACAAGATTGTGTATGAGAAGCGTGATAAAGTCAAGCGATGCAGTATCAGAAGATAGTGGATGTGTGCTTTGCTAAAGACACCAACTCCGACAGGTATTGGAAGTCTAATTGGAGAGATTTGGAGATTGATGAATTCTTGAAGAAGTACAAGCGCGAACATAGATTCAAGGCTATTGATGAAAAAGCTACAAGGCTTGGAAGGTATAAACTCATGAGACCACCTCCAACTGACCAGACACCGATCGAGAAGGAAGAAAACAAGATTCCACATTGGGATAGAAAGCGCGATGGTGATCCTGAATACCGAAAGTGGTGGAATGATGTTGGAAGGCCACTCAGAAGGAAAATGCTTGAAGAGAAGGCATAACAGAGAAGGCAAAGAGCTAAGGAAAGAAGACGCAGCAGGAAAGATTGAAGACTATGCAGGAAGGAACTACAGCTACATCTAAGGGGGAGTCTATTAGTGCATATGTTTGTAGCTTCCGTCTGCATCGAGTCTTATTTTTTGTTGTGTATGTAATTATGTTTATATGTATGCACTTGTATGTATATGTGTGTAAAGACAACTCAGGGAACGGTGCGATAATGTAAAAGTGAAGTCCGACGGTTGACAGATGTCATCCGATCGGGTGGCCATCCGATCGGGCCACCATCCGTTCGGGTCTCACTTAAAGCTTCCCTGAGTTTGCCTATAAATAGCAAGCTAGGACTTGTCTTTTAGAACCTTTTGCTAACTTTGATAGCGGAGCTTTGCCAGTCTGAACTTCTACCGGAACAGTTGTACTTTCACATCTTCTAATAGAATTCAGACGGATTAAACGTTGAATTTGTCGTTGTTGAATCTGTGACACTATCAAGGGATTCCGCACCTTGATTCTGATCGATCCAGCCACGTTCCAACTGAACAGATCCTGATCAAACTGCCTAACAAAATTCTTATAGGCTTACGGCACGTCCTATACTCAGCCCGACCTTTCTATGCCACATTTTCCTCAGTCCGGTCAGACCATGCCGCTCTTTCGTCTGTCCAACCTTTCCATGCAGGTATGTTTTTTTGTTTTTATTTCATTACCTATGAACAATTTTAATGTTATGTAACGAGTATTTTGTTTAAATTTTTTATAGGCTCCAGGCACGTTCTATACGCGACATAGTGCGTCACCCTCTACTAGGCGTGGCCCAAACTTTATGGAGGAGGAGCTCGCTGAGTCTGACGAGGATTGATAACGATAGTGGTTTATATTGTTATTATATGATGCAGTATTGTACGAACAATTCAATTTAGTTTTAAGTATTTGTAATATTTGTTTAATTTGGATATGTTGAACGTGCGTTTCCGGATCGATTTCCTAATCCTGATGATTGCAAATATCATGTATCACGTGCGGAATCTGTGTACGTGAGTGGATCAAACACAAGAATGTAAATATAATCTTGATTCTATTGATAACCTGAAAGTTACAAGCACCTTGAATCAAGTCTCTCACAAGTTCTCTCTCAAGTGAGCTAAGAGTTGCAAAAGTTATCAAATGAACCAAGACTCTCCTATTTATAGGGAAAGGCTAACTAGGGAATATTCCCCATCCGTCCGAGTGGAAGATTCCCATCCGTCTGAATGGAAGATTCCCCATCCGTCCGAATGGACTCTCATTTGTCCGAATGGACTTTAAACCTATATTTAACATATCCAAACCTTGTCTTGATCATTTCTCAGCTACGATATGTGATTGACGGAAGCGATAGACATATGCACTCACAGACTCCCCCTTGGATATTGTTGCATTCAATCTCATAGCTTTCTGACTTCTCTCTCTCTGAGTCTTCTAGAAGCTTTAACATCTTCATCACCACAGACTCCCTCTTGCTTTAACAAGTTCCTCATGAATCTGCTTCCTGCTTCAACAGCTCCCTCTTTCAGTAGACTCTCTCTCCAGACTCCCCCTTTATTTAAGCTTTCGTGCTTTTTAGGATCGACACATGGCTCTTCGATTGATAGCTCCCCCTTGCTTTAAGCTTCTCTTCAAACTCCCCCTTAGTCTCAACTATCGGGATCGTAATCTAATTCAATATCTGAAAATCTAACAATTTGAACCACTTATAAAGATATTTGACAATTTAGATCCAAGATTGTGAACCTAGCTCTAAACACAAATACTTAACAGTGAAAGCTTTTAGGTCACCCAGAATTGGTAACCTGGCTCTAAGCATAGATGTATGACATTTAAAGCTTATTATATCACAGTATCGAAACCTGGTACTATGAAAACCATTTGACAGTTTTAATAACTCTAGGATTTCATACTGGCTCTCTCCCTATCAAATAACTTTATATCTGACTGTTAAGCATCCAAAACTCTTTTGTAACTGATAGGGTTTTTTAAAGATTATCTACCAAGTCCAAATTAATGACCTTGGAGATTTCACAAACTGTTTTTTTAATTTTTCAATTTAAAAACCTCAAGTTTCAAATTAATGAAATTGTTTATTTTCAGAAACATGTTCAGCATACTTAGACTTTGAAGCTTAGCCTTCAAACATCGGTTGTCGAAAATAAAGCAGAAACAAAATCTTTTTTGTATTTTTCAAAGTTTATGCTAAAACACTTCGAAAATCTTTTTGTAATTTTTCTTTAATGAAATGCAGTAAACAAATATTTACAGACAATATTTTTGTTTGAGTTCGTGTCAGAGAATCGTGTCAGTTTATGACAAATCACTAGCACCGTTGACCATTTTAAGACTTTAAGTTTTAAACGATTCACTTAGATTGTGAGTATACTGATCCACTTAAATTTTTACACAAACTTCAATTGATTTCATGATACGAGATTTAGTGTTTTAAGCACTTAACTTATTCGCATGTCCCACCTCATAATATACTCCTGGATCAAGATTCCCTAGATTCAGTCTTACAGGTGAATATACCTAAATGATATCTGTACTCTGGGTTAGTGCGAGACCTTGTGAGCTCAGGTATGAACTACCATTCAGTCAAAGAGATGAAGGCTCGACTTTAAGGGTGTGTCCCACTTAGGGATCTTCTTTACAACTACACTTGATATATATATATATATATATCTTTCGATATTTTTCAATTTTTATGCAGAGGGAAAGCTTTTAAAGCACGCAAAGTATTATACGAGGTCTAGGCCATTGCTGACGCAAAATCAGAAGACCAAGGATAATACCCCAGATATCAACAAGTATAAAGACCAAGTATCTCAGAATCAGGCAACCTCTCAAATGAAATTTCGGAGTACTAAGTCCATATATCCGAGAGATGTTCCCCACGAGATAAGTAAGCTATTGATATTTAGTTTTATAACTCGAAATCAATTTACAAAGTGTGTAAAAACCTACTGGCGATTTTTTATTTTTGTAACCAGGTTTGTTATAAAAAGTTTTCTTGCTCGCTTTTCCGGCATATTTTGCAATTTCAGTTTTCTCGATTTCTACCAGTTTGAACACTTTGTCGATCTTATCCTGAATCACATTTTGAATCGGAAACTCAACATCTTAGAATAATTTATCCAATCCAATCATGGTATATGCCAATCCCATTGGATCATCATTCGGACTTTTCTCAGATTTTGAATTTTTCAAATAGTTTTTGTGAAAACTTTCTTCATCTTCATCTTATGAATTGGACTTACCATTTTTGGTAGAATCATTTCTCGAAACGTTTTCAACTACCTTACTTACCACCTCTGAATCACCAGCATCATCAGATTTGGTGTAAGTCACATCAATGTTTTCAGGTAATTGGTCAACCATGTTCAGACTTTTGCCACCTCTTCATCATCATAGAACGTGTAATTATTCTCCAACGGTGGTGGCACCTGATGATATTCTGAACCAATACCCTTTTTGTTCTTTTCAGAATCTTTATCATCTGGTGTGATGTAGAAAATACGTTTGAAAATGTACGAAGAAGAATGATTGTAACAACACTCAAAAACACATTATAAGAAACCCTAGTTGAGACCCAAAACGTGTACGACGCTAACCAAAACGAAAATCAGGATTTAGGGTTTGGGGGGGTCATAGGGAGTACCCCTAAACCTTCCACGACATGCGAAAGGTACTAAAATGTGTCAAAACCAGACGTTGTCGACACCACAGGGCTAGAAACACAACAAGGCAGGCCTATGAATATAGACCTCCCAAGCGATACGCGGAAGGATCCATGGATCAAGTCGCAACACGCGGGAGAGTCTAATTTTGGGTATAAATTACCTGGCCTGGGACTTGAATTCCTGCACATATCGATCGAAAATCGAAATTTCTGTTTCTCTAATCTCCGTTTATGTCATAATATTGCCTCCCTAATTTGCAAAACTCTACCCCTTTGTAAGTATTATAACCCTCGGTAACGTATTAGTTACTCTGCCCGATTGATCTAGGGCTCCGTAACGCATGTCAAGGCTCTGCCTGACTCAGTCGTTGGAGTTCTGTCTCGGGGGAAGGTATAGCTAATGTAAATTGGGGTATCTTACTAACACGTGTGAATTGTTTAATTTTAATAGATTATAACCAGGAAGTCACCAGAAAGCCGTAGTATTACCTAAAATTAGCAAAGTGAGTACATCTGCTTTTTATGAGTCCAAGTGTTTTACCAAAACCTTAATTTTTTTAAATTAAATTTAAGAGTGATTGAGTATTTGTGATTCTACAATTACTATCGGTATGTTGGGGTTTTGTATACATTACTTGTTACTACACTGTGAGTAGTAGCATGACCACAAGTCAGGATTGACAGTAGCGTGGGTGGTAATTAAGTAGATATAAAAAAATGTAATTGCGGATGCCCTCAATACTGTAAATTGATAAAAGCTTTTTTTAATTAAAATGGGATACACTCGCCAGTATTTCATGCTGATAAAACTTTTTAAAACGCGTTTCAGGTAACAAAATGTGAAAGCCGAACATAAGCCAGCTGGAAAGCACTGAAGGCTTGGAAAGTGGCTATAAAAGTTACCGAAAACAAGAAAGAAGTTTTATTTCAATAAACTAGGGTTTATCCCTATACACATATTATAAATGGAAACTTGGGTTTTTCCCATGTATTTATTATTTATAAAAGTGTGGTATTTTACTCTGATAAACTATTTCCTAACTACGGTCCTGATGTAAATTTCCGCTGCCAAATTAATAAACACCGATACCACCGGCTCTGAGTAGCTCGCGACCGCCCGCCTCCTGGGAAGGGGTCAGGGGTTGCGACAGAAGGTGGTATCAGAGCTACAGCCACTAATTTCAGCCACAGAAGTGTTTTGCTGACACCAAAATTTTATCATTTACGTTAGGAAATAATCTACGTGATTATGTGTATATTTGTATATTATTGTTTTGTGTTATTTGACAAACTGTTAGTTTACAGTATGAGTGAGCAAGGTACGTCTGACGCCTACCGTCATCTAGATAGTTCTCCCAAAAGTGAAGGAACCTCGTCACAGCCTACTCCTTCGGGGTATTCTGCTGATACAGAAAAGGGGATTTTCATATTTAAGGTGCAATCCGAGGAACCATTCCCGTCGAAAAAGAGAGGATGGGGAGCACACGAGAGGAGAAAGGGAATGAGAAAGTTGCAGCAACAAAGAGCTTTAGCAGCAGCCAATAGGGAAGTCAATTCCCAGACACAAGACTTAGTTAATAAATGTTTGGCAAACTTTCATATACTAGCCACCAAACCTTGACCAAATTATCGCACCACGACCATTGCCACTATTTCCAACCCAACCAATGGAAATAGAACCTAACCCAGGAAACGAATTTCCCATACCGGCCTTTGACCCTGACGAGATACCAAGAATCCCAGCACCCAATCCTCTAGCATATGATCCATGGAATGATGACCATAGGGACTACCAGGAACTTTACCCACAGGAAGAACCAATACCAAATCCCATAGCACAATACACCAACCATAATCCTTTAGATCCATATTGGAACGCCCACCAGTATGTTCAGGAAATCTTAAACAATCCGTATCCATATGGAGAACCGTTACCTTTGTACCTTGACCCAGTACCCGCACCACGACCACCCATGAGTGACGAGAATGTGCAGGAACTCCTCACTTATGGTGAGGAATTGATAGAAGGAGGAGAGAGGATGAGAGAGATAGGAGAGAAGCTCGTGTGGAAATACGACGAGCGGGAAATGCAGTTCAGATATATATATATATATATATATATATATATATGCGGGTAGTTTGTAAAAAAATCAACTAAAATAGGTAACCTAATATCTATGGATGCATAACTAGTAGTGTGTTTATATTTCGGTTTTAGATTGTAACAAATATATATACGAAAAAGAGTAAATGTCGCAATGCTCGACGATTTTGATTAATTTGTTTGTCTGATTGTTTGCGTTAAATCTTATTCTGTGATATTAATGCCTGATAATTGTTTGTAAATCCAGATGGGCAACGAATAAAATCAGGAAAACCAGAATAATGATAATAATGGAAACGAAATAGATAACAGTGTCATTCAACACAAAGTAGCACAAGAAATCATAGATTCTATGCCATATATTATTAAGGTGCTGTTTGTTTTTGCTTAAAACATCTGCAAGGAGTCTATGTCTTCAGGCGGGCAGACATAAGACCTTGAAGACTGTTTGTTTTTTTTTTAAAGAAGATCTGAAAATTGCTTTTATTAGCTTAAAAAAAAGCCTATGTCTAACATCTTTACAAACAATCAGATCTTCAAAACCCATCTTCCTCCTCTCTATCTCTCTCCCTCTTTAAAACCTAGCACCACCACCACCTCCACCTCCCCTCCTTCCTCTCCTTGTTTCTCAACCGCACACCCATCCCCTCCTCTGGTCTGACCTCCAGCAACCGGAGATGGATCCTGGAGCCCCTCCCTTTGGTCCGATAAGCACCCCCAAACCCCCCTTATTCTTCTGCTAGCACCCACACCCCTCTCCACCCGCTCGGTGGTGGCCGACGACGGCTGTAGCCACCGGAAATGACGACATCAGAGACGGCTAAGGGCAATGGTTCTCCAAGCACCGTAGCAGCAGCAGCTCTGCTGTTGTCTTCCATTCGGATTTCAAATCCAACCGCACATTCATTGCCGGATCCTCCTCTCTAAGGTTTCAGGTATTTTGTCTTATCCTTTTCTTCTTTCTTTTCACAGATAATGTACTTCATATTTTAGTATCAGAGTTTGCTGATTGATTTCTTAAATGTGTTAATTTGAGCCTCAATTGTTTTTTTCTTTTTAATTTCATTTAAACAAGTATAGTGTGTGGATATTGAAGTTGTTATCTTTTTTCTGGACATATTCGTTTTTTTCGATGGGTTTGAGTGGTGGTGCTGGTGGTTTGGGCAGTGTAGTGGTGGTGGAGGTGGTGGTGGTTGTATTATGGTTTTTTTTATGTTATACAGACGATATCCAGTTTATAAAACAAACAGTATTATATTTTTAGCTTGCAGACCTTTAGACCACATCTTCAGTTGCAGACATAAAATCAGCTGAAATCAGACTGCAGACAGTTTTTATCTGCAAAAACAAACAGTACCTAAGTCTGTTAAAGAAGCAGAAAATAATAAAAGTGGAAGTAAACGACCACCTAGTGAACTAAGTCACAGCGTGAATAATGGACCATTACTCCAATTACCTATTCCAAAAAGAAGGAGAACCATGTCATATGGTTGTTCTTACAAAGAATTATGGTCTTGCAAACCAATAGAATTCTCTGGAAATGAAGGAGCCATTGCAGCTTTACATTGGATAGAAAAGACAGAAGCAGTTTTAAAAATAAGCAAATGTGCAGTGGAAGATAAGATTATGTTTGCTTCTAATCTTTTTAAGAATGCAGTCTTAGAATGGTGGAATACTATTCTCCAGTCTAGGGGAAGTGACAGAGTTTATAATATGGAATGGACTGACTTTAAGAACATGGTTGAAAGAAAATTTTGTCCTCCCGATGAAACGAAACAAATTGCTAATAAGTTCTTAAACCTTAGAATGACTAGAGTAGACTGCAAGGGTTACACTATCGTATTCTTCGAATATGCTAGAATAGTGCCAACCCTAGCCTCACCAGAACCAATATTAATCTCCCGTTACATCTGGGGATTAATTAGTGAAATCAAACACGTAGTCAAGGCAGCTAGACCACAAACCATAGAAGAAGCCGTAGAACTAGCCAATACCTCGACTGATGAATTAGTACGTATGCAAGAAGAAATCCAGAGAAAGAACCTAGCTCAAAAACTTACCCAGGAATTTCGCTACGGTAATTCCAACCGAGGGAAAAAGTACAGGTTCTACTTCTGCTCCTTATTGTAAGTACTGCAAGAAGAAGCATTCAGGAAGATGCTCCATATACTGCGACTTCTGCAAAAGGTCTGGACACAAGGAAGAAGACTGTTGGAAGAAACCTAGTAATGGGATATGCTTTAATTGTGGAGAAAAAGGACACATCAAACCGAACTGTCCGAAATTAGCTCCAGCAATAAACAGCAAGACAACAAAAAATGCCAGAGCACTTGTTCTGACTGTTGAAGAAGCCAAGATGATTCCGGATGTGATTGCTGGTACGTTTTAGTTAATGATATTTTTGCTAAAGTATTATTTGACTCTGGTTCAAACCAAAGTTTTATTAATATTTCTTTCTGCAAACTTCTCAATCAACCATTAACTAAACTTTAACAAGAATGTCTGGTAGAAACGACAAATGGAGAATCCATTAAGATCGCTAAAATCTTGCAAGGAGCAAGAATAGAAATTTTAAACTATAAATTTATTGCTAACCTTTACCCAATGAATCTGGTTGGATTTGATATCGTATTAGGAATGGATTGGTTAGTAGCCAACCATGCCAGTATTCTATGTGATCAAAAGTCAATACAAGTAAATTTACCAAAGGGTGATGTTGATACAACAAATACAAGACCAACGGTGGTAGCTGGACTGGCTAGGCAGAATGGTTGAAGGGTTCAACCTTGCCTAACGCAGGTCGTGGGGTCCCCCCACGTTTGCGAGACGTGGAAGGAGGTTTACTAGTTTATTGTTATTCTTTGCTATGGATCCTCCTCTGAATTGTGCTCAGATTCGGAAGTGGAAGCAAAGGGAATGTGTGTGTTGGATGTGAAAGGGAATGACTTGTGCGAGACAAGCATTCGATGTGAATGACCAGAGATTGAAGAATCAGAGCTGGTCCGGATCTCCCCTGAAGTAAATGAAGTGTCATTTTATAAGGGAAGGCATCTCCCGAAGTGGAATGGATTAGACTAGCAACCTCGCTTGCAGTGGAGGGTTTCCCCTTTTGGGGGTTGAAGGCTTTTGTTCCCCGGATAATAGCGTGCATTGTGCAGACCTGCATTGCCTTTGCGGCTGTGGGTTGGTGAAGCGATCTCCAGATGTGACTGGCTACTGTTTCCGTGTTGCTTTTTCCTTTCTCACAGCTTTTTAAGCTTTGAACCATTTAACCATTTAAGCATTTACGTAATTAGCCATTTTATTCAATCTTGGGCTACCCCCGTCATCAGCCCCCCAAGTCAGAGGTTTTTGGGAGATGAGCTCAAAGACTTCTGACTTTATACGCGTGTTTTACTGCCCAAAAGTTTCAAGGGTTCCATGCTTGAAGGCTTGAAAGGTTGAAGGCAGTTAATGTTTTGAATTTGAATTTCAAATAACTGACAATTGATGTGATTGATGTATGGCAGTTGATAGGGTGGCGGTTTTCGCAGAAGTTACTGTGTTGCCATTATTACCCCTATTGTAGACTTATATTTATTTTATGTTTCCATACTTATCCCTTTGTTTCATAATTTATTCCAAGTTTCTTCCATTCTTCTTCTCTAAGGTAAGTCCCTGTTTCTTATTCATCTTTCATTCTGCATTTTTCGCTTTCAAAAAATGGGTGCTCGTAAGGACTTAGCAAAATCTTTTTCCCGGTTAACACAAGAGGAAGTAGATTTATTTTGTATGGAATATGGTATTGATAGGAAGTTTGATCCCACTGCCCCTGCTTGTGATGTTCCCGTTGATAAACCACCTTCTGGTTCGATTGCCCTTTATTGTAGTCATTTTGAGTTCTCAAATCTTCGATATCCCTTTTCGTTTTTTGTTTTGAACTTGTTGGAGTATTATCGTGTTTCTTTTGGGCAAGTCCATCCAAAGGGGATGGCTAGGGTTTTGCATTTTGAGGTTTTATGTCGTGCTCTCGGCTATGATCCTTCCCTTTTACTCTTTCGCCGGTTTTTTCGTTTGGCTAAGAATGGCGATTGGTTTACTTTTGAAACAACCAAAGTTGATACCTGCCTTATTGCATCGATGGTTACTACACTTGGGGCTTGGAAAGACCGCTTTTTCTGGGTTTCCGATACTATCATCCCCTTCAAAATGGTGTGGAGGAATCCGGACGCTGTTCTCAATGCTCCGGAACCTTCCGAGTCTGAATTGAATGCTGTTTTTCTCAATGCCATCCGGGACTGCCCTTCTAGGGTTCGTCCCTTTCCTGAACACTTACTTGTTCTATTAGGGGTAAGTAAAATTTGGGGGAATGTTGATCGGGATCCGGTTCTTATGAGGAGTGGCATGGGTATGCATTTTCCTTTTTCGTTCTTTTTATTGTTTTCTTAATTTATGACTTATGTGTTGTTGTTTTTTGTAATCATGTCTGCTTTGGATTTTATTAAGAGCGACGACACTTCTGATGTTGTTTTGGAGGATGCTTCGTCTGTTCCTGGTGAGAATGTTGTGGTTAGGACTGCTGACCAAAGGTTTGAGGGCTCAGGCTATGTTAGTGCTGCTACTGCTAAGGGTTTTTCTAAGTCTAATGCTCCTAAATCTTCAACCCGTCGATCTTCTCGTCGGTTGTTGAAGGTTGGTCCTCAATCCACTTCTACTGAAAAGGTGGACTTGAGTGATGATATTGAAGTTTCGGAAGATCAAGGTGTTGAAGCAGGTGCTGAGAAGGATAAGGAATTGGTTATTCATGGCAAAAAGGTTTCAAGCAAGAAGGTTGTTGCCACTCCTGTTCAGGAGTCTTCGAGCAGGGACGTTGAAGGGTTGGACCCGGAAGGGATTTATGTGCCTACTTGGTCAGTGAAGAATGATGACAGCTTCAAAGATGCTGCTGTTTGTGAGGATGCTCTAAGTCACATTGCACCTCCATCAGTTCACAAGACCATTGCTGGGATGGATGATGATCTGATGTTGTCCCGTATGATTTTAAGTACTTGCAATCTTGCTGCCATGCTTCCTCAAGGCATTGCCCGTTTTCGTCAGAGGATGCAGGAGTATGAAGAGTTCTCCAAGAAGAAAGATAAAATGAAAGCCTCCATGGCTGTGATGAAGAAGGAGATTGCTAGTTTTGCTGAGAAAGAGTCGGCGTGGGACAAGAAGGTTAGTGATCTTAAAAAGACGCATGAGATTGAGATAAGTGATTTGAGAAAGAGCTTTGAGGCATCTAGGCTGAAACTTAGGGCTGACCGGGAAGCTTTGTTTGTTCAGCAGCAGGCTTTTGTTAAGGAGAAAGAAGGGTTGAAAGCTTCAGTTGCTCAGGCTACTGGGGATAACCAATGGCTCATAGAGCAAGGTTTTCACCAAGTGGTTACTTATCTATTGCACTCCAAAGAGTTTAACTCTGCTCTTGGTGACGTTTACACTAAGCTTCTTAACCTGGGGAAACACCAAGGCCTCATTGCTGGGTATAAACTTCATGAATCCGGTCATCCTTTGGAGAAGTCACCTCTGTTTCGTCCCGAGGCTTCTGATGTTTTTAAAGTCTCCGTTGAGCAAATGGAGAAGCTGACCTACCCCTACATTCATCAGGTTTCCACTTGTTTTGGTAAACCTCTTTCTGTATTGCAGGAATTGAAACCGGAGGGCCTGAATGAGAAGGTTTGTGCTGAGGTTTTGGGCTCTCTTTCAAGGAAGAGGTCCTATTCGGGGGATAGCGATGATACCCTTTCAGGTCAGCCGGATGTTCCTAAGGATGCAAGCTTGGAGGCTTCGGCGGTTGGTGGTGATGGAGGTGTGAAGACTAAAAAGTTGAAGAAAACAAAGAAGGCCAAGGGCGAAGGTTCTGGAGTTTCCAAATCTGTTGATGCTTGATTCGTAGCTTTCTTAGCACTGAAAACAACTGATGTTTGTAATGTTAACTTGAACAATGTTAGGTTTGGTAGGAACCCCTAAGGTTCCTTTTGGTTATGTTGAAGGCCTGTATGGCCGTTGGACAATGATTAGATTTGCAAGTTACTAGGACTTGCCTTAACTTATGTTTGGAAGTCTTTTTAGGACTTTTTATGATGTGATGTTTTAACTATTTTTCTTTTATTATGGTTTTATGTTTGTGCCTCTTTAGTCAGGGCAGTTCGTTTGGTTTTTAACCGTTCAAGCCTTTGGCTGTCTGTTAATAGGTTGAAGCCTTTAAGGTTTCGAGATATTGCCCGGGTGGCTTGAAGCCTTGAAGGCTTTTTGGTTTTGCGTCCAGGCTTGATTTGTGCCTTTGTGATTTTTTCCAATTGACTTTGTTCTTTTTTGGACTTGTTTTGTTCTCTTTTGTAACTTTGTCTTTGTCGGGTTTGTGTTGCCCTTATGTTTTTTATACCTAAAAGGGTTCAGTGCTGCAGACACTTAGCCTTGGCATTTTTAACAAGAAGAGATAACACCTATCCTTTTCATTATTTCTTTTGGTTTTTCTAGCCTCTTTGTAGACTATATTTCTAAAACTTCGTGAACATTTGGTGTAGGCTGCTTATACCCGTCTATGAGACAATTTTATTTTTTCTTGACAAGTCTCATGGAGTTGTATTGATTTAGGAACTCACCCCTTATATAGGCTCATTCAACCCTTGAACCTATTGAGCGATATGGCCTGGGAGCTCATCCCCTTACATGGCACTTGCCATGGAGTTTTTTGCTAGGTTCTCAACCTGATTTTAGGATAGAAAGACAAGTTTGATAAAAACATTCATTAAAGCAATACTTGCTTTTTACAAAAGGTATTCATAGTCCTGTTTGAAATACATTTTGATACAAACCAAACTTTTCGTTTAAACATGGAACCTTTTCAATGTTTTGCCGTTCCAATGCCTTGGAAGCTTTTTGCCTTCTGAATCAGCCAGCTTGTAGGATCCACCTTTGTGTGCTTCAAGGATGGTGTATGGACCTTCCCACTTTGGGCCAAGCTTTCCTTGATTTTCTTTCTTGCTGGCTTCGTTGTTTCTGAGGACTAAGTCCCCTGGCTTGAAACGTTCGTTTTTGACTTTTTTGTTGTAGTAAGCTTCCATCTGTTGCTTGTATTTGGCTTCTTGAATTGCGGCTTGATCTCTTGCTTCTTCTAGGAGTTGTAAATTCAACATGGTCTCTTTTTGGTTTGCTTCGGGATCCATGTTGACAATTCTTTGGGTTACAACTCCTATTTCGGCAGGGATCACAGCTTCGGATCCAAATACCAAGCTGTAAGGTGTTTTCTTATGGCTTGTTTTTTCCGTTGTTCTAATTGCCCATAGAACACTAGGCAATTCTTCAAGCCAGTTGCTTTCGTATCTTCCCAATCTTGTCTTGATTCCTTCCACTATGCTTCTATTTGTTCTCTCAACCTGCCCGTTTGATTGTGGATAAGCCACTGAGCTGAAAACCTGATCGATTTTGTATTCTTTGCACCAAACGCTAAAAGGCTTCTCAGCAAATTGCCTTCCGTTGTCGGTGACAAGTACTCCTGGCAATCCATAACGGCAAATGATGTTTTCCCAGACAAAGTCAATGACTTGCTTTCCTGTGATCTTGGCAAGTGGTTTGACCTCGGGCCACTTGGTGAAATAGTCTACCGCCACCAATAGGAATTTTACTCCCCCTTTGCTTGGGGGAAATGGACCAACAATGTCCATTCCCCACTTATGGAATGGCCAAGCGGGGGTTATTGGGACTAAATCGTGCTTGGGACTTTTTGGGATTGGTGCATGGATCTGGCAGGCATCACATTTCTTCAATTCTTCGGCTGTGTTACGATGCATTGAAGGCCAGAAATATCCGAGGTTCATGAGCTTTGCAACTACCGACCTAGCTCCAAAGTGAGCTCCACACACTCCTTCGTGAATTTCCTTGATCAAATATTTACTTTGCTCGGGGCCGACACACCTTAGCAAGGGAGCAAGGTAACCCTTTTTGTAAAGGGTTTCTCCTTGCAGTATGTATTGTCTTGCCTTGATTTCAACCCTTTTGGCTTCCACTTGATCATTGGGTAATTCACCATTTTTGAGGAACTTTCTTATGGGAGTCATCCAGTTTGGTTCTTCTTCGGTAACCACATCTTGAACCTCCAATTCGTTAATGGATGGGGCCTTCAACACTTCTACCAGTACCTTCTTGGTGAGGTGGGCAAAGGTGAGAGATGCAAGCTTACTTAGGGCATCGGCCTTTTTGTTTTGAGATCTGGGGATCTGTTTGATGTTGCATGCTTGGAAGGTATTCATTAGTTCCTTTGATTTTTCTCTGTATTTTTTCATGTTGGGCTCTTTAGCTATGTAGCTATCATTCACTTGGCTTGAGACCAGCAACGAATCTGTGAACACTTCAAGCTTTTCAACTTTCATTTCTTTGGCCAGCCTTAGGCCGGCTATTAGTGCTTCGTATTCAGCCTCGTTATTGGTGGTCTGAAAATCAAATCGAAGAGCATATGTGAACTCCAAACCTTTTGGGTTAATCAAAATTAATCCAGCCCCTGACCCTTCAACGCTTGAAGCCCCATCGGTAAAAAGCTTCCAGGCTTCAGGGTTGGAAGGTTCAGTGGTGGCAGTGTTTACTTCAGTAAGTGTTTAGTTTGGGACTTCCACAATGAAATCGGCCAAGACTTGAGCCTTGATAGCTTTCCTTGGGACATAGGTGATGTTATGTTCACCCAGTTATATGGCCCATTTGGCTAATCGCCCCGAGTTTTCAGGTTTTTCAAGCACACTCTTAATTGGTTGGTCGGTGACCACTTGTATGGGGTGTGCTTGGAAATACCTTCGAAGCCTTCTAGCTGTTTGAACTAAAGCTAGGGCAAGTTTTTCAAGGGGAGGGTATTTCGTTTCAGCTAATTTTAAAGTTTTACTGAAAAAGTAAACGGGTACCTGGGCCTTGTCTCGCTCAATGGTGAGGACTGCACTGATGGCCTCATCCGTAATTGAGAGGTACACCGATATTAACTCCCCGATTTTTGGTGCCGCAATGTCTGGTAGGGAAGCTAGATGTTGCTTCATCTGGTTGAAAGCTTCATCAGCTTCTTCAGTCCATTTGAAATCCCTTTTATCTGAGCAGTTCTTGAGCGTTTTGTAGAAGGGCAGAGATCTTTCGGCTAACTTGGAGGTAAAACGCTTCAAGGCTGCAAGCTTCCCATTCAAGCTTTCAACCTCCTTCTTGGTCTTTGGTGGCTTGGTTTCAAGGACGGCTTTTACTTTGTTAGGGTTGGCTTTGATGCTTTGTTTTCCCACAATGTGGCCCAAAAATTTTCCTTCCTCGAATCCAAATGAACACTTTTCTGGATTAAGCTTCATGTTAACCTTTCTGAGGTTCTTGAAAGTTTCTTGAATATCATCGAGCATTTGGTATTCCGTCTTGCTTTTGATAACGAAGTCATCGACATATGCCTCCATGTTTTTGCCAATTTGGTTCTCGAAGGCTTTGTCAACGAGCCGTTGATAGGTTGCTCCTGCATTTTTGAGGCCGAAAGGCATTTTTTGATAGCAAAAGATTCCTTTGTCCGTGTGAAAAGCTGTTTTTTCCTCATCTTCTTCCTTCATGAGGATTTGGTGATAACCTTTGTATGCATCAAGAAAACATTTGAACGAGTACCCGGTGAGGGAGTCAACTTTGAGGTCAATCTCGGGTAGTGGATAGCAATCCTTAGGACAAGCTTTGTTAAGATCCTTGAAGTCTATGCACATCCTCCAAGAGTTGTCTGGCTTTTTGACCATAACTGGGTTTGCAACCCATGATTGGTACTTGACTTCTCGGAGGATGCCGGCTGACACAAGCTTGTCAACCTCTTGACAGGCTGCCAGACTTCTTTCAGGTGCCAAGCTTCTTTTCTTCTGGACCACAGGCTTGACCTCTGGTGGTATTCTCAACTCATGCTCGGCAATATCCCGGGGGATCCCGGTCATATCTTCAGGACACCAAGCGAATACATCACTGTAGTGTGTTAGCAATTTTTCAAGGTATGAAAGGGTCTCTTGAGAAAGGTCAGGGTTGACCCTTATCCTTTGTTCCGGGTATTTATGGTTTATGACCAACCTTTGCCTGTCTTCTTCACTGTTTGAACTTTCACCTTCAACCATGTAGGCCTCCTGAGAGGGTTGAAGGGTTGCTATGCCCCTTTCGGTGGGGAATTTGACTGTGCCATGGCCAACAGACACGGCCATGTAAAACGCACACTGTCCTGGTCTTCCGATGATCACATCATAGTTTGAGGGGATGTTGATAACCACAAAGGTGAGTGGTTGGGTTCTTTCTTTTGAACCTTCACTAAAACGAACATTAAGTGTTAGTTGCCCTAAAGGCTTGAGGGGTATGTCAGCGATACCTTTTATAGAGGTTCCAGAAGGTTGAAGCCTTGAACGTTCTTCATTGCTCAATTGGTTGAAGAATTTTTCGAACATGATTTCGGTGGCTGCACCCGTGTCTATGTATGCCTTGCATGTTTGCAACGTTCCCACGGTAGCCTCTACCACGAGAGGGCTAGAGAGAGGGTCATTCTCCGTAGGGGGGAAACAGACACATTGAAGCTCCCAAGCTTCCAACCTTTGTCTTTTGTGAGGAACCTTTCCGTCGAAATCTACCATATTGACTTCCTTACCCTTTCCTTCAGCCATTTTGTCCCGGACTCCCTTTACCAAATGAGCGAGTTCTCCGGATTTAACAGCCTCTTCTATTCTTTTCTTGAGTTGGAAGCAATCATTGGTGTGGTGACCCTTTTCTTCGTGAAACTCGCAGTATTGGGTGGAGTTCTCATTTTTCCTGCTTTTGGGGAGAGGTCTAGGAGGCCGAAAGTTTTGTTTAACTTCTTCTGTTGCAAGGATTTCTTGAGGGGTCTTTGTGAGGGCCGTGAAGCTTATGCCTTTCTCCCTGCTTGAAAGGTTCCGACCTTCAGTCCTTCGAGGATCTGAACCCTTTGGCCGCCTGTCATAGGGGTTGAAGTTCCCTCTTTTCCTGGCTGGACTGTTGCTTCTCCAGCCGGACCCTCTTTTTCTTTGTTCCTTAATGTCTACTGCCTCCTCTCCCCGGATGTGGGCTTCAGCCCTTTCAAGAGCTTCTTCTAAGGTCTTGGGTAGAGATTTGTTGAAATCCCTTGTGAGGTACTTAGAGGTGATGGCGTTCATGAAACCAGCCACCCTCATTTTCTCGTCGGCCCCTACATAATTCAGACCTTCCTTCTTGTATCGTTCAATGAAAGCACGGAGACTTTCATCATCACGTTGCTTTATCTGAAAGATCACTGTTGCGTCTTTGACATACCGCCTTTGTTGAGAGAAATTGGCCAGGAAACCCTTGCTGAGATCGTCAAAGCTTCGAACGCTTTGAGCAGGTAAATCGTTGAACCAGATCCTGGCGGATCCAACAAGAGTTTGCATGAACATTAGGCAACACTCAGCGTTGGACCATTTTTCTATCCGAGCTGCACCAGTGAAGATCTGAAGATGGTCCTCAGGATCTTCAGTCCCATCATATGTCCTGATGTGTGCCGGCATTTTGATCTTTGACTGGAAATCATAATCGGCTATCTGTCTTGAAAAGCATGAAAGGTTACTTGGCTTGTATGGTTTAGCCAAGTCCTCTTCAGTCCTTGCATCCATAGTACTGCTATTGCCGTTGTTTCCCTGAGTGGCAAGCACTTGATTGATGAAGTGTTGCCATGGGAAATTGGCCATCATCTGGGTCATCATGTTGGGCATAGGGTTGAAGCCTTGAAGGCTTCCTGGGCCAGTGGAGCAGTTCATCCCGAGGGGAGCACTCATAACAGCACTTCGTGCTAAAGGGAGCACGGACAGAGCTTGCTCCCATGTAGTTGTAGTAGATGCTGGATAGCTTGTCACCGGGGATCGTAGGAGCTGGTCAAGAGTTAACTCATGTCCCAGAGGAGCACCACTAGTAATTGGTTGGGAAGAGAAGATAGGATGCACCGTAGGATTTGTCATAGAAGACAGATAGGGGTGAGGGTTTGAAAGGTTACTGGGACCAGACTCACTTCTTGTTGCAAAAAGAGGAGGAGGTGGTCCAGGAGACAATGTTGGCTCAGGTTCGTCATAGTCTAAACGAATCCTCACTCCCTTTTCTCTTTCTTTACTCACGTGCTGGTTGAGAAGAGTCCTTAGCACAAGGAAATTGTTTGCAACCCCTTCAGGGGTGAGTTCAACACATGATGGGGCATCAGAGACACCGATATTAGGAGATGGAACTCCGGATCGGGACGGAGTTGGTGTGTTGAAGTTGAGGAACTCGGGTGTGCTCCCCGGAGTTGAGAAAGAAGTTGGTATAGCCACGTGAGCTTGGCTACTACCCGGAGTAGAAGTGTTTGGAATCTGATTCACTTCTTCCGGGGATCCACTTTCAGACATGGTGATT
The DNA here is from genome assembly GCA_030545235.1 of Helianthus tuberosus. Lineage (NCBI taxonomy): Eukaryota > Viridiplantae > Streptophyta > Magnoliopsida > Asterales > Asteraceae > Helianthus > Helianthus tuberosus. Next base: position 172,600,144 of record CM060393.1, on the reverse strand, counting down.
TTAAGTGAATAGAGCTACACTACTAGGTCTTTTTGAGAAGAAATAGTGGCGTAGCCCCACGGTGGGCGCCAACTTGTTGATACAACAAATACAAGACCAACGGTGGTAGCTGGACTGGCTAGGCAGAATGGTTGAAGGGTTCAACCTTGCCTAACGCAGGTCGTGGGGTCCCCCCACGTTTGCGAGACGTGGAAGGAGGTTTACTAGTTTATTGTTATTCTTTGCTATGGATCCTCCTCTGAATTCTGCTCAGATTCGGAAGTGGAAGCAAAGGGAATGTGTGTGTTGGATGTGAAAGGGAATGACTTGTGCGAGACAAGCATTCGATGTGAATGACCAGAGATTGAAGAATCAGAGCTGGTCCGGATCTCCCCTGAAGTAAATGAAGTATCATTTTATAAGGGAAGGCATCTCCCGAAGTGGAATGGATTAGACTAGCAACCTCGCTTGCAGTGGAGGGTTTCCCCTTTTGGGGGTTGAAGGCTTTTGTTCCCCGGATAATAGCGTGCATTGTGCAGACCTGCATTGCCTTTGCGGCTGTGGGTTGGTGAAGCGATCTCCAGATGTGACTGGCTACTGTTTCCGTGTTGCTTTTTCCTTTCTCACAGCTTTTTAAGCTTTGAACCATTTAACCATTTAAGCATTTACGTAATTAGCCATTTTATTCAATCTTGGGCTACCCCCTTCATCAGGTGAAAAGATCACAATACAAGGAAATAAGCCAACCAGGTCCACAAAATTCATCTCTGTGATGAAAACAACAAGTTATGCAAGGAAAGGTTCACTAGTGTATATGATTCCCATAATCATTAACACTAAAGGAAAAGAATTGAAAGATATTCCCATAGTATCTAAATTCTCAGATGTTTTTCCAGAAGAATTACCTGGATTACCGCCAGTTAGAGAGGTTGAATTCAGAATTCACCTAATACCAGGGACAGCACCGATTGCCAAGGCACTCTACCGTTTAGCCCCAGCAGAGATGCAAGAACTGAAGAAACAATTGGACGAACTGCTAGAGAAAGGTTTCATACAGCCTAGTTCATCACCATGGGGAGCACCAATCTTGTTTGTCAAGAAGAAGGATGGATCAATGCATATGTGCATTGATTACCGAGAATTGAACAAGGTTACGATTAAAAATCGGTACCCATTACAGAGAATCGATGATCTGTTCGATCAACTGCAAGGAGCTCGATTCTTCTCTAAGATCGATTTACGCTCTGGATATCATCAATTAAAAGTACAGGAAGAGGGCATTCCTAAAACTGCTTTCAGAACAAGGTATGGTCATTATGAATTTACAGTTATGCCATTTGGTTAAACCAATGCCCCAGCCGCATTTATGGACATGATGAACAGAATATGCAAACCATATCTGGATAAATTCATAATTGTGTTTATAGATGATATTCTTATTTACTCTAAGAGTAAAGAGGAACATGCAGCGCATCTGCATACACTTCTGACATTGTTGAGAAAGGAGAAGCTTTATGCTAAATTCTCAAAATGTGAATTTTGGTTATAAGAGATACAATTTCTTGGACATCTAGTTAATCATGAAGGAATTCATGTGGATCCCACAAAGATCGAGGCGATTAGTAAATGGAAAATCCCTGAATCACCAACGGAGGTGAGATGTTTTCTTGGACTGGCAGGATATTATAGACGGTTTATCCGAGATTTTTCTAGAATAGCCATTCCATTAACTAAAATGACTTGTAAATCAGTTAAATTTGAATGGATACCAAAATAGGAAGAAGCTTTTAGAATTCTTAAGAAAAGATTACCCAATGCACCCATACTCACGTTACCATAAGGAACTGAAGACTTTATAGTCTATTGTGACGCTTCTAAGTTAGGTTATGGATGTGTGTTGATGCAGTGTCAAAAGGTTATAGCCTATGCCACTAGACAACTTAAGAATCATGAAGAGAATTATACGACCCATGATCTAGAGTTAGGAGCTATAATTTTTGCCATTAAAATTTGGAGACACTATCTTTATGGTAGTAAGTTTACCATTTTCACCAATCATAAGAGTTTAAGATATGTTTTTGGGCAAAAGGAGTTAAATATGAGACAGAGACGCTGGATGGAGATTCTTAGTGATTATGATTGTAATATCCAGTATCATGCAGGAAAAGCTAATGTAGTAGATGATGCTTTACGTTGAAAGTATCATGAAAAGCCAAGATGAGTACGTTCTCTTAAGTTAAATCTGCAGATAGATTTAAATGAGCAAATTAGAGAACAACGGGAAACAGTAATCAAAGACGATACTGAAAAATTAAAAGGAATGATTAAGGAATTAGAACAAGGAACAGATGGAATTTGGAGATTCCCTAAGAAAAGAATCCGGATACCCAAACAAGGAAACCTACGCCACCGAATTTTAGAAGAAGCTCATAAGTCTAAGTATACGATACATCCCGGTAGTGATAAAATGTATCAAGACTTAAGAAAGAATTTCTGGTGGATAGGAATGAAAAAAGGATATAGCAGCCTATGTTGCCAAGTGTCTAACCTGTTCACAGGTTAAAGCTGAACATCAGAAACCCTCAGGGTTATTGTAGCAACTCGAAATGCCGATATGGAAATGGGAGTTGATAACAATGGATTTTGTTACTAAATTACCTAAGACACGAAAAGGTAATGATACAATCTGGGTGATTGTAGACAGATTAACCAAATCTGCTCATTTCTTACCGATGAAGGAAACTTTCAGCATGGAACAATTAGCCACGTTATATGTAAATGAAATAGTTTCATTACATGGAATTCCTTTATCTATTGTTTCTGATAGAGATAGTCGTTTTACTTCGCATTTTTGGACTAGTTTCCAAAAAGCAATGGGAACCAAGTTAAATCTAAGCACTGCTTATCATCCTCAAACGGACGGACAAAGCAAAAGGACAATTCAGACAATGAAGGATATGCTTAGAGCTTGTGTAATTGATTTCGGAGGAAATTGGGATGATCATTTACCATTAATAGAATTTTCCTACAATAACAGCTATCATACCAGTATCAACGCTGCACCATTTGAAGCACTTTATGGACGAAAGTGCTGGACTCTAGTCTGTTGGGCAGAAATTAGAGAAAAACAACTGTCTGGACCAAAGATAGTACAAGAAACAACGGACAAGATTATTCAAGTCAAGGAAAGACTAAAAAGCAGCATGAGATCGTCAAAAGAGTTATGCTGATAACAGACAAAAACCATCGGAATTTCAAGTGGGATATAAGGAATTATTAAAAGTTTCTCCATGGAAAGGAGTGGTCAGATTCATAAAAAAGGGGAAAGCTAAGCCCCATGTATGTTGGACCTTTTGAGATTATTAGAAGAATAGGACCCGTAGCTTACCAGCTACAACTGCCAGAGGAAATGGCAGGAATACATGATGTATTTCATGTGTGTAATCTCAAGAAATGTTTAGCAGATGAATCGTTAATGGTACCTCTTAACGATATAGAGGTAAATGAGAAACTTAAATTTGTAGAAAAACCACTGCAGATTGAAGACAGAAAGATCAAGAATCTCAAGCACAAGAGATTAGTTCTGGTCTAAGATGGGATTCCAAGAGAGGACCAGAATATACTTGGGAGCTCGAGTCAGAAATGCAAAAGAAGTATCCACACCTTTTCAAGTGAATCTCGAGGACGAGATTTAAAACAAGGTGGGGAGGATGTAACAACACTCAAAAACACATTATAAGAAACCCTAGTTGAGACCTAAAACGTGTACGACGCAAACCAAAACGAAAAATCAGGATTTAGGGTTTGGGGGGGTCAGGGGGTACCCCTAAACCATCCGTGACACGCGAAAGGTACTAAAACGTGTCAAAACCAGACGTCGTCGACACCACAGGGCTAGAAACACAACAAGGCAGGCCTAGGAAAAATAGACCTCCCAGGCGATACGCGGAAGGATCCTTGGATCCTATCGCGACACGCGGGAGAGTCCAATTTTGGGTATAAATAGCCTGGCCTGGGACTTGAATTCCTGCACCATTTCGATCGAAAATCGAAATTTTTGTTTCTCTAAATCCCCGTTTTTGTCATAATAGTGTGCCCCTAATTCGGGAAACTCTGCCCCGTTATAAGTATTATAACCCCCGGTTACGTATTAGTTACTCTGCCCGATTGATCTAGGGCTCCATAACGCATGTCAAGGCTCTGTCTGACTCTGTCATTGGAGTTCTATCTCGGGGGAGGGTATAGCTAATGTAAATTGGGTTATCTTACTAACACATGTGCATTGTTTAATTTTAATAAATTATAATCTGGAAGTCACCAGAAAGCCGTAGTATTACCTAAAAATAGCAAAGTGAGTACATCTGCTTTTTATGAGTCCAAGTGTTTTACAAAAACCTCAATTATTTTAAATTACATTTAACAGTGATTGAGTATTTTTTATTCTACAATTACTGTCGGTATGTTGGGGTTTTGTATACATTACTTGTTACTACACTGTGAGTAGTAGCATGACCACAAGTCAGGATTGACAGTACCGTGGGTGATAATTAAGTAGATATAAACAAATGTAATTACGGATGCCCTCAATACTGTAAATTGATAAAAGCTTGTTTTAATTAAACTAGGATGCACTCGCCAGTATTTCTTGCTGATTACACTTTTTAAAACGCGTTTCAGGTAACAAAATGTGAAAGCCAAATAGAATCCAGCTGGAGAGCACTGAAGGCTTGGAAAAGTTGCTATAAAAGTTACCTAAAACAAGAAAGAAGTTTTATTTCAATAAACTAGGGCTTATCCCTATAAACATATTATATATGGAAACTTGGGTTTTTCCCATGTATTTATTATTTATAAAAGTGTGGTATTTTACTCTGATAAACTATTTCCTAACTACGGTCCTGATGTGAATTTCCGCTGCCAAATTAATAAACACCGATACCATCGGTTCTGAGTAGCTCGCGGCCGCCCGCCTCCCGGGGCAGGGGTCGGGGGTTGCGACAATGATAACTTTAAAGTTTATTAACAACCTTTTCTTTTTCAGCCAATTCTTGTTTAAGTTTAGCCATTTCATCAATATATTGATTTAAAACCTGTTGTTTTCCTGCATATTTGGCTTCAACAAGTCTTGTTGTTTCTAGACATTTTGAAAATCTACCATCCATACTTTTGACTTGTCTCTTCAAAGTATCATAAGCTTCTTGTATGTGATTCTTTGCAAATTTTATTCTATCATATTCTTTCTGTAATTCTTGAATGATAGTATCTTTTTGTAAACATTCATTACAGCTTGCTGAACACTTTTGTTTTAAAATCTCATTTTCTTTTTCAAAATCTTGACATTTCAGTGTCATCTTTTCAACATTTTGTTTCAAAACTTCTTCATTTTCAAGCATTTCTTTACATTTTGTTTTGAAAACTATTTCGATTTTTGTAAACTCAATATCTCTTGATTTTAAGTTTTCGTCTTTCTCAGTATAGGCTTTGCACGTTTCCATGCATTTCCTGCACTGTTCTTCAGTTTTATCAACAGATTTTTCATTATTTGAAGATTTAGAAGATTCAGTTTGAATTGTTACCTTAGTTTCATCCGGCACCTTAGATTCTTCTGTCGTCTGCTTCTGATCTTCATTAGCCTTCTGCTGGTTCTCATCAGCTTCTCCTGCTGTCTTCTTCAGATCTTCAACTAGCTTCTCAACATCTTCTTCTTTCTTCTTTTTCAACTCCATCACCTTTGGTAGACTCGCATAAAACACTTCCTTTAAACGCTTATACAGATTTTCTTCATAATCTTTCTCTATCGATCTCCTCGTATAGAACTGTTGACAGGTTGGAAAGACAGCTACCGCTGCATTAAAATCCACCTTTTCAGGATCAACCACTGGATTACCTTGAGGATCTAAGAAGCATTCTCTTTCAGCATCCCATCTGTTTGCTCTCTGTGCTTCATCAAAAGGAGTATACAACTTGTTAAGTTCATATCGAGCAAATTCTCTCTGCCATTGATTATCTACCGTAGCAACCAATGCATGTTTTTCTCTTGGAATGTATTTATTCCAATTGAATCCTTCATCTTCTTGAGTTACCACCATAGCCTGTTTTCTATCTTTCGATGAACCCTCACCAATCTGCTTTTGATTTATCTTTGGCGACTCCTTGATGCGATGGTAGATTGCTTTCTGGTAGTAATCATCCCGAAATGGATTCACACCTTCATCTGTTTTCCTGTTTGTGCACTCTCTCTTGAAGTTCCCTTTTTGTTTGCACTTAAAACAGGTAACCTTTGATTTGTCGAATCCTAACTTTGCATCAGCAGCTCCAAGACAGCATCTCCTTGTAATCTCCATAAACCGTTGTGCTCTCCTCATAACGCTAACCATGCACCATCTTATATCGATCAGCTCCATCTCCTCTGGATCGATCCATAATCTTCTTTCGTCATATTCGGGTTTCCAACCTTACCCGCTACCAGACTTTCGTAAGATTCTAGAATAGATGCTAAGAACACCATTTGTTTCTTGGCTGCTTCAGCATTCAGGCTTTGAGAGTTTTTCAGATCTATGGCGATGTTGCATTGAACTATGTTCGGATTGGATTGATTTGATGCAGATGAATTATAACCCGAATCATATTTTGGAAGACTGCTTTTTGATGAATCGTTTGAACTGCCAGCACTAAACGTCGTCTTCTGTGCTTGATTGTTCATTAGCATGCTTCTTCGATAATACAAATCGATATTCTGCTGATAATTTAGGTTGACCATTTTGTTTTGTTTTTGTATTTCTAGTTCGTGGCCTTCAAGCTTTTCGATCAACCAATCAAGACTCATCGTTTTAGTATCTTTTCCGTTTTTTTGAGTATCATGATATAGTATTGCCAATCGTTTTAATTTGGAAGTGCTTCGATCAGCTTGTCAATGATCTCTTCGTTGTGTTTGTAAACACCAAACCTCTCTAGTTCGAGTTTAAGATGGCAAAATCTTTCAATCATTTGACGAACGTTTTCGCCTTTCAAGCATGTAAACAAATCAAACTCCTTCTTCAATAACAATCGTTTGTTTTTAACAATCTCATCACCACTCGTACATTTTTTCTTTAATCCTTCCCATAAACCTTTTGAAGTGACGTTATAATGAAGCAGTGAAATAATATCGTCTCTAACAGATTGATATAACAGTGCAATCATTTTTTGTTCAGCAGAAACGTTTTTTACATCTTTTTTAGTAAATTCTTAGAGTGTTAATAAAATTCCACCTTCTTTTGTTCGTTTTGTATATCCCAATTTTAACATCACCCAACTTTCGTACGCAAACGCTTTTACCCAACCCTCAAATAGATTTTTCCACCAGTTATAGTCCTCGATATTCATAAGTCTCAGTGGTTTCTGATGATTTCCATACACGTTGTCGTAATTTAGACTTTCCAAAATTGTTTTCGATATGCTTGTCGTTGCGGATGTCGTTTCAGATGTAAACGCGTTGTAAAACGTGTTGTAGAATTCGTCTACCATGTTTGAAATTTTCACAAATAACACGGCTGATTCGTTCCAACTTCTTGATCCGTAAACAATGCAATGAATAAACAACGAAAGAACAGATCTGTGAATAAACACTTCTGCGCGGATGGACAACAACACCTAATTCTGCAGATAAAAAGTAAGAGCAAATGGATACTAATTATGCAGCGAATGACTTCATAAATTAACAACTAATGTCTGCACAAAAACTTTGATTTAACGGATGAACTTCTATCTGCACAAATGAATAGAATTCTTGAGTGAATGAATAATGTAACTCCGGATGTACTCAAATCAACGAATGGACTTAAACAGCATGCAACACAGCAGATTTGTAACTCTGTGCTGATTTGTTCGAGTATAATCTACACAGTAGATCTGCAGATTACTGATGCGTATTCAAAGATAACACCCAATCAACGTCCAGATCTGTAACAACTGATTTTAAATGAATGAACCCTGTTACCAGTTTTGACGAATGGATCTATACTTGACTATATTCGGCCGGATGAACCACTATCTTGACTATTCGGCCGGATGAGCTTTTATAACCACTGAATGAACAATATCCCGAATGGATATACAAGTTCCAAACAGATGTACAATATCCCGAATGGACAAGCCCTTTTCGGCCAGATGAAGTGGTTTCGCTCGGATGGACACTCCAATCGGACGGATAGACAAGAAGTAACAGCAAATGGACTCAGTCAATTTCCACATTCGAGAGGATGAACTTAGAAACAGTGGATGAAGACTCACATTCGGAAGGATGAGCTGTATTACAACCGGGTGGGCCTCAATTTCTTGGATGGGCTCTTTTTTAGACACTGTTCCGACCAGATGGAGAGTATTTTGGACCGGATGAGCACTTTTCACTCGGATGGACTACTACTGTTACTATTCACAGCGCGACAAACCATTTTTTCAGCAGGTTTTCAACCAATTGACCACGATTTAGATTGAATTTTGTTATGAAATTTTGTAGGGTTGTTTGACAATCAGTTTTGCATAAAATATCCAAAATCTTGCCGATTTTAACCGTGAAATCAGTGTAAATTTGAGTTTTAAAGTTCAAAAACTGAAGAAGATGAGTAGATGAAGAAATATGACGAATTTGACAAATTTTAGCTCCGAATCTGATGAAATTTCTTGAATTCTTGTATCTTGAATCCATGCAATCGATCTCCCGCTCTGATACCACTTGGACGTGTGTTTCCGGATTGATTTCGTAATCCCGATGATTGCGAATATCACATATCACGTGAGGAATCCGGTTACGTGAGTGGATCAAACACAAGAATGTAAATATAATCTTGATTCTATTGATAATCTGAAAGTTACAAGCACCTTGAATCAAGTCTCTTACAAGTTCTCTCTCAAGTGATCTAAGAGTTGCAAAAGTTATGAAATGAATCAAGACTCTCCTATTTATAGGGAAAGGCTAACTAGGGAATATTCCCCATACATCCGAATGGAAGATTCCCCATCCGTCCGAATGGAAGATTCCCCATCCCTTCGAATGGACTCTCATTCGTCTGAATGGACTTTAAACCTATATTTAACATATCCAAACCTTGTCTTGATCATTTGTCAGCTATGATATGTGATTGACGGAAGCGATAGACATATGCACTCACATATGTTTAGTTTGTTTGGATTGCTTAATTTCACTACATCTTTTATAAATTTATAACACAAAAACCAACATCATTTTATAACAAAGAAATCCAAATTCATTAATTAAAAAAAATAAAGTTCAAAAAGATACTAATAACAATATGCTGCTCTTGCAAAAAAAAATTCCTCCAGGGAATGTATAGCCCTATATGATTCCCCTGGTCTTTTAAAAGAAATTTTTTAGGGAGCGTATGGCCCTATATGATTCCCTTGGTCCTCTAATCATTAACTGGCCATCTTCTGAAAAGTTTGTACTTCAAGCACACATATAGGAAGTGTATTGCTCAATAAGCTTGGACCCATAGGAACCGTATTTCCTTATATGCTTCCTATAGGGTTCAAGGGATGTGCAAATAAAATAGGGGGATGTGTGGATAACCAAGGCCATAATAATATCAAGTATCATACCATTAGGTTACTAAAGGTTGTGAATATTACTCTTTTGTTATTCTAAGTTTATATATATATATATATATATATATATATATATATATATAGGATCGATTAACGTACAATATTCCTTAATGTATGAGTCTACGCTGTGAATTTACGCACGTTGTAAAACACAAAACCCTAGTCACGCATGTTGAAAAACCATAATCACGCATGTTATACCTATGTAATGAAGCATGTTATAATCATGTAAAAACCATAACATGCTTGTTGGATCGTTGTACGACCTAAACGAGTCGATCAGAAGAGTTTTAATCCGAATCAAAGGCGGAATTCGATGAAACGGACTTGATTACAGCTTGATTCACGCTTAGATTCACTTGTTTATTGATTTCAAAGCTATACATATCAGTTGACAATTTGGCAGCACCTCGGCTCTGAAATCCGTAACGTTACAAATGAGAAACCATGCTCAGGTATTTATAGGAGAGTCCATTTCGCATGAACCTGACACAGCCCATTTCGTACGAAATGGCTTTGTTCCATTTCGTACGAACTGGCTTTGTCTAGTTCATGCGAACTGGTCAATCACCACTAAAATCCTAATTTCTAGCCTATCGAGCACTGGTTTATCCTATCTAGATACAAGACTCGATAAAAGACAAAGTTGACAGACATATGCACCAACAGACTCCCCCTTGGATGTTGACGAAGTCTTCGGCATCGAGTCTTCGGCAGACTTTAGTCTTGATCTGTCTTGTCACTTTTTCTAAAATATTTGACACTGTAAGCATCCTTCAATCCCTTTTTCTTCTAATTCTCTTGATCAGATCTCTTGATTCCTTAAATTTAACAGCATCAGCAGCTAGCATGAACCTGGCTTTTACAATCTTCAAAACTACCCCTTGAATGTTGATCCAGAATCTGTATCTGACTCTTATGTCTTCAGGCTCCCCCTTTCAATAAGCTGGGATCGCAGTCATGAATAGCTCTCGTTCTAGAATCGTATTCTGGTTCAAGCTTTGTTCAAACTTAGCCACGGAGATCTCGCTTTGCTGCTTTCACAGGTTCAGTATTGTTGCCTGCTTCTCATAAATTTGTCGTTATAAACCTATTGACTTTTTGACTTCTTTTGTTGTTTATATCAGTTTTTAATAATCCACTTAAGTATCCATATCCAAGTTAATGACCTTGGGTACTTAATTTGCCTACCAAGTCCAATTTAATGACCTTGGTTGACCCGAGACAAAGCAAAACTAACTTTTGTTCAACATTTTTTCAAAACATTATTCTGAAAATTACAAGTTTCAACTTAATGGACTTGTTTTGACTTTTCAATTTCACAGGTTTAACATAGTAAGCTCCCAACTCATCTTCCAGTTCAGAAACTTCCTGCATCTGTTACAAACTGCGAATCTGAAGATCAACTTTCCACTTTGGTTTGTCGAAAAAAATAAAGCAGAAATGTAAAATCTTTTTGGATTTTGAATAAAGTTTCTAGACTAGAATGCTAAACAGAAATGAAATGCAGTAATTGTAAACTATTTACAAACATATTTTTGATGAGCGTGTTAGGGAATCATATCAGCTACCGACAAGTCACAAGTGCCGTTAAGCTTTGATTTCATATTCAGAATTAAACAATTCGCTTAGATTGCCGATATACTGATCCTCTTAAGTTCTCAAACAAATTTCAATCTGTTCAGGATACGAATTTAGTGTTTTAGAGACTTAGCTTATACGCGTGTACCACCTCAGAATATACTCCCGTATCCAGACTACTATATTCAGTCTTACAGGTGAGTGCACACTAATGATATCTGTAAGGGGTTAAATGCGAGGCCATGAGAGCTCAGGCTATTGCTTTCGCAAAATCAGTGAGATGATGGCTCAACTTTAGGTGGGTTCCCTTTAGAGAATCTTTTTTTACAACAGCACATGATTATCATTTTTCAATGTTTCATCACTTTTTATGCTGAGGGCGAGCTTTAAGATTTAAAGCAGTGCAAAGTATTATACGAGGACTTGGCTATTGCTCCCGCAAAATCAGAAGTCCTGGTATAATACCCCAGATATCATCACGTACAAAGACCTAGTATGTCAGAAATAGAGCCTTTCAAACAGGATTTCAGGGGTTACCTATATATCCGAGAGATGTTCCCCACGTAATAAGCAAGTTGTGATTTAGGTTTATATCCCGAACAAACTTACTAAATGTGTAAAAACCTACCGGCATATCATCAACGAGACTGCTTAACACATTTAAACTTTACATTTCTTTAGCATACTGCAACTGTCAAGCTGATGTACTATCATTTTCCCTTTTTACACAAGCTCTTTTTCGGTTTTCTATTGTTTTTGAATTTTTGAAATATCTCATGTTTTTGGCTTTTTGAAATTTTTTTATTGTTTTTGTATTTTCTGAAATTATAAACCTACCTCCCCCTAAATACCAAAACAAGTAAAAAATCGACAAACCATTGTAGATTGCTTTTCAACATCATCTACAGTGGTACCTTCATCTACGCCAAGAATCCCCTCCGACACCGATAAAAGCTTCATACCATTCAATTTTAGAAGATATTGAAAACGAGTTTTATCAAACACTTTGGTATGTAAATCAGCTTTTTGTTCGTCAGTGTGGATTTTCTCAATTCGTATAAACTTCTTCTCGAAACAATCTCGGATGAAGTGATGACGAATTTCAATACGTTTCGTTTTAGCGTGATGAACAGGATTTTTTGTATGTTTATAGCTGCCTCATTATCAACAAAGATAGGGGAGTTAAGAAATTGCAAACCGTAGTCTCACATCTGTTGCTGGATCCACAAGATCTGAGAGCAGCAGCTGCTAGCAGATACATATTCGGCTTCACATGTGGATAAAGCTACAGAGATCTGCTTCTTACATTGCCAGGTGACCAATCGTGGTCCGAAAAACTGGCATCCCACAGTTGTTGATTTAGCGTTAACTTTGCAGCATCCGAAGTCGGAATCAGAATACCCTTCGAGCGCAAAGTCGCCTTCTTTTGGATACCACAACCCCAAGCTTGGAGTTCCTTTTTGGTAGCGCAATGTTCGTTTCACAATTACCATTTGTGAAGCTCTGGGGCTTGACTGAAACCGTGCTGCGAGGCAAGTTGGATACATGATATCGGGTCTTGAAGCTGTCAAATACATCAGCGATCCGATCATGGAGCGATACATCGTTTCATTCACCTTCTCTCCGGTGAGATCAGGATTTATCCCATGGTTCGTCGCTAATGGGGTGGAAGCTGGAGTAGTCCCGGACATCCCAAATTTCTCTAAGATATCATGAACATACTTCGTCTGATGTATGAAAATTCCCTTGGGCAGTTGATCAACTTGAAGCCCCAAGAAGAACTTCATCTCACCCATTGATGACATTTCAAATTTTTGCTTCATAACTCTTTCAAAATCTTTGCACAGATCTTCATTTCTTGACCCAAATATGATTTCATCCACGTATATCTGAACTATCAGAAGATGTCCGTCGACTTCTTTGGTGAATAGAGTGGCGTCCACTTTTCCTCGGATGAAGCTGTTGGCAAGCAAATGTTGAGACAATGTCTCGTACCAGGCTCTCGGGGCCTGGTGTAAACCATACAGCGCTTTATCCAGTTAAAAGACCTTGTCTTTGTGGATTGGGTCGGTGAAGCCCAGTGGCTGTCCGACATATACCTCCTCTTTTACCTTCCCGTAGAGAAAAGCCAATTTAACATCTAGCTGGAAAACTTTAAATCCTTTCCAAGATGCAAATGCTAGGAAGATTCTAATCGCTTTAAGTCTAGCAACGGGAGCATATACTTCGGTGAAATCTATACCCTCCTGCTGACTAAAGCCCTGGACTACGAGTCGAGCTTTGTTACGAATAATGACCCCTCGATCATCCCTCTTGCACTTAAACACCCACTTAGTGTTTATCTTCCTGTGACCATCAGGCAAGTCTACCAATTTCCACACTCCCAACTTCTCAAACTGACTCAGTTCCTCTTGCATTGCGTTGACCCAAGAATCTTCAGTTAGTGCTTCCTTATATGTTCTCGGTTTAATCTGCGAAATGAAACAACTAAGTGAAAACTTTGTTTGTAAATGAGCAACTGTAGAATAAAAATAAGTAAGGCCTTGGTCAATTTGTCGTCTGGTGCGGACGCCTGATTGCAACTCTCCAATAATCAGCTCCTCTTGATGGTACGAAAGAGTTCTCGGCATCACCTCGCCTGGAACATCTACCTCGCCTTCCAAATTTGTGATATTCTGATTTGCACCTTGTTCACTGACTGGAATTGTTTGACTTGAAATCTGGATCTGCTCCCCCTCAGAATCTGAATCACCACGATCGAATGTTGGCCTATCATTAGATTCTAGATTATCGTTGACTGACGTCTGATTGTCAGGAGCATGTTCACGTTCTGGAGATTGGTGAATATAATCATGTTCTCCAGCATTGCTTGGACCGGCTTCATTGTCATTGGAAGTTTGCCATTGACGCCTAGATGATTCATATTCCCTTAGAATATCCAACTCGTCAAAGAACTCTGGTTCTTCCTCCATGTCGAATGAATCCCACAGAATGTCATAATTGAAACGCCATGAGTCGTCGGGATTCTGAGGTGGCATCGTATAACCTTGGCATTCAACATTATGTGCTTCAATGATCCACTTAACAATTGGAACAAAGACTCGTGTCAATTGACTTGTGTAACCCACGAATATTCCTTCGATGCTCTTTGGACCAAATTTTCCAAAAGGTTCTAGAACAGTGCAGGGAGACCCGAACGGTTCCAAATACTTCAGGTTCGTTTTGCGGTTGTTTATCAGCTCGAAACACGTCTTGTTGAATTTCTTTACCGTAAGAACCCGGTTTAGTGTATAGCAAGCGGCTGACACTGCTTCTGCCCAAAAGTTGACATGTAATTTCAAATCAGTAAGCATCGTCCTGGCCGTTTCAATTAGCGTCCTGTTCTTTCTTTCTGCTACTCCATTTTGTTGTGGAGTGTAAGGCGCGTTGAATTCATGCAGTATACCTCTTTCATTACAATATACTTCCATTTTGCAGCTCTTAAACTCTGTACCGTTATCACTTCTTATTCTTCGAATACGAGCTTGGTACAAGTTTTCAATATTTCTAAACAGCGTTATTAAACTCCCAAATGTTTGATCTTTTGTCTCCAGAAATGTTACCCATGAAAATCTCGAGTAGTCGTCTGTTACTACTAGACAGTAGAGATCACCAGTTATGCTTTTGACGTTCACCGGACCAAAAAGATCCATATGAAGTCTCTCTAACGGTCTCGAGACTGGGTTAACCTTCTTTTGAGGGTGTGATTTCTTCTTTTGCTTGCCTTTGATGCAACTAATGCACTCCCCTTCCAGATGAAAACCTTTCAAATGAACACCATCTATTAAGTCATTGTATACCAAATAGTTCATTTTTCATAGGTGAATATGGCCCATCTTTTGATGCCATAATTGTGACTCCTTTTCGGTGGCTCATGACATGAAGCAGTGAGTCTGACCCGTGGTAGTAGTGGCTAGCTCATATCAAACACGTACAGATCGTCGACTCTTGGTGCTCTCATGATGATCCATTCTTCGGGAACAACAAACCCTGGTTTCAGAATCAAACATTCATTATTCGTAAAGTGCGTTGAATACATACGATCACAGATCTGAGAGATGCTCAGAAGATTGTTTTCAAGCTCGGCGATGTAGTTTACTCTTTCAAACGTGACAATACCATTAGATAGAGTTCCTTCACCAACTATTCGACCACCTTGATTACCTGCAAATCCCACATATCCTCCATTAAACCCTCGAACATCGTACAGTAGGGTTTTCTTCCCTGTCATGTGCCGAGAAGCTCCACTATCCATAATCCAACGTGAAACGGATCTTGGAAGCTCCTGCACATATCATAACATTTAGTTAGATTTTGATGCCACCCAAGCCTCTTTTGACTCAGGTAGCTTAACATTGAGATAAGTTTTTGTAGTGTATAATGGCGGAAAATTCTTGTCATTCATCTTTAAGCTCTCTTCAGACCCAATCTCAACCTCTTTGTATAGAAAGAAATCATTTTTAGGAGGTTGACCAGATGATTGGTCTTTCTTTGGTACATCCTTCTTCTCAGAAGTAGTAGACTTTTGTTTTTCAAGTTTCTCATAGTAATCCAAAGGTACATACATCTTCTCAGTTGAAGATGATGATTTTGCAATCTCAGACACCTTTGATTTTGGAGAACTTGCTTTCTTTACTTCAGATTTTGGTTTCCAAGTTTGTTGAGACGAAGTAACCCGTTTGTAAAATTTATCAGTTTTAGTTACCACATTCTTTACGGGTTCAGTTTTGAATTTGGAGTTTTCATTTTTCAAAACTTTCTTCTCAACAACCATTGGAGCTTATCCTTTTGCATCAACTTTCCTTTTCTGACTCTCAACAACTTCAGACTTAGGCTTTAAGTTGGTGCACTTTCGTGCAATGTGTCCAACTTTGTTGCACTTAAAGCATGTACGGGTATCAACTTCTCAACTTGTGCCTTCAGTCTGAGGCTGTGAGGCCCTCTTGTCAAAGAACTCTTCATTTGATTTTGAAAAAAATTCAGATTCTTGCTCGGAAAGTGAGCTTGAACTTTAACTCTTCACAAACACCTTTTTCTCAACAAACTTTTTGTTTTGAAAGTTCCTTCATTGATAATTCTTACCACCCTGATATCCACCCGACCATTTGTTTAGATTGTTGTTAGAAAATCATGGTAGAACAGCAGGTTTTTTGTAGTAAGCTTTATCTTTTTCAAAGTTTAATCATCTTTTGGAACGTTTCAAACCTTCGATTTCATACACATCAATCTCAACCAATTTGAACACATTTTTCAACTTTTCAACATTCACATTTTCCAAAGGAAATTCAAGATCCGAATACAACTTATCTGATCCCGACATCTTGTACATCACAAGATTAGGTTCTTCACTTAAGTTGTTTTTGGATGTTGATTTCAGAATATATTTGTCCAAAAAGCATTCTTCATCCTCAGTTGAGTCACTTTCAGATTTCAAAACATTTTCAACCATACTTTTAACAACTTCGGACTGAACACTGTCTTCATCAGATGATGAAGTGAATGTGACATCGATTGATTCTGGAAGTTTAACCTCACTTGTTTCATTATCATTAACCAACCCGGACTTTTTCTTTGAAAATTTATTTAATACTGGCGGTGGAACCTGATGATACCCAACCCCAGTTCCGTCCGAATAAACATCTTCGCCCGCTTTGTTCTTCCTGATTGGTTTAGGAACAATATGTTGAAGAACAAAACTTGCGGAGTTGTAACTGTTGAGTTTCAGATTTATGCGTTCGTTTTCAATCTTAGCTTCCTGAAACTGAAGCTTCAGATTTGCAATCTCATCCAACTGTTGGTTGATTTGCTTCTCTTTCGACTAAAGTACTCCTGACAGTTGAAAATTTTCTTTGGTTATTTTATCGTTTCTTTCATCAGAATCTTTTATCGTTCTTTTTAACTTCTCGTGATTTTCTGAAAGTTGACGGTTTTCATGAATTAACTTTTCGTTTTCTTTCCTGATTCGTTCTACATCAATTTTATCATTTTCAATTTTTTCAATTAATTCCTTTATTCGATCATTTGAAGCTTTTACCAATTTGTCACGACTCAAGATCTGATTTTCAACTTCTTTGACTCTTTCTGTCAGTTCTTCAGTCTTTTTACCACTGAGGTAAGCATGTGTGCTACAAACCTTGCAGTCTTTCATGCAATTTTTGCAGTCACTTTCACTTTTGGCTTTATCAGTCTTACCTGACTCATTTGTTGAATCATTAGAACTGACCTTGCTCTTTGACTCAGTTCCGGACTTAGAATCTACCTCTAACTCTTTCGCTGCAAGAACTTTATCAGCCATTTTCTTCAGATTTTCTGCTGTAAATTCTTTCGTTGTGTCGATTATTCCATCATCGACCTTCTTTGACTGTATCTCCTTTTCTTTCTCTTCTTCTTCACTTCCCCACCACATTCTCTGTCTTGCTTCTTCCTCTTCTGTTATTTGCTCGATAAGAGTCTCGATAAGAGTCTCGACAAGAAGTGTTGATGGTTCCACAAGTATATTTCCCTTAGGATCCAAATAGCATTCTCTGTCAGCATCCCATCTCTTTGCACTTTTTGCCTCTTTCCATGCACGATAATGTCTGTCTTTCATGGTTTGGGCTAACATTTTCCTGTTGACATATTTTACTTCTTCTGTTCGGGTATCTTTGAAAGGAATAATTTTTGTCATAAAGGCATAACCCACTGCATCTTCTTCTGGTAACAAATCACTCCAATCAAATCCCTCATCATCATGGATAACAGCTAATACTTTTGAATTTTCTTTGGGATTTTCTTCTATCTGTTTCATTCATGGAGGTTCGGATTTGTTTTGATGATAGATGGCTCTTTTATAATAGTCCTCACGGAATGGGTTGGCCGTTTCATCAGCAGCTACATTTCGAAATTCTCGTTTAAAATGCCCCTTTTGCTTGCATTTAAAGCATGTAACCTTCGATTTATCAAAACCTAGCTTTGTTGAAGATCCACCAATGGAGTGTCTGCCTGTTATCTCTATGAATCTCTGAGCCCTTCTGACCGTACTCGCCATACACCATCTAATATCAATCAACTCCATCTCTTCAGGGTCGATTTGATCATAATCTTCCTTGGTGAGGTTGGTGTTTCCGATCTTTCCAGCAACAAGGCTCTCATATGATTCCAAGACGGATGCCAAAAACACCATTTGCTGCTTGGCTGCTTCTTCACTGAAATTTTGTGCATTGTTGAGGTCTACAGCAATATTGCACTGGAACATGTTTTTCGGAACCGATTGTTGTTGTTGACTTGGAGCAGTTGAAGATGATCCTCCATGATAACCACTGCTTGGACTTTCTTGATTTGACATGTTTAAGTTTTCTGCTGAGAATGCAGTTTTCGGTGACACAGTTTTTGGGATCATACTTCCCCGATAATATAAATCAACATTCTGTTGATACGAGGAATTGTTGACTTTGTTCGTCTTCCTGATTTCCAATTCATGACTCTCCAACCTTTTGATTAGTAAATCAACTGTCAGATCGGTCGACTTCACTGTGTTCTTCAACATTAAAGCAAAATACTGCCAATCTTTCTCATCAGGCAGTGAATCAAACAACTTATCAACCAATTCTTCCTGTGAATACACAATTTCATATCTTGCAAGTTCCATCTTTAAGTGACCGAATCTTTCTATCATCTTTGACACAGACTCATTTTTCAAACACCCAAATAGATCGTATTCTTTTTTCAACAATTTTTTCTTGTTTTTAACAATTTCAGCACCACCCACACACTTCATCTTTAATTTTTCCTATAAATCTCTGGAATCTTTGTAGTCGATTAATGATATAATGTCATCCCTCACTGATTGATGTAGTAAGGCGATGCATTTCTGTTCTGCCACGAACCTTTCTTGTTCAGTATCATTTAAATTTTCAAAATCAGTTCTTCCAATGTCAAAACCATTTCTCATACTCTTCCAACTTAAGTATGTGAATGCTTTCAGCCATTCCTCAAACCTACTTGCCCATCTGTTGTATTCCTCTATGGCCATTATCTTGGGCGGTTTGTTGTAGGTGCCATAGGCGTTATCAACACTCAAAGAATCAACAATGGTTTTCCTATGGTTCGGGTTTGGTGCTGAGGTGTTCATGTTGTCTGATGTGCTCTCTCCTGTGCTGCTAGTGTAAGCAAAAACATCACTAAACGGATTCAGAAAATCATCACCCATCTTTAAGTACCTGAAACAATTAACAAACACTTAGACAATTTTTGTGATTAAAAAAAAAAACTTCACACTGATACTAGTTCACTTCGTGTGAACTGAAGCGAATCAACTTCCTGCGAACTGATGTAGTTTCAAACGATCTAGAACACTTCTCACTTCGTGCGAACTAATTGATCCTTAAACAACCTGACTTGATGCGAATTGAACTGGTGCAAATTGACATGGTGCGAATTGGCCACTTGATGTTCAATTCGTGCGAACTGGATCCAGCAATGTCCAATTCGTGCGAATTGGATGAATATCTCAAGCGAAATGACACCTTTCAAACGAAATGAACAGGTTTCAAGCGAACTGGGTCCAATCCATGCGAAATGGAGGATTATTTCAAGCGAAATGGCAACTTTCAAGCGAAATGGGTCCAATCCGTGCGAAATGGGGTTCAAACTAATCAATTCGTGCGAAATGGGGTTCAATCTACTCAATCCGTGTGAAATGGACTGTTTCTTTCAAACGAAATGATGCTGACGTCACCTAATCGGCCATGTTTTTGTCAAAATTAATCAGGTTTAAGGTCGAATTAAGGTCTGATTCTTTCAAGGATTGATTAATACAATGTTTCGCTTATTATATGTGAAAATCAAGCCATTTTAACTGTAAAATCTTAGTTAATTTTGAAAAATTTGAAGAAGAATGAATAGAAATGAGATTTTCAGATGAAAACAAGCTGAATCGGTAAGAACTCTTCCTCCTGAGCTCTGATATCACTTGTTGGATCGTTGTACGACCTAAACGAGTCGATCAGAAGAGTTTTAATCCGAATCAAAGGCGGAATTCGATGAAACGGACTTGATTACAGCTTGATTCACGCTTAGATTCACTTGTTTATTGATTTCAAAGCTATACAGATCAGTTGACAATTTGGCAGCACCTCGGCTCTGAAATCCGTAACGTTACAAATGAGAAACCATGCTCAGGTATTTATAGGAGAGTCCATTTCGCATGAACCTGACACAGCCCATTTCGTACGAAATGGCTTTGTTCCATTTCGTACGAACTGGCTTTGTCCAGTTCGTGCGAACTGGTCAATCACCACTAAAATCCTAATTTCTAGCCTATCGAGCACCGGTTTATCCTATCTAGATACAAGACTCGATAAAAGACAAAGTTGACAGACATATGCACCAACAATGTTTCATTACATAATTATAACATGCTTCATTACATAAGTATAACATGCGTGATTATGGTTTTTCAACATGCGTGATTAGGGTTTTGAATTTTAGAACGTGCGTAATTTCACAGCGTACGCTCGTACGTTAAACAATATTGTATTTTACACTTTCAGTATGTATATATATATATATATATATATATATATATATGTATATATATATATATATATGTATATCTTTACTTCTATAAAAATATTTCACATGTACTAAAAAGTAATTTCCATCACAATTTTAAGACGGGAGCCCAATGGTCATGCCTTTTTCCCTAATTTTTCATCCCTTTCTCCCAATTTTACCCCCAATTCAATGTCTGTCACCTATATGATTCTTCCACAAAGAAATCTTCAGCCCAACAGTCCGTGTAAATTGATGACGCTAATTAATGTGCCTTCTTCAATGGTCACTGCGTAATTCAATGGAGAATTTGGATGGTCGTCGTCGATACAATTCTTTTTTAAGTAATATCAATCATCTTCCTCATTCAGATTATCTAACCGACGGTGTCAATTCGATTCCATTCACATTTGTTTTTTTTCGGTCTGTTGAAATCGTGTCCGATTGCAGTTGCAGGTGGGCTTCATCCTCCTGTTACCATGAGGGAATGATTGATTAGGATTTGTAGCATGACAACAGAGAAATCACAATCGTGAAGAATTTCTTATGGTATGTTTGACGTTGAACACAAGTTTGATGTCTCAAGGAAATTCTTTTACCCTCATAACCCATTAAAACTGGCGATTTAGCGTTTGCTACGATTTTTTTTACTTCATCCTTGATTTTCAGGTACGCATATTTTACTACAGAATTAATTGTGGGCGTCTTAATCTTGTTTTTGATTGCTTGTTATTTGTATTTTTTATTTTTTGATAATTTTACAGAATTTATGTTTGGGCAATGGTGTGTTGTGCAGAACTTCAGGTGAAAAGGAAGGACAAGTAAGTAAATTATCTTTTACATTTTGGCAAAGTACATAGGTATCTCGAGTCTGTGTATTAACATGCTTTTTAAGGAGGAAATCGAAAAACCGATGAGAAGGCAACCATTTGAGAGAGGACCGACCGAAGAAAGTGTGGTCGTATGTAGAGGTGATGAGGTAACCATGACTAAGGTAATCAATTAAACTGAAAGTTACAGTAATTGAGATGCCATCATATCCTATAATTAGTAAAAAAAGTGTACTAAGAATGTTGTTAAAGATTGTTCTGTTTGAGATGGTGAATTATCTAGTTCTCTTTGCTCAGTTTATATCAGAAGTCTACATTTATGCACCATTGTGACCTTCGATTAGATCACAGAATTGAAGGCGATTAGATCACGGAACTGAACTCGTAAAATTTTTATTTTTATCTATTTTGCCTAATATTTAGTTTTTTTTTTTTTGTTCCAACCATTGCGGATTTAATGTGGAAGAATGGGGAGCGACAGTTTTCCCTGCTGCACAAGGAAATTATAGCTCCAAGTTAGAGTGAAATGAAAGGTCTCAGCGAGCAAAATATGCTAAACCAAAAATGGGTGATGCATTACTTATGTTTTCGTTTAGAGGTTTGTGTCGTTTTTATTCTAATGTGAAATTTGTATTTTCGTTTTGTACTTTTCCATTCGCTTCGAATTTGCCTAGGCGCACAATTCTAAAAAAAATAAGGCCTTTTTAAAGCAAGGTGCGTATAAACACGCCAGGTTTTAGATGCAGTTGGGCAAAGTGCTTAAAAACAAGGGTCCTTTTCAACTTGTTTTGACAAATTGTTTTGCAGAATTTGACCTGTAGTTGAGCTTTATGGCTACATAAGCATGTCACAAGCTATCATATGGTTATTGACTTATTGTTTGCAAATTGGCTGTTGGGTTCTGGTGGCACTTATGGTTATATTTACAGGGGAAAGTTCTTGTACAAATAATCTTAACATACTAAACATACAAATTGAAGGAAAACTCAAAAAGACAAGGTGGCATTTTTGTAATTATCAATAACTATCAAAGTTACTCTACAAAAAACCTAAAAAAACCTAACCCCCCCCCCCCCCCAAAAACCTAAAAAATACCTAACTCCCCCCACCCCCCAAAAACCTAAAAAAAACCTAACCCCCCCCCCCCCCCAAACCTAAACCCCCCCACCCCCCAAAAACCTAACACCCCCCACACCCAAGCTAAAATGCTAAAAACTAAACCCTCAAAAAACCTAAAAAAATAAAAAAAAAACACACACAAATTATTTTTATTTTATTTTTTAACATTTTTTATTAAAAAATTGCTACTTTTAGTAGCAGCAAAATATATATATATATATATTTTTGCTAACAAAATGTAGCGATTTTTTTATAAAAAATATTAAAAAAAATTATGTTTTTTAGATATTTTTGGTTGAGTTCACATTTGTATAGTAACTTTGATAGTTGGTGGTAATTACAAAAATGTCACCTTGTCTTTTTGAGTTTTCCTTCAATTTGTATGTTTAGTATGTTAAAATTATTTGTATTTGATCTTTTGCCTATATTTACAAAGTTATACACTTGAAATATGAAAGAACGTTGTTTCAATTACATTTTAAGAGGTACGCCGGTCTCGGTTCCTGTTTGGTGATTTGCATGGTTTTCCTTTATTACTACCAAACATGTACGACAATAAGGTGCTGTTTGTTTTTTCTGCGGGAAAAGGTCTGCAGTCTGCGGACCACATCTGCAGGCATCTGCAGGAGAAGAGGTGGACCAAATGTCTGCAGTCTGCAAAGAGAAGAGGGTTTGTTTTTTTTTTACAAAAAAAAACCTCTTCACACCACCACAACCACAAACCTTCTCCTCTCTCTTCTCTCTCTCTGCCATCTACCACCACCACCACAATCATCCGCCACCACCACGTCGGCCACCACCATCGCCATCAAAACCCACCTGTCCTCCCGTCACTGTCGTCGTCCGGTCGTCACTGAAACCGAGACCAACCTAAATCGGAACTTGAACCAGAATTCTAGGTGGTTACCGGTCGTCAACGGAAAAAAAGGCGGTAATCCCCGCAGCCGACGCGCTGCTGCCACCGCCTCTCACCCTCGTCTCCTTCTTTCTCTCCTCGGCTCTCTCTCTCTCTCTCTCTCTCTTCGGTTCTCTCTCTCTCTCTCTCTTCGTCTTTGTCGCTGATGTGTGCCGCCACCACCATAGTGGCGGCCGGCCGTTCAGGTCGTTTAGGGTTTTGTTTGCGATCGATGTTGATGATGATGAGGGTTTTCGATTTGGGGGTTTTGTTTGCGATGTTGATGATGATGAGGGTTTTGTTTTCGATTTGGAGGTGGTGGCGGAGCAAGGAGGTGGTGGCGGAGCAAGGGCGGGAGCGGCGGAGGTGGTGGCGGAGTGGAGGTGGAGGAGATGGTGTCGGAGGTGGAGGTGGTGGCGGAGCAGGGGTGGAGCAGATCGATGTTGATGATGATGAATGCAGGTCTGTTTTGAAGAGGTTGGAAGTGGTTGGTACATGTCTGCTTGGGGAAGAGGTGGGGAAGACCTTTTTGGTGAGAAGTGCTTCCGGAAAACAAACAAGCTGCAGACATCAAACGTCTTCGCGCGTCTGCGCGACGCAGACATAAGTGGCCAGAAGCACTTCTGGCCAAAAAACAAACACCACCTAATTTTCAAGAAACAAGGCGAAGAATAGGTTCCACAACCTTTTTTTCTTTATTTAAATTGGTTAGTGCAATCACTCATGCCCACATGTTACACTTAGTCTAACATGATATATAAATGAAAAAATGTTGTATATATTAATAGCATTAGATAATATTTGTAAATATAGAAATTAAAGAAATCCCTTGTATTATGGAAATCGGTTGTAACTCTTCCAAAATAGAGGAGATCTAAAACATTTATATTGGAATGAGAATAGAGGGAAGGATCATCAATCCTTTTGCATACTACGGCCTCTTTCATGGTATCAAGAGACCAACCCTAATCTTCCCTCCTTCTTCTCCTAAACATCTCGTCGATCTCCTCACCCATCCCCACCCTCATCACTTCCTCTAATATTTTTCAATGGAGCCCAAGATTTATCCCGCAGCAACCGTCACCAATATCAAAAGTCTGATTCCTGTTGTTCTAGAGATGGAATATGGGCAGTATGTTTTGTGGTCCGAACTGTTCAAGATCCAGTGCCGTGCTTCTCTTGTTATTGATCATCTCTCACCCAGAACTCCTTCATCTTCTAGTACGTCAAGGAAGCCGACAAAGATGCACCACCAAAAACCAATGACTCCTGAGATCGTTTAGATGCCATTGTACTTCAATGGATTTAGGCAACAATCTATAATGATCTCCTTCACACTATTCTCAAGCTGAACACAACCGCATATGACGCCTGGAAGACACTTGAAGGTATCTTTCAAGATAATAAAAGCTCTCGCTCTATTCACCTCTTACATAAATTCTCAAACACACGCCTCGATGGGTTCCCAAACGTCTCGGCATATTGTCAGCAACTGAAGGTGTTAGCCAATCAACTAGCTAATGTTGGCAGTCCGGTTGACAATGATCGATTGGTTCTCCAACTGATCGCAGGCCTAACGAACAATATGAGGGTATCACCACTATACTCCAACAACAGGACCCATTACCAACTTTCTATGAAGCTCGGTCCAAAATCATGCTTGTTGAATCTCGTAAGGCAGCACAGGCTCTACTCACGGCTCAAACCGCAGGCACCGCATTAAATGCAAACTCCATTAAACCCCAACCACCGGTGAACCATACCGATTACAGACCAGAAACCGAGCGAAACCGTGGCCGGGACGATCCCGTGGCCGCGGCAAAGGACGTGGAGGCGGGGGACGCGGGTGCGGTAACAGCAACAATACTTAGCAGCCCGGTTGGCCCAATCAACAGCCGTTCTGGCCCAACTCAGCCCAACAGGAGCAGTAGAATGGGTCCGGGTTTCAGAAGTTCACATCCCCTCAGCATTGGGCCGCGCAGCAGACTCAATCATGGGCTGCTCCTCCCTGCCCATACCCAACAGCCCCTACTCTGCCCAATCCTTCAAACAACTTCCGCGACCATGGGCTTCTCGGACCTAGGCCTAATCAAGCGCACAATGCCTATGCCCCAACTGATATAGAACAAGTGCTTTATACCATGTCCCTCAACCAACCGGATCCCACCTTGTACATGGACATGGTAGCTACAGGTAATATGTCTAACTCGTCAGCTAACTTCCGATCTTATTTTAATAATAGCATGAATCAAAATATAATTGTTGGAAATGGATCTACTATACCGGTCGTTGGACAAGGCACACAAACCCTACCCCCACCTTTTCCCCCACTTATCCTTAAAGACGTCCTCTATGCACCTAAACTAATCAAAAATTTAATTTCCGTACGTCGGTTCACGACCGACAACTCTGTTTCTGTTGAATTTAACCCCTTTGGTTTTCTTGTGAAGGACTACAAGACTCGGATCCCTGTCCTCCGGTGCAACAGCAGCGGTGATCTCTACCCCCCTCATGTTTGGATCTGGGACACCCATCACACCATCTACCTTTACAGCCATCTCCTCCCAGCTTTGGCACCAACGTCTTGGTCACCCAGGACACTCATCTTTGCATTCCTTGAAACAGTCTAGTTTTATTGATTTTGGCAAACTTAATAAAGACATTTGTGAATCTTGTGTGCTTGGTAAAAGTGTTCGATTACCTTTTGCAACTTCTCACACTGGTGTACTCCAACCATTTGATATTGTTCATAGCGACCTATGGACATCACCAATCCTTAGTTCACAAGGTCACCGTTACTATGTGTTATTTCTTGATGACCTGACTGATTTTCTGTGGAGTTACCCCATATCCAAAAAGTCACAAGTATTTTTAATTTTTTGTCAATTTCATAAACATATTGGTACCCAATTTGAACGAACGATAAAAATGTTTCAATGTGAAAATGGCAAGGAATATGTAAACTCAGCTTTTCAATAATATTTTAATCAACATGGTATGGTATTTCGTTTATCATGCCCTCACACCTCATCTCAAAATGGAAAAGCCGAGCGTAAAATCCATACCATAAACAACATGATACGCACACTCTTGGCCCATGCTTCTTTACCCAACACCTTTTGGCATTATGCCCTTGCCACCGCCACCTATCTCTTAAACATTCTCCTTAACAAACAACGCGATAAAACCCCTACTGAGCTCTTCTACTTACGCACACCCACATATCACAACCTACGTGTTTTCGGTTGTTTGTGTTACCCTCTTATCCCATCGACATCTATTCATAAACTTGACTAACGCTCCTTCCCGTGTGTCTTCCTCAGGTACCCATCCAACCATAGAGGTTACACCTGCTTTAACCTTCAAACACGACAAATTATTATATCCCGCCGTGTTGCGTTTGACGAAACCACTTTGCCCTTCTCGAACACCATCCACCCTTCCCCCTCATATGATTTCATGATAGATCACTTCCCACCTCATCTTTGGCCA
Organism: Helianthus tuberosus; assembly: GCA_030545235.1. NCBI lineage: Eukaryota > Viridiplantae > Streptophyta > Magnoliopsida > Asterales > Asteraceae > Helianthus > Helianthus tuberosus. Next base: position 172,573,075 of record CM060393.1, on the reverse strand, counting down.
TTAGTTGGCACCTCTACTTCCACCACTACGACCCAACCCACAAGCCCACCCACTCCAGCCCACACGCCTCCTGCCCAGCCCTGAACTCCCTATACTTCTGCTACAATAAACCCCGCCAACTCCCAAGCCCAAACGTCCCCACCGGCCCACCATTCACAACACCCCACCATACCCTCCTCGGCCCAACAGTCCCCACCTAATTCAAACTCACCATCCAGCCCACCTAATTTGACCGCTATCCCTTCTTCCTCCCCATCTCACCAAACCTCTACTCATCCCTCCCCTACTCCACCCGCTCGCACAATGCGCATAAGAGCCATGGATGGCATCGTCAAGCCTATCCACAAACTCAACCTTCATGCCTCCACCATTATTCCCATACCCAAACAACCCACTGACACCTTGTCCATCCCCGAATGGTATTAAGCCATGAAAACAGAATTTCACGCTCTTATGAAAAATGAGATCTGGGAGCTAGTTCCTAGACATCCTAACATGAATGTTATTCGTAGTATGTGGCTCTTTAAGAATAAATTCAAATCGGATGGCAGTTTGGAATGATACAAGGCGCGGTTAGTTTGTGAGGGTCGCCTTCATAAAGTGGGTATTGATTGTGGGGATACGTTTAGTCCGATGGTAAAACCGGCTACCATTCACCTAGTCCTGTCTCTGGCTCTCTCCAACTCATGGTCTGTACATCAGTTAGATGTCACAAATGCATTTCTACACGGTACTCTTCACGAAACAGTATACATGTACCAACCAATGGGTTTTCGGCATCGAGATTTTCCTGACCATGTGTGTCGTCTAAAAAAATCGCTATATGGGTTAAAACAGGCACCACGAGCTTGGTATCAAGGTTTCATTGACTACGTTCTTACTTTGGGGTTTACTCAAAGTCGGTGTGACGCATCTCTCTTTATTTTTCATCACGACAAAGACGTTGCATTTTTACTTCTATATGTTGATGACATCGTCCTTGTCACCTTATCTGACCTTCTCCGACAACGACTGATGACTCACCTGGCTTGCGAGTTCGCAATGAAAGACCTTGGACCACTAAGTTTTTTCCTTGGCATCTCAGTTTCCAGAAATCGGGAGACAATGTTTTTGTCACAACATGCTTATGTGTTTGAGATTATCAAAAGGGCCAATATGACTCAGTGTAATCCTGTGTCTACTCCTGTTGACACTAATGCTAAACTCAGTGCCTCTTCAGGTGACGATTTTGCCAACCCAACTCTATACCGCAGTTTAGCGGGTGCATTACAGTACCTAACATTCACCCGTCCAGACATCAGCTATGCGGTCCAACAGGTATGCATGCATATGCACGCACCTAAAATGGGTCATTGGTTAGCTCTGAAACGGATCATTCGGTACATTAAGGGTACGACCTTATTTGGCTTAACACTCAGCTCCGCCGGCTCCCCATCGCTCATTGCTTAGACGGATGCAGATTGGGCCGGTTTCCCTGACACTTAGTCGGTCGACTAGTGGCTATTGTGTTTATTATGGAGACAATCTTATTTCGTGGTCATCGAAATGGCAACCAACCATTTCACGATCGAGTGCTAAAGCTGAATACTGGGCAGTTGCCAACGTCGTGTCAGAAATATGTTGGCTACGTAACATACTCTTGGAACTTCGTCGTCTACCATCACTCGCGACACTCGTCTATTGTGACAACATCAGTGCTATTTATCTGTCGGGAAATCCGGTGCAGCATCAACGCACAAAGAATTTCGAGCTTTGACATACACTTCGTTCGCGAACAGGTTCAATGCGGACAAGTTCGTGTTTTGCATGTACCCTCACGCTATCAAATAGCTGACATTTTCACCAAAGGCCTACCGAGGATTCTCTTTGAAGATTTCAGGTCCAGTCTCAGCATCCGGTCTCCTCCCGCTTCGACTAAGGGGGTGTAATAGCATTAGATAATATTTGTAAATATTGAAATTATAGGAATCCCATGTGTTATGGAAATCGGTTGTAACTCTCCCAAAATAGAGGAGATCTAAAACATTTATATTGGAATAAGAATTGGGGGAAGGATCATCGATCCTTTTGCATACTACGGCCTCTTTCATATATTAACAACTCACCATTGAGAAGATGAAAAGCAGTCTTTGATACACTCAACTTCTGTTATCATAAAAGGTATGATCAATAATAACTCCATTAATTTGTGAATATAAAAATAGAACCTTGGGTTATCAAAATGAAATCACATACACTAGTTGGTAAGAATTATTACAGAACTAAGAATACAAACATGATTCTTAATGTGAATATAAAAATAGGGCTTTGGGTCCCATTAAAAAAGTTATATATATATATATATATATATATATATATATATATATATATATATATATATATATATATATATATATATATATATATATATATATATATATATATATATATATATATACAGGACAAAGATCCGTTAGGAACCACCCTTTATTGCGAGAACCGCGAGAACCAATGTGAACACAACAAAAAATACCTAAAAATAGCTAAAAAACACACAATTTTTTTTTTAAATATTTTTTTATAAAAAAATCGCTACTTTTAGTAGGCAAAAAAAATTTGTTTTTTTTTAAAAAAAAAATTTAAAAACTTTTTTTTTTGCTACTAAAAGTAGCGATTTTAACTTAAAAAATATTAAAAAAAAAATTTAGCTTTTTTTTTATTGTTTTTAGGTTTTTTGGGGTTTAGTTTTTAGCATTTTAGCTTGGGGGGGTGGGGGTTAGGTTTTTTTAGGTTTTTTAAGGTTTTTTAGCTATTTTAGGTTGTGTTCATATTGGTTCTCGCAATAACGGTATATATATATATAGGGGACCGCTAAAATGAGAACCACCTCCAGTTATGAGAACCATGAGAACCACTTTCTAGCCTTTAGATCTTTAGGATGGATGGAAGAGATTAAAAGTAGTAAAAATTAATATTAAATAGTTTTTGTCTTATTATGTCTTTAATATTATAATCCAAAAGGGTAATTTAGTAAAATAACTCTATTTTGTCTTTTTATCTTTATTGTTTTTTACTAGTTTTTTGAATTATTATATTACTTTTTATTTTTTAAACAAAACTTTTTTATTAAAAACATTTTAAAATTCGGATTTTTTTAAAGATTTTTTATACTTTTTACAATTTAAGTTTTACGTTAAAACTTTTTAAGTTTTACGTTTTTTTGACGCGCCGTTTTTACGCCGGGTTTTTTCAAGCGTCGTCATTTTAACACGCCGTTTTTTAAACGCGCCGTTTTTTTACACGCTGTTTTTGTACGCGCCGTTTTTTACGCGCCGTTTTTTAACGCCGTTTTTTACGCGCCAATTTTTTAACGCCGTTTTTTAACGCCCTTCTTTCAACGCGCCGTTTTTACGCGCAATTTTTTAACGCCGTTTTTTACGCGCCAATTTTTTAACGCCGTTTTTTACGCGCCAATTTTTAACACCGTTTTTTACGCGCCGTTTTTAACGCCGTTTTTTTACGCGCCGTTTTTTCAACGAGCCGTTTTTACGCGCCAATTTTTTAACGCCGTTTTTACGCGCCGTTTTTTCAACGTGCCAATTTTTTAACGCCGTTTTTTACGCGCCAATTTTTTAACGCCGTTTTTTACGCGCCGTTTATTAACGCAGTTTTTTAACGCCGTTTTTCAACGCGCCGTTTTTACGTTAACGTAATTTACGTTTTACGCGCCGGTTTTTTACGTTAACGTTTTTTTACGTTTTACGCGCCGTAATTTACTTTTTACTTTTTAAGTTTTATGTTTAACTTTTTACGTTTTACGGTTTACGTTAAAAAAAATTTACATTTTACGTTAAAAAATTTACGTTTTACGTTTTACATAAAACTTTTTACGTTTTACGTTTTCTACGTAAAACTTTTTACGTTTTACGTTTTTTACGTTAAAATTTTTACATTTTACGTTTTACGTAAAACTTTTAACGTTTAACGTCTTACGTTTAACGTAAAACCTTTTACGTTAAACGTAAAACTTTTTACGTTTTACGTAAAATTTTTACGCTTTACGTTTTTACAATAAATAAGTTTACGGTTTACGTTAAAAAAGTTTACGATTAACGTAAAAAAAAGTTTACGGTTTAACTTTTTTTTTACAAAAACTTTTTTACACACAAATGAACGCACTCAGAAATCGCAAACTCGGGAGGTGTCTCAGATATATCGTTATCATCATCGACTAGGGGGGGAAAATAAAAAAACAACATCAAAACAAAGTGTATCTCGAAAAAAAAAACGGGTTAAAAAAACGAAGTTTTGGCTCAGATTTCCCGATAATCAGAGGCTGCAAAGTGGGGTTGCGGGTTCAATAACCTACCCTCCACCATCTTTGCCGCACCATCGTCAGTTTTTTTTTTTTTTTTGCATCATCACAGCCGATTCAAATAAGGCACCATATTCAACCGATTTAACAGCAACAAAAACCCAGATTCAACAGATTCAACAGCAACAAAAACCCAGATTCAACAGATTCAACAGATTCAACAGTACTAAAAACCCAGATTCAACAAAATTCAAACAAAACATGAACATGAACATCATTCAAACAAAAACCCAGCAAAAGGAACATGAACATCATTCAACCCCATATTCAACAGATTCAAACCCACAACATACCAAACCAAAACAGAGATAAAAAAAATCCCCAAACATATCAAAACAGATTCAAACCAAATCAAAAAAAAAAATACCCACATACCAAATCAAAATCCCCACATGCCAAATCAAAATCCCCAAACATATCAAAACAGAGATAAAAAAAATACCAGAGAAATCAACAAAACATGCCAATGAACTCGTCGGGAGGAGACCGGGACCTCCGCCGCTCACGGCGGCGCTGCCGCCGGTCCACCACCCAGCCGTCGACCAGAGCATAAATTCGAAATCCCAAGTCGCATAAACGAGCAACGGAGATGGGGTTGCAGATCACCCATAGAGTCTCTCCCCGAGGTGGTAGCCGGTGGTGATCAACGATGGTGTGTGGTGGTTGGTTTTGACTTTTGATTTGGGGTTTTCATAAGGTTTTTGAGCTTTGATTTGTGTCTGCAGAAGATTTTGGAACAAATATGAAAGAGAAGATGTAAATGAGAGATGAAATAGGAGAGAGGAGAGAGATATATAACTAGTCAGTCATATTAAATGAAGAGAGAGAGGAAAGACTTGACATATGGGATAAATGACCATAATACCCTTCGGGTTGTCAAATTCTGATTGGTTGAAAATGGTTCTCATGGTTCTCATAACTGAAGGTGGTTCTCATTCTAGCGCCTCCATATATATATATATATATATATATATATATATAATGTGAATACATGTTTTTTTTTTTTTTTTTTTTTTTTTTTTTTTTTTTTTTGACCGGCTGAAATCCTCCAAACGAAGGTACTGGCAGAAATTCCCTGCGTCGGGATACACCCCAGCCCCCAGTGCGGGAAAACCCCCTACGCCCGGATTCGAATAATGTGAATACATGTACTTTATTCATTAACAACAATAATGTGATTGGAGCCTGGTGGTAACAATAGCAGTCTAGCTTTTTAAGTGGCAGGTATTTCAAGTAGAAATTAGAAGTTTTGACCCGTTTTACGAAATGGTAGTTTTGACCCGTTAACTAATATCGATGGGTAAGCATGGCAAAAATGTTGAGTTCCCATGGTGACTTGTAGTGATTCCTGTCCATGGATCCCGAAATAGGCTATTTTTAAACATAGAAGGCCAATGCTATTTCTCTATTTTTTACACACAGAATACATGTTCTTTCTCATTTGTCCCAAATGGATCAATAGGCCTTTCTATTTGGTATTTAACGCTTTTTGTCAAGAAACTTGGTTAGGTAAGCATGCAAACTTCATAAGCATTAATCTCTTTCCTCTTAGCATCACCAATTTATACAAGATTATTCAAACATTTTTACTTTACTATTTACATATGATCATGGCAAACTTTCATTAACATTGCTTATATGCTTTTGTGCCATACATGTTTTTGCGGCCAAAAAACATAACTATCCGTCGTAACGTGCGGACATTCCAACTAGTATATATATAGTTAACAATAAATGTGAAACTTTTTTAGAGGCGAAATATATTTTACTTAAATAATGTGAAATGGAAATTTAGAGGCGAAATATATTTTACTTAAATAATGTGAAATGGAAAATAAGTTTGTTTTCCTTTTCGAAATTAAAAAAAATATCATAAATTAAAAAAAAATATATCATTGTCGAATATGGCCTGGAGTCGGCGAGATTCTTGGTAGATGTCCTTTGGCGTATGAAAGTTCTACTTCTTATGGTTTTTACTTTTCCTTTTTTTAAAATGGTTTCCACGACTTTTTTTCTGCATAAATTCCACGCATTAATTATTAATTAATAGATAATAAAATCCATCCAAGTAGTGTTAAAACTTTACAAATATTTCATAAAAAAACAATTACGTTATTTATGGTAATTACGTTCTTTATGTTTATATCAAATTTTAGTGAATGTAATTTATCTTTTAATTTGATAAGAATCCTCATTTATGTATTATAAACCTGGGTGTGGATCAAATAGAAAGTTTATTTTGGCTAGAAATGATAGGAAGCAATAGGATTATGACATGTGACAAAATTTAAAATAAAGAGGAAGCGTATTTTAGTCAATCCTATCCTTTCTTCTTTCTTCTTCTCCCCGGTAACTTCAAAACCCACCATTTTCAAAACCCACCATCTTCAACCTTTTTTTCACTTACTATCTCAATAATCATTACATTATAATGTGATTTTCGTCATCAATCAATGATTCAAACACCCGATCAACATGTTCTTCAGCCTTTTTTTTGAAGAAAACCCAGTTTAATTTCATTCAAAATCTCGTTTCTTTCCGTGATTTTGAAGATAATCACTCGATCCGTTCGATTCGATCGCTGATAAATGTTTCTATCATTCAAAGTTAGTCAATCGTTGAAGAAATCGGCTTCGATCCATGTAAGAAATTCTTTAATTTCATTTTTACGATCTGAGTTTTTGATTTACTCATTGCGTTTTACGATCTTTGCGGGGGGTCCGGGGGCAGCGCCCCTGGTAGTAGGGTCCAAGGGGCGGCAGCCCCTGGCGGGGTCTAAGAGGCAGAGAAAATTTAATAAAAATGCATTAGAAAATTTAATTTTCTGTAAAAACACATTAGAAAATTTAATAAAAATGCATTAGAAAATTTAATTTTCTGTAAATTGCCTCTGTCAAACTGCATTCGTAGACAGTTTTTGATCTTCTACTTCATGGTTCAGACAATTCACAGACAAAAGTATTGTCCTGTTCAATGCGTTTTAGAGAGAACACATTCTTGGTGTTTTTAGGCCATTGCGTTTTAGAACTAAGACATTTTCATGTGTTTTCTGGCCATTGCGTTTTAGAAAAACACATTTTTGAAGTGTTTTTAATCATTGCGTTTTAGGTAAAACACATTTTTAGGTGTTTCCAGTGCATTGCGTTTTACAGAGAACACTTTCTTTTGTTTTTTAGGCCATTGCGTTTTAGAAATGAGACATTTTTAAGTGTTTTATGGCCATTGCGTTTTATAAACAAGATATTTCTTTGTATTTTTTGTGCATTGCTTTTTAGGTAAAACACTTTTTTATGTGTTTTCACTCCATTGCGTTTTAGAAAACAGACATTTTAAGTGTTTTCTGGCCATTGCGTTTTAGGAATAAGACATTTGTTTGTGTTTTTTGTACATTGCGTTTTAGGTAAAACACATTTTTATGTGTTTTCAGTCCATTGCGTTTTAGAAAGTACACTTTCTTTTGTGTTTTTAGGCTATTGCGTTTTAGAAATAAGACATTTCTTTGTGTTTTCTTGCCATTGCGTTTTACAAATAAGACATTTCTTTGTGTTTTTTTATGCATTGCGTTTTATAAAAATGTCATTTTTTAGGTTTTTTTTTTCCATTGCGTTTTACGCAACTGGGTTTTTTCCATTGCGTTTTACGCAACTGAGTTTTTGATTTTTTTTTTTTTTTTTTTTGAAAATATAGCAATAGTATACTCGTTTTAAAGATAAAAAAAACGCTCGTTTTTTTGGTGCAATTTTTAAAAAAAATAATGTCGTATGAAAGAGTTATTAACGTTTAAAAAATGGGGGGAATTGGAGGAGAGAGAAACTATTGTCTTGAATTGACTAGAATGCCCCTAGACAAATCTACACGCCTCCTTTAACTCTATCTCAACTGGTTACATGTATATGCGTAAAAAGGGTATTCTAGTCAAACCTACACGTATTTAGGTCAACATAAAGTTAGTGAATAGATTTAAACTTACAATCGATATAGAGCCGAACACCTAAGCATGTTGTCACACCCCGACCGGTAGCGGATTATTGGTCGGAGCATAATGATTGTCTATAGCTTATGACAACTAATATAATTTTAATTATTTAAAGCATGATCGAATTAAAATCACACACATACCATAGAAATCTCAATTAATCCATACATAATTTCAAAGACATAAACCACAAAATATAATTCAATTTATTTATCTAAGGCATGTCCTACATGTCTTCATCTTTAACTCTATTTCAACTGGTTACTTGTATCATACGTAAAAAGGGTATTTAGGTCAACATAAAGTTAGTGAATAGATTTAAACTTAATTAAAATATTTTGCTTTATTATTTTAATTTATCTTATTTAAAAATAATTTAACATGCAACTTCAAGTGTATTAGATACATCCATAACATATCATAAAGACAACAATCACCCCAATCACCACAATATGCACAATCAGATATGATAATATGACATAATAATAAAGTAACAATAGATACAATGAAATTCATGCCCGAAAAGCGAATCGAAATGATGTTGGCGATGCCTAGTTCAACCCATGGCCGTGGGAACTAGCTAGCCAGTGCATCAACAATAGAAACCATAGACAAAAAGCGAGTAAGTACATAGATACATGTATATTCAACAATAGATACTAGAAATAATAGAAACATGAGTACGAAACACGTAGCGACACATTGATTTTCATATTATTGATTTAAATAGCAAACAATAAAAACATGCCACATGATATACCCCAAAAATATTTAATGACTAAAAAGGGGATAGGTAAAAGATCTACTCATAATTTACGAAAAATTGATCCACGAGAATTACCACATGAAGAGAAATGGATAAAATCTAAAATAATAACAATAATCCTATAATATAAATGCAAATTGGAAATAAATAATCTCACCTAACTCAATTTCAAGTCAGTTATTGGCCGATAATAATCCGAACTAGTAAAAAAAATTTGTAAAATAGTCCGCCGTTAAAATAGCTTAATGGAGTTAAGTTGTTTTTTCGAATTACAAACCGATGTTTTAGGGCTTTTGAACAGAATGAGGATACGAGTCGATTGATGTAAAACTCACCTCGAAATACTGCCCCAACCCACGAAAACGGTGCTTCAATTCGGGTGTTTAAACTTCCAATTAACGAAAATCAAGCCATTTCGAGCACAATTTCGAGGTAAGTTTTACATCAATCGACTTGTATCCTCGTTCTGATCAAAAGCCCTAAAACATCGGTTTGTAATTCGGAAAAAAAAACTTAACTCCGTTAAGCTATTTCAATGATGGGCTATTTTACAAAAAAAAAAAAAAATTGACCAGTTCGGATTATTATCGGCCAATAACTGACTTGGGATTATTATTGGCCAAATTGAGTTAGGTGGGATTATATATTTACAATTTGCCTAATATAAATATACAAAGTACTAAACGAACAAAACAATATAATAATTCTAGAAAATTGGGTTCTCCTACTTGGGAAGTTAAAATATATAAAATAATTTTTTAAAATAATATCTAAATCAATATTTTTATTTCTAGAATAATCAAACATTATTAATTACTAGAAATATCAATTTAACTAGTTAAATTTCCGCCCACGCGTTGCGGCGGGACCCAATGACTGCAAAACGCGTGTCAGTAACGGCAAGCAGATACCGAATATCAAAACATAAATAAAAATATCGTGAAAAGGATAGTCAGTCCGTCCTAAAAAACGATTTTAAATAACCTAATATATAATAATAGGACCCACACGTCCTACACGTTGAAAATTCGGTTGTTTTCAGTTCAATTATTATGGTGCTAACACGTTAAAATATGGATGAGCTCGGTACCGGTAACGGCACCGAAAGTACCGATCCGGAAAATCATCGAAATTAGGTACCGGCACTGAAAATGCTCGGTATAATACGGTATGGTATTTGAAGGTAAAAATCAATAAATATAGGTACGGTGCTAGACCGGTGTCGAACCGAAAGTAACGATTCTGAAAACGCCAAAAGGTGGGTACCAAATTGGTACCGAAAATAATTTGGTATAGTAAATTTGGTACCGATACGATATCGGTTTGATTACAGGATTTGATACGATTTGCTCATCAATAATCTAAATATCCAAGTTAATTTTACATGCTACAATTCATTCATTACGTAAAAAGACAAAAAAATAAAGCAAAATAAGTTGTTATGTATATAAAACCTCATTCAAACGAAATACAGTTTACTAACTGTGTGTATGAAAGGTAATCTAAACTGTGCAATTACTTGCATTGCTACAGGATTTTATGAGCTCGGTACCAACCGGTACCGAAAATACCGTTATCTAAATCCCCAAAAGTGGGTACCGGTACCGAATAAACCTGGTACAGTACGGCTTGATACGGTCGGTACTGGTACGGCACCGGTATTTGAGGGTAAAATCCGATGAATACCGGTGCCGAACGAATGCCAAAAGTACACTCAGTTTGGTAAATTTGATACTAACACCGATACTCGATACTATTCATTCATTTATATTTTTATTATTGTTCATTCATTTATGTTTTTAATATTTATTTATTTGTCTTTTTAATATATAGGTAAATTGTTACTGTTCATTCACTTGTCTTTTTAATATACAGGTAAATAGGTTATAATATCCGTAAATGCCAAAAATTAGGAAAATTCATTAAATTCATCTAACTTTTTTTTGTAAATCAGATTTAATAATCATCACATATTTTAATTTAAAAATAATGAGATTTAAAAAGGAATTTATTTGTTTAACAATTTCATTAATCCTCTAATTATTAAATAATTAAAAAATTATAGAAAAATTCTATAAGAATTCCTTAACATTTATATAATTTGTAATAATCAATAAAAATATTTATGGAGTTTAAATTTGACAATTTCGTATATTTAATTATTTTTAAATGATATAACCTATACAATTCATAATTATTACAAATTATATTTAAAAATTCCCAAAAATTACACAAATCATAACATAATCTATAATAGTTATATACGAACAATTTCAACAACTCACTAATCTAGGATCAAAAGCCCCAAAATTATAGGATGAAGAACCCTAATTTCATCTATAATTAAATTCGAATTCAATTGCCATTCTATCACATAAATGGATAGTAGGGTTTTGTAGAGCATGAAAAATTAAAGAAGACATGCTTAAGAATCACTTGAAAAGGTTAAAAATTGAAGGAGAAATTGTTGCTTGAAGTTACAAGGCCTAGAATCTTCTTTGATTTAATTCGCGATGTGTGATTGATAAAACATGAAAGTTTCAGTGGGGTTTCGTTTGGTTTGAAGGGAGGATTTAGGTGGTATAGATTTTGCAACCTAATTTTATGAATTTGATAAAAAACCCAAAAGTGTTCTTGGTGCTTAACAATGGTGGTAAAATTACAAACTTAATTCATCAGTCTCACAGGTTAATGGGACTATTACGTGATATGAATCATCATTCGCCATAACTAGGATTTAATTAGGATTAACGTGTGACTTAGGTTGTGTTTGTTTTTTCAGATGCAAAAGGTCTGCAGTCTGCGGACCACATCTGCAAACGTCTACACGAGAAGAGGTGGACCAAATGTCTGTGGAATCTAATAAAAAGAGTGTTTGTTTTTTCCCTTTCTCTTCTCCCAAATCCTTTTCTCTTAACTTTCCCTCTCTAAATTTTTCTCCCAAGCTGTCCTTCCCTTCATGTCCGATTTCTATCCAGATCTACTAGATTTGTGCAATCTTTGACCTATGATGCCGCAAACCAGTAATAGGATGGTGGTAAACCTCAATATTGAAGATTTCAGCCTCAATTCGGGAGAAGAAGTCACTGACCCTCACAAATTGGAACATGTTAAAGCAAGCTCGGACTTCGTTAATACTTTGGGAGCTTGGGTAAAGCGAATGTCAGATGCCAACAAGGCTACTCAAGATACAAATGTGAAGAATCCAGCGAAAACAACACAGGTCCAGCAGAGCTAATATTTCTGTGCATCAGCCGTCGAACCCGATGTGTGTTTGAAGATGAAGATGGGTTTGAAGGTTGAAAGGTGATTTTTGAATTCTTAGATCTGTTAAAAGGCTTTGGTGTTGATTTGGGGAAGAACAAGAGAAGGTTGGAAGAGGTTGGAATAGGTGTAAAGACATTGAACCATGTATGCGTGGGGAAGATGACGCACAGAAGTTTGAAGACATTTTTTAATGAAATGTCTTCTAAAAAAACAAACGGTCTACAGAGCTAAACGTCTGCGCGTGATCTGCGCGGCGCTAACATAAGAGGTCAGAAGAGGTTTTTCTGAAAAAACAAACACCCCTTAATTGTTACCCAATACGCTAAAACAAATCCGTCGGGTTATTAAAGGTTGGGTCGCTGAAACGGGTAGGGTTTTGGTAGGGAAGATGATGGGTTTTCGGGTTAGGATAAATATTACGTGCAACAGGTTTACAAACAAGCTGGTAGCCTAGTGGTTTGTGTTGCGCTTTTAAGACTTTACCCGCTTGGAGACCCGGGTTTGAATCCCGGCTCCGCCCAGTTTTTCTTACTTTTCTTTTAATAACAACTTTCAATTGTTTGCACCCAGGCCCCTCATGTTTGTGAAAACTGCTAACTGACTTAACTTATAACATTAACTTAGTTAGTTTATTTCCTTTATAGAGTTAACTAAGAAACTAACCTACTTAATTAATTTAAAGTTTCAACTTTTACAAAACAACCCCTAAACTTATAACGATAATTAACTGACCACTTTAACTCCGTTAATGTTCCTCTTACATAAATCTAACTGAACTAACTGAAAATGCTTATAAGTTTAACGTTCTTATCCAACGCGATACGTAAACAATATTAAATGATAAAATAATAAAGATTATAAAAATTCCTATTTTTTATCTATTTCTGATGGGTCCGGTTTTACAATCCAAGTCGGGTTTTGGATATCTATTTTTCACGAATGTTACATATGCTCTGCTTATGTTGGGTCTTTAAGAGTTGCGAGAAGATCTTGTTCGACCCCCGATGCAAAAATAAATTTTTTTTTGGAACCCACTTAACCATAGAGTATGGGTACTAAGGAACCACATATTTTTCGAGTAATGATCAGCATGAAGTGACTGAAAACTCCCACCCGGGTTAAGAGTCCACTCACACTTATCTTGACCCGCACCCAATGATGTATCTTGAACCAAATTTTGGAGGCCCTCCTGCTCTTCCATTTTAGCCGGGCTGTTTATACCTCGAATCCAATCCCACCCCCTATGAAATAATTAAATCCCTGTCCTTTTCATCATATTAGATCTGGGAGAGTGTATTGTGTGTGTTTTTTGATTGAACAATTTAACATGAACGGAAATTCAAGCTAAATAGTTAATACAAACACATCATCATCAACACAGTTGGATTTCGAAATGAATGCATAATAATTTCATTCAAAATAAATGTTTATAAAACAATCACAGTACATATTATTCTCCCCCTCACCAGATGATCCATCTCTCTTACTTAGTTCTTATGCCTTTTGGCTCTGTGTTAAAGAAAACATAGACAGACATAAACTATATATAGGAGGAGGGAACTACTTGTCACATCACCAAGAAAGCAACCCTAAACAACCTAATTAATGGTGTAACTGCCAGTAATTAACCAACTGCTGGATAGTTAAAAAAGACACCATTACATTAAAACTACTGTAAACAAAGAGAAAATAGCTAGATTCTCAAAATTGCTGGAAAGATTCCAACACTTTTGGAATCCAGTACTTCTGGTCTTGTTTGACTTGTTGACTTGGTCTTCTAGTCTTCAGCTTTGACTTTTGTTGACTTAGCTGTTTGACTAGTTGACCACCACTTTGACAATCCTGTAACATCTGCCAAAAAAGGATCTCGGAAATCCGACCCGGATTTCCAAAACTGGGTCTATCGAAGAATTTAATAAAAATGGGAAATTTTATAATTTTAATTATTTTATTTTTTTGAAGTCAGTCAGTTCGGTTAGAAATATATGAGGGAATCATTAACAAGGTTAAGCTAGTTAGTTAACTTAAGTTATGAGTTAAGGGGGCGATTGTTTTTGTAAATTGTAGTCTTCTTACACGACATGATTATGGGATACAAGGTCTTTAAAAGACCAAGTATGTTGCAAGTTTATTTTAAATGGGATGTTATAAGGGTCAAAACAGGTAATAGGGCTGGGTTTAATCACTTTTTTGTATTTTGCTTTTCTTGAATTTCATACGTAATTCATGTTTTTTTTTAAATCTATTTGTTTAAATTGAATTATTTTGGAACGTTTTATGCATTGTGAATACCCTTGGATGATTTGTGGCCTACTTGATCTGTGTAACGTTTTTCGTTGTTTTAGTTAACTTTTTAACTTGCCAATTTGATGTGCAAGGCTATAAGATTCAGATATGATTCGAGTGGCAATCTCAAAGCATGTTGATGGGAGTTTTATGGACATTTTAAGGAGCCGAGATCTCTTACTACAAGTCAACAAGCCCTTTCACTTCATCATTGGTATGTGTGTTTGTTGTTTTGCTATGTAAGAGTAGAACCGGATGCGACTGATCGCTGCTGCTGCTATATACTAGAGCCGAGATCTCTTACTACAAGTCAACAAAATAAGTATTTTAGACTTAAGTTGTATTTAATAGTGGTGTTAAACGGGTCGTGTTTATGGACGACTCGAACATGCATGAACTCGAAAACCATGTCAAACACATGACATATATTTGTTGGTTAACATGAACACAACCTATTTTTCCCAAAAATAAATTCACATATTAATAGGGTGGACTTATAAATTTACAACCAACAATATAATTTTGTATAAAACATTTATTTTTGTACTATAAATCTCATGGTCATTTCTTTTTTACATTTCATATGTGAAAGCCTTCTATTCATTCTTAATTTAAATTATTACTTAACTAGATGACATGGAAATTTGGTTATTATCCACATGGCTTCACAAGATATAAAGAAAACATCATTTACGCAAAAATAAGTGCAGAAACAATTTGTTTCGAAATCGACTATGAAGTCGGTATGTTGGTTAGCATGTAATTACTTATATGAAATGTCTTTTGGCAAATGGGCCAGACTTGAACATAAAGTATGCCAAGCATAGCCTACATCGATCGCAACTCATACATGTTGCATCCTTTCTATTATACGTTGACCAGGTGTCATATTTATGTTCGATACCGAATGTTGGCATATGGCATGCCGGACCAAGAAAAATTGAGGCTTGGCGAGTTTTTAATATCAAGTACTTTTACATTGGTTCATGTTTGTAATATATTTATGCTAAAAAAGTATTCTCTTCGTGAATGTAGGGAAAACATAATTAAAGGTGACTTGAAGATTGATTTTTTTATTATAAAGGAGTGAACCTCATGTAATCAAGAGTACAAAAATGCTTACAACTAAGGTGATTAGGGTAGTTTTTACAAGTTATTAATTATTCATTGAAACTATTTTTGAATTTTGAAATTAAAGTTATACTGTTTTAAATCTTTAGAACCAAAGTATATTATAAACTTAGATAAATTATTAGCTAAAATAGAAACCTCTATTCATTTTCTTTCTTTTCTGTCTGGCTCATATTACCTCTATTCTCAGGGGTCGTTTAACAACAAGCGCCCACACTATGAGGCCATGATGGATAGGTTTCTTCAAGGAGGAATCAACTTTTTTCCATTTATGTTTATCTATTTGTTTTTTGAATTTTTTTTGTGGGCCAAATGAATAGAATGAGACTAGACGAAACAATTGGACATCTTTTATAAGGTACATTTTGACTCGAATGCCTTTTGACCCGTTACGTGGTATTAACTATTCGAATGATTATTCCGATTGACATGGTATTAACGATATAATGGATTCGGTACCGACTAGAACAAGAAGGGATAAGAGAAGTAATGTAATGCATATATTGTACAAACACTTTTTGGTTCTCTACATGTACACGTATCCCGTCGTAATGTGCCAGGCACAAAAGGCCAGAGATTGCAATTATGGTGTGGAAGGCAGTATAAAGGTGTGGTTAAAAGGATTTCTCGCTCTTTATGCTTTATACAGAACTACTATTATCTCATCTTTATTATGTTGTTAGCTGAAATTTCACAGAGAATTAATTTGATATCTTTGGATAAAAAGATTCATTTCGCGTTTTGATGTGGAGCAAGGGTATATGATTTTTATTATATTTTTAAGTACTTTTTTTTACTCTTTTATCAAGTTTTAAATTTATAAAATACGATACAACACTATCACTCTCTACAACACACTGGGGCAAGTGCATCCATCGTTGGCGTAGTATAGTGATGGTAAGATATTGAGGTCGTCCAAGGACACAAGAGCTTTTAATAATCGAATATCGTTGATGTCTAATCTAATCAAATTTTGAGTAAATACTTTTAATAAATAAAATAAAGAACCTAAATAAATAAAGAAACAAATAGACAAGATAGAATCATTTGACTCAGACTCATCCTTTATGTATCCTTTGATGATTTACGCACTTTGGGTTTTTAAGAGATTATCTTAGTTATAGTGGCATATCCCTCTTTTGGAGGTAACGCTACTCTCAGCCATATTGGTCTGAGTCAGAAGTGATACAGTCCCACAAGCACGAATATTGAAAGATAGTTAAATAAGTTATTAATGCAAAATATGGCATGTCCCTCTTTTGGAGGCAACGCTACCCTCAGCCATATTGGTCTGAGCCAGCAGGGATACAATCCCGCAAGACCGGTTTAAAGTTTTAATAGTAGTTTATTTATAAGGGATCAAGCCATTCTTACTTCCCCCGATTTGATTTTATCTACCTCAGAGGAAGTTCTTAAAAGCTTGAATCAAGTTCTCGCAGGATCTATACACTGAACGAGTCAAGAACTTTACCCATACCACCCTTCTAACCCCCTTCCAGGCAGTTAACGCGCTTTATATAGACCGTGAAGACACGAATGAGTGAATCAACAAAATATGAAGAGATGATAGAATAAAGTTCATTTTCAATATAAAAAACTAGTTATTAGATTGGAATTCAAAAGTAACACATAAATGATTTGTCTTCACCAAGTGATGTAAGAGATTAGCCAAGCATGGCCTTTGTTGTCACACCCCCAATTTCCACCATGCGAAGTATCACCGCTTGGAGGCGTGACATGACCAGGATCGAGCCACCAATCTTATTGAACAACGTATTTAAGTAATTAAAACCAACCACAATACAATTGGTGACCAAAAGGAAGTTAACCAAGTTCAATTTAAACAGTGGAAGCATAAGACGTTAAACCATAACATAAGTTCGTAGTTCATAAGTTTAAAGACCCAAAACATAAGTTTCATAAGTTCATAAAGTTTATTTATTGAGTACGGGACATAACGGTTCGCATCCCACAACAACCACCTCCATGTGCAAGCCCCATAGCATCTAGCGACCTGCAAAGCATGTAACAATGAGTCAACAACAAAGTTGAGTGAGTTCACGGTTGGTTGTCCATTTTAGAGTTGTTTCCAAAAAAAAAAAAAAAAACGTAGTTTAATCTTAATCAGCTATCCAGCTGTGGGGGTTACCCCATAGTTCGAAAACGTTTATCAGTTAACCATCCCATGTCCACCTTCCCTGGCTATCCAGCCCGGCACTTCGGTCGTGGGGGCTACCCCATTATTTAAACTACCAGACTCGTTTATCATATCGACTACTAATGAATATTACTTGTGCCCTAGCGTCGGTGTCTATCATCACCGATGTGCCATAGTCCATTAGTACACGCCTGTCCGACTGGCACGGTGTGAGGTTTGTTAAACCTAATAGCGCTATTAACTAATGACCCGCTCACCATAGCCTCGGCGATTAAGTCGATATAAAGGGAGGGACTTCGCTGATAGAGTTCTAGTCCAGTAAGTCTAATTACGTCCCAACAGGACGAGGAATTCTCATTCCTGAACACGTCCCAAGGATGAGGAATCCCTATTCCTGAACCCATTCCCATTCCCACCGGGAATTACCATGCTTTGTAGAAAAGTGTGAACTCACCTCGGTTTGCTCGGTTAGATTAGTTACTCTAATAATCAGGAAATCAAGCACGTCCTAATAAGGTACAGATAACAATCAATTTCTCATGCACAACACGTATGGTTTATCTACCCATTACTTTTATCGCATATCACACAATTTAAACGTCAACGCACTTTGTTAAGTTATATATTATTTTACCCTAAAATAATATAACGGTAAAATAAACAAATATTCACACAAGAGTTTTAGTATACAATATATATATTTTAAATATATATTTATCAAATTTTATTTACGAAAGTCAACCTCCAATACTTGGTGTTTTGTTACAAAAATTATGGTGAAGTTTATATTCGAAAAGCAGGTTATAAAATACACTCGTAACGCTTGTTTTAGAAAAATATTTTCTAAGTGTTGGGATTTTAGAAAATTTCGCCATAGTTTCCTTTGTAAATGGAGGTGTCCATGCTTACTAGCATATCATTTTCTTTTCAAAAATTCATTCAAACAATTCTCAATCATCAACATACAATCTCTATTTACCAAACTTGTCAAAAACAAGCATAAACTATAAACTTATGAACTTGAAAATTTATAAAAATATGTAGTAACTTACTAGCATACTTAGTAAGTCTTGTTACCTTTTAAAATGTGATTAGTTCTTTAAAAACTTTATTTTTAAAGACTTTAAGTGTTTACAACTTCCACCATATTTTCTAAAAATATTTCTTCATGAAAGTTTCTAGTTACACAAGTGTTTCTCCACTTGTTTATCCACCAAGAATGTGATTAGTTTTTGTAAGGTCCAATATTTAATGAAACTTATATTTTTCACTTGGTTCTTTTGAGAAACCACAAATGGATCTTTAGATCTACAAGATTGTAACCTACTTTGATCTTTATTTTTACAAGAAAACATTTATTTATTCAAGTTCATAGTTTATGTGTGGATGATTCCATCATCCTACACATTTCTAACTTTCTCATCTTGCTAGGTCATGTTTTTATTCATGATCTAGCAAGACTATATGATGATCCATCAACTACATAAGTAACAACAACCAACAATCATCACAACACATGAATATCATAATTTCCTCATCTTTTAACCATACTTTTATCACCAAATTAGTTTATGTTCAAGACTTCTTTACAAGATTCATTAGAGTTCTTATCATTTTGATCATTAAACACTATTAACCACTTAAACAAGATGGAGAAAGCAAAGATCTAAGTTCTTACCACTAGCTCAAGGCTAGGGAAGTTCAAGTGAAGAAATGTGGTGGTTAATAGCAAATAGAGAAGGTCCTTCAACTTCCGAAGACACCAAGCTTCGTTGTACACCTTGTAGCACCTTAGGATCACTAGAGATTGAATGATGGTGACTTGAAGATGATGGTGAGGGTGGTGGTGGCTCACGCCCAAACTAGAGGAAGAGGGAGAGAGTTTTTGTGTGTTGTTGATGTGAAGATGTGAGATGTTAGTTCAAAACTTAAGGTCCTTCTTATAATCCCCCAACATGGTATTACATAGTGGTCTTTGTGTCTCTTAATGATCCAACACAATCCAATAAACAAATCAAAGAAATCAAGTGGGTGTGTCCCACTTCTCAACCGGTTTTGGGGGGGGGGGTTGGTTTAGTTGGGTCCTAACTAGTTAGCTAATGATCTTGGTTGAAAACAAAAAGGCAAGTTAGTGCTTTATGGTGTGTTAAGTAATATATTGTGTGTTAGGGTGTTCGGGGACCCTAACTAGCTCAGAAAAATAAAAACAATGCTTCTAGCATTATTTTGGTGTTCCGGGTAATGTCCGGTTGTTCGGTTTGATACTGTTCCGTTAAACTGCTTAATTAATCCGTAAAGTGTCCTATATATATATTTTTGTAACATTTTTTATTTTCAACACTCAGGAAAGCATAACGGACTATTTAGTGACTTTTCCGTACACTACTAGTATGTTAACAAGCACATGTAAGTATAACACAGAAATCAGAAAGCAGTTAAGTAATTCCACACAGTCATCAAGCACTTTAATTAACATAAATCAATTGTACGGTTACATGAAATTTTGAGGGTTGTCACATATACATACTCTAAAGATAGATGATGGATAAATGTGGTGGATGATGGTGGTATTGTGATAGTGGAGTGGTGGCAGATGTGAGAGAAGTGGTTTGCCAAGAGATGAGTTGCAATCAAACCAAGCAACCCTATTTATAGCTGAAAACAGAAGGTATGCACGGCCCCGTGCCTGCCAGGGGTAAAATTGTCTTTTTGACCCTTTATACACGTTTCGTATATACGCGGCGTATATAAAGGGTCAAAAAGACAAGTTTACCCCTTGTTTGGGCTGCGTATAGCCCCCAATCCAGGGGTAAAATGGTCTTTTTACTATACACCGCATATAGCCCTATATGTGGTGTATATTTGGGGCAAGTTTGGTAAAAAAAACCATTTTACCCCTGGATTGGGGGCTATACGCAACCCAAACCAGAGGTAAAATTGTATTTTTGACCCTTTATATACGCCACGTATAGGCCTATACGCAATGTATATAAAACAGTAGTTTTTTAGAAACATTTATACAATATTAATCGTTTTAGCAAAGTTTTATTAAAAAATAAGTTTTCTATTTTAAATAAATAAAAAGTGAGTATTTCTTACAAACTTTTTTATACATATAGTATTGTAGGCATTATTTATCATTTTAGAAAAGTTCTATAATAAGTACTTTAAGAAAACATTTTTAAGCATCGTATCGTATAGTATAAGTCCCGTATAGGCATATGGATGTAGTATCGTATCGTATCATATAGTGTTGTATAAGTCTCGTATAGGCCTATAGGTGTAGTATAGTATCATATCTTATCGTATCGAACAATGTAGTATAAGTATCGTATAGGTCCCCTGTAGGTCTTGTATATGCCTATAAGCCTATACGGGTGTTGTATGGTATCCTATAGTATCATATTGTATAGTGTAGTTTGGGTCCCGTACAGGTGTAGTATCATATAGTATAGGTCCCTTATAGAACTATAGATGTAGTATCGTATCGTATCGTATCGTATCGTATAGCGTAGTATAACTTAAGTCACGTACAGTAGAGTAGAGTAGAGTACAGTACAGTACAGTACAGTACATTATAGTATAGGCCTATACGGGACCTAAACTACACATATAGATATATACGGGACTTACACTACACCTATAGGCCTACGTGGGACCTATACTACATCCATAGGCCTATACGAGACCTATAAGCATATACGGGACCTATACAAGACTTATACTACACCATATGATACGATATAACACCTATAGGCCTATATGAGATGATACTACACATATATGCCTATATGACTTATACTACACTATACGATACAATACGATAGGATATGATACAATTTGATATTACACGTATAGAACTATACGAGATTAATACTACACTATATGATACGATACTACATCCATAGGCTATACGAGACCTATATTATACTATATGATAGAATACTTAAAAATGTTTTTTTACTACATTATATGATACGATACGATATGACAGGATACAATAGGATACAATATTATATTACATGTATAGGCTTATACGAGATTTATACTACACTATATGATACGATATTACTTCCATAGCCTTATACGAGGTCTATATTAAACTATACGACAGAATACTTAACAAGTTTTTTTTATTTATCTATTTTTCAAAATTACTTATTATAAAAGTTTGCTAAAGCGATAAATAATGTATAAAAATGTTTCTTAAAAACAAAAAAAGCCACGCTTTATGTACGTTGCGCATAGGCATATACATGGCATATATAAAGGGACAAATTCCCACCTTATATCAGAGATTCTCTTGGAAATTGAAAAAGGTGGCTATACGCCGCGTATAGACCTGTACACGGCGTATATAAAACTAGAGTTTGGTGTGCAAATAGGCATTTTGATGTGCAAATATGTACACCCTTTATTAACTATATCCTAAATATATAAATTAAACACGTATGGATGCGTATGTTTAAGAAATATTTAACACATAGATAAACCGAAATGTTGAAGAGCTAATGTCATGGAGTAAACTTCTGACTCCCATGTAGCGACTTACAATCTACCTAAGTTAAGCTATGTGCCCTAACAATGTAGTGTTTTGAGTGAATCAGGTGATGGTTACAAGTGTTTACAAAGAAACAACTTTGTATTGATTACAAGATGTTTACAAAGGAGATTTTACAAGTACAAGTGTGATAACTTGCTAAGATGTTGGGTGATCTCAAAATTAGACCTTCATCACCTATTTATACTAGTCCTTCACTCATTCTAGAGAATTCTCTAACTAGAGAATTCTATACAAATATCTAGGATATTTATGAGCTGAATTCTAGAGAGTTCTTTCAAAATATCCATGACTTCTAAGTATTTTCATGGTCATTATAGAGTGTTTTTGGCTGATCTAGAGTTTTCTGATGGTGCCAAGATGTTCCAGCAACTTGTAGGCTGTTTTGGAAACTTCCGAGCAGCCCTAGACGCATCTTAGTGTTCCGGAACCTTCCAGAACTCGCGAAGAAAGTTGTGTATTTAGGCGGATCGTGACATTCTCCCCCACCTAAATTCACGATGCCCTTGTCGTGGTACATGGTTGACCGATGCTTTGTTCTCACGATCCGTATGGCGGATAAGGCTTTGCCCTGGTACTTTGTATCCGTCTCCAAGGGTGCTGTGTGAACTTCTTTCTTCTTGATGATGTACATGGTGTTGAGGAAGGGTGCTGGAATGACGTTGGATCTCCAGAAGAATGCCATCTCGAGCACGATCTTGTAGTCGTCCATGGGAACAACTGAGAAAGTGATCTTGCCGTTCCATGTCCTGACCTTGGCTTTGGCATTATAGGTAACTCCTTCGATTGTCTTGGGCCCCCCGCCAACAACCTTCATCATTAGTCCCCCCTGTGTGCTAAACCGTAAACAAAGTCTTTTGGCCTTGTCCTTAGTAATGAAGTTGTGACTGGCTCCGGTATCAACTAAGGATTTATCATGTTGCCCATTAATCTCGAGTGTTATGAATCAAAGACCTTTTGGGTCCTCGTTTGGGTAGTTTTCCATGGTCTTACTCGAGCGGTCACAAGCTATTTTTAAGGGCTTTGTTTGTTGTGTCCTTAAAGCATTAAGGACTTGAAGTTGCATTGCTCCTAAACGAGCCTCCCCGCTACCTTCGGCTTCATCATCTTCGGTCCTGATAAGGGTCGTTAACTTAGATTTCTTTGGGCAATCACGTGCATTGTGTAGCCCCTCGCAAATGAAGCATCCTCTCCTTGCGAGTTGGTTATTGTTTCGTGGGGGG
Organism: Helianthus tuberosus; assembly: GCA_030545235.1. Classification (NCBI taxonomy): domain Eukaryota; kingdom Viridiplantae; phylum Streptophyta; class Magnoliopsida; order Asterales; family Asteraceae; genus Helianthus; species Helianthus tuberosus. Next base: position 172,549,353 of record CM060393.1, on the reverse strand, counting down.
TTTTGGTCCTTCAATCCTCTGGGTGTAACTTGGTTTTGCTCCCTCACCTATGTTGTCATCAGGTTCTTCAACTACGGGTTTATTAAGACGTTTTTCTTTAAGATCGATCAAGCCTTCAGCTACGGTGATGTCAGTAGCTAAATCTTGAACATTGCGATGGTCCAATTCTGTTCTAGCCCAATATTATAACCCGTCGAGGAAGTAGAAAAGGGAATCCTTTTCCGACAGATTGGGGATTTCAAGGACAAGTGTTGTGAATTCTTTGACATAGTCCTTGAGAGTTCTGGTATGCTTGAGCTTTCTCAGTTTGCTCCTAGCTTCGTGCTCAGCATTGACCAGGTAAAATTGTTTCTTTAGTTCTTGGACAAATTCAGCCCAAGTGTTGTCGCAACCCCCGCCCCCTATTCAAATACAGGAACCGGCGGCAGCGGCCAGTTGTGGTGGTATCTGGTATTGTCTAATTTGGCAGCGGAAATTTTCATCAGGACCGTAGTTAGGAAATATTTGATCAGAGTAAAATACCACATTTTCATAATATTAAACACATGGGATAAAACCCAAGTTATAAGTACACACATTTCCATAGGAATAAATCCTATTTTTATTTAATAAAAACATCTATTTATTTTAGGTAACTTTATTGGCACTTTTCCAAGCCTTCAGTGCTGTCCAGCTGGCTTCTATTTGGCTTTCACATTTTGTTACCTGAAACGCGTTTAAAAATATTTTGTCAGTGGGAAATACTGGTGAATGAATCCCAGTTCAATCAAGTCTAATAAAAAAACCGTTGTACAATAATGAGGGCGGTCTCGCAATTACATTTGTTTCCAAGTCATACCAATTACCACCCACGGTACTGTCAAACCCGACTTGTGGAATGTTACCCCTCGCAAGGCAGTAACGAATTTTGTATACAAAACCCCAACATACCGACGATAATTGTATCCTTACAAATACTCAATAACTGCTTAATATATAATTAATCGTGTGAGGTTTTGTAAAAACAATTTGCAAAAAGGAGATTACTCACATTGCTGTCTTAGATTATCCTTTACAATTTCCTGGTGACAATCTATAATTTACACAAATGCACACGTGTTAGTATAATAACCCATTTTAACATTAGTAATACCCTCCCCAAGACGACATTCCAACGACTACGTCGGGCAGAACCACGACAGCCGTTACGGAACCCTAGATCAATCGAGTAGAGTATCTAATACGTATCCAGGGGTTATGATACTTACAACGGAGCAGAACTTCGTTATTTAGGGGGGTATTTTACCCAAGTATAATGCCTACAATGTGAAAATTGAGAGAAAAAGAAAGATCTGGGACAAATTCGACTTAAGGCCGGGCAAAACAATTTATAGGGCTGATCTGACATGTCATCGCGCCCCGCGACGAGATTAGGGGGGGGGGGGGGGCGTCGCGCCCCCCGACTAGGGGGTGTAGGTCGTATCTTTGATGTGTCACCAGTCTAGCTTCGCCACGTGGCGGCTTCCGGAGGAGGGCGGGTGGCCAGCCCCGTCGCGGCCCGCGTCGACTAAAGACAAGGGGCGTCGCGCCCCGCGACGACCCAATTATTTTTGTTTTTATTTTATTTTTAATGTTTTAACGTATTTTGGGTTCGGTTTTCACGTACGGGGTATATTTTAAGACATATAGGGATATTCTAATATTTTTTAGGGTGTCAAAAAATAATTCAAGGGTGTCGTTTTCTTTAAGGTTGTTATATCCTACCCACCTTGTTTTAGAGCTCGTCCTCGAGATCTACTGGAATAGGTGTGGATATTTCCTTTTCATTTCTGATTCAAGCTCCCATGTGTACTCTGGTCCTCTTTTGGAGTCCCACATCACTTTAACCAGAACTAATCTCTTGTGCTTGAGATTCTTGACTTTCCTGTCTTCAATCTGTAGAGGCATTTCTACAAACTTTAATTGCTCATTTACCTCTATATCCTTAAGAGGTACTACAAGTGATTCATCGGCTAAGCATTTCTTGAGATTAGATACATTAAATACATCATGTATTCCTGCCATTTCCTTTGGCAGTTGTAGCTGATAGGCTACAGGTCCTACTTTTCTAATAATCTCAAAAGGTCCAACATACCTGGGACTTAGCTTTCCTCTTTTGATGAATCTTACCACTCCTTTCCAAGGAGAGACTTTTAACAATACTCGGTCCCCTACTTGAAATTCCAATGGTTTCCGTCTGTTGTCAGCATAGCTCTTTTGTCGATCACGTGTTGCTTTCAGTCGTTCCTTGACTTGAATGATCTTGTCGGTTGTTTCTTGCACTATTTCAGGTCCAGATAGTTTCTTTTCCCCAATTTCTGCCCAACAGATTGGGGTTCGGCACTTTCGTCCATAAAGTGCTTCGAATGGTGCAACATTGATACTTGTGTGATAACTATTATTATAAGAAAATTCTATTAAAGGTAAGTGATCGTCCCAATTACCTCCGAAATCAATTACACAAGCTCTAAGCATGTCTTCCATTGTCTGAATTGTCCTTTCGCTTTGCCCTTCTGTTTGAGGATGATAAGCTGTGCTTAGATTTAACTTGGTTCCCATGGCTTTTTGGAAACTTGCCCAAAAATGAGAGGTAAAACGACTGTCCCTATCAGAAACAATTGATAAAGGTATTCCATGTAATGAAACTATTTCATTTACATACAATTTGGCTAATTGTTCCATACTGAAAGTTTCTTTCATTGGTAGGAAATGTGCTGACTTGGTTAGCCTATCTACAATCACCCAGATTGTATCATTACCTTTTCTTGTTTTGGGTAATTTAGTAACAAAATCCATTGTTATCAATTCCCATTTCCATACTGGCATTTCTAATTGTTGCAGCAATCCTGAGGGTTTCTGATGTTCAGCTTTAACTTGTGAACAGGTTAAACATTTAGAAACATAGGCTGCTATATCCTTTTTCATTCCTATCCACCAAAAACTCTTTCTTAAATCCTAATACATTTTATCACTTCTGGGATGCATTGTATATTTAGACTTATGGGCTTCTTCTAATATATGATGGCACAGGTTTCCTAATTTAGGTATCCACATTCTCTTTTTATGGAATCTTCAAATTCCATCTGTTCCTTGTTCTAATTCCATAATCATACCTTTTAGTTTTTCAGTATCATCCTTGATTACTGATTCTTGTGCTTTTCTAATTTGCTCATTTAAATCTACTTGTAGATTTAATTTAAGAGAACGTACCCTTTTTGGCTTTTCGTGATACTTTCGGCTTAAAGCATCGGCCACTACATTTGCTTTTCCTTCATGATACTGGATATCACAATCATAATCACTAAGCATCTCCATCCAGCAACTTTGTCTCATATTCAATTCTTTTTGCCCAAAAACATATCTTAAACTTTTATGATCAGTGAATATGGTAAACTTACTACCATAAAGGTAATGTCTCCAAATTTTAAGGGCAAAAATTATAGCTCCTAACTCTAGATCATGGGTTGAATAATTCTCTTCATGATTCTTAAGTTGTCTAATGCGTAAGCTATAACCTTTTGGCGTTGCATCAACACACATCTATAACCTAATTTAGAAGGGTCACAATAGACTACAAAGTCTTCAGTTCCTTCTGGTAACGCTAATATGGGTGCATGGGTTAATCTTTGCTTAAGAATTTTAAAGGCTTCTTCTTGCTTTGGTCCCCATTTAAACTTAATGGATTTACAGGTTAATTTAGTTAAAGGAATGGCTATTCTAGAAAAATCTCGAATAAATCTTCTATAATAACCGGCCAATCCTAAGAAACTTCTAACCTCAGTTGGTGACTCAGGGGTTTTCCATTTGGTAATTGCCTCGATCTTTGTTGGATCCACATGAATTCCTTCATGATTAACTAAGTGTCCGAAAAACTGTACCTGCTCTAACCAAAACTCGCACTTTGAAAATTTAGCATAAAGCTTTTCCTTTCTTAATAGACTTAAAAGAGCGTGCAAATGCTTTGCATGATCTTCCTTACTTTTAGATTAAATTAGAATATCATCTATAAAGACAATTATGAATTTATCCAAATATGGCTTACATATTCGGTTCATCATGTCCATAAATGCGGCTGGGGCATTGGTTAAACCAAATGGCATGACAGTAAATTCATAATGGCCATACCTTGTTCTAAATGCGGTTTTAGGAATGTCCTCTTCCTGTACCTTTAATTGATGATATCCTGATCTTAAATCAATTTTAGAGAAAAATCGAGCTCCTTGAAGTTGATCGAACAGATCATCAATCCTTGGTAATGGGTACCGATTCTTAATCGTGACCTTGTTTAATTCACGGTAGTCAATGCACATACGCATTGATCCGTCCTTCTTTTTAACGAACAGTATCGGCGCTCCCCAAGGCGATGAGCTTGGCTGTATGAATCTCTTCTCTAATAATTCATCTAACTGTTTCTTCAGTTCCTGCATTTCGGCGGGTGCCAAACGGTAAGGTGCTTTGGCAATTGGTGCTGTTCCGGGTAGCAGATGGATTCCGAATTTGACTTCTCTGTCTGGTGGTAGCCCTGGCAACTCTTCTGGAAATACATCTGAAAACTGAGACACTACTGAAATGTCTTTTAGTTCTTTTCCTTTAGTGTTAGTGATTATAGAAATCAAATACACTATAGATCCTTTTCTTATATAGCTTGCAGTTTTCATCACAGAGATGAATTTTGTGGATCTAGAGGGCTTATCTCCTTTAATTGTGATCTTTTCACCCTTTGGTGAATTTACTTGAATTGACTTTTGATCACATAAAATATTAGCTTTATTGTCTATTAACCAATCCATTCCTAATATGATATCAAATCCTGCCAGATTCATTGGGTACAGATTTGCAATAAACTTTTGGTTTAAAAATTCTATTCTTGCTCCCCGCAAGATTTCAGAAATCCTAACAGTTTCTCCATTTGCTGTCTCTACTAGACATTCTTGTGAGAGTTTAGTTAATGATAGATTAAGAAGTTTGCAAAACGAAGTATTAATAAAACTTTGGTTTGCACCAGAGTCAAATAATACTTTAGCAAAAATATCATTAACTAAAAACGTACCGACTATGATGTCCGGAATCATTTTGGCTTTATCTGCCGTTATAACAAATGCTCTAGCATTTTTAGTGTTCCTGTTGTTTGCAGCTGGGGCCAATTTCGGACAATTGGCTTGATGTGACCTTTTCTCCACAATTGAAGCACAGTCCATTACTGGATTTTCTTCTGCAATCTTCTTCCTTGTGTCCTGGTAACTTACAGAAATTGCAGTGAGTGGAGCATTTTCCTGAATGTTTCTTCTTACAAGCTTTGCAGTATGGTGCAGAGGTAGAACCTATATTCCTACGATTGGAATTCCCAGAACGGAATTCTTGAGTAAGTCTTTGGGTTAGGTTTCTCCTCTGGTCTTCTTCTCTAGTACGGATTAATTCATCTGTCAAGGTATTTGCTAGTTCAACGGTTCTTCTATAGTTTGAGGTCTAGCTGCCTTGACTACATGTCTAATCTCCCCAATTAATCCCCAGATGTAACGGGAGATTAATACCGGTTCAGGTGATGCAAGGGTTGGTACTATTCTAGCATATTCAAAGGATGTGGTAGTATAACCCTTACTATCTACCCCGGTCATCCTTAGGTTTAGAAACTTATTCGCTATCTGTTCCTTTTCATTGGGAGGGCAGAATTTCCTTTCTACCATATTCTTAAATTCTTCCCAATCCATGTTGTATACCCTATCACTTCCTCTTGACTGGAGGATAGTGTTCCACCATTCTAAGGCTGAGTTTTTAAATAGATTAGAAGCAAACATTATCTTGTCTTCTTCAGCACACTTGCTTATTTTTAAAACAGCCTCAGTGTTTTCTATCCAGCGTAGAGCTACAATGGGTTCTTCATTGCCCGAGAATTCTACCGGTTTGTAGGACCATAATTCTTTATAAGAACAACCGTAAGGCACGATTCTTCTTCTTTTGGGAATGGGCACTTGAAGTACAGGTCCATTGTTTACGCTGTTTTCTGGTTCAGTTGGTCGCTTACTACTATGCTTACTTTTATTATCTGCTTCCTTAACAATTTGGATAATAAATGGCATTGCATCTATGATTCCTTGTGCCACTATGTGTTGGATAGCACTATTATCCACTTGGTTTCCATTGTTATTGATGCTTGGATTCTCATTAACCAAGTTAATGTTACTCTGGTTATCGTTATTCAGATTTCCTTGATTTCCTTCGTCGGCTATCTGAATTTTAAACAGTTACCACGTATTAATATCACAAAATAATATTTAATATAGCCAATCACATGACACGCATTTTGGTCAAAAGCGTCGATCATTGCGACTTTACTCTATTCATATAATATGCATCTATTACACACCAGTACTGAAATTAAAATTACAATACCGACTGAAATTTAAAGTTACACTACTAATAATAGGCATCCGTAGTTTTTTTTATTTTTTTATTTTCATATACATACACACATATCATATTATTTTATTATTTATATTATTATTACTACCGTTTCCATCATCACATCTACGGATATGGATTCATCCAGAAATCCATATTACGCTCGTCGTACTTCCAGACGAGTCGCTCTCCCACCCGTCTCATTCTTTCACTACTTTCTAAAATTTCCTCACCAAATGTCCTAAGTTCTTGTACGTTGTCTGCACTCATTGGGGGTGCAGGTTCTAGGACTGGGTTCGGAATCTGGGGTGCGGGTTCCTGGTATGGAGGTATAGGGGCTTGGTATGGGTAAGGATTTTCTAGAATCTCCCTAATGAATACATCATTATCGTAATAGGGATCTAGAGGATCTAACCCTGGGTAGGCTCCTAGGTTTGTCATGGGTATATCTTCCTGTATCGGGTAGCGTTGCACATAGTCCCTAACGTCATCCCACCAGGGTTCATAATTTGGGTCTAAGGGATTTGGTGCTGGTACCCTAGGTATTTCCTCCGGGTTGAAATCATGCATTTCTACTTTACTTTCAGGGTTTTCTATCTCCATCGGTTGGTCATGAATTGGTGGTTGTGGTTGGGGTGCTAACATTTGCTCCAGGTTAGGGTCAGCTGCAGTGGTTGCTAGGATGTGGATATTGGCTATACCCCTATTAAGCATATCCTGGGCATAGGCATCGGTTTCTCTTTTGGCTGCTGCTAGTGCTCTCTGGTCTTGTAACTTTTTCATACGCTTCCTACGCTCATGTGCCCCTCGACTGAACCATCCTCTCTTTTTCTGAGGGAATGGCTCCTCGGACTGAGCTTTAAACACGAATATTCCTTCTTCCGTATCAGCAGAGTACCCTGAGAGGGCAGGCTGAGAAGAGGCACCTTCGTTTCTAGGCGAACCAGACAATTGACGGTACACGTCAGATGGTCCTTGGTCGCTCATACTGTAAACTAACAAATAGTCAAATAACACATAACAATAAACTACAATTATACACGTATTTTCGTAATTTATTTCCTAACAAATTGAATTTTGATGTCAGCAGAACGCTTCTGTGGCTGAATCAGTGGCTTAGCTCTATACCACCTTCTGTCGCAACCCCCGTCCCCCTATTCAAATACAGGAACTGGCGGCCGCGGCCAGTTGTGGTGGTATCTGGTATTGTCTAATTTGGTAGCGAAAATTTTCATCAGGACCGTAGTTAGGAAACATTTGATCAGAGTAAAATACCACATTTTCATAATATTAAACACATGGGATAAAACCCAAGTTTTAAGTACACACATTTCCATAGGAATAAATCCTATTTTTATTTAATAAAAACATCTATTTCTTTTAAGTAACTTTATTGTCACTTTTCCAAGCCTTCAGTGCTGTCCAACTAGCTTCTATTTGGCTTTCACATTTTGTTACCTGAAACGCGTTTAAAAATATTTTGTCAGTGGGAAATACTGGTGAGTGAATCCCAGTTCAATCAAGTTTAATAAAAAACCATTGTATAGTATTGAGGGCGGTCTCGTAATTACATTTGTTTCCAAGCCATACCAATTACCACCCACGGTACTGTCAAACCCGACTTGTGGAATGTTACCCCTAGCAAGGCAGTAACAAATTTTGTATACAAAACCCCAACATACCGACGATAATTGTATCCTTACAAATACTCAATAACTGCTTAATATATAATTAATTGTGTGAGGTTTTGTAAAAACAATTTGCAAAAAAGAGATTACTCACATTGCTGTCTTAGATTATCCTTTAGAATTTCCTGGTGACAATCTATAATTTACACAAATGCACACGTGTTAGTATAATAACATATTTTAACATTAGTAATACCCTCCCTGAGACGGCATTCCAATGACTACGTCGGGCAGAACCACGACAGCCTTTACGGAACCATAGATCAATCGGGCAGAGTATCTAATACGTATCCAGGGGTTATGATACTTACAACAGAGCAGAACTTCGTTATTTAGGGGGGTATTTTACCCGAGTATAATGCCTACAATGTGAAAATTGAGAGAAAAAGAAAGATCTGGGATGAATTCGACTTAAGGCCGAGCAAAACAATTTATAGGGCTGATCTGACATGCCGTCGCGCCCCGCGACGAGATTAGGGGGGGCGTCGCACCCCGCGACTAGGGGGTGTAGGCCGTAACTTTGATGTGTCACAAGTCTAGCTTCGCCACGTGTCGCCACGTGGCGGCTTCCGGAGGAGGGCGGGTGGCCAGCCCCGTCGCGGCCCGCGTCGACTAATGACAAGCGCGACGACCCAATTATTTTTGTTTTTATTTTATTTTTAATGTTTTAACGTATTTTGGGTTCGGTTTTCACGTACGGGGTATATTTTAAGACATATATGTATATTCTAATATATTTTAGGGTGTCAAAAAATAATTCAAGGGTGTCGTTGTCTTTAAGGCTGTTATAAGTGTTAATAGTGCACGTACCTTTAGTGATGTCCGTGTATCAATGTCTCCACCATAGTGCTGCCGTGTCTTTTAGGTACATGCTGGCCATTTTGATTTTGGTGGCATCGTCCTTGATTTTCACTCCACCCAAGTATTGTTACATCTCCCATACGAAGTCGTCAACCGCTCGTGCTTCTCTTTTGCCAAGGAATGGAGATGGTTTTGGGATCTCGACCCTAGGGGTGAAGAGATCGGTGTTGGCTGAATGCACAACTACTTGCTTGTTTTCCTTCACTTTAGCATCCAGATCCAAGAAGCTTTGGTGACAATCACGAATGCTATTCTCCACCTCGTTCCTTAGCTTCGACATGTCCTCCTTGAATAATTCCGTAAGATCATGGCGCCAAACACTCATGAGAGACTTGACGTCGTCCTTGAAAGCTTCAAAATCAGTTTCCAACATTTGTAATCGTTGGAATGCATCGTCGAGTTGTGCACCCAATCCGGTGACCGCTGCCTCGGTGTCACCAATGCACTTGTCATATGTTGCCTCTCGTTTTTTCTTAGTTGTGCGTCTTTCATCGCCCTTTGTTTCGGTTGCCATCTCAAATGAATCGTCCCGCTCTGATACCACTTGTCATGGAGTAAACTTCTGACTCACATGTAGCGACTTAGAATCTATCTAAGTTAAGCTATGTCCCCCAATGATGTAGTGTTTTGAGTGAATAAGGTGATGATTACAAGTATTGTTTACAAAGAAACAACTTTGTATTGATTACAAGATGATTAAAAAAGAGAATGTACAAGTACAAGTGTGACAATTTGCTAAGATGTTGGGTGATCTCAAAATGAGACCTTCATCGCCTATTTATACTTATCCTTCACTAGTTCTAGAGAATTCTCTAACTAGAGAATTCTATACAAATATCTAGGATATTTATGAACTGAATTCTAGAGAGTTCTTTCAAAATATCCATGACTTCTTAGTATTTTCATGGTCATTCTAGAGTGTTTTTGGCTGATCTAGGGTCTTCCGATGGTGCCAAGATGTTCCAGCAACTTGTAGGCTGTTCCAGAAACTTCCGGGCATCCCTAGACGCATCTTTAGTGTTCCGGAACCATCTAGAACTCGCGAAGAAAGTTGTGTATTTAGGCGGATCGTGACATAAAGCTTGAATTGAAGGTAATAATTTTCTTAAAGTTTAGCAAAGATAAGTACACATAGTTTTTTAAAGGAGGTCATGCATCAATGTGTGTTTTAATAAAACTTTAACATAATAAAACTAAAACATCTATTTCATTTTAGTTGTTAGAATATGTTGGGTTTCCATGGTGATCAGTTAAAAAATATTCATTAAAAACCCGGTTCAATAAATAATAGTCATTTAATTAAGCGAGTTAATCAATAAACCGCAACAGAAAAATAAACAAGTAATCAACAAATGGAAACCCGACAGGATCCTGTTACATGCAAATACGAGCACAATGATAAGGATATCTAACTACCCATTAGAAAGATAAGGATCCTGTTACATGGAGATCCTTGCATGTATGCTAAGTGGCGGACATGCACATGCATGTGCGACAAGTGGCGAAGGGGCTATGCATGTCACACCCTGGCTTTTGCGGAAGCGTGGGTTTATTTGGTGTGACTTCTTAATACCATAGCAACAATCATAATAATGCTATATGATAAAAACACAAGATGCTCATCCATTAATGTAGTTAGAAAATACCATAACATAATTGTCTTGAATCATCAACCCAAAATAAGTTACAACCATGACTTTGTTTAGAAATGAGTTCCCAATGGACTCAATAAAAGACCTTAAATAAAACGAGGTTTGGAGACGTGTGACCCGTCCAGGAAAGGGTTACACCTCCCAAACCCTACACCCCTGGATGGCATCTTTTATTTAATACGCAGCTTAATGTGCATCACCCGCCAGATCCGATCAATTACCTGAAATACATGTAGTTTGAAAAATCAACAAAAAGTTGAGCGAGTTCATGTGTATGTGAGTATGTATAAACCCTTGTAAACGATGTATGTATAATCCTTTGTAAACGGTGTATGAAAGTCCCTGGTATGTAGCAATAAGGAAAAAAAAGAGATCACCAATGGTTTGCAAGGCCATTGATATGTGTGAACTGAAGCAGGAAGACTCAAACCTAGCAAATTTGTACCGGGCGTCGGCTGTAAGACACAGTCACCAATATGGGCCGCCCCGGCCTCATGGGTGTGGGCTCGCTACACCCAAATAGATCTATCACTCATGTCCCTCGGTCCTACGACGAGGATTAATGACCTTTAGTAGCCGCCTACCCACTCACATGATCTAACGATGTATGAAAAGTCCCTCCTTAAGCTAACCATACCATGTATAAAAATGTCTGTATAATTGTAACATGTATTTCACCCCCGAAGTATAAAACCGAAAACAGTTAAGAGAAAAGGGGGACATGAACTCACTGTAGTGCGTCTCTTGTGCTCGTACTCAAACCTTGTTAGCTATACAACGACCTACAACGTACTAATGTCTATTAGACGAACGGGCCGTGCCTTGGCTTAGTATTTACGGGTTTGAGTTACGTTACTTTGATATGATTCCAAGTTATAACTTATTGTTAAAATAATAATTATTATTTTAACTTACATTATATTTGTAGGTCTTGAAATAATAGTTAGACAACTATTTCGTATTCATACTTCTCAAGTATTTTATGGGCGTATTTCCTTCCCAAGGATGGGGGTATTTTATACACGTATTTTTTGTGATTTGAAGTCTTGACATTATATATTTTTAAGTCCTACTCTAGAAATTATATAATAACTTATTAATCAAAAATAACATATCCCAAAATATATATTTTTCCAAATATACTAGTAACCATATTTTGTTAAGTTATATTACTCTTCTCTAAGTAATATAACTAGTTCCCAAATCATACAAATATTCACTCAAGCGTTTTAGTATAAAATATATATTCTAAATATATATTTGTCCGCTTTTATTTACGAAAACCAACCTCCGATACTTTGAAATTTTGTAACAAAACTTATGGCGAAGTTTATTTTGAAAGACAATGTTTAAAACATATTTGCAACCATTCTTTAGAAAATAACTTCTAAGTATTGAAATTTTTAGGAAATTTCGCCAGAGTTTCCTTTGTAAATGGAGGCATCCATGCTAATAAGCATATCATTTTCTTTTCAAAAAAATCACAATAATCATCAACAATTATCCTTTAACAACCTTACATCACCGAGAGCAAAAACTATATTCGTTACAAATTAATCATGAACTTGATATATCCCGAAAACGCGTAGTAACTTGGTAAAGCATTTAGTGGGGTTAGTTACCTTCCAAAGCGTATCTATTTCTTTAAAAATCATTTTCTTAAAAGAGTTTAATGTTTACAACTTGTAAACAATTTTTACAAGAAAATTAACCTTTTGAACCCTTCTTGTAAATAAAAGGTTTCTACACATTTTTCATTTCCAAAAATGGTGTAGTGTATGTACAAGTCATGATTTTCCAAAAATCGATTCTTGGACTTGGTTTATTTAGAAAAGTCTTTTGTAAAACCCGGATCTACATGATCACCAACATACTTTGTTTACTTATATTTCTAGAAAATCATTTTCATCAAGTTCATATTTAACTAGAAGATGGTTACTTCATGTATCACATAATCATCTTCTTAGTCTTGTCAAATCATGTTTCTAAACATCATTTAACAAGCTCCATATGGTGATTATCATCACATAACCAAGAATCATAATGCAATTAACAACATAATCACTACAACATCCTACTAACAACATTCCATCTTCATGTAAACTTTATGTAAAGCTTTATGTTCATCTTCTTAGTTCTTGTTCTTTAGTGTTTTAAACATAATTATCATACTACAACTTTTAACCATAAAAATAAGATGATCAAGAGTTAAACAAGAACTTACTACTAGCACCAAGGCTAGGGATGATCTCTAGGGAGAAAGATGAAGAAAATGATGGAGAAAAGCAAGAAATAAAGCTCCTTGAAGTTCCACAAGTTACAAGCTTCCTTGAATCACCTCCTAGTCTTGAATGAAGCTCAAAAATGGAAGAAGATGGTTGTGATATGGTGGATGTGGTGGCGGTTGTAGTGTGGCCGAGAGAGGGAAAGAGAGATGAGTGAGAGTGGGTGTAATCTTATGAAAGATATGAAAGGATGTTGGCCATACTTATAATGATCCTTCACTATATTTTGTTCAAAGAAACAAGAAACAATCCATTAAAATATTGAGGTGTAATCTAGGAAGTAAGGTGGTAAAATATGGTGGGTCCCTTGGGTGACCGAAATCGGGTATGGGGGGGGGGGTTAGATGTAAATTTTTGGTGAAAGTTGGTAAATGTAAGTTAGATTCTAAGTATATAATTCCATATATTAGTTAGTGGAGAATTTAGTGGGTGTTATGGTGTATGATATTCGCTACTTTACACATATTTTAGTTCCCCGTTTTACCCCTATTTTATGCATTTTTGGCCGTAAAACCGTCGTTCGGATACTTAATTATCTACACTTTTGTTTACAGGCCTAAAACAACATACCAGACAAGATGATAGTGAAAACGAGGATTTTCCGGGCGAAACGAATGAACTGCGAACATTCTGTGGAAAATTCTGACCTGGGCAAGTTGCACCCCCGTGCTACTGGTGGCACCCCCGTGCGGATGCGACAACAAAGCTTAGCTCGGCGTTGCACACCCAGTGCGATCAGGAGTGCAACGAAATCTCGGTGATGCACCCCCGTGCGACTGGTGGCACCCCCGTGCGGATGCGACAACAAGGCCCATCTAGGTGATGCACGCCCGTGCACCCCATGGCACGCCCGTGCCGATCGAAATCTGGTCAAGATCTGATGACGTCATGCGGTATGGTGCACAGTAACTCCAATAATGCATAAAGTGCACGGTCGTGCAACAGGACGCAAGACCGTGCGAGACCGAAAATATATAAAAACTTGCAGAAACATTCTGCTCGTAATTCTGGAATTTTGGAGAGCAATTCAGGCGATTTTCAGGCTCCGGAGGCTTCTACTTTCACCCGGATTCAAGCCACATTGTCCCATTTAGCTCGATTACTATCCGGATTCTTAATCTAGTGCTTGTTTATGGTTTGGTTTCCTAATCTTTCCATGATTTTGTTAATCTTTCAAGCATTTAGATTAATGTTTATGTATTATTGTAGCCTTTGGGCAAAAACACAACAATCCCTTGCTTGATTATAACCATTAGTATGTTAATCTTTGTTTGTAATGACATTTGGAAGTATTTTCTATGTTAATCTTTGATGATTAGTTTGCAACCTTGTTATTGATATTGATTTCTTGATTATAAGTAATTGTGTTGGATGATTGGTATTTGGTTAGTTAAGATAGTTGAAAAATGAAGCTTAATTAATCTTGTATTAGTAAACTTTGAACTTGGTTAACCAGTTTAGCTTGGTTTAAATGTGTGCATCATGATACTAGAAATGGTTAGTGATTTAATAAAATATAATTATTGTTAATCAAGAAAGCTTGCCGTCACGGAAGGACCTTAACGGGTTAAATGGTGTCGTTATAAATTCTTGCCATGATTTGTTAGCTTAGTTAGTAGTTTAGGCCAAAATTGCTATCTTGGTGAATTTGTGTGCAAGATTTGTAAAATGAACTTGGTTGTGATTTAATCTAGTTTATGCTTTTCTCGGTGGTTGCATTGTGTTTATCGGTGTCGCTTTCCTTGTTTAAGTGAGGTTAGAAAAATCCTAACGGCTGACTAACTTATTTTTAAGAGATTTTCATAGACATTTATCAATTGCACGTTAAAGAACAATTTTAGGTGGTTAAAGTGTGTTTATCGTTTTAACTTTCCGAATGATTGTCATGTTAGGATTCCCGAAAGGGATACTAATTGTCTTGAAATTGGAGAATTGATCAAATGCTTCTAGTGCCAAAACCTACTTAGTTGACATGCTTTGGTTGTGTATTAAGCAAGGCTATCTATCTATTTTCTATTATGTTTTTATATGTATTTGTTTAGGCTTACTTTAGTTAAATTAAAATCAAACAACTTATGTTTTTACCGGTAGTTTAGTGACAAAGGTCTAGTATTATTTTTCCGCCCATTTCCGTGGATCGATACTTGGTTCTTACCGATACTTTACTACATATATGACGGGGTACACTTGCCTCTTTCGTGTGTGTTTTGATGTAAAAGTAATAATCACTTTTATAAATTTAAAACCAAATCGTGTGTAATTTCATTGCAATTTTATGTATATATACGCACACGTCAGTGTACGGGGACCATGACTAGATCAAAAATAATTAAACAATGTATTTGACAAAAAATTGGTGTCCCGGGTAATGTCCGGTTGTTCGGTTAGCTATCGTTCCGTTAAAGTGTTTAATTATTCCGTAATGGGTCTTTTATATATATTTTTGTAACAAAATTAATTCCCGGCACTTAGGAAAGTATACAGGACCATTCTACCATATTTTTGACATCTTACTAGCATGTTAAATGCTGAATTTTTGCTGAAAGTGCAGAATTCTGCACTTAAAGTGTGTTCTAGGCACTTCCCGGCACTTTAACTATCACCTAGTGACGCAGTTTTATGGTCCTCACTTCCCTACACTCCATACTAGTGTAGTACCTTGTCCCTGGCCCATACTGGGCCTCAAAAACGCTATCTGTCTATTTGCTGGCATTGTCAGCATGTTTCCAAATTATTCGTTCAGTATGCTAACTGTGCTTTGTGCATCAAGTATGTCACTAATGTTTGTATGTAATAAATGGGGTGACGGTATGAAATGTGATGCATATGTATGTATGATACAAAAATCATAAAGCAGTTCAAGTTGTCAGTTGTGATCAAGCACAGTCATTAAGCACATAATTAAAATTACTTAATTGTACGGATACCTGTAATTGTGAGGGTTGTCACATTCTCCCCCCGTTAAGAAAATTTCGTCCCGAAATTTCAGGTTCTGCTTCTAGTTGCAGGGGTCTTAGGGAATAAATGTGGGTACTTGCATACGATCCTCACGTTCCCATGTAAATTCTGGGCCATGCCGTGCATTCCAACGAACCTTGACGAGCTTGACACTACTCCTGCGTATTTTGTTAACCTTCCAAACCGTAACCTCAACCGGTTCTTCACTAAAGTGGAGTGTGTCGTCAACATGAATTTCGTCGGTAGGAATGACCACGGTTTCCTGAGTTGGACTCTTTTTCAGGTTTGATACATGAAATGTATCATGAACGCCATTTAGTTCAGCAGGTAAATCCAACTTGTAGGCTACGAGACCAATCCGTTCCAGGATTTTGAATGGACCAATGTATCTAGGATTCAACTTCCCGCACTTCCCAAAGCGTGCCACACCATTCCAGGGTGAAACCTTCAACAATACCATATCTCCCACCTCAAATTTCAGAGGTTTTCTTCTGCGGTCCGCATAACACTTTTGTCGATCACGAGTCGCCTTGATTCATTCTCGGATCAGGAAAATCTTGTCTGTTGTTTCCTGGACCAGTTCAGGTCCAACAAGCTGTCTATCACCCGCGTCTGCCCAGCATAGGGGTGATCGACACTTACGCCCATAGAGAGCTTCGAACGGTGCGGCTTGTATGCTTGCATGATAACTGTTATTGTATGAAAATTCAACCAATGGTAGGTGAGTGTCCCAACTTCCACCTAAATCCATTACGCAAGCTCGCAACATGTCTTCTAACGTCTGAATTGTTCGTTCGCTCTGTCCGTCAGTCTGCGGGTGAAATGCAGTACTTAGGTTCAACTGAGAACCGAAAGCTTCTTGAAAGGATTGCCAAATCCTTGAAACAAATCTTCCATCTCTATCGGAGATAATTGAGAGAGGCACTCCATGACGTGCAACAATCTCTCTCAGGTATATCTCAGCAAGTTTGCTCGTGTTGTCTTTTTCCTTGATCGGCAAAAAGTGTGCTGATTTCGTTAAGCAGTCTACAATTACCCAGATCGTATCATGACCTCTGGGCGTTCTTGGCAATTTTGTTATAAAATCCATGGAAATCTGTTCCCATTTCCACTGAGGTACTTCTGGTTGTTGCAAGAGACCTGAAGGCTTTTGGTATTCGGCCTTAACCTTGGCGCAAGTCAAACATTTGCTGACATATATTGCAACGTCGCCTTTCATCCTCGGCCACCAATAAAAATCCCTTAGATCTTGGTACATCTTATCTGATCCTGGATGGATCGAGTACCGTGACTTGTGAGCCTCATAAAAAATAACGTCTCTCAGACCACCAAAGAGAGGAACCCAAATTCATCCCAAGAAACACAATGTTCCATCCTCCTTTGTTACCAACTGCTTCTCCATTCCCCGGAGATACTCGTTCTCAAGATTTTCCCTTTTAAGAGCTTCCCTTTGCGCCGCATGAATGCACAATGTGAGGTCTATTTGAGTAGAAACTTGAACCTTGTAACTGATCGAATAGGTCGTCAATCCTTGGCAAAGGATATCTGTTCTTAATTTCCAACTTATTCAGCTCCCGGTAGTCAATACACATGCGGAAGCTACCATCCTTCTTCTTAACGAACAAAACTGGAGCTCCCCAAGGCGAGAAGCTTGGCCTGATGAATCCCTTGTCTAACAACTCTTGAAGTTGTGTTGACAACTCCTGCATTTCCGAAGGTGCAAGTCTATAAGGTGCCTTAGCTACAGGCGTGGCGCCTGGAACTAAGTCAATATGGAACTCGACTTGTCTTTGTGGCGGAAATCCTGGCAAGTCTTCTGGAAAGACTTCAGGATATTCCCTTACGACTAGAATATCTTTTAGTTTCGGCTCAGCGGCCTCCTTATCTACAATGTGTGCCAAGAAGGCAATACATCCCTTCTTCAAACATTTCCTAGCCTTCAAGCAACTAACGATCCGCAGGGGCGTATCACGCTTTTCTCCGTGTACCACAATCGTTTCTCCATTCGCCATTGGAATGCGAATGGTTTTCTCTTGACATATAATTTCGGCTTTGTTGCTTGACAACCAATCCATCCCTACTACCACGTCGAAGCTTCCCAACTTGACTGGCAGTAAATCCAGTGTAAATTCGTGCTCTCCCAACTCTATTACGCATCCTCTGATGACTTCGTTCGTTTCTACTAGCTTTCCATTAGCCAGTTCAATAGAGTACGGAATATCTAACTTACTAGCAGTTAACCCAAGCATATTCTTAAATTCTAGCGATACAAAACTATAGTCGGCACCAGTGTCAAATAGAACAGATGCAAAGCATTGATTTATAGGGAACGTACCAGTGACAACATTCGGGTCCTGGCGTGCTTCCCTTGCTCCAATGTTGAATACCCTTCCACGAGCCCGATTGAGTTTTGGGCATTCACGCTTGAAGTGCCCGACGTCTCCGCAGTTAAAATATCCCAGTCCTCAACCATTACCATCTTCATTACCGCCTTGATTGTTGTTTTGATTGCGGTTACCATTTCCTGCTTGATTCCCAAAGTTACCGCGATTACCATTTCCGCCGTTGCGGTTCCCATTCCCGTTACCTCCACGGTTGTTGTTACCAAATCCTCTTTGGCTACCACGGCCAGTACCAACCCAACAAGTGTCTTTTTAGTGACCCATCCTTCCACATGATTCACATTTGCTAAGTCTGCACCGACCAGCATGATGATGTTGGCATAATTCGCATTTGGGCAAAGTGCCCATGTATCCTCTCCCTTTGACTTCAGCACCACGCTTACTTTCAGCTGGTCGGTTCACATCCTTCCTCTTGTTGGCACTGCCGGTACTCGTTTTAAAGTTGGAGAATTTCCTCTTGTTCTCCCCTGAAGATTCAACATGAGTTTCTTTCTTTTTTAGCTCAGAAATGGAAAACTTGTCCAATCTGATGGCTTCTTCCGTAAATGCCACGCTGAGATCGATGGCTTCAGTAATCATTGGAGGCTTGGATGTCACCCAGTGCATGTACCCGTCTCTCAGTTAATACCCGCAACAAGTTTATTAATTAAGATAAACAATTATATTATTAATAACGATTATTAATAATATAAACCCGCTCATGATCATAAATCTACTTATGATCCATTTCGTATATCGTTCGTAATTAATAGTTAAACTAGTTAAGTGGATTTTAGTTCGTTGCCCATGGTGTAACTCTTACTGGTCATAGCTCGGTCAGCCGCGCTAGTTAATCAGACCCGTCCATTTTTCCAACAGCCTCCCACTTGGATGGTTTTCGATTAAGTTCTTTAACGCTGACAGCCAGAGGCGCTCTAGCTACACATGGTTGCCCCCAATAAGTTATGATGCTTTAAAGTCATTAACCAAAACATCTTGGAACATCCTGTTGCAATATAATGAACATATGGTAATCATTGTCATTTATCCTTTCCGTATAAGACATCAACTGAACAATGAGACATGGATCTGATTCAATCTCACATGGCGTTCAATTATAATCGTTCTCATTCAAGAATCAAAGTGGTCCATTCAAACACACAGTAAGTTTGGGTAAGGCCTTACACTTCACCAGTTTGAATCAACGAGGGTGCCCCGACGTCTAACTGTTACATTTAATGTAAGAGTACAGAATCCCATCTTAACTACATAGAACTCCCACTGAACTTCAGAACTACTCTCAACCAATGCCTTTATGACTGGCAGTTACGCGACAGTGGTTGACACTGATCAAAGAATAGTCTTTAGTAAACAAAAGTTCTAGTATGTATCTCAGGTCAGAGGATACTAAATGAGCATACCTAAATCAAAGCATCTTACGACTAAGATCCATGAAGATGATTTGATGCGAGTTACATCCAACGTCATTCATAATGAGGTCTGTGAGTTTGGAAGTCAACTCCTAGAGTCCAAAGTCAGGATAGTCTTAATTCAGAGTCGTTCCCATGAGTTTGACCGACTACGGATAATTTAGAATACAAGATTCATGGATTAAACCTATTAAAATCGAACATAGTTGTAAGATTCAAAGTTTGCATTTAACCAGTAAATCAAAAGTGAATTCAAAAGGTACAGATGTTTGAATTGTCACACCCCGATATTTCCACGTATTACCAATAGGCCCGGTGGGGAGTATCGTGACGTAGTTGATATCATCATAGACAATTTATCACAGATTATATACACAGCGGAAGTCGAAAGATATAAACATTACAAACCGAATGGAAGTAATATCATTTATTACAAAAACCGTTGTAAAGGATCCACATGCGGATCAAAGTTAAAAGAAACACTGTTCAGCATATTTATAAACATCTAAGCTTGCAAGACTCTTTATTGATGCTAGGAGTAGCCAGCCTATTCCGATTAGTACCTGCACTTAACCTTTTTGGAAAATACGTCAGTTTTCACTGGTAAATACAATTAACCGACTCATTTTGAAAATGTTTAAAAAAATTGATTTGAATGCACAAGGCATAAAATATCTTTTATAACTTGGGATAATTATTTAAAAATAAACCTGTTAAAGAATTACGTGTTTATTATACGTTCAGTAGCCTGAGCTGAAAACCGGGTTAAAGATTAATTGACACACCACATAATATAATCCCGCGGTGAGTTATTCTCGAACAGGTGGTTATATCTTTTTATATACGCACCGGCAGGTGTATGCCTACACCCCGTGCTTAGGTCGTGGCCATTTCAATGAATGATGCCAAGGATATCCGGGACATGGTCATTAACCCCCCAAAGGCTTTAAACAAACAAAACAGATTAAACGGGTCATCTCAATAAATTAACCTTCATATGATTAACAATTCAATGCCCGACCAAGCGGTATTTTATATACCGTACCCCAAGCCCGTATAAGGGAAAATAAGTTAAAAGTATTTACCTGAGCAAATTATATAAATTTATCCCAGCCGTACAAATCAGCAAGTGCAAGTATCTTTTACTGGTCTCCTAAATCTGGAACGAAGGTTTTAATTAACCTATTAGATTCCTAACGGGTCTAACTTAAGTTAAACTTAGACCGGTTAGTTTTAAAGAAAGGTATACGGTTCAAAAGCAAGATTAAGCGAAGACTGGATTAGAGTGTGGTTTAGACCCGACAAGTTTGAAGACTTGTATAATATAGGTAAACTAAACACATTCTGGATTTTGAAGTAAAAATGATAAGGTTTGACCCGTTTCGGTTAATTTATGCAAACTAGTTACATAACCCGTACCGAATGCGATAAATGCATAACGGGTAACCAAATGAGTCATGAACAGGTTTCCTAAGTTAATATGCCTTAAAAATGTTGTGATATCAGTAGGATACCTTCCAATATGCCCAAAACGAATTTAAACTCAAATTAAGCCCCGTAGGGGTATTTTGGTCATTTACCTAAGGCATATAAATTACCTATCATACAACTAACTAAACGAAGTGACCATAAGGTATAACCTCATAAGGTTATTCCCTATACAACTATGGTCACCTATTGTGTTTGGTCGGATCCTAATGATCGACCAAACGGGTCTAGTTTGAAAGTCTATGTGGTTGTTTAGACCGCTTATCTTACGACCCTACATAAGCACTAAACCTAAAGTGACGAGTTAAACATGTTAAAACATTTTTAACGAAGTTAGAAAACAAGTTTGATATCAAGAAAAAGGGTCTTGATACCCATAAATAGTTTGGTTGCAAAATACGCATAAACGCATTTTGACCGAAACTATGAATCGTCACTAAGCCTAACTAACGTGGTAATCAGTAGGTATAGTCACAAGAGATGTTACATACAAGTCTCTCCCCTTGAAAGTGTTTTCAACATCTGCTGACCTCCTATCTACTGATCGTACAAACTACTGACCGTCAATCTGCTGCTCAAGTAAAGGCCTGATGGAAGACTAAAGCTCTGCTGCTCAATCTACTGCCTTGTTTCAAGCACTGCTGATCCGGACAAGTACTGCTGGGTTCACAGCAGTGGAGGGATGCAGCAGTTGTTTATTCTGTCTTTGTGTAATGTAATAAGCAGTAGTTAGTATAGCAGTGTTTGTATAGATCAGAGGTTAGAGTTTGTTAGGAGGTTAGATGTCACTTTCATGGTGACGTCAGCTTAGATGCTCAGTGGTTTGCTAGTGCCTATAAATAGAACAGTGCTCTGTACTGTTCTATTAGCTCTTTGCAAAATCGTCTTCTCTGCACGAACAAACACTGAGCTCTGGCTGAGGGGGAGTTTGTATCAAGCATTGCTTTGTAATCGTTGTTGAAAGTAAATTCAAACTTTCGGTTCATAGTGAAAAGTGTTTTGATTAAAGCAATACTCTCGTTTGATTGTATGCAAAGTTTGTTTCCATCATAATTCCGCTGCACAACTCATTCATTTCTATCTTAATTTCAAACGTAAAATACAATCAAAACCAAACTCAGATACAACAATTGGTATCAGAGCCTGGACAGTCAAATTTGATTTAACAATCATTTTGACATAAATAGTTCAGCTCAAAATCATTGATATCGATAGTTTGTTCGTTTGTGTTGAAAAATAGAGCAAGGTTTAATCACCATTAAAGTTGATTAATCAGTGTCTGTAAAACAACCAGGATGACGTCACAATCTCAAGATGATAAGAATAACATTGGCTCACTTTTTAAACCACCCATGCTTAAAACAAATGAATACAACATCTGGGAGAGAAGGATGGGTCACATCCTTGCTCAACAGAACACTGGATGTTGGAGGTCTGTTGTTTTTGGTCCCCATGTTCCTATGGTGCCAAGTGCTAAGGATCCAAAGAAGTTCGTACCAAAACCTTATGAAAACTATACTGAAACTAATTTTCAAAAGTTCGAACTCGATGCCAAAGCATTTAGCATCATAGCATCTGCATTACCAAATGAGATCTATGCTGGACTGTTACATTGTAACAGTGCCAAAGAGCTAAGGGATGCATTGAAGGAACAGTTTGGGGGAACTGAAGAAGTTATTGAAAACAATAGGGAAATTCTGAATCAGCAGTATGAAACCTTCTGTCACATTAAGGGTGAATCATTGACCGAACAATTTGAACGTTTCAGTTGTCTCATCAGTGAACTAAGGCTTGTTAAGGTTGAATTTCCAAAATCAACACAAAATAGCAGGTTTCTTAGGTCGCTACCTGATAAATGGGACACAATTGCATTTGTGACTAGAAACTCTGTTGAGTTCAAAGATCTGACCCTGACCCAACTTCATGGTAGACTTCTGACTTATGAAAGGGAGTTGAACCAGAAAAAGAAGTTGCAAGAGTCTGGAAAAGCCACTGATGATTACTCATTCGGTAGCACAGCTCTTCTTGGTCAGGAAGAATCTGGTAGCAGTAGTAAGGAATAGGGTTATGATCATTTCATTGATATAACAGCTGGTGGTAACTTTACCAACCCTGATCCTCACTCTGCAAATTATGCTTTTACTGCAAACACTGAAAACCAGATGTCAGATAATTTGTGTTTTGAACTCAATGATTTACAACATTTTGATCCCACTGACTTAGAAGAAATGGACATCCTGCACCAATTGGCTTTGCTCAGTGTTAGAACTAGCAAATTCTACAAAAGAACAGGGCGAAAATTCCCAGGTTTACATGGGAATCTAAGGGTTGGGTTGGATAAATCGAAAATCAAGTGTTACAAGTGCAATAGGCTAGGTCATTTCGCTAGGGAATGTAGGAGTCAAACTACTGGTCCTATAATCACTCATCCTAGCTCAAACCCTAGACCTCAAAATCAAAGCACAATGCACTATACCCAATATACCCCTGCAGCTCATGTAAACACTGCACATTATGCTGCTGCCCCAGTGCCTGTGCATTATATCCAAACTACTGTTCCACAAATTCAGTACGTGCAAACCCCTGTCCCCCAGGCACAAGTGCAACCCGTTGCACCCCAAACAGCTGCTCCAGCAGTGGTACAACCAGATCAGCAAAGTTTTTTCACTCAAGGCTTTGTTGACTGGAGCAGCATGCCTGATGAGCTTAGTGATGAAAATTTTGCACTCTATGCTTCTAATGAACCTTCTAATGATGAATTTTGTTTGATGGCATTAGAGTCAATACCAGAGGGGATTGAAACTGAAGGTGAACAGCTAAGTGATGAAACAGTGGATGAGGTGACTGAAGCAGTTGTTAATGCAGTTGCTGGTGAATTGCTGCTGGGAGAAAGTTCAGGAACCCTGATTGAACCAATGACAGACCCATGGTCCGAAGAGGACAAATAAGAAGAGAAAAATGAGAAGGCAGGTGAGAGAGAAGAAAGAGCTGATGATGAAGAAAATCATCAATGTGATTGTGCAATGATGGCTGCTGCCAAGGTATCTCCTCAAGTTCTTGAAAAACTGTGTTCTGACAATTGCATTATTGCTTTTGCTAACATCAAAGAGGTAAATGAAAACCTTCGGAATAAAATCTTAACTGATGAAGTCAAATTTGAAAGTTCTTTAAAAGAACTTAAAAACAAATTGACTGAAAAAGAGAAAGAGATCAGCAGTCTTAAAGAAGAGCAAAGCATAACCAAAACTCAACTCCAAACTATGGTAGAAAAATACCAAGTTTGCAAAAAGGAGTTGGAGTCCACCCAGATCACCTGTGAAAAATGGGTGGAATCATGCAAAGGGTATGAGGTTATGCTTGAAAAACAGATTAAAAGCAATGTAAAATTTGGTGTTGGTTATAGAAAACATGATGATGAAAACACTGCTTTTGAAAAAATCTGTTCAAACCACTGATGTAACCACTGAGTTCATCCCCACAAACAAGAATGGCTAAGAAGTGAAAATCACTGATAAACTTGGTAACAAAATCACACTTGACAGACCAATGGGATCCTCTACTTTTGAGGAGCTTTAAAATTATCAGTTTAAACCAAAATGATCTGATGAGTGTGATATTCTTGAAAATTTCAAGCCCATGGACTTTACATCAACTGATGGTGTTAAAGCTCCAAAAGCTAAAGTCATTCCTCTCAAGGACATCCCAACAGAGGTTAAAACCTCTGCTGCAAAGGAGTCCGAAAAGAGAAAGAAGAAAGAAAAGATCAATAACTTGTTTTGTGAATTCTGTGAGAAAAGGAATCATCTAACAAAAGACTGTTTCCATTTAAAAGCTTATGATTTGAACAAAACAAGTGTCATTGTTTCAGCTTTAAGTTGCATTGTTTGTGGAAAAACAAACCACAAAACTCAAGCATGTGGGTATCTCAAAAACTTTGATGTGAAAAAGAATGAGTACACTGCTAAAACATCCTTGAGTCCATCAACATCATCTGTCAAATTCACCAAGAACTAACCACTGTTTGTGCCAGTTCAAACAGCTGTCACAAAACAGCTGAACCAAACATCTGTCAAAAGAGATGTTCAGGTTACTGATGCACCCCCTGCCAATCAGTTCAGAAAAGGCAAGGAAAAACAGTCTTACCAAAGGATTCCACACGTTTATGAGGCCTACAAAAGGCCCTCTAAACCTAAAGTGAACAGGCATCCTTTTGGGTACCAACAGGTGATTGGTCAAGACCCCCAACAGTGGTTAGCAAGAAACAGTACTAAAACTGTCCAAACCCCTGACATAACCACTGTCCATCAAGGTGCATCCATCCCAGACACTGTTGAGACCCCATCCAAAGCCTTATTGGCTTTGGAAACCCTAATGAACTAATCTTTTTACTTCATGTGCAGGGAGCTTCTGCCTGTTTAGATAGCCTTTGGTATGTTGATAGTGGAGGCTCCAGGCACATGACTGGATGTAAAGCCCTACTCAAAGATTTCAAAATTCATGGAGGGGGTGATATATCCTTTGGGAATAACAGTAAAGGGAAAGTTCTGGGGTCTGGTACAGTACAATCTGGAAATGTAAAATTTGAAAATGTCAATCTAATAGACAGTCTGAAATTCAACCTCCTGAGTGTTTCACAAATGAGTGACAAGGGGTATGGGTCATTCTTCACAAAGGAGTGTTGTAGGATTGTTGGACCAGAAATGGTCAAAAAGATTGAAGCAATAATAAAAACTGGTCAAACAAAACTTGTTGCTCAAAGAAGTGGCAATGTTTATGTTGCTGATATGTCAAAAGAGTGTCCCAGAGCTGATGCCTATCTATTCTCAGCTGCCTCTAACAAAGAGACAGAACTTTGGCACAGAAGGCTGGGGCACACAAATCTGAAGACAATCACTGAAATTTCAAAAAATGGTTTGGTAAGAGGCCTACCACAAAAATTGTTTTCATGTTCTGAACATTGCATTTCCTGCTTAAAAGGAAAACAACATAAAAGTTCTCATAAGTCCATTGAAGAGTCCAAAACAACCTAGTGTTTGCAAATGCTACACATGGATTTGTTTGGCCCAGTTCAAGTCATGAGCCTAAAAAAGAAGAGATATTGTTTGGTTATTGTTGATGACTTTTCTAGGTTTACATGGACTTTCTTTTTACACTCAAAAGATGAGACTGCAGGCATTTTGCAAGACTTTGTGACACAGGTTGAAAAGCAATTTGACCTTCCAGTGAAAAGCTTCAGGAGTGACAATGGCACAGAATTTAAAAATAAGGAGTTGGATGCCTTCTGTGTGAAGAAAGGGATTGTAAGGCAGTACAGCATCCCTAGAACGCCAGAGCAAAATGGGGTAGTTGAAAGAAAGAACATAACTTTGATTGAGGCTGCCAGAACCATGCTTGCTGATTCAGGTTTGCCATTAACTTTCTGGGCAGAGGCAGTAAACACTGCTTGCTATGTCCAGAACAGAGTTTTAATAAACCCCAGGCACAAAAAGACTGCTAATGAAATTCTGTATAAAATCAAACCACTGATCTCATACTTCAAGGTGTTTGGCTGCCCATGCTTTATTTTGAACTTAAAAGATTCCATTTCAAAATTTGCAGCCAAAATTGATTGTGGTTATCATCTGGGATACTCAACCACTGCCAAGGCCTACAAAGTGTTTAATACACCGACTAAGGCAGTGGAGGAGACCTTGAATGTAAAGTTCAATAAACTTTCATCAATGAAAATCCCAGCAAATCCTGCAGATCTGTTTGATCTTGATAAATTCACTTTTGAAAATACTGCTGTCAAGACTAACAGTGCAGGTCCATCAGAGGATTCAACACCAGACTATGGGTATGAAATCATCATCCCTCAAAGGTCTGCCAAAATGGGAAGAGCATCAGATGTTCAAAACAGCTGTCAAAGCTCAACCACTGCTACCTCAACAGTTGTTGACCAAAGTAGCCCATCAACCACTGTTTCCACATCCTCAAACACTGCTGACAAAAGTCCCCAAACAGTGGATAGAAGTCAGCATGTGTCCACTTCATTACCTCCCATTCCACCACCCTTTGAAGCCACTGCTGGATCATCAAAGTCCCAAGCAGTGGTTAGTTCAGATAAGACACATTTGCAGCCTTCACCAACAAATTCCATCATTCCATACCAAGGAGATTTAATCTACTTGAGATCTCATCCACCTGATCAAATTATTGGCAACATCAATGAAGGGGTGCTCACAAGAAGCCAAACCCAAAAGATTTGTCGTTTTGCTGGTACCAAGAGGCACTGAAAGACAACAGCTGGGTAGAAGCCATGCAAGAGGAGCTCCAACAGTTTAAAAGACAACAAGTATGGGAGCTTGTACCACTGCCAGAAGAGGTTAGTCCCATTGGCACAAAGTGGGTCTTCAAGAACAAAACTGATGAAAGGGGTATTGTTGTCAAGAATAAAGCCAGGCTTGTGGTTCAAGGTTACAGACAGGAAGAGGGGATTGATTATGATGAAACATTCGCCCCTGTTGCAAGATTGGAAGCCATTAGACTGTTCCTTGCCTTTGCTATCAACCACAACATGAAGGTGTTTCAAATGGATATCAAAAGTGCTTTCCTCTATGGTACAATTCAAGAAGAGGTGTATGTCTGTCAACCTCCAGGTTTTGAGGATCCATTTTATCCAGATCATGTCTACAGGCTTAACAAAGCCCTGTATGGCCTGAAACAAGCACCAAGGGCCTGGTATGAAACTCTTTCCACCTTTCTACTCTCAAATGGTTTCAAAAGAGGTACCATTGATAAATCACTGTTTGTAAAATGGAGAGGAAAGGATTTAATGATTGTCCAAATTTATGTGGATGACATTATTTTTGGAAGCACATGCAACAATATGTGTGAAGAGTTTAGGGAACTCATGACAGCTGAGTTTGAAATGAGTGCAATGGGTGAGCTGCAATGCTTTCTTGGTCTCCAAGTTCAGCAAATGCAAAATGGTACTTTCATTCATCAAAGCAAATATGCAAAAGAACTTTTAAACAAATTTGATATGAATGATTGTAAACCATGCAGCACACCCATGGCAACAAATAAGCTTGTCATGTCTGATGAAAAGGATGAGCTGATTGACCAAACTCTATATAGAAGCATGATTGGGTCTTTATTGTACCTAACTGCATCTAGGCCAGACATCATGTTTGCAACATGTGTTTGTGCAAGAAGTCAATCAGCCCCTAGAAAATCCAACCTTATTGCTGTAAAAAGGATATTCAGATACATAAAAAGTGCTCCCACACTTGGTATCTGGTATCCAGCTAATGGGAATATTAAGCTTTCAGGATTTTCAAACAGTGACTTTGCTGGATGTAACACCACAAGGAAGTCCACATCAGGAGGGTGCCAGTTTCTAGGTGATTGCTTAGTTTCATGGCAAAGCAAAAAGCAAGCAGCTGTTTCAACATCCAATGCTGAAGCTGAATATATTGCTGCTGCAAGCTGTACAGCCCAACTCCTGTGGCTTCAAAATCAGTTGCTGGATTTTGGTATCACTGCCTTAAAAACACCACTCATGTTGGACAGCCAGGCAGCAGAAAATATCATCAAAAATCCAGTTTCCCATTCAACCACCAAACATATCGACATCAGACATCACTTTGTAAGGGATTGCTATGATAAAGGTTTGATTTCTCAGCATCATGTTCCAACTAAAGACCAGCTGGCAGATGTGCTCAAAAAGCATTAGATACTGCCACCTTTGAAAGCTTGGTCTCTAGAATTGGCATGCTAAACATGGAATAACAAGCAACATCTTGTTTTTCTATGAATAAAAGCATTAAAATGTTTTCGGAAAATCAAAAATCCATCCTTAAAAATAGTTAAAAATGAAATTTTCATTAAATCCTTAAAAGTATGCCATAACCACTGATTGTTCAAAAGTCTGCTCTACTTCAAAGTCTGTCCACTGCTGAAAGCCATCCTCTGTCCACTTATTTCCTTGATAAACTCTGTTGTTCAAAAGCAGTGTCTTATCCACTGATAGTGAAAATCATCAATTGCTTTCATTATACCGTTGTAACCAATGCCTTCATCAGTAACTTTCATAAAAGTACTGTCCTTCATTTCTTCAGAGTTTTGGCATGTGGACAGTACATAGTGGTCAGTACTTTTGTAACCGCTGCCACGTCAGCCTTCACTTTTTCTTCTATAAAACCCCCACTTCACACCAAAAACAGGGTTTTACTGTCGAATTGAATTCTCAAAAATTCTTTTCTCAAAGCAGTTTTTCTTCACATTCCTTCCCAAATTTCTTCGATCATCATCTCCAAAATAACAAAATCGAAGCCATCTGCAAAACCCACTTCCAAATCATCGTCGAAAGCGGCCACTCAAAAGGTCAATACCACTGAAATCCCACACAAACCATTTCACAATCTTCTGGGTCTTCTCACAAAACCCGGCACCACAGATGCTTTCGACTCCATCATCGCCAAAATGGCTAAATCGAAGTACAAAACTTTGTTAACAGCCGATGCACCAATTTACTTAGCAACCCAACGAGAGTTTTGGAAAAACGCAATCCTTGACAAACAAGGTGAAACTTTGTTCAAATCACGCCACAATCGATATCAGAAGTCTTTAAACTCGAGGATCAGCAAGGTAAAACTTCTTTCCCTAAAACCGAGTTAAAAATTGACTTCATTGAGAGAGGGTATGCAGACACAATGATGAAGAAAGCTAACTTACAAAAAGGTTTCTTTCCTTCTGCAACAAGGTTTTTATTCCATACCCTCCTAATGTGTGTTTCAAACAAAACCACTTCTTTTAATGAAATACCATTAAAGATTCAAAATCTGGGATATGCTATTCTTCAAGATGAAAATTTTAATTTTTCTCGGGAAATCTTTAATGATCTGGTTACCAATGTTGAAACAAAATCATTCTTACTGTTTCCAAGGTTTTTAAGTTATTATTTTGAAAAGAAATTCAGTAAGGATGATATTGCTGCAATAAACCAAGGTGAATATTTTCAAATGCACAGCTTAACTGCTGAAACTTTTACAAGAATGTTAACACCTTGAAAAACACAAGTAGAGGTGCCTGAGCAGAATTTAGCAGCTACCACTGCTCCTCAGGTATCTGCTGCTGAGCCCACTGCTCAAGGTGATCAAAGTGGCACAACTACTACTTTGAAACCCACACCTAAAATCACCAAAAAGCCAACAAAAAGAAAAACACAAAAACCCCCCAAACACATCAAAAAGTGTTGGGATTGAACCCTACCAGAGGAACAGATAATGTAAAGCCAAAACCAGGTCACGACAGTGGATTCATAATAAGCAGCAGTTTACATTAAGCTTTCCCCTTGAAAGTGATTTATAACAACTGATGGTCTTTATCCGCAGTTCAGATACAACTACTACTGGTCCTTCATCTGCTGATCAAAACCCTGAAGTATCCAACACTGCTGGTCCTATCTACTGATGATAAAGCACTGCCCAGTCAAGGACTGATCAACCTTGAGTAAAGCACTGACCTAAAAGGAGAGCAGCTGTTTAGTAAATTGTTTGTTTTATGTATAGTCAGTGGTTAGGTTAGCAGTGTTTGTGTAAGGACAGTAGATACAGGTTGTTAGGCTGTTAGACGTCGCTTTCATGGTGACGTCAGCTGAGATGCCTCAGTGGTTTGGTTTGCCTATAAATGTAACAGTACCCTGTACTGTTACATTTGATTTTGACTGAGCGAGTTCTTCTCCTCATGTCTAATCCTTTCATCTTGTGTGCAAACCAACTCTGAAGTATCAGGCTGAGGGGGAGTTTAGTTTGTAAGCATATCTGTAATCTTTTGCTTTGATTTGTAAATCTTTTGACTCTATGTGAATCAATTGTTTATCAAACTATTGTCTCCTTTGATTATGTTTACAAAGTTTGTTTTCATTTCCGCTGCACTTTACATGTTTTCATATTCACAAATTGTTCAAAAGATACAAACAAACATAATCATGAGAGCCTCCAATCCTAACAATTGGTATCAGAGCTTGGACAGTCAATTTCGATTTAACAGTCAAATTGACATAACAGTTCGGCTCAAAGTTCATTGATACTAAGGTTGGTTGTATTTAATTGAAAAACAGAGTATCGAGTAAATCATGTTCAAAATGGTTATTCAACAACTCTGTACATCAACCAAGATGTCATATGACACACAAAATTTCACACAATAAGTGAATTTATGCACAAAACACTCATGGTTTCTAGATCTGAAATAAATATCTGTTAAACTATGAGATTACTTCTTATTTTCTAAATTAATTTCAATTGTTGATGTGAAATTTGTGATGTTTTCCATAAATACTAAAGTCTGAACCTCAGATTAACAAAACATATGTTCATAAAAACATTGATGTTTTGCTAACACAAAAAGAGGGAAATTATAACTTTAGTCATTTGATCTTATGTGTTGAAAACAGGTTGAATTCCTAAAAAGGACAAAATCAACTATGTTAAAACATATTAAGAAAATTCACAAAAACTCAGAAGTGTGTTTATCTCAAAACTTTTGATGTCAAAATAAAAAGAGTATAAACATAAAACACTTATGAGTCAAAGTTTGGGGTAATAATGGTCATTAAGCAACTATGTGCATTCATCTGTTCAGGGAAAGGTTTTGATTCCAGTGAATGAACTCCAAAGAGGACTAGACAAATATTCAACAATTTATCCATGTGTCCTCATGTTTGCAATCAACTGACAAAGAAAATGGTACCAAAACAGTGGTCAAAATGCATTCCAAAAGTTTCCTATCACTATTGTCAAACTACTGACCATTTTCAATAAATTGAGAATGATGTGATTATGTGCTTTATTGTAATTATACCAAATCCTTTTTGATGCTATTCTTTGAAAATCCTTTAACCATTTTTTCCAAAGGATTTTCTTGAATAATCAGGATATATTGTTCATTTCTTTTTGGAATAATATATTTGGAACTTTTGCTTGTTTTTGTTGGCAATAGTTTCAGTTCCTGTCAGGATGTAATACCGTATTTTTTATGGTATTTTTGTCCCCATAAATAGGTCAAAAGATTATGGTACATTTGTCAAGATCATGTCATACTCAGTTTTGCCCTAAAATTTTTATCTAAGGTTGATTGCAAACTGTGCTTGAATTACTAGGGTACTCATGTTTTAATTAAATATTAAACTAAAATGAGTTGCCTTAGCAAAAAGTTTTCATCATCTGGGGTATCAAACCACTGTCTTTCAAGATTGACATGTGGCAAAAAACCATGAATGAAAATCTTCTAAACTGTTGCTGAAACACCTGTCCTTCAAGATTTGTACCATTTACCCTAACAACTGTTTTGTTTCAACGTCTGATCTTTAAACACTGTCCACTGCTGAAAGTTAACCACTGATTCCTCATTTTCCTGAAAAACACTAATGTTCAAAATCAGTGTCTTATCCACTGATATGCTATCCTCTGATAGTAAAAATCATCCACTGCCCACAATTTTTACCGTTGTAACCACTGATGCTTGATACGTCAGTGGCTCTTAAAACAACTGTTCTCCATACTTCATCTGTCTCATCAGTATTTGACACGTGGTCAGTTTTTAGCCTTCAGATCAAAATAACCGCTGCCACATCAGCAATCATTTTCTCCTAAATAAAACCCTGCCCTAAACCCCAAACAGGGTTTTACACTGTCGAATTGAATTCCAAAATTCTCTTCTCATAGCAGTTTCCAACCCTTCTTCTCAAAAACTTCAAAATCATTCTTCGTTCTTCTCCGCAAAAATGACAAAATCAAAGTCAAAATCAAAATCAAAACCTGAATCACCACCACCTTCACAAGAAATCGCTCAAACGGCCGAAGAATCCATCGATATACCATTCAAACAATCTCACAATTATTTGGGTTTACTCACAAAACCCAAAGACAACCACACTTTCGACTCCATCATTGATACAATGTCTGCATCAAAGTACAAAACTTTGTTGACGGCAGATGCTTCCATTTACTTGCAAACCCAAAGAGAGTTTTGGAAAAAGGCGTCGCTTGAAAAACAAGACGGAAAAGTCATAGCCATTAACTCCTCAATACAGGGTAAAGCAGTTCAAATAACCCCACAGTCGATCTCCGAAGTCTTTAATCTCAACGATCAGGAAGGTAAACTCTCTTTTGAGAAAGCCGAGATGAAACCTGATTTCGTAAAAAGGGGATATGCAGAACAATCAATGGTTGATACCTTACAAAAAGGTTATTTTCCTTCTGCTCCAAGATTTTTATTTCACACACTTTTGATGTGTGTTTCAAATAAAACAACATCATTTAATGAAATACCATTGAAGATTCAATGCCTGGGGTATGCCATTTTGAATAACAAAGATTACAACTATTCCCAGGAAATCTTCAATGACTTAGTAAAAAATGTTGACAACAAAGCATTTTTACTTTTTCCAAGATTTTTGAGTTATTACTTTAAACAAAAATTTGTAAAGGAAAATGAAAATTTTCCAAAACAAGGTGTTCATTGTCAAATAAAAAGCTTAACAAAAGAAACATTTTCAAGGATGATGGCACCAATAAAAACAAAAGCAGGAGTACCTGAGCAGATTTTAGCGGTTACAACTGCTCCTCAGGTATCAGCTGCTGAGCCCACTGCTCTAGGTGATCATAGCAGCACAACCACTGCTTTGAAACCCACACCTGACATCACCAAAAAGATCAAAAGAAAAACATCCAGAAAACCCACCATACCCAAAACAAAGGCAACTCTGGAAGATGAGATCCCAGAGGAAATGCCTGTGACAGCACAAAAGTCACCACAAACCACTACTGCTACTTCCTCACAGCAGTTGGAAGAAAGATCTCAATCCATGCCTAAAACTCCTCCTGCATCCTCACAAAAGGATCAGGTTGTAAGCACAGGGACACCACAATATGAAGCTCTGAATCCACTCGGATCCATCTTCCTCAGTCCTGATCCCAAGGACATGTCTCTTTCAACCCCCATCCCCTCACCAATAATAATGCCACAATCCATGCTACCTTTGTTGCATGCAGCTGCTATAGCTCAGACACAAACCAGTTCCTCTCTATCACCTATCACTGAGAGTATACCCCTACAAGTGACTGGGTCTGATGCTACTACTCCTGCTATCCCAGCAACAATTGAGGAGGTTACACCCCCTGAGTTACAAGTAAATCTGGGTGGTAGTTCAAGTGGAGCAGCAACTACAACTGGTGGATCAACAGATCCTCAGTTGGACAGTTGTTTCATAAGTAAGACTCCCTTGAAGGCAATTTCTTCCATGGCAACTTCGGTGACCACAAGTGAGTTGGATCTAACCACTGGTACCATCAAAGGTTTATCGAGTGCTGAAGAAAGAAGTCCCCAGTACCGAGAACAAGGGGCATCAATGGATGATTTTTGGGACACAGTTCCTAAGTCACACATTGATATAAGCACTACTGGTGGGGATTCAGATGATCTTACTAAAGCAGGTGATGATTCAAAATATCAGGAATTGACGGGCAGAGTTGACAAACTTGAAGAATCAGTTGCTGAAATAAAGGAGATGGTGCAAGAGATTTTAAAAGCTCAGAAAGCACAAGCCACTGCTGTTCCTGCTCAAGCACCTGCACAACATGCATTTGCTGAAAATGAGCTTTGGAATACTTTTCAACCCATGCTTGAAGCACAGCAACTTATGGCTGACAAAAAGCATGCTATTCAAGTACAAATGCTGACCAACATGGTTGAATCAAGATTTAAAGACACTCAAGCAGATATCAAGGCTATAAAGGCTAGCATTCAAAGTGCCTCTGGCAAAGTTCCTTCTTCCATACCATTTCTTGTAAACCCCCCTCCAGATAATGCCAAAAAGGGGGAGAATAACAAGCTGTTGGGAAAAATGAATAGGATGGGAATAGAACATGGTCTTCATATTGTGGCTGAAAAAGAAAAAGAAAAACAGGTCTCAAAACCTGTTAGCCAAATAGCTGATACAGCAGCAGTTACAAAAACTGTTGTCAGTAGCCAAACAGCTGCCATGTCATCAACACACACACTTTCAACACACACCACTCTACCACACACCACCACAACTACTGCTCTACCACCATCATCTACAATCACACCATCATCACTGCCTCCAGTCATAAAGCAGAAGACAGCAGATGTTACAACATCTGCTGTAATGGCAACAGTGATTGAAACACCAGTTGTTTCAACCACTGTTAGTCAATCACTGTCACAAACCACTGCTATCCAATCTACCACCACTGATCCACCCAAAACATCATCTGCTCCTTCTTCATTAAAAAGGAGAAGGAATCTCATATCAGATGATGATTCACCACCACCATCACCACCATCAAAAACTACCTCACCACTTCCATCCCCTGCTCAAAAGCAGAAGACAACTGCTGACATATCAGCAGTTGTAATGACAGCAGATGTTGAGACACCAGTTGTCTCAACAGCTGTTAGTCAGTCATCCCCCACTGCTCTCACCTCTCCTACTTCACAGCCAAAGCTCTTCAACAGAAAAAGAAAGCCAATACCTGCCGATGAGGGTACACATGATCCTAATGCTGCACAACATCCACTAGAGCTTGAAGCTATCAAAAATGAGATGAGGCAATTCTATACAGAAGAAGATCCTTCAAAAAGGAAATTCTCCTCACTCATAGGCTACATGCCACCAGAGGATATGGTGATTACCTCAAACTCAAGGCAAGGCAGGCTAAAGCAAGAGCTAAATTTGAAAGTGAACGTGAACGTCTAAGCGAAGAAGGCATTGCTAAAAGACTGGATTTCTTCCTTGAAAAGGTAAAGCAGATGGAAGAATTCGCACAGGAACTAATCAAAGAAAAGGCTGAACAACGCAAAGAGCTAAGAAAACAATATCTTGCCTACATTATGAAAGAAAAATTCTATCCTGCTGAAGAAAAACAGTTTGAAGAATGGCCAATAATCGCTCTAAAGCATGAGGCTGAGAGGATTGACAGAATTAAGAATGATCCTACAAAGAAGAAAATTGCTCCAAACTGGAACAAATTCAAAAAGCTCATTGCTGACTTCACTGCTGAATATAAAAGAAAGAAAAAGGAGTTGGTGGATGCAAAAATGGATACTGCTGAAGCCATATCAAAATGGTCAAAACAGCAGACTGATGAAGCCTACGAAAGGCTGAAGAAAAGAAAGATAACTGTTTCAGGCACTTCTAAGAAGCAAGAACAAATGATGAAGCTTGAACAGAAGATAGGAAACCTCGACACACTGTTCCGGTCTACTTTTGTAACAAATCAAGAAGAGGGAGAACAGCTGACTGAAGAAGAGGTAATAGAAAAGGAAGCAGAGTACTTCAAAGATACCATCACGAAAATGGGTCTAAAAGAAGAAACTTCAACAAAGCTTCAAAGCCTTTTTAAGGCATTAAACAAACATGCGTCTCCAAACACTGCTAAAGACAAGACAGAAGCTGAAAGACAAGAACTTATTGAACAAGAAACTGCAGAAGATATAGCTGCAGCAGACAAAGTCATTGAAGAAGCTTTCAAAAGAATGTCTGAAAGTCTGCAGGTGTTTTCAAGGCCATCATCCCTCAACTCATCTTCAAATAAATCTCTCCCAAGAAATCCATTGGGTTCGAAAGTACTAAAGTGGATGTCTGACCAAAAGACCCATGTATTGACTATTGTCAGATCCAATGGAAATGTGAAGTACATATCAAGGAAAGAAGCACTAGGCCTTAGTGTTCAAGATTTGCAGGATCTCCTTGAACTTTCACTGTGTAGGGATGAGGATGACTAGAGTGCAAAGGAATTTGAAGCTGAATTCAAAGAACAAGCTAAGGCACTCTTGATGAGTAATAAAGATCCAGAATAATGACAGGTTTTGGCATTATCTGTTCCAGGGGGAGATTTTTGGGATTGAACCCTACCAAAGGAACAGATAATGTAAAGCCAAAACCAGGTCACGTCAGTGGATTCATAATAAGCAGCAGTTTACATTAAGCTTTCCTCTTGAAAGTGATTTATAACAACTGATGGTCTTTATCCGCAGTTCAGATACAACTACTGCTAGTCCTTCATCTGCTGATCAAAACCCTGA
This sequence comes from Helianthus tuberosus, assembly GCA_030545235.1. Classification (NCBI taxonomy): domain Eukaryota; kingdom Viridiplantae; phylum Streptophyta; class Magnoliopsida; order Asterales; family Asteraceae; genus Helianthus; species Helianthus tuberosus. The sequence goes on along the minus strand of CM060393.1, from coordinate 172,512,098 downwards.
AGTATCCAACACTGCTGGTCCTATCTACTGATGATAAAGCACTGCCTAGTCAAGGACTGATCAACCTTGAGTAAAGCACTGACCTAAAAGGAGAGCAGCTGTTTAGTAAATTGTTTGTTTTATGTATAGTCAGTGGTTAGGTTAGTAGTGTTTGTGTAAGGACAGTAGATACAGGTTGTTAGGCTATTAGACGTCGCTTTCATGGTGACGTCAGCTGAGATGCCTCAGTGGTTTGGTTTGCCTATAAATGTAACAGTACCCTGTACTGTTACATTTGATTTTGACTGAGCGAGTTCTTCTCCTCATGTCTAATCCTTTCATCTTGTGTGCAAACCAACTCTGAAGTATCAGGCTGAGGGGGAGTTTAGTTTGTAAGCATATCTGTAATCTTTTGCTTTGATTTGTAAATCTTTTGACTCTATGTGAAGCAATTGTTTATCAAACTATTGTCTCCTTTGATTATGTTTACAAAGTTTGTTTTCATTTCCGCTGCACTTTACATGTTTTCATATTCACAAATTGTTCAAAACATACAAACAAACATAATCATGAGAGCCTCCGATCCTAACAAAAAGGCATCTCTGGAGGATGAGATACCAGGGCAAATGCCTGTGACAACACAAAAGTCACAAGAAACCACTGCAGCTTCTTCCTCACAGCAGTTGGTACAAATATCTCAACCCATAGCCGAAACTCCTCCTGCTTCTTCACAAAAAGAACAGGTTGTACAAATTGGGAAACCACATCATGATGCTCTGGAAGCATTTGTTTCCATCATCCACAGCCCAATTCCCGGGGCAAATCCTCTTTCTACACCAAACATCACATCCACAATTCCCACACCCACTAAACTTCTGTTGGATGCAATTGATTTGAACCAGGCACTAACCAGTCCTTCTCAATCACCTATTAATGAGAATATACCTCAACAAACGACTGGGTCTGATGGATCAATCCTTGCTAACCCACCAACACAACCTGAGGAGGTTACACCCCTTGAGTTACAAGTAACTCTTGGTGGTAATCCAAGTGAAGCAGCCACTACAACTGTTGAACCCACTGGTTTACAGTTGGACAATGGTTACATTAATAAGACTTCCTTGGAGGCAATTCCTTACATAGCACCTCTTCCAACCACCAGTGGATTTATTTTTCCCACTGGCAACATCAAACGGTTGTCAAGTGTTGAAGGAAGAAGACCCCAGTACCAAGAAAAAGGGGCATCAGTGGTTAGTGTTTGGAGTACACTCCCTACCTCAAACACTGATAAAACCACTGTTAGTGGGAAATCAGATGATCCCATTAAATTGGGTGATGATTTAAAATATCAGGATTTGACGGAACGAGTTGAAAAATTGGATACATCTGTTGCAGATCTTAAAAATATGCTACAACAGGTGTTGAAAATACAAAAGATGCAATCCACTGTTGTTCCACCTCAAGCACCTGCTCCACCACAAGCATCTGCTACAAATGAGCTCTGGAACCTCTTCCAACCTTTTCTCCAACAACAAAAAGTAATGGCTGATCAGCAACATGAACTACATGTCCAAAAGCTGAGAAACATAATGGAGTCTAGGTACAAGAACACTCAAGCTGATATTAAGGCAATCAAGGCCCATTTATTGGAAACCACTGGCACTGCTCCTCCAACAATACTTTTCATTGATCAACTCCCAGAAGATAATGCCAAAAAGGGGGAGAAAATTTAGGAGTGGAAGAAGAAGGGAATAGATGATGGTCTGTACATTGAACCTGAAAGGGATGCTATGACCAGAAAAATTCCTGTGCCAGATGGTAGTAAAAAGGTTGATGCAACTCAAGAAGCACTTGATGAAGGAGTAGCAAGTGTAAAGAGGGATAGAGTGGCAAAGGATATTTCAAGGTGGAATGAGGAGAAAAGATCTTTCATGGAACTGTATACGCAGGGTTGTTCTGGGTCAAAGGATTCTAAAAATCCAAAGCATATTCCAAAACCACCATCCAAAAGCCATCAGCATCAAACCTCCACCCAAACAGCTGTTGTAACTCCTGCTGTATCAACTACTGCTGGTACTTCAGAGGTTTCAACATCTGTTATCACTTCAACACACACCACAACCACTGCTTTACCACCACCATCATCACCACCAAAAACAAACTCGCCTCCATCACCTCCTGCCAAAAAGCAGAAGACAACAGATGTTACAACATTTGTTGTAATGACAACAGTGGTTGAAACACCAGTTGTTTCAACAGCTGTTAGTCAATCACAAACCACTGCCACCCAAATTACCACCACTGTTCCACCCAAAACATCATCAGTCCCTCCTCAAACAAAAAGGAGAAGGCTAATCCTCAAAGATGATGATTATTCACCACTACCAACATCTTCAAAATCCCTGTCACTTGTCACCATTCCAAAACCCATACCTCTCTCTTCAGCTCAAATTCTAAAACCATTACCTCCTGCTGGTGTCTCATTCCCTCTGGAACTCATTGCAGTTAGGGAAGAAATCAAATCCTTTTACTATGAGGATGACCCAGCTAAAAGGAGTTTGCCATCAGTTGAAGGATATCCCAGGCCTAACAATATCGAAGAATATTTGAAACTCAAGGCCAAGCAAGCAGAGGATATCGCAATTAAAAATAAACAAGGGAAATCTGATAGGGAATTTCAGCAAAACTATCAGTTTCTACTCACACAGGTCAAAGCTTTGGAGCAATTTGCCAAAAATGTATGTCAGCAAATCTCAGAAAGGGCAGATGAGTCCTTGAGAAAAGACTACATTGAGAACATCATGACCTTCAAGAAATACAAGGGGGAGAAACACATGTAAAAAAACTGGACCATTCCTGAGCTTGAAAAAAAGGCAGCCAGGATTCAAGAAATGATCAAAAATAAGGTCAAGCAGACTCCTCCTGAAAAGTTCAAACAGTTTGAAGCTGATAAGGCATTAGTGTTGAAGAGAATGAAAGAGGAGCTGATAGCAGCTGATTATGGGTCAAAGAATTCAGTGACAAAGTAGGGAGAAGATAGGGTCAGGGCTACCTACAAAAGGTTAGAGGAACTTAGAAAGAAAGATCCAAAAGTTCCACAAAAGCCTGACTATTCCAAAGCAGAGGTCTCAAAAAGACCACCAAAGCTGCAAATCAAAAGAAGCACTGCTCCAACTGGTGCTGCCATCTACAAAAGAAGGAGTAAAAACCAGTCAGGTGCTGAAACAATTCAAGATCTAAAAGCTGGAAGTGCTGTTGTAAAAGAGGGCATTAAATTAATGATAAAAGAAGATCTTGAATTGGAACAATCTGCAAGTACTGCTCAGCCAGTCATGAATAGGCCAGCCTCACCAAACACCTCTGCAAATAAATATCTCCTAAGAAACCCATCAGGCTCAAAAATACAAAAGTGGGAAACTGACAAACAGACCTACGTATTGACTTTGCTCAGGTCTGGTGGAGAAGTGAAGAAAATATCAAGGGAACAAGCTCTTGGCCTGAGACTTGAAGATTTGCAGGATCTCCTTGATCTTCCACTTAGCAGGGATGATGATGATACAGATGCCCTAGACTTTGAACTACAATTTAAAGGTCAGATAAGGGAACTGCTGATGAGGCAATAAAGAATTCCACAATAATGAAGAGTTTTGGCATTATCTGTTCCAGGGGGAGATTGTTGGGATTGAACCCTACCAGAGGAACAGATAATTAAAGCCAAAACTGGGTCAGAGCAGTGGATCCAGAATAAGCAGATGTTACATACAAGTCTCTCCCCTTGAAAGTGTTTTCAACATCTGCTGACCTCCTATCTACTGATCGTACAAACTACTGACCGTCAATCTGCTGCTCAAGTAAAGGCCTGATGGAAGACTAAAGCTCTGCTGCTCAATCTACTGCCTTGTTTCAAGCACTGCTGATCCGGACAAGTACTGCTGGGTTCACAGCAGTGGAGGGATGCAGCAGTTGTTTATTCTGTCTTTGTGTAATGTAATAAGCAGTAGTTAGTATAGCAGTGTTTGTATAGATCAGAGGTTAGAGTTTGTTAGGAGGTTAGATGTCACTTTCATGGTGACGTCAGCTTAGACGCTCAGTGGTTCGCTAGTGCCTATAAATAGAACAGTGCTCTGTACTATTCTATTAGCTCTTTGCAAAATCGTCTTCTCTGCACGAACAAACACTAAGCTCTGGCTGAGGGGGAGTTTGTATCAAGCATTGCTTTGTAATCGTTGTTGAAACTAAATTCAATCTTTCGGTTCATAGTGAAAAGTGTTTTAATTAAGCAATACTCTCGTTTGATTGTATGCAAAGTTTGTTTCCATCTTAATTCCGCTGCACAACTCATTCATTTCCATCTTAATTTCAAACGTAAAATACAATCAAAACCAAACTCAGATCCAACAATAACCATCGTGATTACGCTCACGTTATGAAGTTCAAATGAACTTCATGTTGACCATTGACTAGTCAAAGCAGAAAGTCAAACACTGTTTGACTTTCCCGCTTAAAAACGCATAAAAGAATGAAAGAAGCTTACAAAGGGTCCAAGCTTGGAAGATATTGATTCAAATTGCTCAGGTATGAAGTGTTAAACGCCAACTTAGAGCTATTTGAATCAGATTGTGAGGAATGAGAATGAAGGTGTTGGGTTTATATAGATTTCGGTAAACCGTTAGGATCGTTCCTCGTAAACCGTGCTTGAATCATGACCTTACACTTGGGCCCAAGGTTTTAGAATACCATGGGAACATGTAAAACCATCAAATACCAGCCCATAGGGTGCAAAACCATGGGTTAAAACCATCAAAACGTCAAAAATGGACCAAGTTCAATGTATCTGCCAAAAATTTCAAAAATGGTCCCTTCACTTGTAAAACTTGATTTTTGGCACTTTTAAGCCCCGTTAACCCCATTTCAAGGCTCTAAAATAAATTTAAAGTATAGGGAACTTAAAATATGCTCAAAAAAATCTCGGATGTTCGCTCGTTTGGTCGTACGGTTGCGTTGTTCGGTTAATTACGACGAAAGTCGTAACGAACGCAAAAACGATCCAAATTAAGCGACGAATGGAATTTTATCATGCCAATCACTAAAATAAAATATTTTAATGATTATATAAATTTTTGGATGTCCAGATATATATTCAGAACGTAAGATATGCGCGAAAATGCAAACTTATGCACTTTTTGACGCTTTTAGTCCCTGGTGATCAAATAAGTTTATTTTTGAGCACCAAACACCTCTAAGCCTATTTCTAAGCTATGTAAACGATATTTAGGGCATGTTTAACTTATTATCATATTCCGGAAGGTTTGATACCATACAAATCGATATACTTTTGCAGTTTGACGTAAATAGTCCCTTAAATCGCACAAAGTAGCGCGAAATGTCATTTGCTGATATCCAAGCCTTCCATGGCCCATAATGGGTATTCCCAAGCATGTCTTTAAATATTACTACGCTCTCGTTTGCTTAAATGGTCACCAAAAGGCATAGATTCAAAAGTTGACGCTTTTGGGTCCCTCTAATGCGCAAACTTTCGTATATCATCGTTTAATAGCATTGAAGCCTTATCTAATCCATGTTAGGCACTCTTGAGAGTATTATTAAACATCGCGATGCTTCGGGTTTGTAAAAAAGGTCATTCAGAGGTATAATTAAACATATTGACACTTTTAGTCCCTCTAACTTGCAAAGTTGCGCGTAACTTTACTTATAGGCATAAAAGCCCTTAATGGCCAATATTAGGCATTCCCGAGAGTATAATCAATTATCATGAAGCTCTCGGTTTGTTAAAAGGTCACTCAGTGGTAAGAATTAACATGTTGACGCTTTTAACCCTTCATCGCGCAAACTTTCAATTAATTACGCAAACGGCTACTCTTGATCAACAAGTGGCTCATTTGTGAACATGATTACCGTGTAACGTTATTCAAAGGCTTATAATAAGCATGTTAACATTTCCAGTCCTTCTATAATCAAAGTTTTTGATTTTTCACAATATTAGTCCCTCCAATTCAACGTTTGACTTTATTAGGGTTTATTACACGTGTCAATACATTATTGGACGTGATTTTACGAGGTGTTACATGAATTTTTGTACATCCAAATACTAAATCAAAACAAATGGCTAGCCAATCTAAGACCGATAGCATTCCTGTGTTGGTCATGCTTGTCTTGAGTCAATGGTTTAGTGAATGGATCTGCTAGGTTTTGATCTATGTCTACTTTGCTTATTATGATGTCTCCTCATTCCAGTATTTCCCATGTATAGTGGAACTTTCTTATAATGTGCTTAGCCCTGTGATGAGATCTGGGATCTTTGGCTTGAGCAATGGCTCATGTGTTATCACAGAACACCTCGATTGGGTTCTGAATACTTGGAACCACATCGAGGTCGGTGATGAACTACTTAATCCAAGCAGATTCTATTGCAACATCCGATGAAGCTATATATTGGGATTCGGTGGTTGAATTTGCCACTACACTGTTTGGAGCTTTTCCAACAGACAACTCCTTTATTGAGAGTGAATAAGAATCCTGATTGTGAGCGAGAATCATCTCGGTCACTTTGGAAGCTAGCATCAGTGTAACACCTTACAGTGAGCTCTTTTTCCACTTCTCCAAACACCAAGAACATATCTTTAGTTCTTCTCAAGTAACTCATAATGTTCTTTACTGCAGTCCAATGGGCAATGCCAGGAGTTTGCTGAAAATGACTGGTCATGCTTAAAGCATACAAGACGTCAGGTCTAGTACATAACATAACATACATGATAGAACCAATCGCTGAGGCGTATGGAATTGCTTCCATTTGCTTAATTTCAATATCCGTTGAAGGAGATTGCGATTTGTTCAACACGGTTCCTTTAGTCATAGGAACACCTCCTTTCTTGGAGTTTTCCATCTTAAAGCGTGTCATCATTTTATCTACGAACATACTTTGACATAGCCCTAGAAGTCACTTAGATATATCCATATAGATCTTGATTCCCAGAATGTAACAGCTTCTCTAAGATCTTTCATTGCGAAGCAAGATCCCAAATAGTGTTTAACTTCGTTAAGCATATGCATGTTATTTCCAATGATTAGTATATCATCCACATACAAGATGAGGAATGATATGGTGCTCCCACTAGCCTTTCTATAAACACAAGGCTCATCTTCATTCTTGACAAAACCAAATTCTTTGATCTTCTGGTCAAAACGAAGATTCCAGCTACGAGATGCTTGCTTGAGTCCATAAATGGACTTATTTAGTTTGCACACCCTAGTTGGATATTTAGGATCGACAAAACCTTTGGGCTGAACCATATAGACATCTTTAGAGAGATGTCCATTAAGAAAAGCGGTTTTGACATCCATTTGCCATATTTCGTAATCAAAGTACGCAACTATGGAAAGCAATATCTTGATTGATTTAATCATAGTAAGGGGCGAGAAGGTCTCATCATAGGTATGTATATTACCATGCATATCGGTTTTCTCTTGAAAATCCATTTGCTCCCTACTGCCTGAGATTCGGGGGTAGCTCAACCAAGTCGCATACTTGATTGTCATGCATAGATTGCATCTCAACGTTCATGGCTTCTTGCCATTTCTCAGATTCCGGATCTAAGATTGTAGATTTGTAGTTAGCGGCTTCATCATTAGACTCAGCTACTAATAAGACTGCGAGACTATTTAGATGCCATAGGTATCTATCAGGTTCTTTGTGAATTCTATTACTTCTGCGAACGCTTGTGTTTATGTCTGATTCATTGGCAATAACTACTTGTTGTCAGACGGACGACTTCATTAACGGTTGTTTGTGGTTCTCGAATTTCTTCAAGATCAACCACATTATTTCTAGTTCCTCGATTAAAAAGTTCTTCCTCGAGAACGTATCCCTTCCATCTTATGGAAATAACGTTTGCATCAGGATGGTAGAAATAATATCCACTTCTTTTATAGTATCTGATGAAAACAACCTTTTTGCCTCAAGGATCAAGCTTATCATTAGACTCACTTGTGATGTATGCTTCACATCCCCATACACTAAGGTATTCGAAATCGGGTTTACGCCCATGCCATATCTCATATGGTGTTTTGTTTAACTTTGTAGTCGGAGCCAAGTTGATAATGCCGGTAGCGGTCATAAGAATATGACCCCAAAAGGAGTGGGTCAAGTTAGTTCTACACATCATCGATTGAACCATATTAAGTAGAGTTTGATTTCTCCTTTCATTCACGCTATTAAGTTGGGGTGTGCCAGGTGGAGTGGGTTCTGAAATTATTCCACACTCTTTCAGATGATTGAGAAACTCAAAGCTGAGGTATTCACCACCTCGATCTGATCGAAGTAATTTTATCATTCTAGAAAGATGAAATATGTTATTACTTGCTTGAACATCAATCTCATAAATACCATTTCGAGGGTTAGCTTCAAAATAAAAGATATTATTCTAGTAGGCAGAAATAGAAATCCCATTAAAAACGTACTTGAATTCTTGTTCAAACAGTGAAGAAACAGAAATAATGTTTCTGGTTAAACCAGGTGCAAACAAACAATTATTCAAAGTAACTACAAGGCCAGAAGGACATGAAAAATAAAATGTTCCAGTTGCCAGAACTGGAACTCTCTTTCCATCACCCACTATGAGTTCCATCTCACCTTGGTTCAGTTTCTTCCACTTTTCAGGCTCCTGCAAGACATTAACAATGTGGTAACCACATCCGGTATCAAATACCCATGTGTTGCTGGAAACAGTTAAAAGTTCAATAACATAAATGAGAATACCAGAAGAAGTGCCAACGTTATTGGCCTTGTTTGCCTTTAGCTTGGCTAGATAATGTGGGCAGTTTCTTTTCTAGTGCCCCATTTGGTTGCATTCAAAGCACTGACGCTCCTCAGGAGAGTGTGGTTTTATAACATGCTTGTTGTTGGTGGCATTTCTGGCAGCAACAACAACCTTTCTGTTGCCTTTACTCTTATGATATCTTTTCTTGTTATTGGGCTTCTTAACACCACCAGACTTGACCACTAGAACTTGGTTGGTTTTATTTGGAATGTTCATCTCGGTCGTTTTGAGCATACCATGTAGCTCAGTCACAGTCTTCACCCACGCATTCATATTATAGTTCATAATGAACTGGTCATATGAGCTAGGGAGAGAGTTCAAGATGAAGTCCACTACTGTTTCATCTTGCAGGGGATAACCAAGTTTGTTCATCTGGCCAATGTATCCTTTCATCTTAAGCACATGAGTATTGACACATGATCCTTCCAGCATTTTACAGCTTATGAGATGTTTCATGGTGTCATATCGCTCCTGTCGGGCTTGTTTCTGGGACATGCCTTTCAGTTACTGGATCATGTCATAAGCATTTTTATCTTCCATGTTCTTTCGAAGGTCAGGAGACATGATGGCTTCCATAAGGCAGGCTACCTCAATGGCATCCTAGTTATGCTTTTCCAGTGCCTTGCGAGCAGCAGTAGTGTTACCTTCAGGCTCAGTAGGGACTGGGCCATCTAAGATATATACATTTTTCGCCATCTTGAAAACTATTCTCATATTTCGGTGCCATTCAAGAAAGTTGGTGTTATTCAGTTTTTCATTTTCAAGTATAGACTTGAGAATGAAGGAGTTGTTTTCATTAGACATCTGTTATATAAGCAAAGGATCTTAATTAGTATTTTCGATGTATATTTCCTTATTTAATTAATGACCCATGAACAGTAATTAGAACAAGAAATGAGAATCTGGCTATGTCACTAGTAAAGGGTAGCTGTGGTATACACTTTAGTAAGTGACTAGGCAGATTGACAACGAGTGTCAATTGTGAGAATTTCACAACTCTCGGGTATGAGGCCGATAAGACAACTCTTGTCTATGCATTGATACATTTAGCCTCATCTATGCCAACTTTTTACTTTCGAGACAGATGGAGCATGTGATGAGAAAAGAAAAAGTAATAGTCGTCCTAAAAAGGTACTTGTGGAAGGGCCGAATGTGTCAACGAAACCCTTGCACCTTAGAAGGATAAGCTAGGCATCAAGTGCGGTGTTGTGGCTCCAAACACTGATGGTTCGCATTACGTTCCAAGTGTAGCTTGTGATAGGATGACATAGACTATTGATTTTAATTATGGGTTAATTTTAATATTTATCAAATACGGTTATAAGAGCCAATTTTAGTATATATTTTAGTCCTGACAACTTGATGAACCATTTCATCTCTCACGACACTTAGTTTTAAATTGCCTATTTAAAACTAAGTTTGTCGCGACTTATTTAACAAATTTTAAGTTAATAGAAATCTATTAAGTTAATAGTTTTGGAAAATTAAATTTAGTTTGATTTTTCGTAACTTAATTAGTTATTGTTTGTTAAAAAAACAATCTTTTATTTTATAACAAAATTTTAACAACTTGAAAAAAAAAACAATTTAGAACTTGTTTCAATATTTTATAACTCCTTTTAAAATGATGTTGGCATTTAGGTTGGCCATGTTATAACAATTTATAAGATAAAAAGCAACCACAATAGCAAGATAAATATGTAAATCTATATGGCCAAAAAATTGTTACATCTTGCTAGAGCCTAATAGCAAGATCAAACGGGTCTCGGGGTCACAACACAAAAACAACCACGACATCCGGTCGTCTCGGGCAACTCCCACCGACTTCATGACTCCTTTTTAGCATCCTCGGTTTTGTCTCTGGGTCTTCGTTTATTACAACATATAAAAATATAATAAATAAAAAAACCCTATCTATTACAACTTTGAACCATCACGGTGGTCTAAAACCATAATACAATCATATATTTGTGTTGACAGTAGGTGTCACACCCCGACCACGTAGAACATACGAAACGTGGCGGAAACATCGGGGAGTGTTGTAACAGAATTAATTGTCTCAAATCCATGGCAATTGAAGTTTTGTTTTATTGATTAAAAGTGTTACAATGTCTTATCAAACAAGGAAAATACAACATAATTAACTAGTCTTGCATCTTTTATTGTCACTAAAGCCCAAGTCTGCCTATGTGTATCTTGATCATCTTATGCAACAGCTCCTGAAAAACACATGTGAAAATAGGTACGTCAGCATAAAAATGCCTGTGAGATACATAGGTTTTGTGAAAATAGGTTTCATGACTTATGTTTGAGAAAATGTTTAGTCATGAACCTTGTAATTTGCTTTGTTTTGTAAATCATTTGAAAAACAATGAGTTCAGATGATATGTATAAAATAAGTGAATAATGTATGGTTAAATGAATAACCATAGTAAAATGGGTATGTATAAGATAAGTTGTTTGTAAAACAATGTCTTGTGAAAATTATGTTATTTGTATAAAATGTTCTATGTCTCAAACTGAAATGATTCAAATAACGCTACGATATGTAATACCATACAAACACTTATATATAGGAAGTACCAGCGGCGTATCCACCATGCTTGTATCATATTACACACGTATCGTTACTTAATCACTTAATCAAACCAAACCACCAAAGTAATGTTTAACAATAGTAGAAATGTTTATGTATGGTAAAATACGGTTCACACGGTTCATAGATACAAACGGTTCACAGGTACAACGGTTCACAGATTCAACGGTTCACAGATACAAACGGTTCACAGGTACAACGGTTCACAGATACAAACGGTTCATAGATACAACGGTTCAAAATGTAATATAATGTGTTCATATACTGGATGAGCATATGCAACAAAAACAAAGTATTGAAGTAAAACTTGGTTTAAATCAAAGTTATGTTTTATGGGAAATGCATGATCAAATGTCAATCATGTTAAAATGTCTATGCCGAAATGTCTATGTCAAGTGTCTATGTCAAAATGTCATGTAAAACGATGTACTAAGTAATGCACACAATTGGGCACCCCTAGCATGAAATGTCATAAAATCATGTACTATAATGTACTAACGAACATAGCAGTATATGATGTTAAAACAGGAAAGCATGAAAGTAACAAGTAGGCACATGTGTTCCACCCCAAAACAGTTTGGAAAACAGTAAAAGAGGGGTCTATGTACTCACTTGAGATTGCTCAGATGTCCTTGAGTAACAACTAAACAATGCTAGAGATCGCGGATATCAAACGGCACCTAGTATAGGTAGCTACATTAATAAACCGGACCTAAATCGGAAGATCGGGTAGCATTAGGGTTTGTAAACCAAACGAGTGTAGAGACTCGTGTCATTTGGTTTAACAAAGCCTACATACTAAATGAAACTTAACCTGAGTGATTTCGACCTATTACGACCCGTTTAGGTAGCTTATGCTACTTTAACGCGTCGTTCGCGTGAAACGCGTTCGGACCGCCTAACTAGTCCTATGACAAGTATTATATGCCTAAACATGTTTAATAATCAGTTATATGACAAAGGTTTAGGTTACATATGCTTAATTACCAATTATACATGAAAAGGGTATTCTGGTAATTTACCTAAGGCATATAAACTACCTATCATACAACTACTTAAACGATGTGACCATAGGGTATAACCTCGAAAGGTTATGCCCTATACTAGGGTCACCTAATGTGTTTGGTCGGATCCTAATGATCGACCAAACTGGGTCGGGTTCGAGGTATAAGCGATTTATTAGATCGCTTACCCTACGACCCTAGACAACGTGGTAATCAGTAGGCATAGTCCCAAGGGACTATGACCATCGTGATTACAATCACGTTGCGAAGTTCAAACGAACTTCGCATTGACCATTACTGGTCAATGCTGAAAGTCAAACAAAGTTTGACTTTCTGACTCGAAAAGCAGTAAAAATAAGGAAAAGAACGAAAGAATACTTACGAAGGGTCCCCGAATGCTAACCCAGATCAAAATAGCTCAGGTATGAAACGAAGGTTCCAACTTAGAGCCCAAATGATCAGATTTGTGGGTTTTTAAGCCAAAGGGGGGTGGGTATTTATAGAAAAAGTAGAGCCGTTAGGATCGTTTCTTGAATATCGTGCCACGATCCGAGCCGTACACTTGTCACAAAGTTTATGGAGCCACATATGCTCCTTATCTTAGTGATTAAGCAATTTAAAACATGTGGTTGTGGTTAAATCTGCTGAAAACAGGCTGTTAAGTACTCTGCATCTGGTCTGAACTTGCTTTACGGACCTCAAAGCTGCCAATGTTGAGGTCCGTAAGGTAACAACTTTGGCAGATTTACAGTTTTGGTCCCTGCAATGCAATCAGCCCATTTTTGACACGTTTAAGGCCCGTTAACCCCATTTCAAAGCTCTAAAATGAAGTTAAAGTATAGGGAACTTAAAACATGCTCAAAAATATCTCGGATGTCGGTTCGTTTAGCCGTACGAACGCGATGTTCGCTTAATTACGACGGAATGCGCACAAGCGCGAAAAACGATCCAAATGACGCGACGAATGGATTTTTCTTAAGGCGAACACTAAAATATAATGTAGTCATGCTCACATAAATTTTTGGATGTCCGGATGTATTCAGAACGTAAGTTATGCGCGAAAATGCAAACTTGTGCACTTTTTGACACTTTTAGTCCCTGAATGACCCAAAAGTTTATTTTAGCACACCGAACCCCTCAAAGCCTATTTCTAAGCTATGTAAAGGATATTTATGGTACGTTTAACTTATGGTCATGTTCCAGAATGTCTGTTACAGTTCAAATTGGCATACTTTCGCAGTTTGTCAACTTTAGTCCCTGTAAGCGATTTAACTTTGATTTCACCACACCAAACCTTCCAAAACTTATATCTAAGTTATGTATAGGTTATTTAAGGTATGTTAAGCCTATTTCACTATTCCGGAGTGTTCGTTGCATTAAACTGGTTATATTTACGCATTAGTGCGCGTATAACCTTCCAGAAAGCGATTTAGAGCTTGAAATCGAACATGAGTCGATATGTGCAAAAGATACACATATTTATACAAGTCCAAAGTATGAAATACATTATTTCATTGGTTTGGCATTTGTTTGATGGTTGAAATGACACAGGTGTTACAGTCTCCCCTACTTTAGGAAATTTCGTCCCGAAATTAATTCGTAGGAGTCTGTCTATGACTTTGTTTCAAATAGTCATCAAAGATATGTAAAGCATAATCTGATTATTTTCCTCAACGGATATTTTTCAGAAGCGAAAATGAACGAGCAGAGTCATTTTCTTCAACGGGTTCTTCGGAAATGGAGAATAAAGGAATTAACTAAACGGATATACATTTCCCTCAACGGATATTCTTCAGAACGAAAATGAACAAACGGGGTCATTTTCCTCAACGGTTTGTTCTTCAGAATTTGAAATGAAAGAAAAATCAACGGATATTCATTTCTCTTAACGGATATTCTTCAGAACGAAAATGAACAAACGGGGTCATTTTCCTCAACGGTTTGTTCTTCAGAAATTTGAAATGAAAGAAAAATCAACGGATATTCATTTCTCTTAACGGATATTCTTCAGAACGAAAATGAACAAACGGGGTCATTTTCCTCAACGGTTTGTTCTTCAGAAATTTGAAATGAAAGAAAAATCAACGGATATTCATTTCTCTCAACGGATATTCTTCAGAACGAAAATGAACAAACGGGGTCATTTTCCTCAACGGTTTGTTCTTCAGAATTTGAAATGAAAGAAAAATCAACGGATATTCATTTCCTCAACGGATAAATCTTCAGAAACGAAAATGAACTAACGGAGTCATTTTCAACGGTTGCTTCCTCAGAGTTGGAAACGAAGGATTACACAACGGATATTCATTTCCTCAACGGATAAATCTTCAGAAACGAAAATGAACTAACGGAGTCATTTTCATCGGTTGCTTCCTCAGAGTTGGAAATGAAGGATTTCACAACGGATATTCATTTCCTCAACGGATATTCTTTAGAACGAAAATGAATGGATAATTCATTTTCCTCAACGGTTATTCTTCAGAATGGAAATGAAAAGATAAACAACGGATATTCATTTCCTCAACGGATATTCTTCAGAAGTGAAAAATGAATAGCTAGTTCATTTTTCCTCAACGGATGCTTCATCAGAATTGGAAATGAATAGGGTTAACTCTTGATACATGATAGAACTTGCTGTGATTTCTGTGCACTAAATTCCATAATTATGTATGCATCCATAATTACGTAATTCCTTGCACAGTCCGCACAGTTTGTTTTGAAATGTTGTGGGGAAAGATATCAAACCTGAGATGAGAGTGACTAGACTACCATAGGGTCCTTTTAATTAGATCAACAGAGGATCTTCTTAATTAGGCCACTAAGGAGTCCTTTCAGCTATATCATCACATGATATCCCTAATCAGATTTTTGGATCAATCTGTTTAACTAGACCACTAAAGGGGTCTAATTATGAAGTAGTACATTATAATCCAAGGGACTTTAACTACAACGTAGAAGTCCATTAAGGATTTAAGTAGTACCTTTGGGTATCCTACTATGAATCTCTTGCACAAAGATATGTAAGATTTTACGAGGATTTGAATAACATAAATTGGATCACATGACACATAAAGGATAACACATAAGCACATAACCACAAAATTGTTTAATTGTTATTTTCTTGTTATTGATTGCTATTAACTTGGCGCCTCGTACATCGTCTCTCTTGGAAGAAACGGGTACTTAGGATTTTCGTGGAAACGCAAGAGATTATACAAGGGAAGAAATTTGGAAGTAGTCTGTTCTTCAAGGAATGCGGTTCCTTGATTGTCGGTATTGTAGGGGATATGTTTATACATGCAACCACATAAACATATTGAAATGTAAATGAAAGATTTATTTATAAACAACAATAACAACAACTGTTTCATAGATTGATAAAAGAAAATAATACACAAGGCTCGATTATTTTCTAAACAGCGTTATCTTCTGTCGGTCAGATACTCATCCCTGCGCTGGATTTGCATCAGCAAGTCTTGGGCAATTTCTACTAAAATGGCCCATCTAGCCACAGTTGTAGCAAGATCCCAGTGGGAAACGAGCTTGAGCAGGATTGTTGTTAATCTGATTTGGTGCTGCTACTGTTGGGCAAACCCTCGCTGTATGACCTATAAGTCCGCAAACTTGGCATGTGCGGCACTTCACACCAGCATGATGATGTAGGCCACATTGGTTGCACAAGGGTGCAGTTCCTTTGTAGGGTTTCCTGGCAGGGGGTTGAGCTGGTTGGTTGGGGACGGCTTGATCATTGTGAGCGACCACGGCGAAGTTCTGAGAAGCCTTTCGCTTCTTTGACTTCTTAGAGGATCCAGTCTGTTCATCCATGGTCTTTGATTCCTCGATTGGTTTCGATTCCTCGACCAGTTTCTTGTCACCCTTTCGGAAAGGCTTACGTTTCCTGATCTGCGATTCAGTCAAGGTTGCAGATAACTCAATGGCCTGCCTAACAGTAGTAGGGTTGCTACCAGTCAAAATGTCTTGTATTGAGTCGGGAAGGCCATCAATGTACTTTTCGATCGCCTTATCCAAAGGCGTGACCATGTTTGGGCATAACAGACATAACTCCTCATAACGGTCCGTGTAGGCTCGATGCTCACTGCTGTCTTGCTTAAGATCATCAAATTCCCTTTCCAAAGCCCTGATCTCGTGACGAGGACAAAACTCCTTCATCATGAGAGCCCTAAGTTCGGCCCATGTCTGTGCTAGAGCAACTTCTGCACCACGATCTCTCATAACCCCATTCCACCACGTAAGGGCTCTCTTCTGGAACACACTCGAAGCAAACTCGACCTTGCGATTGTCAGGACACTGCACATGGCGGAAAGTATTCTCAATGCTCTCGAACCATTGAAGAAGCCCAGTCGCTCCCTCAGAACCACTAAACTTGAGTGGTTTCGCCGAGTTAAAACTCTTGAAGTTGCACGGACCATTGTTGTTGTTGTTGGCTTGATTCCATTGAGCAAAGAGGTTTGGGAATTGAGCAGCCATTTGCTGCGCAATGATTTCTGCCAATTCGGCAGTCGCTATCTGGCTTTCGCGTCGAGGAGGCATTCTAAAAGAGGAAACATGAAAGGAAACGAGTGAAAGAATTAGACGAAAAGAATGAGATGAAACAAATCTGATGAAAGCAAGGATAGTGGTCATTTGTTTGTTACTACAAAGCAACAAACGACACACAGTGATTAATCAAAGTAAATGGGTCAAAAATAATGTATCGCGAAGACATGCTCGCCTATAAGTGAACACTCATCCCAAGAATTCCCAGGTAAGCACAACTGGTCTCGCGTCTGATGAGATGTATACGAAGTGCTTGCCTAGACAGAAAACCCAGAATACAGGCATTCACCCTTCCAGTTTGCACGTGTTCACATTATTTAAAACCCAGAACCTTGACGAGATTTTGAAAACTCAAAGGGGTTCAAAATCTTATAACAGAGGGTTCAAAACCTTGTAATAAATCATCCTAGAACAGATGATTAGTTTTCAAAGCGGTTTTGAAATTTATGTTCTTATTGTGGTCGTCGCCTAAGGATAGGTGACGGTATTGTTTTATGACTAAACGCAAGTAAACTCGCGTTAGGGTCCTAAGAAAGTTATAGACTAGGTCAAAGCATTACTAATAACCTAATTCCCTATAACCATTGGCTCTGATACCATCTTTTCTGTCACACCCCGACCACGTAGAACATACGAAACGTGGCGGAAACATCGGGGAGTGTTGTAACAGAATTAATTGTCTCAAATCCATGGCAATTGAAGTTTTGTTTTATTGATTAAAAGTGTTACAATGTCTTATCAAACAAGGAAAATACAACATAATTAACTAGTCTTGCATCTTTTATTGTCACTAAAGCCCAAGTCTGCCTATGTGTATCTTGATCATCTTATGCAACAGCTCCTGAAAAACACATGTGAAAATAGGTACGTCAGCATAAAAATGCCTGTGAGATACATAGGTTTTGTGAAAATAGGTTTCATGACTTATGTTTGAGAAAATGTTTAGTCATGAACCTTGTAATTTGCTTTGTTTTGTAAATCATTTGAAAAACAATGAGTTCAGATGATATGTATAAAATAAGTGAATAATGTATGGTTAAATGAATAACCATAGTAAAATGGGTATGTATAAGATAAGTTGTTTGTAGAACAATGTCTTGTGAAAAGTATGTTATTTGTATAAAATGTTCTATGTCTCAAACTGAAATGATTCAAATAACGCTACGATATGTAATACCATACAAACACTTATATATAGGAAGTACCAGCGGCGTATCCACCATGCTTGTATCATATTACACACGTATCGTTACTTAATCACTTAATCAAACCAAACCACCAAAGTAATGTTTAACAATAGTAGAAATGTTTATGTATGGTAAAATACGGTTCACACGGTTCATAGATACAAACGGTTCACAGATACAACGGTTCACAGATACAAACGGTTCACAGGTACAACGGTTCACAGATTCAACGGTTCACAGATACAAACGGTTCACAGGTACAACGGTTCACAGATACAAACGGTTCATAGATACAACGGTTCAAAATGTAATATAATGTGTTCATATACTGGATGAGCATATGCAACAAAAACAAAGTATTGAAGTAAAACTTGGTTTAAATCAAAGTTATGTTTTATGGGAAATGCATGATCAAATGTCAATCATGTTAAAATGTCTATGCCGAAATGTCTATGTCAAGTGTCTATGTCAAAATGTCATGTAAAACGATGTACTAAGTAATGCACACAATTGGGCACCCCTAGCATGAAATGTCATAAAATCATGTACTATAATGTACTAACGAACATAGCAGTATATGATGTTAAAACAGGAAAGCATGAAAGTAACAAGTAGGCACATGTGTTCCACCCCAAAACAGTTTGGAAAACAGTAAAAGAGGGGTCTATGTACTCACTTGAGATTGCTCAGATGTCCTTGAGTAACAACTAAACAATGCTAGAGATCGCGGATATCAAACGGCACCTAGTATAGGTAGCTACATTAATAAACCGGACCTAAATCGGAAGATCGGGTAGCATTAGGGTTTGTAAACCAAACGAGTGTAGAGACTCGTGTCATTTGGTTTAACAAAGCCTACATACTAAATGAAACTTAACCTGAGTGATTTCGACCTATTACGACCCGTTTAGGTAGCTTATGCTACTTTAACGCGTCGTTCGCGTGAAACGCGTTCGGACCGCCTAACTAGTCCTATGACAAGTATTATATGCCTAAACATGTTTAATAATCAGTTATATGACAAAGGTTTAGGTTACATATGCTTAATTACCAATTATACATGAAAAGGGTATTCTGGTAATTTACCTAAGGCATATAAACTACCTATCATACAACTACTTAAACGATGTGACCATAGGGTATAACCTCGAAAGGTTATGCCCTATACTAGGGTCACCTAATGTGTTTGGTCGGATCCTAATGATCGACCAAACTGGGTCGGGTTCGAGGTATAAGCGATTTATTAGATCGCTTACCCTACGACCCTAGACAACGTGGTAATCAGTAGGCATAGTCCCAAGGGACTATGACCATCGTGATTACAATCACGTTGCGAAGTTCAAACGAACTTCGCATTGACCATTACTGGTCAATGCTGAAAGTCAAACAAAGTTTGACTTTCTGACTCGAAAAGCAGTAAAAATAAGGAAAAGAACGAAAGAATACTTACGAAGGGTCCCCGAATGCTAACCCAGATCAAAATAGCTCAGGTATGAAACGAAGGTTCCAACTTAGAGCCCAAATGATCAGATTTGTGGGTTTTTAAGCCAAAGGGGGGTGGGTATTTATAGAAAAAGTAGAGCCGTTAGGATCGTTTCTTGAATATCGTGCCACGATCCGAGCCGTACACTTGTCACAAAGTTTATGGAGCCACATATGCTCCTTATCTTAGTGATTAAGCAATTTAAAACATGTGGTTGTGGTTAAATCTGCTGAAAACAGGCTGTTAAGTACTCTGCATCTGGTCTGAACTTGCTTTACGGACCTCAAAGCTGCCAATGTTGAGGTCCGTAAGGTAACAACTTTGGCAGATTTACAGTTTTGGTCCCTGCAATGCAATCAGCCCATTTTTGACACGTTTAAGGCCCGTTAACCCCATTTCAAAGCTCTAAAATGAAGTTAAAGTATAGGGAACTTAAAACATGCTCAAAAATATCTCGGATGTCGGTTCGTTTAGCCGTACGAACGCGATGTTCGCTTAATTACGACGGAATGCGCACAAGCGCGAAAAACGATCCAAATGACGCGACGAATGGATTTTTCTTAAGGCGAACACTAAAATATAATGTAGTCATGCTCACATAAATTTTTGGATGTCCGGATGTATTCAGAACGTAAGTTATGCGCGAAAATGCAAACTTGTGCACTTTTTGACACTTTTAGTCCCTGAATGACCCAAAAGTTTATTTTAGCACACCGAACCCCTCAAAGCCTATTTCTAAGCTATGTAAAGGATATTTATGGTACGTTTAACTTATGGTCATGTTCCAGAATGTCTGTTACAGTTCAAATTGGCATACTTTCGCAGTTTGTCAACTTTAGTCCCTGTAAGCGATTTAACTTTGATTTCACCACACCAAACCTTCCAAAACTTATATCTAAGTTATGTATAGGTTATTTAAGGTATGTTAAGCCTATTTCACTATTCCGGAGTGTTCGTTGCATTAAACTGGTTATATTTACGCATTAGTGCGCGTATAACCTTCCAGAAAGCGATTTAGAGCTTGAAATCGAACATGAGTCGATATGTGCAAAAGATACACATATTTATACAAGTCCAAAGTATGAAATACATTATTTCATTGGTTTGGCATTTGTTTGATGGTTGAAATGACACAGGTGTTACAGTAGGCTTTTTAAAATGTGCATGTGAAGGTCCATGTGAAGGTGTGATCAGTTTTGTCCATTAGGCCAAGAGTCAAAGGTGTTTTAAAGTGTTTTGTCAAGCATCGAATACTCGCACGAGCGAATTCCCACCCAATCCATTGTTATCTGATTTTTGTCACTCAATCGAATATTCATTTGATTCAGTTGTTTGATAAAGTGATTGAACTGATTTTAGGTTGAGTGAATTTTTCGTATCGTTTGAAAATCCGTCTTTGAGAATCTTTCAATATCAAAACATGGGTTCTGAGATTTATATTGCACAGAAGAAGTTTGATAGTTTTATAGGTATCAAGGGAGAGTCTACAAAACAAGTGATTGAAAGATATTGTCCTCTGGTTATTGAGATGGGGAGATTGGGGATAACTAAGACCAATGAGGAGTGGATCGATAAATTGGCAGACGCATTGCCATATGATGAGTGGGGTACTTATTTGATGGTGTTAAAGAACAATACAAATTTTGCTTCTATGAACCTTAGTGGATTCATCGAGAAGATTCAAGTTCAAGAACTTGAATTACAAAAGATTAGAAAATTGAAAACTGATTCAGGAGAGAAGAATCATGAAGCAGCAACTGATGAAGTAAAAGTCAAATATGAGGAAATTGTTCAAGAGGTAGAGGAGCAGGGTAAAGAAATTGCAGCTATCAAGGTGGAGAAGAAAGCTGAATCTAAAAAGATGACCGAGAAGTGCTTAAATTGTGAAAATCTGAAATCTGAAAATTCCAAACTCTTGAGGGATTTAGAGAGTTTGTCATTAGAAAATGAAAATCTTAAAAAATCAGAAAATGTTTTGAAAAATCAAAAACAAAATTTAGAAAATGAAAAATTAAAAATGGAAAAAGAATTTCAAAGTCAAATAAAAATTCTTGAAGATGGGAGAGATGTGTTTAGCAAAAACAACATCGAAAAGAAAAAAATGATAAATTCTCATCTTCAGAAGATTATTCAACTTGAAAAAGAAGGTGAGCAAGCTCGAAAGAAAATCAACGAGCTTGAAACGAAATTGAAAGGTTTTGTGACTTCTTCAGAGTATTTGAATATTCCATGTCCAAAACCGATCAATGCTGTTCCAATAAGTGACAATGTCACAAATTATGACGATGTCATAATTGAAGATTGCGATGATAAAACTGATGATGAAAAGGAGAAAAAGAAAATATTTTTAGAATTACAAGAAAAATTTCAAAATACTGTTTTGCAGTCTACTGAAATAGGTGAATGTTCAAAGCAAAAACCTGTTAAGAAGATTGTAGAACAAAAACAAAAAGTTAAAAATTTGAAAAATTTTAAAAATGAAAATAAAAGCTCATCAGTTCAGTCATCCAATCATTATGAAAAAACACAAAAATCTAAAAACAAAAATTCAAAAATAGTTGGTGATGTGTGGTGCAGGTTTGACCACAGTACTCAAAAGTCAAATCCAGCTTACAAGAAGAATGATGACTACCACAAAGCCAGACAATGCTATGATCTGAGCGTTTGGTGTGAAGGTGGTACATGGTATGATAACAGGGTGTGTTGCAACTGTGGTTTTCAAGGACACACTGCTGTTAACTGCCAGAGACAGAGATTTGAGACAAGAAGATGTTATGAATGTCAAATCAAAGGTCACATTGCCAGAGATTGCCCAATGAAATCAATTAAAAGATCGAGGGCTGTATCTCAGAAAAGGGTGATGAAGTCAATCAAAGTCAAAGAAAAGCCCAAGGAACTGAAAGTTTCAGAACAGAAAGTCAAAGAACCTAAAGTTCAAGAAAAGAAAGTGAAGCTTTCTCAGGGGCAGAAAGACAGACTGCGAAAGAAGAGGAAGAAAGCGAGAGAGTATCTGGAGAAGATTTTGTCCTCGGATACAACAAGTAAAACAGAGAAGAGTTCTGATAAATCGTCTTGCTCTTCAAAGAATGAAAAATCAAGCAAAACGAATTCATCAGATGCAAATCTGAGGACAGAATGGAGTGTGAAGAAAGGAAATGTTCCTAGCGATGAATTTGTTTCTTCAGAAACAAAGGAGCCACATTCTGGTAATGATTCTGATTCGTCAAAATCAGAGGAGCCACAAATTGAGCTCAAAAGTGAAAATTCAGTTCCGCCAATGAATGATATCAACTTTCCACCATTGCGGACTGCAAATTTTAAACAAAAAGATGTGAAAGTGAAAATTTCGAATCAGTTCTATTATGAAAAGAAAGAATTTGATGTTGAAAAGGCTTTTAATAGCAAAGTAAAAATATTTTTGGAAAGATGGTTGAGGGTAAGGTAAAAGGGGTTAAAGAATTTTATGAATTAAAAAGGTATGTTCAAATGTTGGGATTGAACCCTATCAGAGGAACAGATAATGTAAAGCCAAAACTGGATCAAAGCAGTGGATCCAGAATAAGCAGACGTTTACAGTTGGTTCATGCAAATCTCTCCCCTTGAAAGTGGTTTCATATCTGCTGACCTCCTATCTGCTGATCATACTAAGTACTGACCTACAACTGCTGCTTTATATCTACTGACCAAAGTCAAAGACTGATGGAAGACCAAAGCTCTGTTGACTCTATCTACTGCCTTGGGTCAAGTACTGCTGATCCGGACAAGCACTGCTGGGTTCACAGCAGTGGAAGGATGCAGCAGCAGTTTAAGTGTCTTTTATGTAATGTAATGTAATAGCAGTAGTTTAGTACATCAGTGTTTATAGATCAGTAGTTAGAGTTTGTTAGGAGGTTAGATGTCACTTTCATGGTGACGTCAGCTAAGATGCTCAGTGGTTTGCAAGTGCCTATAAATAGTTCAGTACTTTGTACTGTTCTATCAGCTCTTTTGATCAATCGTCTTCTTTGCACGAACAAACTACTGAGCTATGGCTGAGGGGGAGTTTGCATTCTTACATCAATCATTGTAATCGTTGTTGAAACAAATTCAATCATTCGGTTCTTTGTGAAAAGATGTTTGATAAAAGTATTACTCTCGTTTGATTGTATGCAAAGTTTGCTTTCATCTTATTTCCGCTGCACAACTCATTCATTTCCATCTTAATTACAAACGAAAATACAATCAAAAAGAAACTCAGATCCAACAATTGGTATCAGAGCTTGGACAGTCAAATTTGATTTAACAATCATTTTGACGTAAATAGTTCAGCTCATAACAGTTGATACTGATCGTTTGTTCGTCCGTTGAAAAACAGAGCAAGGATAAATCACCATTAAAGTTGATTTCTCAGTGTCTGTAAAACAACAAGAATGACGTCACAATCTCAGGATGATAAAAACAACATCGGCTCACTTTTTAAACCACCTATGCTAAAAAGAAATGAGTACAACATCTGGCAGAGGAGGATGGGTCACATCCTCGCTCAACAAAGCACAGGTTGTTGGAGGTCTGTCACCTTTGGTCCTCATGTTCCTTCAGTGCCAAGCGCTGAAGATGCTAAAAAGTTCGTTCCAAAACCAGTTGAAAATTACACCGAAACTGATTTTCAAAAGATCGAACTAGATGCTAAAGCGTTTAGCATCATAGCATCAGCGCTGCCCAATGAAATATATGTTGGACTGTTACATTGTAACAGTGCCAAAGAATTGTGGGACGCACTTAAGGAACAGTTTGGAGGTACTGAAGAAGTCATAGAAAACAATAGGGAAATCCTGAACCAACAGTACGAAACATTTTGTCATGTTAGAGGTGAATCACTGACTCAACAATTTGAGCGGTTTAGTTGTCTCATCAGTGAACTGAGGCTTGTTAATACCACTTTTACAAACTCAACTCAAAACAGCAGGTTCCTCAGGTCACTGCCCGAAAAATGGGACACTATAGCCTTTGTCACCAGAAATTCACCTGAGTTCAAGGATCTGACCTTGACCCAACTCCATGGTCGACTCCTGACCTACGAAAGGGAGTTGAACCAGAAAAGGAAGTTACAAGAGTCAGGAAAAGCCATTGATGATTATACATTCGGTAACACTGCTCTTTTGGGTCAAGAAGAATCTGGGAGCAGTGGTAAGGACCAGGGTTATGACCATTTCATTGACATAACTGCTGGAGCTAACTTTAACAACCCTGATCCTCACTCTGCAAGTTATGCATTCACTGCAAACGAAAACCAGATGTCAGATAATTTAAGCTTTGAACTAAATGATTTGCAACATTTTGATCCCACTGATTTAGAGGAAATGGACATCCTGCACCAACTGGCTTTGCTAAGTGTTAGAACTAGCAAGTTCTACAAAAGAACAGGGAGAAAATTCCCAGGTTTGCATGGGAATCTAAGGGTTGGGTTGGATAAATCGAAAATCAAGTGCTACAAGTGTAATAGGTTGGGACATTTTGCTAGGGAATGTAGGAGTCAAAATACTGGTCCCATAATTACTCATCCTAGCTCAAATCCTAGACCTCAAAACCAAAACACTGTGCATTATGCCCAATATGCCCCAGCAGCACAAGTAAACACTGCTCACTATGCTGCTGCCCCTGTGCCAGTACATTATGTCCAAACTACTGTTCCACAAATCCAATATGTTCAAACCCCTGTTCCACAGGTACAAGTGCAACCTGTTGCACCTCAAACCACTGTTCCAGCAGCAACACAACCAGATCAACAAAGCTTTTTCACTCAAGGGTTTGTTGACTGGAGCAGTATGCCTGATGATCTTTGTGATGAAAATTTTGCACTCTATGCTTCTAATGATTCTTCACATGATGAGTTTTGTTTGATGGCACTAGAGTCAATACAGGAGGGGGTTGAAGCTGAGGAGGAACAGCAGTACTCTGAAACAGTGGAAGAGGTGATTGAAGCAGTGATTACTGCTGTGGCTGATGAAGTACTGTTGGAAGAAAGTTCAGGTACTCTGATTGAACCAATGATAGATCCATGGTCCATAGAGGACAAAGAAGAAGAGAAAGAAGAAAAGGTTGGTGAAAAGAAGGTAAGAGCTGATGATGATAAAGATCATCAATGTGATTGTGCAATGATGGCAGCTGCCAAGGTATCTCCTCAAGTTCTTGAAAAACTGTGTTCAGATAATTGCATAATTGCTTTTGCTAACATCAAAGAGGTGAATGAAAACCTTCGGGATAAAATCTTAACTGATGAGGTCAAATTTGAAAGCTCTTTAAAAGAACTTAAAAACAAATTGACTGAAAAAGAAAAAGAAATCAGCTGTTTAAAAGAAGAGCAAAGTATAACCAAAACCCAACTTCAAACTATGGTAGAAAAATACCAAGTTTGCAAAAAGGAGTTGGAGTCTGCCCAGATTACTTGTGAAAGATGGGTGGAATCCTGCAAAGGATATGAGGTTATGCTTGAAAAACAGAGAAAAAGCAATGTGAAGTTTGGGGTTGGGTATAGAAAATATGATGATGAAAACACTGCTTTTGAAAACTCTGTTCAAACCACTGATGAAGCTACTGTGCTTATCCCCACAAACAAGAATGGCCAAGAAGTGAAAATCACTGACAAACTTGGTAACAAAATCACACTTAACAGACCAATGGGCTCCTCCACTTTCAAGGAGCTTGAAGATCATCAGTTTAAACCAAAATGGTCAGATGAGTGTGATATTCTTGAAAATTTCAAGCCAATGGACTTTACATCAATTGATGGTGCTAAAGCTCCAAAAGCTAAAGTCATACCTCTCAAAGATATCCCAGCAGTGGTTAAAACCTCTGCTGCAAAGGAATCTGAAAAGAGAAAGAAGAAAGAAAAAATTGATAACTTGTTTTGTGAATTCTGTGAGAAAAGGAATCATCTAACAAAAGACTGTTTCCACTTAAAAGCTTATGATCTAAACAAAACAAGTGTCATTGTTTCAGCAGAAAGCTGCATTGTTTGTGGGAAAACAAACCACAAAACTCAAGCATGTGTGTACCTCAAAAACTTTGATGTGAAAAAGAATGAGTACATGGCTAAAACATCCTTGAGTCCACCATCATCCTCATCATCTGTCAAATTCACCAAGAAACAACCACTGTTTGTGCCAGTACAAACAGCTGTCACAAAACAGCTGAACCAAACATCTGTCAAAAGAGATGTTCAGGTTACTGATGCACCCCCTGCCAATCAGTTCAAAAAGGGCAGAGAAAAACAGTCTTACCAAAGGATTCCACACGTTTATGAGGCCTACAAAAGGCCCTCTTAACCCAAAGTGAACAGGCATCCTTTTGGTTACCAGCAGATGATAGGTCAGGACCCACAACAGTGGTTAGAGAAACACTGTCCTAAAACAGTTCAAACCCCTGACCTAACCACTGTCCATCATCTTGCATCCATTCCAGACACTGTTGAGACCCCATCCAAAGCCTTGTTGGCTTTGGAGACCTTAATGAACTAATCCTTTTACTTCATGTGCAGGGAGCTTCTGCATGCTTTGATAGTCTTTGGTATGTAGATAGTGGAGGCTCCAGGCACATGACAGGATGTAAAGCCCTCCTCAAAGACTTTAAAATCCATGGTGGGGGTGATATATCCTTTGGGAATAATAGTAAAGGGAAGGTTCTGGGGTCTGGTACAGTGCAATCTGGAAGTGTAAAGTTTGAAAATGTCAATCTAATAGACAATCTAAAATTCAACCTTCTGAGTGTGTCCCAAATGAGTGACAAGGGATTTGGGTCATTCTTCACAAAAGACTGTTGTAGGATTGTTGGACCAGAAATGGTCAAAAAGATTGAAGCAATAATTAAATCTGGTCATACTAAACTTGTTGCTCAAAGAAGTGGCAATGTTTATGTTGTTGACATGTCAAAAGAGTGTCCCAGAGCTGATGCCTGTCTGTTCTCAGCTGCCTCTAACAAAGAGACAGAACTTTGGCACAGAAGGCTGGGACACACAAATCTTAAGACAATCACAGAAATTTCAAAAAATGGTTTGGTGAGAGGCCTACCACAAAAATTGTTTTCATGTCCTGAACATTGCATTTCCTGTTTAAAAGGAAAACAACATAAAAGTTCTTATAAGTCCATTGAAGAGTCCAAAACAACCCAGTGTCTGCAAATGCTACACATGGATTTGTTTGGCCCAGTTCAAGTCATGAGCCTTAAAAAGAAAAGATATTGTTTGGTTATTGTTGATGACTTTTCTAGGTTCACATGGACTTTCTTCTTGCACTCAAAAGATGAAACTGCAGGCATTTTGCAAGACTTTGTAATACAGGTTGAAAAGCAATTTGACCTTCCAGTAAAAAGCTTCAGGAGTGACAATGGCACAGAATTCAAAAATAGGGAGTTGGATGCCTTCTGTGTGAAGAAAGGGATTGTAAGGCAGTACAGCATCCCAAGAACACCAGAGCAGAATGGGGTAGTGGAAAGGAAGAACAGAACTCTGATTGAGGCTGCCAGAACCATGCTTGCAGATTCAGGTTTGCCTTTAACTTTCTGGGCAGAGGCAGTAAACACTGCTTGCTATGTTCAGAACAGAGTTTTAATAAACCCCAGGCACAAAAAGACTGCCTATGAAATTCTGTATAAAATTAAACCACTGATCTCATATTTCAAAGTGTTTGGCTGCCCATGCTTTATTTTGAATTTAAAAGATTCCATTTCAAAATTTGCAGCCAAAATTGATTGTGGTTATCATCTGGGATACTCAACCACTGCCAAGGCCTACAAAGTGTTTAATACACGGACCAAGGCAGTGGAGGAGACTTTGAATGTTAAGTTCAATGAACTTTCATCAATGAAAATCCCAGCAAATCCTGCAGATCTGTTTGATCTTGAAAAAATCACTTTTGAAAATACTGCTGTCAAGACTAACAGTGCAGGTCCATCAGAGGATACAACACCAGACTATGGGTATGAAATCATCATCCCTCAAAAGTCTGCCACAAAGGGAAAAGCATCAGCTGTTCAAAACAGTTGTCAAAGCTCTACCACTGCTACCTCAACAATTGTTGACCAAAGTAGCCCATCAACCACTGCTTCCACATCCTCAAACACTGCTGACAAAAGTCCTCAAACAGTGGATAAAAGCCAGCAGTTGTCCACCTCATTACCTCCTATTCCACCACCTTTTGAAACCACTGCTGGATCATCAAAGTCCCCAGCAGTGGTTAGCTCAGATGATACACATTTGCAGCCTTCACCAACCAATGCCATCATACCATACCAAGGAGATTTAATCTTCTTGAGATCTCATCCACCTGATCAAATCATTGGCAACATAAATGAAGGGGTGCTCACAAGAAGCCAAACCCAAAACATTTGTCTTTTTGCTGGTTTTCTATCACTCCATCAGCCAGTCAAGTACCAAGAGGCACTGAAAGACAACAGCTGGGTAGAAGCTATGCAAGAGGAGCTCCAACAGTTTAAAAGACAACAAGTATGGGAGCTTGTACCACTGCCAGAAGAGGTTAGTCCCATTGGCACAAAGTGGGTCTTCAAGAACAAAACTGATGAAAGGGGTATTGTTGTCAAGAATAAAGCCAGGCTTGTGGTTCAAGGTTACAGACAGGAAGAGGGGATTGATTATGATGAAACATTTGCCCCTGTTGCAAGATTAGAAGCAATTAGACTGTTCCTGGCCTTTGTTGTCAACCACAATATGAAGGTGTTTCAAATGGATATCAAAAGTGCTTTCCTCTATGGTACAATTCAAGAAGAGGTGTATGTTTGTCAACCTCCAGGTTTTGAGGATCCATTTTATCCAGATCATGTCTACAGGCTAAACAAAGCCTTGTATGGCTTGAAACAAGCACCAAGGGCCTGGTATGAAACTCTTTCCAACTTCCTACTCTCAAATGGTTTCAAAAGAGGTACCATTGATAAAACACTGTTTTTAAAATGGAGAGGGAAGGATTTAATGATTGTCCAGATTTATGTGGATGACATTATTTTTGGAAGCACATGTAACTCAATGTGTGAAGAGTTTAGAGAACTCATGACAGCTGAGTTTGAAATGAGTGCAATGGGTGAGCTGCAATGCTTTCTTGGTCTCCAAGTACTGCAATTGCAAAATGGAACTTTCATTCATCAAAGCAAATATGCTAAAGAACTTTTAACCAAATTTGATATGAATGATTGTAAACCATGCAGCACACCCATGGCAACAAATAAGCTGGTCATGTCTGATGAAAAAGATGAGCTGATTGACCAAACACTTTATAGAAGCATGATTGGGTCTTTATTGTACCTAACTGCATCTAGACCAGACATCATGTTTGCAACATGTGTCTGTGCAAGAAGTCAATCAGCTCCCAGAAAATCAAATCTCATTGCTGTAAAAAGGATCTTCAGATACATAAAAGGTGCTCCCACACTTGGTATCTGGTATCCAGCTAATGGGAACATCAAGCTTTCAGGTTTCTCAGACAGTGACTTTGCTGGATGTCACACCACAAGGAAGTCCACATCAGGAGGGTGCCAGTTTCTAGGTGACTGCTTAGTTTCTTGGCAAAGCAAAAAGCAAGCAGCTGTTTCGACATCCACTGCTGAAGCTGAATACATTGCTGCTGCAAGCTGTACAGCCCAACTCCTGTGGCTTCAAAATCAGTTGCTGGATTTTGGTATCACTGCCTTAAAGACACCACTCATGTTGGACAGTCAGGCAGCAGAAAATATCATCAAAAATCCAGTTTCCCACTCAACCACCAAACATATTGACATCAGACATCACTTTGTGAGGGACTGCTATGAAAAAGGTTTGATTTCTCTGCATCATGTCCCAACTAAAGACCAGCTGGCTGATGTGCTCACAAAAGCACTTGATACAGCCACTTTTGAAAGTTTGGTCTCTAGAATTGGGATGCTGAACATGGAATAACAAGCAACATCTTGTTTTTCTATGAATAAAAGCAACAAAATGTTTTCAGAAAATCAAAACTCCATCCTTAAAAATAGTTAAAAATGAAATTTTTTTTTTCATTAAGTCCTTAAAAGTCTGCCACTAACCACTGATTGTTCAAAAGTCTGCTATACTTCAAAAGTCTGTCCACTGCTGAAAGTCAACCTCTGCTCTCTCATTATTTTGATAAACTCTGTTGTTCAAAAGCAGTGTCTTATCCACTGATATGCTATCCACTGATAGTAAAAATCATCCACTGCTTTCATACCACTGCCTTCATCAGTCACTTTCAACAAAAGTACTGTCCTTCACTTTCAACAGGGGTTGTCACGTGGACAGTACATATTGGTCAGACCTTTTGTAACGGCTGCCACCTCAGCATTCACTTTCTTCCCTATAAAATCCCCCACTCACCACCAAAACAGGGTTTTACTGTCGAATTGAATTCTTAAAAATTCTCTTCTCAAAGCAGTTTTTCTTCACATTTCTTCACAACTTTCTTCGATCAATCATCCTCAAAATGACAAAATCAAAGAAATCTTCAAAACCCTCATCCAAATCTTCATCGCAAACAGCCTCTCAAAAGGCAATCTCCACTGAAATTCCATACAAACCAGGAACCACAAAAGATTTCGATTCCATCATTGATCTTATGGCAAAATCAAAGTACAAAACCTTGATCACTGCCGATGCACCAATCTATTTGGCGACCCAAAGGGAGTTCTCGAAAAATGCAACCCTTGAAAAACAAGGCGACATTGCAACCACCATAAACTCTTATATAAAGGGTAAAGCTGTCCAAATCACGCCACAATCCATTTCAGAGGTCTTTCAACTCGGTGATCAGGAAGGTAAAATTTCTTTCACTAAAAACGAGTTAAAAATTGACTTCATTGAGCGAGGGTATGAAGCCACAATGATGAAGAAAATAACCTTAGAAAAAGGTTATTTTCCTTCTGCAACCAGATTTTTATTTCATACCCTCCTACTATGTGTTTCAAATAAAACCACTTCTTTTAATGAAATCCCTTTAAAGATTCAAATCTGGGATATGCTATTCTTCAAGGAGAAAATTTTAACTATTCTCGGGAAATTTTTAAAGATTTGGTTACTAATGTTGAAACAAAATCATTCTTACTGTTTCCAAGGTTTTTAAGTTACTATTTTTCAAAGAAATTCAGTAAGGATGATTTAACTATAATAAATCAGGGTGCTCCTACTCAAATAAACAGTTTAACTACTGAAACTTTTTCAAGGATGTTAGCACCCTGCAAAACACAAGCAGAGGTGCCTGAGCAGATTTTAGTAGTTACAACTGCTCCTCAGGTATCTGCTGCTGAGCCCACTGCTCAAGGTGATCAGAGCAGCAGCACAACTGCTTTTAAACCCACACCTACAATCACCAAAAAGCCAACAAAAAGAAAAACACAAAAACCCCCCAAAACCCTCAAAAAGGCATCTCTGGAGGATGAGATACCAGAGCTTCTGCCAGTGACAACACAAAAGTCACAAGAAACCACTGCTGCTTCTTCCTCACAGCAGTTGGTACAAATATCTCAACCCATAACCAAAACTCCTCCTATTTCTTCACAAAAAGAACAGGTTGTACAAATAGGGTCTCCACATCATGATGCTCTGGAAACACTCGTTTCTATCATCCACAGTCCAATGCCCGGGACACATCCTACTTCTACACCAACCATCCCATCCACATTTCCCTCACCAATAAAACCACTGTTGGATGCAATTGATTTGAACCAGGCATTATCCAGTCCTTCTCAATCACCTATTAATGAGAATATACCTCAACACCTGACTGGGTCTGATGTATCAATCTTTGCTAACCCTCCAACACAACCTGAGGAGGTTACACCCCTTGAGTTACAAGTAACTCTTGGTGGTAATCCAAGTGAAGCAGCCACTACAACTGTTACACCCACTGGGTTACATTTGGACAGTGGTTACATTCATAAGACTTCCTTGGAGGCAATTCCTTTTATAGCACCTCTGTCAACCACCAGTGGATTTATTTATCCTACTGGCAACATCAAAAGGTTGTCAAGTGTTGAAGGAAGAAGACCCCAGTACCAAGAAAAAGGGGCATCAGTGGTTAATGTTTGGAGTATATTCCCTACATCTACCTCTGATAAAACCACTGCTTGTGGGAAATCAGATGATCCCATTAACTTGGGTGATGGTTTAAAGTACCAGAAATTGACGGATCGTATTGCAATGCTTGATAACTCTGTTGCAGAACTCAAAGATATGCTACAACAGGTGTTACAAGTTCAGAAGGTACAAACAACTGCTGTTCCACCTCAAGCACCTGCCCCACAAAGGACACCTGCTACAAATGAGCTCTGGAATCTATTTCAATCTTTTCTCCAACACCAAGCCCAACTAGCAGATCAGCAACATGAAAAACATGTACAACAGCTGAGAAATGCAATGGAGTCAAGATTCAAGAACACTCAGGCTGACTTAAAGGCTCTCAAAACTCAGATCTTGCACACCACTGGCACTGCTCCTCCAAACATACGTTTCATTTATGACCTCCCAGAAGATAATGCCAAAAAGGGGGAGAAAATTAAGGAGTGGAAAAGGAAGGGTATAGAAGATGGTCTTTATCTTGAACCAGAGAATTCAAACATGACCAAAAAGATCCCTTTGCCAGATGGTAGCAAGAAGATTGATGTGACAACAAATGCACTAGCAGAAGCAATTGCAAGTGTGAAGAGAGATAGAGAGGCCAAAAGGAAAGCCAGGGTGGACAGAATGGATCATCCCGATCAGGGTACTTCTGGGTCAAGGGATCATGAAAATCCTGTTGAGGAGAAGAAGAGGCCTACTAGAAAAGTAAGGCAACCCAAATCCATTCCAACCAGACGTTCAAAGTCTGCTAAAAAACCACCATACAAAACAGCTGATGCAGCAGGAGTTACAAAAACCACTGCTTGCCAAACAGTTGTTCCATCAACACACACCACTTCAACACACACAACATCTACTGCTTTACCATCATCACCACCAAAAATAACACCTGCTGACACACAGCAGAAGACAGCAGATGTTATAACATCTGCTGTTATGACAGCAGTGGTTGAAACACCAGTTGTTTCAATAACTGTTAGTCAATCACAATCCACTGCCACTACATCTACAACCACTGTTCCATTCAAAACATCATCAGTCTCTCCTAAACCAAAAAGGAGAAGGCTAATTTTAAAAGATGATGACACACCTCCATCACCAACATCTTCAAAATCTTTAGCTCTTGTCACAATACCAAAACCTGTTCCTCTCTCTTCAGTTCCAATGTACAAGCCCTTACCTCCTGCAGGTGTTCAATTTCCTCTTGAACTAGCAGCTGTTAGAGATGAAATAAAATCCTTCTACTATGAGGATGACCCTGCCAAAAGGAGGTTGCCATCAATAAAAGGATATCCTTGGCCTAAAAATGTTGATGAATACTTGGAAATCAAAGCCAAGCAAACAGAGGATATTTCAAAAAGAAACACACAAGGGAAGTCTGACAAAGAAATTTCAAGAAATTATCAATATTTGCTCACACAAGTCAGATCCCTAGAGCAATTTGCAAAAAAAGTTAGTCAACAAATTTCTGAAAGAGCAGCTGAATCTCTGAAGAAAGACTACATTGAAAGCATCATGGCTCACAAAAAGTACAAAGGAGAGAGATATATGTACAAAGAGTGGACTGTTCCTGAGCTTGAAGATGAAGCTGCAAGAATTCAAGACATGATAAAAAGGAAGGTCACTCACACTCCTCCTAACTGGGCAAAATTTAGAAAGAATGTACCTGACAAACAGGAAGAGCTGAAGAGGATGAAAGAGGAATTGGTAGCAGCTGATTATGGTAACAAAAGACAAGTTGCTAGATGGAAAGAAGATATGGTCAGGGCTACTTACAAAAGGTTGGAACAATTAAGAAAGAAAGATCCCACAGTTCCTCAAAAGCCTGACTATCCTGAAGCAGCGGGTTCAAAAAGACTTTCAAAGCTGCAAATCAGGAGATCCACAGCTCCAGTTGGTGCTACCATCTACAAAAGAAGGCCACACAAACAACTGATTGCTGAAACCATCAAAGAGTTAATGGAAGGTGAAGACCTTGGAAAAGAGGGTATAAAGAAAATGATTATGGAAACTCTTGGTTTGGATCAAACTGCAAGTACTGCTCTGCCAGTCATGAATAGGCCAGCCTCTCCAAATACTTCTGCAAATAAACATCTCCCAAGAAACCCACCAGGCTCAAAAATACAAAAGTGGGAAACTGACAAACAGACCTGCGTATTGACTTTGCTCAGGTCTGGTGGAGGAGTGGAGAAAATATCAAGGGAACAAGCTCTTGGCCTGAGTCTTGAAGATTTGCAGGATCTCCTTGATCTTCCACTCAGCAGGGATGATGAAGATACAGATGCCCTTGACTTTGAACTACAATTCAAAGGTCAGATAAGGGAGCTGTTGTTGAGGCAATAAAAATTTCCATAAATAATGAAGAGTTTTGGCATTATCTGTTCCAGGGGGAGATTGTTGGGATTGAACCCTATCAGAGGAACAGATAATGTAAAGCCAAAACTGGATCAAAGCAGTGGATCCAGAATAAGCAGACGTTTACAGTTGGTTCATGCAAATCTCTCCCCTTGAAAGTGGTTTCATATCTGCTGACCTCCTATCTGCTGATCATACTAAGTGCTGACCTACAACTGCTGCTTTATATCTACTGACCAAAGTCAAAGACTGATGGAAGACCAAAGCTCTGTTGACTCTATCTACTGCCTTGGGTCAAGTACTGCTGATCCGGACAAGCACTGCTGGGTTCACAGCAGTGGAAGGATGCAGCAGCAGTTTAAGTGTCTTTTATGTAATGTAATGTAATAGCAGTAGTTTAGTACATCAGTGTTTATAGATCAGTAGTTAGAGTTTGTTAGGAGGTTAGATGTCACTTTCATGGTGACGTCAGCTAAGATGCTCAGTGGTTTGCAAGTGCCTATAAATAGTTCAGTACTTTGTACTGTTCTATCAGCTCTTTTGATCAATCGTCTTCTTTGCACGAACAAACTACTGAGCTCTGGCTGAGGGGGAGTTTGCATTCTTACATCAATCATTGTAATCGTTGTTGAAACAAATTCAATCATTCGGTTCTTTGTGAAAAGATGTTTGATAAAAGTATTACTCTCGTTTGATTGTATGCAAAGTTTGCTTTCATCTTATTTCCGCTGCACAACTCATTCATTTCCATCTTAATTACAAACGAAAATACAATCAAAAAGAAACTCAGATCCAACATCAAAACACCCAAGGACAGTCAGGCTTGGGTGAATCTCTTTAACTGAAAAAACCTGACTTGCCGGAACTCCCAGGTTGGTAATTGGGGAGTAGGAATCGGCATCTTTCTTGAGAAATTCACTTCGGTGATATTTCGACTTTCAAAAGAATAATCAGGGACATTAAGTTGTACTTGATTTATCTTTTCTTCAAGTGATTGTCTTGTGTTAATCCTACAAGTGGATTGTGAAAGAACAATGTGATGAAACCCCATGTTTGTGAAACGACACACAAAACTAATTTTCCGGAAAAACCATTTTGATTAAAATAAACTTAAGTGTTTTGAAATCATAATGGGAAAATAGTTTGTTATCAGTGGGAGTTCTGATTGTTTAAGCCAAGTGGATGGCGAATTGAGGCAATTCTCATCAGTTTGTCACTTTGTTTGTATAGTTTACTGTTTTATTTTTCAAATTTTCTCAGAAAATCAAAATTGAAACATATTTTGATTTTAGGGGGAGAAAAATTTTAAAAAAAATAGAAAATTTGAAAATGTAAAAAACATTGAAAAATTCAAAATGAGTTTTGCTGAAACAAGAGGATATGATAGAAAATCAGTGGACTATCACAGCATGCTAAAGAAATGGCGAGATAAAATGTGATAAACGGTCTCACTAAAGATGTGACGATAGGCTCAGCTAGACTAGTAGATTTGCGATAACGATACAAACTTAAATGAAAAAGGCTAGTTCTAGTTGGAAACACGGTCAAAAGTGTAGTACTTGGTTTTGTCCTTCTTGATTGTGTACCTACTCTGTAATCGCTGATTGTCGAAAGACATAAAACCAGTTAAGTTTGTGAACTTTCACAACTTTGCTGAAAAGTCACTGTGATTGTGCATTTCATTTTGCAAAGATTTAAACTTGTCTTATTTCTTTATTTTGTTTAAGCATCGGACATCCTCTGCGTATACGTGAGTATCGACCTGGATGTTGTTGTCTAAACGTTCTGCTTTATTTTCTTTGGTGTTTCGTTTAAGCTTTGGACCTCCTCTGCGTATACGGAAGTATCGACCTGGTGGTTAAAGCCTAAACAACTTCAACTTGTTTTATTTTTCTTATTTTGTTTAAACATTGGACTTTCTCTGCGTATACGGAAGTATCGACCTGATTGTTAATGTTTAAACATTCTGCGTTGTTTTCGCACATATCACAGTTGATGAAAGTTTAAAGGCATTACTTGAGTTAGTGTATTGCATGATGAGGGGATATGCTGAGATCGTGGGGTCCATAAGAATTTAGTGCAAAATTAATATATCTTAACGTATCGGTAAGCATTTCGAAAGTTTTTAGATTGAGCTTAAGAGGACAATTATATCGTCAATCAACGTGAATCGTTTAGAACTTAAAACGATTAAAAGCTTAACGGTGCTTGTGATGTGTCTCAAAAATTGATATGATCCTCTTTCGCAAACTCACAAAAATATGTTTGTACATATTTCATTTCTGCATTACATTTCTCTTATTACAAAATCCAAAAGGATTTGAGTGTGTTTTAGCCTAATTTTTGTAAAATCCAAAAAGATTTTCGACAACTGATGTTGAAAAGCTGATATTCAAAATCTCAAAGGCTAAACAAGATGAATAATTGGTTTGGTTAAGATGATGAGAAGTTAGAAGATAATCCTCAAATGTTTAGATGATTCATTAATTTGAATCATAATATTGTGTGTTATATGTTTGAGAATTTTGAGTGAATTATTTTAGAGTCAAAACTATTTTGTCTCATGAAAGGTTGAGATGTGTAGGTTTCTGATTCTGTTGTTACGGAAAGCCAGGCGTTGATCCTAAAAGCATGGAAGCTTGATGAAAGGGGGAGCCTGAAGAGACTACCGTAAGGGGGAGCTGAAGTTGAAGACAGATCCACCGGGATTCTGTTCGAGCAAGAGGGAGTCTGTGTTTGCTGAAGACGTTAAATCTTAAAGAAGATTTAAGAGAGAGAGAGAAAGACAAGTCGCTACGAGTTTAATTACGGATTGACTGCGGCAATATCCAAGGGGGAGTTTGTTGATGCATTAATGTCTATTGCCTTCGTCAATTCGAGCCGTAGTGAGAAACCGAAGAAAAGTTCAAGTCATTGTGAAGACCCGAAGACCAAGACTGAAGACTGCGGCTGTATCCAAGGAGGAGTTTGTTGATGCATTAATGTCTATTGCCTTCGTCAATTCGAGCCGTAGTGAGAAACCGAAGAATAGTTCAAGTCATTGTGAAGACCCGAAGACCAAGACTGAAGACTGCGGCTGTATCCAAGGGGGAGTTTGTTGATGCACGAATGTCTAAAGCCTACGTCTTAGTCTTAGTCAAGCTTTTATAGGGTCTAGGGGTCAGAAATGTTTTTTATGTATAGTATAGGGGGCTGAATGTAAATATTATGTTTTTATGATGTGATTCCGCTCCTAATGACATTGTGTCATTTGGAGCGAAATCAGAAGATTGTGATTCCACCCGAAATGACATGGTGTCATTAGGAGTGGAATCAGATTCCACCCGAAATGACATGGTGTCATTAGGAGTGGAATCAGCCTCCCTATATATAGTGGTTTTAGTTTCTCATTTGGTATCGATTTGTCAAGTTGTATACCGTCATGCTGCCGGATTTTTGAGCAACCAATTAATGAGATACAGTGTTTAAAGTGATATTCTTCTATTTTCTACTCCATTCTCTTTGATTCGAGCTGTTTACGTGTTTCCGCCACATAAACAGTGGTATTTGATTCTGATTGACTCACTAGATCGGTCAAATCGATCCTACATACAAACACCGAATAAAGCAAACAACCACAAAACAAGGTCGCGCCAGATTTACATATTCCACAACAATCACAAAATAAACCGGGTAATCTTTTGGTCAAGAAAACAAATAAAATATTGACCACAAATTAAAGTTTCCCTTAAAAATTATTTAAATCGGAAACTTTAAAATAATTAAAGCTTGTGTTCTAATTCCAATTAAAATACCAGTACCGACTCGTATGTTGTAACCAAGGCTCTGATACCACTATTAGGTTTTCATGGTAATCAGCTAAAAATTTAGTTATTAAAAACCCGGTTCAATAAATAATAGTCATTTAATTAAGCGAGTTAATCAATAAAATGCAGCGGAAAAATAAACAAGTGATCAATAAAACGAAACCCGACAGGATCCGGTTACATGCAAATACGAGCACAGTGATAAGGATATCTAACTGCCGATGAGAAAGATATACCTCGGTTAATTACTAACCGGTCGAGACACCGAGTTTCAATGAATACGTGCTAGTGACACGAACTGACGGAACGCGGGTATAACCCCAGGTGTCGCAGCCCCCGACCCCTACCCCGATAGCGGGCACCGCGAGAACACAGAGCTGGTGGTATCAATGTTTATTAATTTGGCATCAGAAATGAGACATCAGGACCGTAGTTAGGAAATAGTTTCAGAGTTTCAAAACCCCAACTTTTATATTAAATAAATGGGATAAAACCCATGTTCCATTGATAATACATTTGTAGGGATAAAACCCTAATTACTGAAAACATAAACTTTTATTTAGGTAACTTTTATAGGCACTTCTTTAAGCCTTCAGTGCTCCCTGACTAGCTTATTATAGCTTCCCATCAAGTTACCTGAAATGTGTTTTAAAAAGATTTTATCAGCAAGAAATACTGGTGAGTGCATCCCAGTTTAATCAAAACAAGCTTTTATAACTTTACAGTATTGAGAGCGATTACAATGTTTATATCTACCAATATACTTGAAGAAACAGTGGTTCGAATGACCGGAAGCAATCGGACCAGGGGTGTAGTTCTGCATAAAAAGGGTTGTTCCTCTCGT
This sequence comes from Helianthus tuberosus, assembly GCA_030545235.1. Classification (NCBI taxonomy): domain Eukaryota; kingdom Viridiplantae; phylum Streptophyta; class Magnoliopsida; order Asterales; family Asteraceae; genus Helianthus; species Helianthus tuberosus. The sequence goes on along the minus strand of CM060393.1, from coordinate 172,472,360 downwards.
TCGATTTGTGGTTGAACTGAGCTTTTTCTCTGGTGATCTCTGCAAAGCAGAAAGCCGTTAGACTCACCACTGGGAGAATGGGGGTTCTCTCCGTGACCACCCTCCGGTGTGAGAATAAGTACAGATCTCGATGAAGAAGAAGAAGAAGTAGTAAAAGTGAAGTGAGTGTAACTTGTGAGATCACACCTGACTTGACTTATTTATAGCTAGATTTGGGCGGGAAAATCTGTTGACGGAGATAGTAACGGAAAGTATTTTCCGTAAGCGGTTACGCCCTTTTCCGTTGATCATTAACGTCACATCCATGCACACGGATCGTGAGGGTGATCGACGGCTGGGGAGATGCCACGTGGAAACTGGGTTGTGTGAATCCTTCTCCAAGTTAGTGCTATCATCATGACTTAGATGAGCGTTCAGGATGAAGCCACATCACCATTCGGTTATAACCGAATGGTTGTGCACGATGAAATCTTCCAGAAGGTTTAGAGCTGTAACCCTTTAGGCCCTTGCCACGTGTCAATTTTGTTACAACAGACAGAGCACTTTTGTTTAAGTCTTCGTCTCAGGCGCATGGAGGTGTTTTAGGATTTTTACTTTGATTCTAACTGTACCCTTGAGCAAGCCCGCGCAGGTGTGTAAGTTGAATGTTAGTTTCATCCTTTCTCTGGCGCGCGGTTATCGAGGATTGTTTATGTGATGAGATTGTGGTATGGTCCTATAAGCCTGCGCAAGGTTTTTGGTACCATACCCCTTCAAGTCCCTCAGTCCAATATTGCTCTTATGCAAGTAAGTGGGGTACTGGACTATATAAAAGGAGTGCGAGCTTTTTGCTTTGAGAAGTTTTGGCGGGAAATATGAAGAATCTTCTTGTGGAAGATACTTTTCCTTCAAGTTGAAGTGCTCATGATTTCAAATTTTGAAAAATTTGACTCCTGGCAGGTGAAAGGTACGGTGTTGACTGTTGACGTGTGACCGTTTTGGTGACAGGCTGTCACTTGTCAGTCATTCATTAATTGTATGTCGTCAACTTGGCCTACACGCGCGCGTGAGCTTGTGTTTTGTTTTTCCCCACTCGCTCCTAATGCTTTGATAACCGTGTTTCCCTGAAAAAGGGGCTATTACGGTTTTCTAGGGCATTGATGGCGGTGAGTATATAAACCCTTTTAGTGCCTTCTTTTCATTGTTTGCTCTTTGAATTCCACTCTTCTTCCCCAACATTATTTTGAAGAAACCTGCAAATCTTTCGTCTTATGTCTACCGGAGAGCGTCACGAAGACTCTTTAGAAGAAATGTCTGCCGGTCTTCCACCATTGAAGTGGTCGAAAGAAATGTTTGATAGCATGGTTCGAAATTTTAAATTTCCTGATAGTTGGGGTGTTCGATACCCCGATGAGGGTCAGACAGCGGCAGACACTCCGGCCGGGTATATTACTTTGTTCTCGGATTATTTCGCTGAAGGCAACTTCTGATTGTCGGTGAGAAGGTTTTTTCTTGACATCCTTGCGTATTGCAATTTCCATATTTCTCAATTGCACCCTATTGGCATGGTTCGGATTCGTCATTTCGAATTTCTTTGCCAGTCAATGCATATTGAGCCAACGGTTAACCGTTTCCGGGTATTCTATCGATTCCACTGTTCTCATGGTTTTTACTCCTTTGCCCAACGTTCATCGGCAAAGAAAATCTTGTTGCACCCACCGAAATCCTTTCACAATTGGAAGCCGAAATTCTTCTTTATCAGAGTTGGTGTGATTCCGATGAAAATGACTTTTAGGGCTACAGAGGACATTGTGGTTGATAATATTAAGACTCCTCAAACGGAGATTTGGTACCAGGATTTGAAAGATGTTCCGTCGATTGAACTTCCAGAGAAGGCCCTGGTTGCTGCTTTTATGAGCCTTTACTAGAGGATGGAGCGTGAGGATAAACCAGTGTACATGGAGGGTGATAAAAGTAAGATTTGGGATTTTCACACCTTTTGTTTTCTTGTTTTTGTAAATGGTATGAATTTGTTCTTGTGTTTCTCTTTTATAGTTGTTTCCTTGTATGTCGTTGCATACAAGAGGGAAAACGGGAGGATGGCCACCGTCCCGAAGAGAGCTGATGAGGAACTTTGGCATCTTCAAATAGTCAGTAATTTTGCTCTTCCTCGGGATGAGGATCTGGCTGCACCACCTTTGATTGGTGCCGGTAAGTTCGTACTTTATGGTTTTTGATTAATATTGCAATATTACCCTTTGTTGCCTTTTCTCGTGGGGTAATATTGTAATATTTCCCTTTTGGCTAGGTGAGTTGACTAACCTGGGCATAGGCCCCGAGAAGAAGAAACAATGTGTACCGGCTGTTATCATTGCACCGAAGAAGACTGACGTGCTAAAGGTACAATCTTCGAAGGCCAAAACTGTCAAGGGAGAGAAGAAAGGTACGCGCCATTCCTCTGACTCCTGGTGTGATTATGTAGTGGTGTCTGATACGCTGGAAGGACTTGCGCCTGTAGTTGTAAGGAAGCCCAAGGCAGAGCCCCGGGATACAGCTGATATCCCAGCCTCGAATCCTGATGACCCCATTGATTTGGAGTCAAGTCCAGAGCCCTTAGTGAAAACAAAGGCGGTAAAAAGGAAACAGGCTGAAGTTGAGGCTGAGGCGCAGCCTGCTAAGAAGATGCCGAAAAGAAAGATTGGAAAAAGGGGCAATCTAGATGCCTTTATTACAAAACCTCCCTCAGGTGAATATCTTCTTTGGGTGTTATTTATGCGCACTGTTTGTTAACATAACTTTTTTTGTTGCAGAAAAGCCAACTCCTGCTCACACGGAGCCATCATTTGTTTTAAATGATGATCTCCCGCCATCATTGCCTCGCGCATCTATCAGGGAGCAGTTAGAAGGTACGAAGGCTGCTGAAGCGGGGGTGGAGAAAGTTGTTGAAGTGGGAAACCCAGAAGTTGAGAAACCTGTTGAGGTTGAGATGGAAACAGAGAAGGTTGTGGAGTCGGAGACTGCGGATGTGGACGAGGCTCAGCCCTAGTCTCCTAAAGTTATAGCTCGTGATCCAGAGTGGGGGAAATCTATTCATGAAGACCCTGTGATATCTATCCCTACTTTTGCTGCTGCTTCTGCGCCTGTAAACATTGAGAGGAGCCTAGTTGGTGACTAGGACTTTTTTGCTGATGAAGAAAACTCCCCTATCCGCCCAGAGGAAACTCCGGGGGATTACTATTACAAAACTTATTCAGAGAAAAAAGCTTCTTAGATTCACGCTCCGGTGTGGAAATTGAAGAAAGGTGACACCTTTTCAGACTGGCGGGTTTGTCGTGATTGGTTACAAGGTACCTTTCCGCCCGCTAAAGTGAAGTTTCAAGAAGATCGTGCTCATGATCAGTCTTATCATGCCTACCTTGAAGAAGCTGCAAGCTTTACTTTCACTACGCATCGTATAGTGCGTGAGTGGCATAGTTTGTATAAAGAACGGTCTTCTGTCGAAGCGTCCAAGAAAAAAGCTTCTGAAGAGGAGGCCTGAGTTGCCCTTTTGAGGGCTAAGTTGGAGGCTAATCGGGCCAAGTTTGAGAGCGATCAGAAAACCGAGGAGTGGTCTGCCGTGGGGTGGAACAGAAAAGCGGAGGCTGAAGCAGCTCTACTTTCCGAGGAGCGTAAACGCTGGAGGGAAATTTGTGGGAAAGACAATAATGAAAAAATGGGTCTCCACAATGTTATCAATAATCTCAAAGCCGAGGTTGAGAAACTGAAGAAGCAGGATGTGGAGATTGAGAAGTTGAAGAAAAAGAAAGCGGAAGCTGAGGTAGCCTGCGATGAAGCGCGCTCACATCGAGAGAGGAGTGAACAGAGAGAGGTACGAACTTGCACCGCCCTTGCGCTTAAGGATAAGGAGATAGACGAACTTACCTCTTTATTATCTGACTAGGAACAAATTAAGACGGAGCTCGAATCTGTCAAAAAAGATTTGCATCTTGAACGTGTTGAAAAAGCTAAGGCCTCCCGCCGCTTGAGCGAAACCAAAGACAAGTTAGAAAATTCTGAAATTGCTCGAGTGACGGCGGAGAGTCAGATTGAACCGTTGAAGAATGATTTGCTTTGGATAAAGCATCGCGGGATCATAAGTGTAAGTGTATCAGCTTGTTGCGATATTTTGATTATGGTTGCATATCTTCTTACTTGTTGTATTGCGCAGGTTGCCAATTCTGTCCTTCACTCCAATGAGTTAGATCAAACGGTTGCGCATCTGATGATTACTGTGCGTAATGACGGATATGCCCATGGATACACATAATACACCCAGCATGTTACTAATGCATTAAAGGTTGATTAGGATACCAGCAGGTCTGCTACGCACGGAGTTGATACTGAAGCTGCTCATGCTGCCGCCAAGGCTGAATACAACACTTTGCATCTTCTTGTGTTGGACTTAGTTACTGCTACGCTGCAATCGGAAGATTTTGTGATGCAATTAAAGGAAGTGTTCCCGGAGGGAGAAGATGATGATGAAAGACCTAGATTAGGTTTTTGTGCTTTTGTGTTTGTTGGACTTTGTGTAGTTTGAATAATTTTGGGATGTGGATCCCTTTCTGATGGTTTGTTAAAGCGTTGTTGGGCAAGTAACTTATTGATGCACTGTTGTGCATGTATTAAAATTTTGTTAATGCGCTTGTTGCGCAAGTAACTTTTTGGATAGATTATGTGTTTGAATTACAATGTCTTGCATGAGTACAATTACTTTGTTTTAGGTAACGCGAATAAAGATGGTATAAAGCTCATGTGTGAACATAGGGCTGGACCTTGCGCGATACCTGTGATCGCAGACCGTTCATGAGACTTGTATTATGTTACCATAATGTTTTTGTGTGATAACCGTCAAATTTGCATGCATCAGTACATTTAATTAATATTGATTTATGCTTAAAGACTGTGCTTAATTACAACTGATGACTTAAACTGTTCTCTGATTTCTGTATCACACATACATGTGCATCACATTTCATACTGTCACACCATTTTCACATACAGACTTTAGTGACATAAACAATGCACAAATCACGGTTAGCACAGTGGGCGGATAACCCAGAAAATGCTGACGGGGTTCAGTACATAGACAGACAGTGATTTGAGACCCAGTATGAGCCAGAAACAAAGTATCACACCAGTGTAGTGTGTAGGGAAGTAAGGATCACAAAACTGCGTCATTAGGTGATAGTTTAAGTGCCGGGAAGTGCCTAAAACTCACCCAAAGTGCAGAATTCGGCATTTATTAACAAAATTCAGCATTTTAACATGCTAGTATTATGCAGAAAATTGACTAAATGGTCCTGTATGCTTTCCTAAGTGTCGGGAATTAAAAGTGTCACAAAAGGGTACTTAAAGAACACTAAACAGAATAACTTGACACTTTACCGAACCGGTATCTAACCGAACAACCGGACATTACCCGGAATACCAAAATTTTACTAGAAACATTGTTTAATTTTTTTTGGACTAGTTATGATCTCCGAACACCCTAACACACTATATAATGTGTCATACACTTAAAACACTAGACTTTTACACTTAACACCCTAACTATTTATCCACTTACCATCAAAGTTACACATAACCCCCCCCCCCCCCTCTTGGATTTATGGTTGAAAGGGGTGGCCCCACTTGTGATCCCCAAAATCCTACAAGATATTATGGGATATTACTTGATTTTATTAGATATTGTATAGATTTTCTTTGGATTACAAGTAACCTACTTATCATTAAAAATTTACAACTAACCCCCCCCCCCTCATGTCATTTACGGTCACCATGGACCCACCAAAAATTACCATCTTACTTCCTAGATTTTACTTCATATTCTATTTAGATATTGCTTGATATCTTGGGCAAGATATTGGAAAGATCTTTAGAAGCATGGACAAGATTACAAGATCATTCATTCTCACACTTCACTCAACTTCACCCCACTCCCTCATACTCACTCTCTCCCTCCCTCTCGGCTCTACATAGAACCGCCACCACCACCACCTTGCAACCTCCATTGATCCGTTTTCAAGCTTAATTCAAGTGATAGAAGGTGTCTTGTGGAGCTTGGTGCTTGTAGATCTTGAAGAACCTCCATCCATAGCTTCCATCCACCATTTTCTTCATCTTTTTCTCTTGTGTTCTTCCCTAGCTTGAAGCTAGTAGTAAGATCTCTCATAACTCTTGTTTACTTCTATTTTTAATGGGTAAAAGATGTAGTATGATGAAAATAACGAGAACACTAGAGAACATAAACTAAAAGGTTGAACATAATGTTTACATAAAGATGAAATGTGATGAAATATTGTAAGTATGATGTTGTTTTGAATATGTTGATGGATACTTGATGATTTCTTGGTAATATGATGTTAATCATCATGTTGAACTTGTTAGATTATGATTAAATACATGGTTTAACAAGTTAGGAGATGATTAGGTCTCTACATATAATAATTATCTTCTAATAAAAATATGAACTTGATAAATAAAGACGATTTCTTGAAATATAGTAAAACAAAATGAGTTGATGATCATGTAGATCCGAGATTTACAAACGATTTTTCTAAAGAAAACCAAGTTTAAAAAGATAATTTTAAAAAAGATCATGACTTTTACTTGCACTTACACCATTTTTGTAAATGAAATAAGTGTAAGAACACTTTATTTACAAGAAGAGTTCAAAAGAATAATTTTTGTGAAATTTGTTCACAAGTTGTTAACACCGAGATTCTTCAAAAATTAGATTTTTAAAGGGATGAATACACTTTGGGAGGTAACTAAGACCACTAAACACCTCACCAAGTTACTACGCGTTTTTGTGAAATATCAAGTTCATGAATATTATATAAAGCATATAGTTTTTGCTCTTGGTGATGTAAGGTGTTTAAAGATTGATTGTTGATGGATATTGTGATTGTTTTGAAAAGAAAATGATATGCTAATTAGCATGGACACCTCCATTTACAAAGGAAACTATGGCGAAATTTTCTAAAAATCCAAACACTTAGAAAATATTTTCTAGACAAGAGTTTACTTGTGTAATTTTAAACTATGTTTTACAAATGTAAACCTCGCCATAATTTTTGTAACAAAATACAAGTATCAGAGGTTGGTTTTTGTAAATGAAAACGGATAAAAATATATTTAGAATATATATTTTATACTAAGACGCTTGTGTGAATATTTGCATGATTTGTGAACTAGTTATATTATTTTAGGGTAAAATACTATAACTTACAAATACCATGAAATTACAACTCCAAAATAATACCAAAAATCACACGGAATAAATATTTAAGTTACACACTTGGTATTGTGAAACCGAACGATAAAACGTAACTTATAGAATATTCCGAAAAATACCGTTACAATATATTTTTGGTGAATATTATTTTGGACATGAAAGAATGACTTTATTTCAAAGTATATCATATTGTTGGACAAGGAGAAAATATATTATTTTTGGGAGATAAAAATATATTTTCTTGGGTTTATTTAGAAGATATATGATTTTTGGGAAAAATATATATTTTCGGGAGATACAGTATTTTTGGCCAAGATAAGTCTATATATTTTCTAAATGAGATTTGAAAATATATTGTTTTGGAAATATATATGGGATACTTATTAAGAAAATACGTACAAACCGGAATACGACACCAATACATGGCAAGATATATCAATACAAGAATACGAATACACAAATATGAGGTCTTCCCATCCTTGGGAAGGAAATATGAATAACATTACTTGAGAAGTATTATTACAAAAATATTGAAGACACTTTGAAACGTAACTCAAAAAAGTAAATACAAAGGCAAGGCACGGCTCGTTTGTCTAATAGACCCTAGTACATTGTAGGAGTCGTATTTGCTGAGGAGACTTGAGTTACGAGCACAGAAGACGCCAAACAGGGAGTTCATGTCCCCCTTTTCTTTCAACTGTTTTCAGTTTTATACTTCGGGGGTGAAATACATGTTACAACTATTACAGACATTTTATACATGGTATGATTAGCTTAAGGAGGGTTTACTACTAGATCATGTGAATGGGTAGGGCGATTAAGGCCATCAATCCTCGTTGTAGGACCGAGGGGCATGAGTGATAGATCTATTTGGGTGTAGCGAGCCCCACTCCTGAGTCCGCTGAGTGGACCATGTGGTGACTATGTCTTACAGCCGGAAGCCCGGTGCGAAATCTGCTAGGTTTGAGTCTTCCTGCATCACTTCACACATACCATTGGCTTTGCAACCTAGTGGCAATCTCTTTTTCCTTATTGCTACATACCAGGGACTTACATACATACTTACAATGTTTCGAAGGCTTATACATACACACAAACGAACACATGAACTCGCTCAAGTTTTGTTGATGTTTTTCAAACTGCATGTATTTCAGGGAATTTATAAGTGGATCTGGCGGGCGTTGGGAGTTTTTATGTTGCGTTAAGAATAAAGTTGTCATCCATGGTCTTTGATTTGGGTAATGTGTCTTATTCCTGGACGAGCCACGTCATCCAAACCTTAGTGTTATTCAATATCTTTTGACGAGTCCTTAATGAACTCATAAACAATTTGTACGGTTTGTAAAACTTGAATTTGAAGTCTGAAATGTTGTTATGTTTTAAACTTATTTAATGGATGACAAACCTATGGTTTTTATCATATAGTTGATGTTATGATTGAATGCAATGATATTAAGAAAGTCACACCATAATCACGCTTCCGCAAAAGTCACGGTGTGACAGCTTGGTATCAGAGCCTCGATCATAGCGAACTAGGATTATTTCTCGAGTCTAGACTATGATCATCAGGGCTCTCACGAAAATGTTTTCAAACATTTTTACATTGCATACACTAAACGTCCAGATCCAGGGAACAAACTTTTTACAAACAAAAGGCACAAATACACATTTCAAAATTTATATTTATAATTTAGTCTTAGAGACTGAGGGAGGATCAGTCTTAGAGACTGAGGGAGGATCAGTCTTAGAGACTTGGGAAAATTTAGTCTTAGAGACTGGGGAAGTTTGGTCTTAGAGACCAGGGAGTTGGTCTAAGAGACCAGGGAATTTGGTCTTCGAGACCAGGGAATTTGGTCTTCGAGACCAGGGAATTTGGTCTTAGAGACCAGGGAGTTGGTCTTAGAGACTAGGGAGTTAGCCTTAGAGACTGGGAATTTAATCTAAGAGATTCAGTCTGAGAGACTGAGTAGTTCAGTCTGAGAGACTAGGGAGTTCAGTCTGAGAGACTGGGAGGCTTAGTCTGAGAGACTAGGAAGGATAGAAGGTTTCATGAAGAATAATGTGAATACATGACTACATGACAAATTTCCTTGTTTGCATACACTAATTGTTGGTAATTACTATGGATATGCATGCTATAACTACTATGCACCAGCACACATGTCATTCTATTTAGAAAAAGAGTTATCAGACATTGATAACCCTACGGCCACCGCCACAGATAATGAGACTACATCTGCGCCAGAGACATTTACGTCAGACACTGAGAGTAATCCTGATATGCTGACCAAGGACGAGGACGACTTCCAACAGTCCACGCTACCAGATTTTGGTGATACTTTATCTTTGCTGATGGTTTCTCTGACAAGAATCCTTCTGTCACTCTTGTTTCAGTCCATGACCACTTTATCACTGGTCATCCCGATGGTAAGCACACCATGGCTCCGATCCTCGATGATGCGCCTCCTGTGGACATTTCTACTGAAGGTTGGCTACTCGACGAACCATTTATGATGACGTTGACATGTTTATTGATGGTCTTCTTGCTGACGCCCATGATGATAGAAAATTAGACGAGAACATTGTTACTAATTTCACTTCTTAAGACCCCTATTATCAAGCTATCCTCTGATCCTAGTATACACCCGATTTCAGACTCCTTTGAGTTTATCTGCAGCCTTACAGACGACCGGATTGCAGCTTTCTGCTACTGACGCAGACGACACCTATGACTGCTGCACTCTCACCTGCTCGAGATCCCATACCTTTACATGACCCAGAACCTGCTCCTGAGATAGCTCCAGTTCCTTTTGGGCCAGCCTGATGTCACACCTGCTGATCCTGCACCCTTGCTTGATCATGATCCTGTTTCTTTTGGTCTACCAGACATTGCACCCCTTATATCTGACCCAGTACCTGCACCGATGATATCCTTATTGATTGAGACGTTTGTTCCTGCACCCTCAACCGCTGGTATTGCTCCTATGGAGACCGACGTCCATTGCACCGACATGCCTATCGCTTTCTTTCAGGACCTAACCGCACCCTGGAAAGGTACTCCAGGTCAGCACCCGCATGACGATCCTTTTGCTACAGCAACATTTTCCCCGACCTCACAGGCCGCACCGTTTGCTACTTTCACCTCTACATCGCTGGATGAGCCATTTCGATGGTTCTTATCATACATTACGCTAATATTAGACCCTTACACTATGGAGGCTATAGTCGGGATGAATTGCTCCTATAACATCAGCTACAGTTTGAGAATATGAGTCGCAGAATGTTGGAGCTTGAGCTGACACCAGGTCCTCCACCCTGTCTATTGCCAGCATACTTTGATCCTCCACATTTATCAAGGTTCCTTTTGCGCTCTCAACTGTTGCTATTACACCATTCCCAGGTTTTTGATGCTCATTTCTTTACTGTCGAGCGGTGATACGTGGTTGAACACCGGTGATCGTTTATGCATAAGTTGATGTTTTTACATAGCTTTTAATCTTGAATAGCCTACTTTTAATGGGATTTGTGTTTTACAGGTCTAAAAGAGTTTAAGGAGCTAGTCGGGAGCTTTACGGAGCACCGGGAGCGAACGGGATCAACCGGGGATGTGAAATGAACAAAACCGGGTTAATCACGAAGATTGGATGTGTTTTGGGGGATGTTAATTGATTTAAAATGAATATATTTGAAGATGGCATGATAGAGGGCTGAATTACGAGTACGTGGGCAAAAACGGTGTGTAAAACGGAGCTATAACGAAGAAGTTATGAAGAAAACAAAAAATGGTATTTAGAAGCACCGTAGGCGACGCCCAAAAGGACCGTCGGCGACGGCCTCTGGTTTGTTCCGTCGGCCAGAAACCTTCGTAAATAGTAGATTAAGCCGTCGGGTGAAACTGAGACTTCCAGGGGCCGTCGGGGATGCCCTAAATGGCTATCGTCGACGCCACCTGCATTCTTACTTCGCGAAAAACTTGATTTTTGAGTTGGGGACGAGTTATAACATCAATTTTGACCAATAAATGGGAGTTACACTCTATTTTGAAGTTAGAAACACCTCTTGGAGCCAAGATACACCACCAATTCATCCTCTAATCCATCCATTCGATTCGATCATCATCATCATCACTTCTACAACCCTAATCATCATTCACCTTTCCAATCCATTCATCACCATCAATCATTCCAAACCCTAATCACTATTTCCACCACTTCAAGGCTTCAAGATGATGATGTTCAGGCTCTCCTCATCCGGTGATCAAGTCCTTTCGATCATGCACGGCTAATTCCTTGGAGGTTTCACCCCGGTGTAGACTTTTGTAAGATTTAGGGTTTATTATGTGTTGATGTTTGATTTGTGACAACTTGAATTGCATTTGAATCTTTAGACAATTGTCCTACATTTGTATTGAATTTACGAATTGTCGAGTGAATGATTAAATTTGACTTTGTGAAACGAATACACGTATTTATGCCTTGTCTTTTGATAGGATTTGTTAGTCCAAGGTAACGAAGTGCATCGTGGTCCGTTGTCTATGACGTAGATAGCGATTGGCACCTAAGCTTTGTGATTGTTGACCCGTTAATGAACTAATTCGAGTAAATCAAATTAAAACGCGTAGTAATCCTAGGTCTTGCATTTGTTGAAACCGGGTGTGAACCTTGTTATTCCATCTTGTTTTATTAATCAAGTTTCTTGCAATTGCTTATTTCTCTTAGTTAATTAATCCAACCCAATTGTTATTCTCATTAAACATCTTTTCAACAAATAAAAATCATAAAAATAAATTAGCAAGCTTCATAAATTGTGACACTCGTTCAAATTCAATCAAGTCCATTCGCAAACCACAAACTCTTCGTGGTTCGACCCCTTACTACCACTAGCTATTTGTTAAGGGTAATTTGGGTATATAAATATTATCTTTGACCGGAGCGCGACACTCCGATCAAATTTTGGCGCCGTTGTCGGGGAGTGCGTGCGCTTTGTGTTTGGATATTGTTTGAATTTGTGTGATTAACTGTTTAAGTTGCATAATTTCTTCTCTTGTACTTTGTCTTTTTCTTTGTTACGCGGGGTGTGTTACTTGTGCAGGTTACAGGTAGTGCGTGCATACGCGGAACTCCGGGAGGACTTCACCTTTAGTCTACGAACCGGAAATTGAAAGAGTTGCGAGGAGGAATTTAGCAAGCCAGTTAGAGGCAACACTTGCTTCTAATCAAACCACCAAAACACCACCACTCACACCGACCATTGAAACCGATTCAATGGCAAACCAAAACTCAAACCAAAACCTTAACCAAAACCAAAACCCGAATCAATTCCAATACCGAAGTAACTTCAATCCTGCTCAAAATGTCCAACCTATACCTCAAGAGCGACCGGGTGGTAATAACAACACCGGACCACCCACACCACCTTTCCAAAACCAAAATCCCAACAACAACCAAAGAACACCCCAACAACAAAACCTTCATCGACAAACTTCCTTACCCATCAACCTTGATGACCGGAATGTCAATTCCGACCGTCGAGGTAATCGAGATCGTGGCAATCCCGCGAACGAAGACCCATTCTTCAACATAGACGATTTGAGGAACGCCATCCCCGATAACGAACCGTATAGTGTTCCCGGTTATCAATCGCCGGAACATGTGAGTGTTCATACGGAATATTCGGATGATGGGGGGTATTATGATGATCGAGCTAATGATGACGAAGATTGGGGGTATGTGAATCAAGGTAACATCTACAATGCAAGAAGGTTTGAAGATGATGAGTTTGGCTACCAAAACGCCAACTATGTGGGGAATGATGACTACGGGTATGGGAATAGAAGAAATGACGGTTACGAAAACAACCGCCAACCACGGAACAACAACCAAAGGAACCGGAATGATGGGTTTTACAATAACAACAACAATGCTAACCCTAACCGGATTCCTCGTTTCGTAGGAGGTGGCAATCAAGGGGGTAACCAAGGTGGAAACCGAAGAGGTGATAGGGGAGGTAATAGAAGGGACAATCGAATACCGGTCGATCAAGAAGTTAACGGTCCGCATCATCGTCAACAACCTCCACGGGGAGTGAATGACCGTTTCCGACCGGTAGTTACCGATAATGACTCTCCAATAGTGTGCGAAACGAGAATGTTTGATTGCAAACCCCACTACATCAACATACTTCCCCACTTCAATGGGAGGTCTAATGATGAGCCGTACACGCATTTGGCGGAGTTTTCTTCCATTTGCAACACTATCGGGGGACATAACTTTGCATTGGAGGAGGTCAAACTTCGATTGTTCCAGTTTTCGCTAAAAGACAAGGCGAAACAATGGTTTCTTACACTTCCGGCGAATAGTATTCGAACATGGGGTGAGATGCAACAAGTTTTTCTTGATGAATACTATTCGATGGTGAAGACCGATGACACTAGAGACGAAATTAGATCTTTCTGCCAACTATCAAGCGAACCGTTGCACGAAGCATTTACGAGGTACAAAGAGTTGATTCGGAAATGCCCGCATCACCAAATAGAGAAGTGGGAATTGGTGAAGTGTTTTGTACGGGGTTTGGATGATATGACATGGAATCGCCTCGAGTCAACGAGCAACGGGACTTTATTGAGCAATCATGAAGATGATGATTGGGTGTTCCTCGAGCAGATGAGTAAGCGGTCGAAGGAAAAGGAATCGGCCGATAGAGCCAAGAAACATCCCGTTTCCCGGTCACTTCCCGACCTTGAATCTAAGGATCGAATTTCTACCTTAGAACGGGAAATGGCTCGTATGAAGAAGAAGGAGGTGAACGCGGTACAATTCGTGGTGTGTGAAGAGTGTGGAGATATCGGCCATACAACCAAGCAATGTCCAACGGGGCCGAGTGATTACACCGAGCAGGTAAATCAAATGTATGGAGATCGAAAGCAATACGACATGAATTCCAACACTTACCATCCGGGTTTGAGAAATCACCCCAACTTCCGGTATGGTAATGCCTCGAATCAAATGAACCCAAATTTTCAATCGGGTAATCAAGGTGGTCAAGGTGGTTCTTCTTACAACAACCGGCAAGGTGGTAACCAAGGGGGTTACCAAAGGAATTACAATCAAGGGGGTAACCAAGGGTATCAAAACCGTGAAGGTAATTATCAACGTGGTTACAACCAAAGTGGAAATGGGGGTAATGCTTCTAACTCTCAAGGTGACGACTCGTTCAAATCTAAAATGGATGCTCTCATGAATGCTATGAGTACCCTTACAACCGAAGTGAGGAAAGAGTTTGAGGTGCGAGACAAGTCGCATAAGGCATTGGAAAAACAAGTGGGTCAACTTGCGGAAGAAATGGCCCAAATTCGTGGAAGTGGAGGAAGACTTCCAAGTGACACCGCAATGAACCCGAAGCATCAAAGCTCAAGCACAGGCAATGTGAGGAATGTACACATTAGAGAGGTAAGCTTCTTCCGAATTATGAAATTTGTAGTGTTCAAAGCATTCCACCACAACAATATGTTGATGGTGTAGTGGAAGATATAAGTGATGAGCCGGAAAGTGAAAATGAACAAGAAACGATTTCACAAAGTAAAATTGAAAATATAACTAAAAATTCTTTTTGTGAAAATTGTTTAAATCAACTTAACCCGAGTAATGCATCAAAAGTTGAGGAACGGTACCCACCGAAGGACGAGGGGTGGGAAAATTTTAAACAAGCAAAAATTAATTTACCGTTACTCGATGACATTAAAAAGGTTCCGGCCCATGTGGAATGCTTAAAGGAGTTAAGCATCGAAAAACGGCACAACAAATTACCCGAACCGGTTGATTTGATATCTCATGTTAGTGCCGTTTTATCGAGTGTGCTCCCCCAAAAAGCTCAAGATCCGGGAGATCCTCTTATTCCAATTCAAATTGGAGCATTTAAAATCGAGAGGGCGCTCCTCGATCTTGGAGCTTGTGTGAGCATCTTGCCCGGGAGTTTGTATGACCAATATGATTTTGGTCCACTGAAAAAGTTTGATACTCCCGTGGTATTGGCCGATCAGACTCCCACGCATCCAAGGGGGATGGTGGAAGATGTGATTGTGAAGGTGGAAGATTGCTATTACCCAGTGGACTTTTTGGTAGTAGACTATGTTGGGTGTGTTGAGGACACCCAGCCGATAGTCATACTGGGTAGACCGTTCCTCGCAACTGCTAATGTCATAATAAATTGTGCTATGGGAACGGTGAGCATAAAGTTTGGGGACCGGGAATTAAATTTAAATGTTTTTCCAAAATTTACTAACCCACTCGGTGAGGATACGTGTCCCAAGAAGGACATGAATCCAAACAAAAAGGTATGTGCTATGGTTGGTAGGTTTGGAGAACCAAAGAAGAAACCGGTCAAGAAGAAGAAGGCGAAGAAGTCACCTCAAGAAAAGAAGAAGGAAGAGGAAGTGAGGAAGTTTGGACCGTTTGGCAACAAATGGTATGAATCACCGGTGGGTGATTTCGAGGAGTTTGTAAGCGGCAAGCATGCCATTCGACCACCATGAGGTGGTAGGTCAAGTGTTGTTGTATATTTTATTTCGCATTTCGTTTTAGTTGTTATCCATAGTTTAGTTAGTATTGTTGTTGTTGTATATTTTTGTTATTTTGTTTTATTAGTTAAATGAACGTTGTGGGTGTGTTCCCTATATAACCCTCACGAGACCTACTCGTCCTCCCGAGCTATCGGGAGGTTTAAAGGGCTTGCGTGCATATGCTAAATGCCGCCGTGATTCCTACGAAAGTGAGTTAGGATTGTTATTGTTGTAAATTATTTTTCCACAAAAATAAAGGTAATTTAACGCATGATTTGGTAACACTTTCATAAAAATGGTAGAACTAACCACCTAACAAATTTCAATGGTTGTGAGAAGCATGCTTCTACACAAGGGTTAAGATTTGTAGGTACAACATGTTCGCGAGACAACCGTTTTTATGACGAGAAGAAGAAGACATGAGCATCTAGCGACAAAAATCAGGTGCATGCGTTTCCTTTTTCATTGATTCTTAGATTAGTAATAAATGGATTGTAAATTGTATTTTATTTTCCGGGTTGAAATTTTTGGGAGGTTAGCCGTGTCACATCCCTTGTGTGTTTTAAAACTCTAGTTCTTACACATTGAGGACAATGTGTACCTCAAGTGTGGGGATGGGGGAGTAGTAAAAGTTTTCGATTTTGACCCGTTCATTTAAACACTACACATTGAGGACAATGTTTACCTCAAGTGTGGGGATGGGGGAAAATTTCAAAAAAAAATTCAATAATTTCTTGTTTCAAAAGAGATCTTAAAAGCACAAGTAACTAAGTCAACGAGGGATGGCACAACCCATTTGGTCTTTTGTCATGGTCAAGTTCAAAGTAATAGCATGACGGGTATTTAGCGGATGGTTATTTGGGAATAATTCGCCTAAGGAACTAGCATTTTATGCATATCACATACCATACCCTTATACGTGAGGTTTTGAGCCACTTTTATATCATAGATTTACATATACATGTTTCTTTGTTTGAGTGGACCATTAGTCGCGTATTGTAGAACTTGCAACTTTTGATACGTTTAAGACCATAGACCGAATACAAGCACAAGAATGATTAAGGCATTAGGTAAACCTTTTCCTTTTACACCATTTATATATCATTGCCCAAAAATTATCCCTTAGTAGCC
The DNA here is from genome assembly GCA_030545235.1 of Helianthus tuberosus. Lineage (NCBI taxonomy): Eukaryota > Viridiplantae > Streptophyta > Magnoliopsida > Asterales > Asteraceae > Helianthus > Helianthus tuberosus. The sequence goes on along the minus strand of CM060393.1, from coordinate 172,455,417 downwards.
AATTTTGAGCCTAACCCTTTCGTTTGACCAACCTTTAGCCCATAACCTTAAACCCTTTTTGTATGGAAATTCGATTATAGGAGTCAAGTTTGTATAGTTGTTTGTTTGTTTGCATATAAAAAAGAGAGAAATCAGAAAATGTTATGAGAAAGAATTGAAAATCATTGAGAAAAGAACAAAAATATGAAGTTAGTGGTTGTTGAATAAAAGGCTAAAGTTGTTGCCTCGTAGTGATGTTTATAGTTCAGTTTTGTTTAGAGTAGTCGTTTCTAATAAAAATCGAATTTTCATCACCTTAGCCACTTTAAAATGTCCTATTTCTTACCCTTAGCCTAGCCCCGTTACAACCCTTACAAAGACCTTATGACTTGTGCTTAGTATTCGTGTTCGGTGGTGGAGAATGATTGAGTTGCAAGCCTATGCGGGTACGTGTTCTAATCGGTTTTGAGCGATCATTCTTTGAAGTGCTAATACATTATGAAAATTAGCCAATTTATAAACCGAGTGGAGAGAACATTGTGAGGGATGTGCATGAATTGTTGGTTTCACGGGCGGGTTAATCTTGGATAACCATTTTATATGTGAATGCATTTTACCGTTAAATATGTTGAAAATTGTAAAGAGTTTGAACTTTTGTATGACAATAGACCTTAACCTCATCTCGGGAATGGGGCGTGTATTTCTTGTTAGACTTACGTGAAAGTGAAAAACAGATTTGCTTGAGGGCAAGCAAAAGACAAGTGTGGGGATGTGATACGTGGTTGAAAACCGGTGATCGTTTATGCTTAAGTTGATGTTTTTACATAGCTTTTAATCTTGAATAGCCAACTTTTAATGGGATTTGTGTTTTACAGGTCTAAAAGAGTTTAAGGAGCTAATCGGGAGCTTTACGGAGCACCAGGAGCGAACGGGATCAACCGGGGATGTGAAATGAACAAAACCGGGTTAATCACGAAGATTGGATGTGTTTTGGGGGATGTTAATTGATTTAAAATGAATATATTTGAAGATGGCATGATAGAGGGCTGAATTACGAGTACGTGGGCGAAAACGGTGCGTAAAATGGAGCTATAACGAAGAAGTTATGAAGAAAACAAAAAATGGTATTTAGAGGCACCATAGGCGACGCCCAAAAGGACCGTCGGCGACGGCCTCTGGTTTGTTCTATCGGCCAGAGACATTCGTAAACAACAGATTAAGCCGTCGGGTGAAACTGAGACTTCCAGGGGCCGTCGGGGACGCCCTATATGGCCGTCGGCGATGCCACCTGCATTCTTACTTCGCGAAAAACTTGATTTTTGAGTTGGGGACGAGTTATAACATCAATTTTGACCAAGAAACGGGAGTTACACTCTATTTTGAAGTTAGAAACACCTCTTGGAGCCAAGATACACCACCAATTCATCCTCTAATCCATCCATTCGATTGACAATCATTCGATCCGATCATCATCATCACTTCTACAACCCTAATCATCATTCACATTTCCAATCCATTCATCACCATCAATCATTCCAAACCCTAATCACTATTTCCACCACTTCAAGGCTTCAAGATGATGATGTTCAGGCTCTCCTCATCCAGTGATCAAGTCCTTTCGATCATGCACGGCTAATTCCTTGGAGGTTTCACCCCGGTGTAGACTTTTGTAAGATTTAGGGTTTATTATGTGTTGATGTTTGATTTGTGACAACTTGAATTGCATTTAAATCTTTAGACAATTGTCCTACGTTTGTATTGAATTTACGAATTGTCGAGTGAATGATTAAATTTGACTTTGTGAAACGAATACACGTATTTATGCCTTGTCTTTTGATTGGATTTGTTAGTCCAAGGTAACGAAGTGCATCGTGGTCCGTTGTCTATGACGTAGATAGCGATTGGCACCTAAGCTTTGTGATTGTTGACCCGTTAATGAACTAATTCGAGTAAATCAAATTAAAACGCGTAGTAATCCTAGGTCTTGCATTTGTTGAAACCTGGTGTGAACCTTGTTATTCCATCTTGTTTTATTAATCAAGTTTCTTGCAATTGCTTATTTCTCTTAGTTAATTAATCCAACCCAATTGTTATTCTCATTAAACATCTTTTCAACAAATAAAAATCATAAAAATAAATTAGCAAACTTCATAAATTGTGACACTCGTTCCAATTCAATCAAGTCCATTCGCAAACCACATACTCTTCGTGGTTCGACCCCTTACTACCACTAGCTATTTGTTAAGGGTAATTTGGGTATATAAATATTATCTTTGACCGGAGCGCGACACTCCGATCAAGCGGCAGAGCAGATAATTACTGCGACGTGTACACAAGCCCGAGGAGGAAGTCCACGCATGTTAACAGTTTACTTTTCTTTCCTCATCCACCTCAGACACCGGTATAGTGGTTTCTGGATTATGCGGATTGCATTACATTTGGGTAAAGACAATAATGATAAGCCAGGATTGTGGAGACTTTTAAAGACCACTTCAGACTATGTGATTTTGATACACTGATATACTTGTTGGGCAAGGGTAGGGTAACCCTATGTCCCCCTTGATGTGATACACTTTGAAAGACGATACAATTGTGGTCGGAGAATAATGAGAGCCCAATCATCATAAAACATGCGACAATACTTTGTGGCCAATGACCAACGAAAGCTCAGTCGCTATGTCTTCGTTAAGCATGATTGTTGATCCATATATGTGTGTTGTAATTATAATGCTACGTGCTTGCTTACTATGCTCTCATTAAACATAATTACCAAATTACTTGGTTATGTTATGATTATGCTATTGCTTGATTGGCTGATATAAAAATCAAATACATGTATGTACATATGACCTCGAAACAACTATATGCATCCCCTAAACAAATATAACCAAACCTAACCAGTCTTCTTCTTAGAAGATGTCGATACAAGGGAACATCGCTACCAACAACCCTCCGCCAACAACAGCGGTAGAACTACAAGAGCGCATCTCACAGGCCATTGCACAGCTCGAGGCCCTTCGCTCCAAACACAGTGAAGGCTGCACCTACAAGCAGTTCTTAGACCACAAACCTCGAGAATTCGACGGCACTAAGGGTGCCTTAACCTTCGTGCGCTGGGTTGAGAAAACGGATTATGTCTTACGATTGAGCAAATGTGCCCCAGAACATCAGGTCACGTACATAGCTGGACTATTTGTAGATGGGGCTCTGTCATGGTGGAACATTCATGTTCAGACAATGGGCGAGACCGCTGCGTATGCTTTGACGTGGGACAAACTGAAAGAACTGATGCGTAAGAGATATTGCTCGAGGCCAGAAGTCCAAAAGTTGGAAACTGAACTGTGGAACTTGAAAATGGAAGGACCAAAGATAGCTGAGTATGTGCAGAGATTTAATGATTTATCACAAGTTGCTACGCTCCTGGTGGGACCAGAGTTTAAGAGAGTCGAACGTTTCATAGGGGGATTGGTACCTCAGATTCTAAGTCTGGTAACAACATCTAAACCTTCAACGATCACCGAGGCTATCGACATAAGCGTGGCGCTCACTGAAGAAGCAGTTAGACTAGGAAAATTTTCCACTACGAACGAGAAAAAGGAGACTCCTGTAGAGTCATCTGGGGATAACAAGAGAAAGCTCGCAAATTTCAAGATGGTTACTCGGGCGAGTAGCAAGAAGAAGGCCAAAAAGGGAAAAGACTACATGGGTATCCTACCTAAGTGTGACAATTGTCTACGTTATCATGTCGGGCGATGTAAATATGGAAAATGTGATAACTGTGGCAAGAGGGGACATCCTAAAGAAACTTGTAGGCAAGATATTGAACGTAGAAATGGAGGCCAGGATGGTAGCCAGAATCACGGAGGGAACAACGACGACGACAACCAGGCAAGATATTGAGTGACAAACAAAAACGTGCTCAAGGTTGCCTTAACTGTGGGAGCAAAAAGCATTTCAGAAAATACTGCCCTAAGAAGAACCAGGCACAAGGATGAAAGCTCAATAGCAGAGCTAGGGAAGCACGTCAGAATCCAAACAAGGTTATCCATACGTTCCATAATAGTCAACATTATGCATCTGTGCTACTTGATATTATTACAAATCTTAGCTTCAGAATTTGAAAGTGTACTTGGTTTAGTAGCAAGTAAATTAGATAACTCGCACTCGATGGAACTAGCTAGGTGAAGCTAGTGGAAGCCAACGCAGTAACTAGAAACGGCAAGATAGAACCCGGAGAGCGTAAGTTTACGCTTGATCGGCTGCCAGTTGAGTTGGGAAACTTCGACGAGGTAATTGGGATGGATTAATTGCCGAGTGATCGAGCGGAGATTGATGTCCGCATCCCGATGGCGAATAAAGGAACGATCATCACTCATTAAGCCGGATACGCCCCTACAAATTACTAATTGCTGGAAGGCACGAAAGTTGTTGCGTAAAGGATGTGTTGTTTTCTTGGCTCATGTCGGGGACAAGGGAGCCGAAGAACCAATACTCGAAGATATTCCTGTGATAAGGAAATATTCTGAAGTCTTCCCCAAGACTTGCCAGAATTATCTCCTCAACGACAAGTCAAATGTCGCATCGATTGGATACCAGGCATCGCGCCTTTAGTCAACGCACCTTAGCAACTTACACCTTCGGAGATGCAAGGATTGTCAGTGTAACCTCAGAAGTTGATAGAGAAGGAAGATAACAGACGAAGATTCCCTTTTGGGTAACCCCAGTTCTGCTCGTCAATAAGAAGGACGGTATCTTTCATGCGAACATCAAACTACCAGGAGCCGAACAAGCTAATCCACGAGAGTCGGTGACTCTTGCTAAGGATTAACGAATTACTTAACTAACTGTGAGGATCCAACTACTATTTCACGACTGATCGATGATCGAGTGTCATTAGCTGTGAACTCAGGAATAAAGTATACCGGGAAAATTGTGGGACAATAACTTGTTCTTAGACGTACACAACAATGGTGTTTCCTACACGATGCATAGAACAATTTTACCCCAAATACAAAACTTTGAGAACCTAGAAAACATGTACTTAAGATCTTTGGAAACCCAGGTCCAAACTCGTAAAGGTTGTTACTTAGGAACCACATCTGTTAAATCAAGCAAACCCCGTTATCCTGACATATATGCCATTTCAGTTAACAAAACAGAAAGTACTTAAAAATTTCTTTTGTTAAAATCTTCACTTCTGCTTCTAGCAAGTAGATGTTTGGATCTCTACTCCCCTTGATGGTAGTTGCATCGCGTTGATTTTCTTCGCTGAGGGCGAACACACGTTTGCTTCGAATACATGGTCATTTCTCCATTTTAGCAAACACTCATCGTTTCATCACTTGAAAACTCATATATTATGCATGCACCATCTGCTACGCATGCGGTTTCATTTCAAATACTTCTTTGAAGTCCAAATATTTTTGCTAAAGCTAGTTATTGGTTTATGATTCGGATAACCTACGTTATTGTAATTGTTGGCTCTTTTGCTAACAAGTCAACACACTTTCTTGAAACTTCTTTTATTTCAAGTTACATTCCTTGTTTATCTTTGTGACCATGCTGAGATTCCTTTGTTGATACATACGTTTATTGTCGGGTTACGCTGAAAACCAAGTTCAATTGCTTGAACTTATCCATTTCACATATTTGATTTAAGACGCTACATGATGTATTGAGAGCATCATATTCAAATATTTTTGCAAAGATTCTTTCATTACGAGTCGTAGTAGATTTGGTTGGTCTACGACTCTACTAAATCGTTTAGTTGGTTTCGATACATTACGGTGATACTTTCACGAAATTGAAGCTTGCGCTAATTTGGTTACTCACTTCATACACGGATTTAATTATTTATTTACTAATTTGTTCTAAATCCGTCTTGTTTATCATGATTAAAGCAGTCCCAACACAAGTTGTGTGTTAAGGTAATGGTACATAGATTCATTTCATAAGCATAATGTACCTCCTAACGATTCTTTCATTGTCGATCGAATTCCTTGCGGTACTTAATACTTTTCACCTTCGATCAAAAAGAGTGGCCCGTTGATGTTCCGTATTTAACTGAAAACTTTAGGACATTGTGTAAATCAAATCTTCAGATTGTCTCAGTACACTTTCAGTTGATTTCAGGCACGGTGAACTTGTTCAGTCACCACTATTATTGAATCTCGTCATTACGACACCTTGTGGTGTCATTAGCTTGTGCTAATCATGGTCAACTGTTTCACACAAAACTACATATACTTTTGTCGACTTGTCATTTAAACATTTCTGATGCAACTACGAATTAGGACAATGATACACCAGATTCGCTTGTACCTCATTCGGTGTATTTTCACAATTCGAGGATGTCAACACACTAATCCTTACCATTTATTTATTTGAAAGTTGACAGGTCATTTTCATCTCCAAATTGTTGATTTTAAGTTCACATAGCGGATGCTATGGTTGTGAAAGTTTGCATACTGTGACCGGTCGTTTGAGAACCCTATTAGTCAAAACTCCTCTTTTGTGGAACCCCTATAACTGGATTACACTAAACTATACGTCAGCACGTCTTGTAACTTTGATAGTAAATCCTGAAACACATACTTTTTAACTGCTGGGTTCTGATTATAGTAAGATATCCTTGGATTCGCCTGAATTGAATAAGTTTTGATTCGGTTTTGGGTTACCTACCTCAGTATTATTCGTACACATACACGCACAAGGTAACCCTAAGGAGTTAAGGTAGTACAAATTTCGAGGACAAAAGTTTCTTAACAGGGGGAGAATGTGACAACCGTCAAATTTGCATGCATCCGTACATTTAATTAATATTGATTTATGCTTAATGACTGTGCTTAATTACAACTGATGACTTAAACTGTTTTCTGATTTCTGTATCATACATACATGTGCATCACATTTCATACTGTCACACCATTTATCACATACAGACTTTAGTGACATAAACAATGCACAAAGCACGGTTAGCACAGTGGGCGGATAACTCAGAAAATGCTAACGGGGTTCAGTATATAGACAGACAGTGATTTGAGACCCAATATGAGCCAGAAACAAAGTATCACACCAGTGTAGTGTGTAGGGAAGTAAGGATCACAAAACTGCGTCATTAGGTGATAGTTTAAGTGCCGGGAAGTGCCTAAAACTCACCCAAAGTGCAGAATTCTGCATTTATTAACAAAATTCAGCATTTTAACATGCTAGTATTATGCAGAAAATTGACTAAATGGTCCTGTATGCTTTCCTAAGTGTCGGGAATTAAAAGAGCCACAAAAGGGTACTTAAAGAACACTAAACGGAATAACTTGACACTTTAACGAACCGGTATCTAACCGAACAACCAGACATTACCCGGAATACCAAAATTTTACTAGAAACATTGTTTAATTATTTTTGGACTAGTTATGATCCCCGAACACCCTAACACACTATATAATGTGTCATACACTTAAAGCACTAGACTTTTACACTTAACACCCTAACTATTTATCCACTTACCATCAAAGTTACACATAACCCCCCCCCCCCTGGATTTACGGTTGAAAGGGGTGGCCCCACTTGTGATCCCCAAAATCCTACAAGATATTATGGGATATTACTTGATTTTATTAGATATTGTATTGATTTTCTTTGGATTACAAGTAACCTACTTATCATTAAAAATTTACAACTAACCCCCCCCCCTCATGCCATTTACGGTCACCATGGACCCACCAAAAATCACCATCTTACTTCCTAGATTTTACTTCATATTCTATTTAGATATTGCTTGATATCTTGGGCAAGATATTGGAAAGATCTTTAGAAGCATGGACAAGATTACAAGATCAATCATTCTCACACTTCACTCAACTTCACCCCACTCCCTCATACTCACTCTCTCCCTCTCGGCTCTACATAGAACCGCCACCACCACCACCTTGCAACCTCCATTGATCCGTTTTCAAGCTTAATTCAAGTGATAGAAGGTGTCTTGTGGAGCTTGGTGCTTGTAGATCTTGAAGAACCTCCATCCATAGCTTCCATCCACCATTTTCTTCATCTTTTTCTCTTGTGTTCTTCCCTAGCTTGAAGCTAGTAGTAAGATCTCTCATAACTCTTGGTTACTTCTATTTTTAATGGGTAAAAGATGTAGTATGATGAAAATAACGAGAACACTAGAGAACATAAACTAAAAGCTTGAACATAATGTTTACATAAAGATGAAATGTGATGAAATATTGTAAGTATGATGTTGTTTTGAATATGTTGATGGATACTTGATGATTTCTTGGTAATATGATGTTAATCATCATGTTGAACTTGTTAGATTATGATTAAATACATGGTTTAACAAGTTAGGAGATGATTAGGTCTCTACATATAATAATTATCTTCTAATAAAAATATGAACTTGATAAATAAAGACGATTTCTTGAAATATAGTAAAACAAAATGAGTTGATGATCATGTAGATCCGAGATTTACAAACGATTTTTCTAAAGAAAACCAAGTTTAAAAAAATGATTTTAAAAAAGATCATGACTTTTACTTGCACTTACAACATTTTTGTAAATGAAATAAGTGTAAGAACACTTTATTTACAAGAAGAGTTCAAAAGAATAATTTTTGTGAAATTTGTTCACAAGTTGTTAACACCGAGATTCTTCAAAAATGAGATTTTTAAAGGGATGAATACACTTTGGGAGGTAACTAAGACCACTAAACACCTCACCAAGTTACTACGCGTTTTTGTGAAATATCAAGTTCATGAATATTATATAAAGCATATAGTTTTTGCTCTTGGTGATGTAAGGTGTTTAAAGATTGATTGTTGATGGATATTGTGATTGTTTTGAAAAGAAAATGATATGCTAATTAGCATGGACACCTCCATTTACAAAGGAAACTATGGCGAAATTTTCTAAAAATCCAAACACTTAGAAAATATTTTCTAGACAAGAGTTTACTTGTGTAATTTTAAACTATGTTTTACAAATGTAAACCTCGCCATAATTTTTGTAACAAAATACAAGTATCAGAGGTTGGTTTTTGTAAATGAAAACGGATAAAAATATATTTAGAATATATATTTTATACTAAGACGCTTGTGTGAATATTTGCATGATTTGTGAACTAGTTATATTATTTTTGGGTAAAATAATATAACTTACAAATACCATGAAATTACAACTCCAAAATAATACCAAAAATCACACAGAATAAATATTTAAGTTACACACTTGGTATTGTGAAACCGAACGATAAAACGTAACTTATAGAATATTCCGAAAAATACCGTTACAATATATTTTTGGTGAATATTATTTTGGACATGAAAGAATGACTTTATTTCAAAGTATATTATATTGTTGGACAAGGAGAAAATATATTATTTTTGGGAGATAAAAAATATATTTTCTTGGGTTTATTTAGAAGATATATGATTTTTGGGAAAAATATATATTTTCGGGAGATACAGTATTTTTGGACAAGATAAGTTTATATATTTTCTAAATGAGATTTGAAAATATATTGTTTTGGAAATATATATGGGATACTTATTAAGAAAATACGTACAAACCGGAATACGACGCCAATACATGGCAAGATATACCAATACAAGAATACGAATACACAAGTATGAGGTACTCCCATCCTTGGGAAGGAAATATGAATAACATTACTTGAGAAGTATTATTACAAAAATATTGAAGACACTTTGAAACGTAACTCAAAAAAGTAAATACAAAGGCAAGGCACGGCCCGTTTGTCTAATAGACCCTAGTACATTGTAGGAGTCGTATTTGCTGAGGAGACTTGAGTTACGAGCACAGAAGACGCCAAACAGTGAGTTCATGTCCCCTTTTTCTTTCAACTGTTTTCAGTTTTATACTTCGGGGTTGAAATACATGTTACAACTATTACAGACATTTTATACATGGTATGATTAGCTTAAGGAGGGTTTACTACTAGATCATGTGAATGGGTAGGGCGATTAAGGCCATCAATCTTCGTTGTAGGACCGAGGGGCATGAGTGATAGATCTATTTGGGTGTAGCGAGCCCCACTCCTGAGTCCGCTGAGTGGACCATGTGGTGACTATGTCTTACAGCCGGAAGCCCGGTGCGAAATCTGCTAGGTTTGAGTCTTCCTGCATCACTTCACACATACCATTGGCTTTGCAACCCAGTGGTGATCTCTTTTTCCTTATTGCTACATATCAGGGACTTACATACATACTTACAATGTTTCAAAGGCTTATACATACACACAAATGAACACATGAACTCGCTCAACTTTTGTTGATGTTTTTCAAACTGCATGTATTTTAGGGAATTTATAAGTGGATCTCGCGAGCGTTGGGAGTTTTTATGCTGCGTTAAGAATAAAGCTGTCATCCATGGTCTTTGATTTGGGTAATGTGTCTTATTCCTGGATGAGACACTTCATCCAAACCTTGGTGTTATTTAATATCTTTTGACGAGTCCTTAATGAACTCATAAACAATTTGTACGGTTTGTAAAACTTGAATTTGAAGTCTGAAATGTTGTTATGTTTTAAACTTATTTAATGGATGACAAACCTATGGTTTTTATCATATAGTTGATGTTATGATTGAATGCAATGATATTAAGAAAGTCACACCATAATCACGCTTCCGTAAAAGTCAGGGTGTGACATTTTGCGCTTACCAAAAGGAATTGCATGCATTTTGCAATAAACATGGAAATAATATAACGAACTTTGTATTGATTGGATAGGGCACAAAGGCAGTGAGTTACAAAGTTGTTTCAATATAAATAGTGAGACTTAATTTATTGCGCATGCGAATAGTCCTGTGTCATAAGTTGGTAAGTTGAAGAACTTAACCAATTATAAAGGAAAGCTATTATGCACCTTGATCCGCCTTGGGTTTAAGCTTGCGTTGCTTTTTTGCTTGGCCCCTCATCCCCGCGTGTGATTTGCTTGATGTCTTTTCGCACATTTTGAACCAAGTGGGTGAGTTCTCCACTCTTTAATGCCTTCTCTATTTCTGTGCGAAGACTTATGCAGTTATTTGTGGTGTGGCCATTATCTTTATGATACTCGCAGTAAAGATTCGGATCTTGACCTTTCGTATTCTTCATCGGCGGTGGTGTTTTGAATTGGTAGTCCTCTGTGCTGAGTACCTCTGCCGGTGTCTTTGTGAGAGGAGCCCACTGCCGCTCTCGGTTCTCTTGCTTAGCTTCCTTTTGTGCTGCGAGTTTGTTTATTGTTGCGCGGATATCTTCGGATGAGTATGCACCTAAAGCTGGGTCCTTCTAGTTTTTCTTGAATTTTCTACCACTGTTCCCACTCATGTCTTGCGGACGGTTTTGTGGTAGTGGTGGCCTGTTGGAGCTTAGATTTCGCTCTGTTAGAGCATAGACTTTGGCAGTGGCCATCAGCTTTTTCCAACTTTTTGGTAGGCCTTCTGTTCCTGACAAGACTTTTATCATATCATCGCACCTCACCGCGTATTTGAACTGCGCGCAGATTAGGTGCTCGTGTACGTCGCCGATCTCCAGTACCTCTTTGTTGTACCTTGTTATGAAATCCTCCAGGCTTTCATCGTCTCTGATGTTCATAACATCTTCCGAGTTTCTAACAGATCTGCGTTGTTGACTGAAATGGACCAGAAACTTCTCCCTCAAATCCACCCAGGATGTTAACTTACCCACAGGCAGGTTATCAAACCACAATCGTGCTACACCGGTCAAAGTTTGGACAAATAAATGGCACCACATGGGTAGTGTCCATCCGCCGACTAACCCCGCGCTGGTAAACACGCGTAGATGGTCGTCGGGGTCTGACAGTCCGTTAAACTTCCCAAAATTTGACAGTAACTTTGCCCTCTCGAGGGGAGCTAGAGCAATCTTGCTAACAAATTTTGAGTTCTATGCCGCTTCTATTGGTCGGTAAATCAGATTGTAATTATTCTCTGCGTCTGGGTTGTAGACAACGTGAGTTTTTGGTTTGTAGTTTGCATGGTCTCGCTGCAATCGACTAAAAACGCTTGTGTTGTCACCTTCCTGATACGTCCTGTCATATTCGTCGATTTGGGAATCCCGCTTCTGGTAAGAACACGGGCCCAGCCGAGAATGGACTAACTAACGTCTGTGGGAGTACTGTTCATCCCGGTGATCTCTTCTCCTAGATTCAGAGTGAGTAGATTCGTACCTAGTGGGAGGTCTGGAGTAAACTTCGGTGTCGTCCCCAGACATTCGTGATGGTGCATCGTAGTGCAATGTACGTGGTGCATACGGGGCTCGCACCTGAGATGCTGATCTTCGTGATTGGGTTGCCGGTTGAGCAGTTCGTGCACAGAGTTGTGTGAATCATCGGCTGGGGAGATGCCACGTGGAAAGTGGGTTGTGTGAATCCTTCTCCAAGTTAGTGTTATCATCGTGACTTAGATAAGCGTTCAGGATGAAGCCACGTCACCATTCGGTTATAACCGAATGGTTGTGCACGATGAGATCTTCCAGAAGGTTTACAACTATAACCCTTTAGGCCCTTGCCACGTGTCAATTCTGTTACAACAGACAGAGCACTTTTGTTTAAGTCTTGGTCTCAGGCGCATGGAGGTGTTTTAGGATTTTAACTTTGATTCTAACTTTACCCTTGCGCGAGCCCGCGTAGGTGTGTTAGTTGAATGTTAGTTTCATCCTTTCTTCGGCGCGCGGTTATCGAGGATTGTACTCTTCTATATCTTTTTTTAGGACCGCTGCGCAGCCGCGCAGGGTTCCATTAAGGATGTTTATGTGATGAGATTGTGGTATGGTCCTACAAGCCTGCGCAAGGTTTTTGGGACCATACCCCTTCAATATTCATTTAGTATTTGTCATGTTCGCAGTTCCATGACTGTGGTCATGTTACTCATTGGCTAACTCGTCGTCCAGTAGTAACTGATTACTAGTAGTGTATACAAAACCCCACATACCGGAAGCAATTGTAGAATACATAGAATCAATCACTGTTAAGTATAATTGAAAACATTTGAGGTTTTGGTAAAACAGTTTGGTAGAAAAAGAGAATGACTCACTTTGTAGACTTAGGTAATTCTACAGCTTCCTAGGGGTGTTCCTGATTATAGTCTATTAAAAATAAACAATGCACATGGATTAGTAAGATAACCCAAATCACATTAGCCATACAACACGAGACAGAACTCCAACGAACTGAGTCAGGCAGAGCCTTGACATGCGTTACGGAGCCCTAGATCAATCGGGTAGGGTAACGAATTAGTGATCGAGGATTAAAATACTTACAACGAGGCAGAGCTTCGTGTTTTAGGGGTATTATATCGGGCAACTTTTACTATAATAGAGGCTTTGAGAGAGAAAACAGAAAATGAACGATTTGAAAATGAAGCTGAGAAGCTCCATTTATAGGCTAGACTCGGACTCACTCGCGCCCAGCGAACCCTCTCCCTCTCTCTCGCGCGCGCCCCGCGAGGAACACCCTAGCTACGGCTAGGGTGGCAGATCACCACCATAGGTCTAACATGGAGGGGACACGTGGCTGCATGGGGTATCCGGCAAGTTACTGGTTGTCGCGCTCCACGAGCCACCTAATGGACTTGGTCGCGGCCCGCGAGCGACCCAATTTATTTGTGTTATTTGATTTTTGTTAAAATTAAGGTTAAACGAGTCTGTTTACGTGTATTCGGGGTATTTTTAGATCGTTTAGGGGTGTTTTCGAGGGTTGTTATATCCTCCCCACCTTGTTTTAAATCTCGTCCTCAAGTTATACTGGAAAAGGTGTGGATATTTTCGTTGCATTTCTGACTCGAGCTCCCAAGTGTATTCTGGTCCTCTCTTTGAATCTCATTTCACTTTGACTAGAATTAATCTCTTATGTTTAAGATTCTTGATCTTTCTATCTTCAATCTGTAGTGGTCTCTCTATAAACTTAAGCTTCTCATTTACCTCTATGTCCTGAAGATGTATCACTAATGATTCGTCTGCTAAGCATTTCTTGAGATTACATACATGAAAAACATCATGTATTCCTGCCATTTCCTCTAGCAGTTGTAGCTGATAAGCTACTGGTCCTATTCTTTTGATAATCTCAAAAGGTGCAACATACCTTGGGCTTAGCTTTCCTCTTTTAGTGAATCTGACCACTCATTTCTAGGGAGAAACTTTTAACAATACCTTATCTCCAACTTGAAATTCCAATGGTTTTCGTCTATTATTTGCATAACTCTTTTGACGATCTCGTGCTGCTTTTAGTTTTTCCTTAACTTGAATAATTTTATCCGTTGTTTCTTGCACTATCTCTGGTCCAGATAGTTGCCTTTCTCCAATATCTGTCCAACAGATTGGAGTTCGACACTTTCGTCCATAAAGTACTTCAAACGGTGCAGCATTGATACTGGTATGATAGTTGTTATTGTAGAAAAATTCTATTAATTTTAAATTATCGTCCCAATTTCCTCCAAAGTCAATTACACAGGCTCTAAGCATATCTTCCATTGTCTGAATTGACCTTTCGCTTTGTCCGTCCGTTTGAGGATGATAAGCTGTGCTTAGATTTAACTTGGTTCCCATTGCTTTTTGGAAACTTGTCCAAAAATGAGATGTAAAACGGCTATCTCTATCAGATACAATAGATAAAGGAATTCTATGTAATGAAACTATTGCATTTACATATAACTTGGCTAATTGTTCCATACTGAAAGTTTCCTTCATAGGTAGGAAATGAGCAGATTTGGTTAATCTGTCTACAATCACCCAGTTTGTATCATTACCTTTTCGTGTCTTGGGTAATTTGGTAACAAAGTCCATTGTGATCAATTTGCATTTCCAAATTGGCATTTCCAATTGTTGCAATAACCCTGAGGGTTTCTGATGTTCAACTTTAACCTGTGAACAGATTAGACATTTAGCAACATAATAGTTTGCTATATCCTTTTTCATTCCTATCCAACAGAAATTGCTTCTTAAGTCTTGATACATCTTATCACTACCGGGATGTATCGTATACTTAGACTTATGGGCTTCTTCTAAAATTTGGTTTCTTAGGTTTCCTTGTATAGGTATCCAGATCCTTCTCTTATGGAATCTCCAAATTCCATCTATTCCTTGTTCTAATTCCTTAATCATTCCTTTTAATCCTTCATCATCGTCCTTGATTGCTGTCTTCTGTACCTCTCTAATTTGCTCATTTAAATCTATCTGCAAATTTAATCTGAGAGAGCGTACTTGTTTTGGCTTTTCATTATACTTTCGACTTAAAGCATTAGCTACTACATTAGCCTTTCCTGCATGATACTGGATATCACAATCATAATCACTAAGAATTTCCATCCAACGTCTTTGTCTCATATTTAATTCGTTTTGCCCAAAAACATATCTTAAACTCTTATGATCTGTGAATACAACAAACTTACTACCATAAAGATAGTGTCTCCAAATCTTAAGGGCAAAAATTATGGCTCCTAATTCTAGGTCATGAGTTGTATAATTCTCTTCATGTTTCTTAAGCTGTCTAGAGGCATAAGCTATCACCTTCTGACGTTGCATCAGCACATAGCCGTATCCTAATTTAGACGCGTCACAGAAGACTATAAAGTCTTCAGTTCCTTCTTGTAATGCGAGTATTGGTGCATTGGTTAACCTTTGTTTTAAAATCCTATAGGTTTCCTCTTGTTTTAGTCCCCATTCAAACTTAACTGATTTGCAAGTCAGTTTGGTTAATGGAATGGCTATCCTTGAGAAATCTTGAATAAAACGTCTATAATATCATGCTAGTCGAAGAAAACTTCTTACTTCTGTTGGCGATACAGGGACTTTCCATTTGATAATCGCCTTGATCTTTGTGGGATCCACATGAATTCCTTCATGATTAACCAGACGTCCAAGGAATTGCACTTCTTGCAACCAGAATTCGCATTTGAGAATTTAGCATAAAGCTTTTCTTTTCTTAATAATGTCAGAAGTGTATGCAAATGCTCAGCATGATCTTCCTTACTCTTAAAGTAAATTAGAATATCATCTATAAAGACAATTATAAAATTATCAAGGTATGGCTTACATATCCTGTTCATCATGTCCATAAATGCGGCTGGGGCATTGGTTAAACCAAATAGCATGACTGTAAATTCATAATGACCGTACCCTGTTCTGAAAGCAGTTTTAGGAATGTCTTCTTCCTGTACTTTCAATTGATGATATCCTGAGCGTAAGTCGATCTTAGAAAAGAATCGAGCTCCTTGAAGTTGATTGAACAAGTCATCAATTCTCGGTAGTGGGTACCGGTTTTTAATCATAACCTTGTTCAATTCCTGGTAATCAATGCAGATACGCATTGATCCATCCTTCTTTTTGACAAATAACACTGGTGCTCCCCATGGCGATGAACTAGGTTGTATAAAACCTTTGTTAAGTAGTTCGTCCAACTGTTTCTTCAGTTTTTGAATCTCCGTTGGTGCTAGTCGGTATGGCGCTTTCGCAATTGGTGTCGTTCCTGGTATTAGGTGAATTTTAAATTCAACCTCTCGATCTGGAGGTAATCTAGGTAACTCTTTTGGAAAAACGTCTGAGAATTTAGATACTACAGAAATATCTTTTAATTCTTTTCCTTTAGTGTTAATGATTATGGAAATCATATACACTATTCCTCCTTTACTTGCATAGCTTGCAGCTTTCATCACAGAGATGAATTTTGTTGACCTGGTTGGCTTGTCTTCTTTAATTGTGATCTTTTCACCATTTGGTGTGCTTACTTGTATAGACTTTTGATCACATAAAATACTAGCATGATTGGCTACCAACTAATCCATTCCTAACACAACATCGAATCCAGCTAGATTCATTGGAAAGAGATTAGCAGTAAAATTATGGTTTAAAATTTCTATCCTTGCTCCTTGTAGGATTTCACTTATCTTAATGGATTCTCCATTTGCTGTCTCCACTAGACTGTCTTGTTGAATTTGAGTTTAGAGTTGGTTGAGAAGTTTGTAGAAAGAAGTATTAATAAAACTTTGGTTTGCACCAGAGTCAAATAATACTTTGGCAAAAATATCATTAACTAAAAACGTACCAGCAATCACATCCAGAATCATCTTGGCTTCTTCAGTTTTCAGAAGGAATGCTCTGGCATTCTTCTTGGGTCCTTCAGTTGCCTTAGCTTTGCTGGCTGTCGCTAGAGCTAGTTTCTATAACCAGCTTCTCCACAATTGAAGCATAGCCTATTGCTAGCTTTCTTCCTACAGTCTTCTTCCTTATGTCCAGACATCTTGTAGTATATTGAGCACCTTCCTGAGTGCTTCCTTTTGCAATACTTGCAGTTGGGTGAAGAGGAAGAACATGTACCTTTCCCATGGTAGGAATTACCGTAACGAAATTCTTGGGTAAGCTTTTAAGCTAGGTTATTTCTCTGGTTTTCTTCCTGCGTACGCACCAACTCATCAGTCATGGTGTTGGCTAGTTCTACTGCCTCTTCTATGGTTTGAGGTCTAGCTGCCTTGACTACGTGTCTGATCTCACTAATTAATCCCCAGATGTAATGGGAGATTAACACCGGTTCTGGTGAGGCTAAGGTTGGTACTATCCTAGCATATTCAAAGAATATGGGAGTGTACTCCCTGCAGTCTATTCCAATCATTTTATGATTTAGGAACTTGTTAGCAATTTGTTCCTTTTCATGAGAAGGACATAATTTTCTTTCAACTATCTCCTTAAAGTTGTTCCATTCTATATTATAAACTTTGTCACTTCCTCTAGATTTGAGAATGGTATTCCACCACTCTAAAGCTGCATTCTTAAAAAGATTAGAAGCAAACATGATTTTATCTTCATCTGCACATTTATTTATTTTTATGACTGCTTATGTCTTTTCTATCCAGCGCAAGGCTGAAATAGCTCCTTCATTGCCTGAGAATTCTATTGGTTTGTAGGCCAAGAATTCTTTATAAGAACAACCATATGATATGGTTCTTCTTCTTTTAGGAATTGGAGCTTGGATCAGGGGTCCGTGATTTCCATTCACGCTGTGACTTGGTTCAGTGGTTTGACGTTTACTTCCAATTACAGAATTATTATTTTATGCTTCTTTAATAGTCTTGATAATATATGGCATAGCATCTATGATTCCTTGTGCTATTATATGTTCAATGGCACTTTTATTCACTTGGTTCCCATTATTATCATTATTCTGTTTTTCCTGATTTACTTCGTTGTCCATCTGAATTGTAAACATTTATCAGGTATTAATATCACAGAATAAGATTTAATATAAACAATCATGCAAGCAGATTAATCAAAAACATCGAGCATTGCGACTTACTCTTTTTATATATATCTATATATGCTTCTAGTACAAATTACAACTGGAATTTAAATACTAGCAACTATGCATCGATATATATATTAGTCTGTCTAGTCTAGTTGATAATATATATATATATATATATATTCAAGTACAAAATTACACCTATATATATATATTATATATAATGCGTTGGCTTGTCAAGAACTGCATCTCACGCTCGTCATATTTCCAGACGAGTTTCTCTCCTATCTAACGGATCCTATTTCCTTCCTCAACTAACTCTTCACCATATTGGCGAAGTTCCTCCACATTTTCTTGACTCATTGGTGGAAGTGGGGCTGGTACTGGGTCAGGGTAACGTGGTATGGGTTCTCCGTAAGGGTATGGGTTATTCAATATATCCTGAATTGCCCTGTCATCATTCCACCATGGGTCTAAAGGGTTCAATGTTGTATACTGCTCTATAGGGTTTGGTGCGGGAATTCTAGGGATCTCATTGGGGTCAAATGCTGGGATTAGGAATTGGTTCTCCTGGTTTGGTTCTAGCTCCATTGGTTGGTTAGGGAATAAGGGTAGAAGTTGTGGTTCAGCTACTTGGTTAAGATTATGGTCCGCTGCTGTAGTTGCTAACATATGGAAATCAGCTAATTGCCTATCAAGTTCTTCCTCCCATAATGGTCTATCAGTTTACTGGGTTTGGGCATTCATTTCTCTATTTGCTTTGGCTATTGCTCGCTGTTGTTGGAGTTCTTTCATTCTTTTCCTCCTTTCATGCGCTCCTCTACTAAACCAGCCTCTCTTTTTAAGGGGGAATGGTTCCTCAGATTGTGCCTTAAAGATAAAGATTCCTTCCTCAGAATCAGCAGTATAACCTGAGGTTGGCTGTGATGAGGTTCCTTCATTCTTTGGGGAATTAGGTAATTGACGGTAAGCGTCGAAGGTACCTTGCTCACTCATACTGTAAACTAACAAATTGTCAAATAACACAAAATAATAATATACATATTTACATATAATCACATAAGTTATTTCCTAACACAATTGGTTAAAATTTAGGTATTAACAGAACACCTAAATGGCTTAAACTAGTGGCTAATATACATATTTACACATAATCACATAAGTCATTTCCTAACACGATTGGTTAAAATTTAGGTATTAACAGAACACCTAAATGGCTTAAACTAGTGGCTGTGGCTCGTCGCAGTCCCCGACCCCTACCCCGGAAGCGGGGGCCGCGAGAACACAGAGCCGGTGGTATCGGTGTTTATTAATTTGGCAGCGGAAATAGTTTCAGAGTTTCAAAACACCAACTTTTATAATAAATAAATGGGATAAAACCCATGTTCCATTGATAATACATTTGTAGGGATAAAACCCTAATTACTGAAAACATAAACTTTTATTTAGGTAACTTTTATAGCCACTTCTTTAAGCCTTCAGTGCTCCCCGGATGGCTTATTATAGCTTCCCATTAAGTTACCTGAAACGTGTTTTAAAAAGATTTTATCAGCAAGAAATACTGGCGAGTGCATCCCAGTTTAATCAAAACAAGCTTTTATAACTTTACAGTATTGAGAGCGATTACAATGTTTATATCTACCAATATACTCATTCAGTATTTTTCATGTTCACAGTTCCATGACTGTGGTCATGTTATTCATTGGCTAACTCGTCCTCCAATAGTAACGGATTACTAGTAGTGTATACAAAACCCCACATACCTGCAGCAATTGTAGAATACATAGACTCAATCACTGTTAAGCATGGTTGTAAAAAAAAGGTTTCCAAGGCCGAGTACTCCCAGAGTAGTCGCTACAAGGTAGGCTGCCGAGGCGACTTTCTTTGACTCCGCCTAATTACTCGGAATCGGTTAAACGCAGTCATCCTCGGCCAAAATCGTATCTAGTAGGTCAACTTGGGCCGAGTTTGACTTAAAAAATAATAAAACATAATTTATATGCCTATCATATTAAAGAATGAATATTGTTTTCAAGTATTTTGTTATAGATATTAGTAAATTTATGTTATTTTACATATATTTAATTTCCAAAATCTAATTTCATTATAATATAATATGTCCGAGTACTCCCCGAATACTCTCCGCCCAGGCTGAGTACTCTCAACTCCCCGGTCGACCGACTAGGGAGCGCCTAGCGACTTTTGCAACCATGCTGTTAAGTATAATTGAAAACATTTGAGGTTTTGGTAAAACATTTTGGTAGAAAAAGAGAATAACTCACTTTATAGACTTAAGTAATTCTACAGCTTCCTGGGGGTGTTCCTGATTATAATCTAATAAAAATAAATAATGCACACGAGTTAGTAAGATAACCCAAATCACATTATCCATACAACACGAGACAGAACTCCGATGAACTGAGTCAGATAGAGTCTTGACATGCGTTACGGAGCCCTAGATCAATCGGGTAGGGTAAAGAATTAGTGATCGGGGGTTAAAATACTTACAACGAGGCAGAGCTTCGTGCTTTAGAGGTATTATATCAGGCAACTTTTACTATAATAGAGGCTTTGAGAGAGAAAACAGAAAATGAACAATTTGAAAATGAAGCTAAGAAGCTCCATTTATAGGCTGGACTAGGACTCGCTCGCACCCCGCGAGCCCTCTCCCTCTTTCTCTCACACCCCACGAGGAACACCCTAGCTACGGCTAGGGTGGCGGATCACCACCATAGGTCTAACACGAAGGGGACACGTGGCTGCATGGGGTATCCGGCAAGTTACTAGCTGTCGCGCCCCGTGAGCCACCTAATGGACTTGGTCGCGGCCCGCGAGCGACCCAATTTATTTGTTTTATTTGATTTTTGTTAAAATTAAGGTTAAACGAGTATGTTTAAGCGTCTTCGGGGTATTTTTAGAGTGTTTAGGAGTGTTTTCGAAGGTTGTTATACCAGGTAGCGGCGGCGGCAGCGGCGGCGGCGTCAGTGGTTAGCGAGGGCGAAGCGGTGTGAGTGTTAGAGAGTTCTTGTGCAAAAACTCCAACCTTAAAATGCAAGACCCAACATTCGTTTAAATAGGACATGAAGATCCTTTTGCATGTATGCCAAGTGGTAGACATGCACATGCATGTGCGACAGGTGGCGAAGGGGCTATGCATGCGCGACAAGTGGCGAAGATGCTATGCATGCGCGACAAGTGGCGATGCAAGAAGGCATGCGCGACAAGTGGCGTAGCATGGGTGTACGTGCGACAAATGGCGTAGCATGGGTGCACGTGCGACAAATGGCCAGATGAGTATACCCGTCTCACCTGGTCCATGTACTCGTCTCTCAGTTAATACCCGCAATAAGTTTATTAATTAAGATAAACAATTATATTTTTAATAATGATTATTAATAATATAAACCTGCTCTTGATCATAAATATAAGAGTAAATTGCCAAAATCGTCCATGAGGTTTGTGCATATTTGTCAGTTTCATCCAAAATAATTTTTTTGTACCATATGGCCTTCACTTTTGAGATTTTTTTGCCATTTTTATCCAAATGTCTAATTTCCTTTATTTATTTATTTATTTTTGTCAGATATTTGGATGAAAATGGCAAAAAATCTCAAATCTCATGGACGATTTTGGCAAAAAAGTTTGACGTTTGGATAAAAATGACAAAAACTCCCAAAAGCGAAGGGCAATATATACACATATATAAATAGTACAAAAAAATTGTTTTGGATGAAATTGGCAAACACGTCCAAAACTCAGGGACGATTTTGGCAATTTACTCTAAATATAATTATGATCCGTTTCGCATATCTTTTGTAATTATCTGTTAAACCAGTTGAGTGGATTTTTGTTCGTTACCCACGGTGTAACTCTTACAGGTCTTAACTCAGTCGACCGCGTTAATTAATCGGACCGGTCCATTTTTCTATCAGAATAAACATTGACATTACTAGGGGGCTCTTAAAGGATTCCATATTTACAATCCATGCAATACGAAACCACATAGTTTTAAACATTTTTGTATATACACATATAAATATATAAATCAAGGAGATGTATGCATGTAGTATTTGTGGTTATGATGGTGTAAGCACAACACCACATGTGTAAGGGAAGTGGGTGGAAACTTGAGGGAAGTGGAATAGAAAGAGGTGGCCATATATGTTGCATGAATAGTTTATTTTAGGTCAGCATCAATGGGTACAAAGCACATGTCTCCTCACATTTATATGCCCATCTCAATCAATTCTAAAGTTTTTTTCTATTTTTTTTCTAGAAAATGGGTAGGGTCTTTGTTAATTAATTTTCATGATGGAGATCTTTCTTCAGTTAATGTATCATTTATTGATTTTTCATTAGCAAATGCAACATTTATTATTATTTTTTTAATTGTAACAAATAAACATTTGATTAGATTAATCAAATATTTAACAATATCAATATTAAAATCGCAACAAAAAGAATTATTTATTTGTTTATAAGAAACAAATTAAATTCTAACAAAAAAATTGAGACAAACTTAGAAGAAGAAAATAATTTACTTCACCATATATGCAGGACCCGCTTAAATGCAAATGAAATGAAGCAATTCCTTAGAGCCTCTATCTCTAAGGGATTCTCATATTTCTTTGGGGGTTTTTGAGTTTTTATAGAAATTTCTGCAGAGAAAGGGGAAGTAAGCATGGTTTTAGAGAGAAAGGAAAATGAATATAGAAAGCATGGTGTTACATAAGATGGTTTTATAATATTTTGATTTAAAGCTTTTTATCTCCGCTCATAATATTGAAAATATAGTAAATCGTAAGCTTCATACTTTGACCAGGAAACTAAAAATTGATGATACCGTGATTTATAGCTTAAAGGTGAAAATAATGTAATTAATTGATGAAAATATGAACCTAATCTTTTTTCTGAAAAGGCATCTAAATCTTTACTTTGCTTTGAACCCTACAATTATTGAATTAGTATCCCTCAATATATAAATATCCCTATCTCACTCTAGGGTTCCTCATTCCTCCATTATTTAGTGGCGTGGTTTTTGGGTGTTGTTGGTCTTTTAACGTCGGTTGTTCCACCTCGAGTTGGTGATTTGGTCGTTAACCGTTTGGCGTGGCAATATTGCTTGGTATGGGGCGCTGGTCTGGGGTGACGTGGCTGGCAATGTATGGCTAGGTGTTGATGACCGTTTGGCTAGCCCCTTCAACAACGACGGCCTGGCCACACCCCTTTCCACACCCCACTCTTTTGGGTGTGGACCGGTGGAGCCTACACCTGCCACGTGTCGAGCAATACCTCCAACCCAAGTCACTCCACACCCTATAGTCTAATAGAGATTCGATTTGTACCAAAGAATAATTTTGGTGTCCCACAACTGATACTGCATCAACTTTCTCTCTCTCTCTCTCTCTCTCTCTCTCTCTATATATATATATATATAGGGGACCGCTAAAATGAGAACCATCTCGAGTTGTAAGAACCGTGAGAACTACACCGTACGGGGCGAGATGGACCAAATTTTTTTTTCATAAACGTAGATGCGTGTATTATAAACACATTTGTAAAAAAAATTCAAAAAAAAAAATATCGTGTGTGTAGTTTTGAGCACCACAAGTTTGTGTTTACGGGTACCGTAAATCCAACCGGAAAATTTACGGTACCCGTAAACACACACTTGTGGTGCTCAAAAACTTTTTTTTTTGAATTTTTTTTTACAAATGTGTTTATAATACACGCATCTACGTTTGTGAAAAAAAAAAATTGGTCCACCTCGCCCGTACGGTGTAGTTCTCACGGTTCTTACAACTCGAGGTGGTTCTCATTTTAGCGTGATTCTATATATATATATATTAGGGGTGTAAACGGACCGGACCGGACGGGACCATGTTCATGTTCGTCCGCCAAGGTTTTACCGGACAAACGGACGGTTCGCGGACAGAGGACCGAACGAGTTTTCTTGTCCGTGTTCGTTCATTAAGGATATGAATTTGTTCATGTCCGTTTGTGTTCGTTCGTTAAGATCCTTAACGGACACAAACGAACTGGTTCACGGACGTTAACAAACGAATTGTTCATGAACATAATCGAATTGTTCATGAACATAAACGAACAGTTTATGAACATAAACGAACGGTTCATGAACACAAAACAAACAAATATTAATGTAATTAAAACAACATCAATTATATCCATAACATTACTTCATTCTTCCAATAGATAAACTAAAATTAACATAAACACCGTTCAAAACATTCTAACATCCAAAAGAACTAGACATTTTAGTTTATCTAAAGCATACTTGAACAACTATACATAATTATCCCAAAGGTACTAGCATATCCCAAAAAGTATTAGCATATCCCAAAAAGTATTAACATAAACCATAATAACCACAAATTCACCATCTTCATTGCACTAACGTCATCCCATCTTCAGTTCATGGAAGTTCAACATATATAACGTCATCATTTTCCTACAATTATCAAGGAAATTAGGCATACACTATAATAAAAGAAATAATCATGTTCAACAATAATAAAACTGTAGGTCCGGCTAGGGGAGGATCTAGTCGCCTAATCCTTGTATACGAACCACTCCGGTTGTGCGGAATCCAACCGAAATAGCAAACCGAGATAGAACACACAATAACACGACACGCAAAGTTCAACGATTAACACCACTTGTATTAAACGTATGAAAGGTCCAGTTACAGCTCAATGTTTACAGATCAGTTCTATAAACTCTCTCTAACAGTATGTGTGTGTGTTTTCTGCTCTAAGTGTTCTCTATCTCTAACTATCTAAATGAACACAACACACGGGTATTTATACCCGAACACAGAAGGTCTGGTCGAAGGATCATGCAGACTGGTCGAAAGATCATCTTTCGACCATGAATGGCTCGAATGATCAACATGTTCCACGAAAGATGGGATCTTTCGTGGTCCATCTATCGAAGGTCCATTATTCGAGCTCCTCATCGAAGGATCCATGCAATCCTTCGATGGTGCATCCTTCGACCCAGCCATCTTACAAACATAATGTTGACTGTTTGGCCAAGTCAAACCAGGAGGATGGTTGACTTGGTCAAACTTACAAGACTAACAAGACATCGTTTTACATTGTGACCGAATACAGACAAAGTGCAGACATAAGTGCACCAACAAACTCCCCCTTGGCTGTAGCTTTGTCTGGCTTATCTACAATCAGCTGTTGCTTTATCTCGATCTTCGATCTTGTAAGTTCTTGTGTCTTCAAGTCTTTGACTTCTATTCAAGTCTTCAATGTCGGAGGATCTTTAAAGTCTTCACGTCTTGAAAGCAGAAAGTGTATCAACAAACTCCCCGTTTCATGTAGGAAGTGTGTTGACAAACTCCCCCTTAACATAAGCTCCCCCTTGAGTTATGCTCGTGAAAGTCTTTATCTTTATGAAGTGAGATCCTTGTGGTGTTGATGATGGTCAGCGGCAACTCGATCATCTTCATCATTTGAGTGCCTTCACGTTGTGTCTTTATTCCGAAGCTTGTCATCGACCATGTTCTCCTAGCCTTTAGAATCTGCACATGCAAGAAATCTAAACGCGTAATGAGAACAACCGCCTGGAATATCATAAGCAAACGACACACATGTGACCATTGTTTAAGCAAACACCGTCCGACAGTTTGAAAGTTTAACAAAGTTTATCAATTTCAATTTTAACTTTCAAAACATGCAAATTTCGACCGTTTATGAAGATTTAGTCGTTTCGGTTTTCGTTCAGGTTTCAGGTAACGAAGACTCGAGTTCCAACATCGTACGATCGAAAATAAAATAGAAATAAAATCTTTTTGGCTTTTATAAGATTTATATTAAAACACACATAAAATCTTTTTGGTATTTTTGAATATTTCAAATGTAAAGACTGAAAGCAGTAAATAAATATATACAAACATTCTTTTTGTGAGTTTCGAGGGTAAGAGAATCATATCAGTGTACGGTCATGCCAAAACGCTCTTGTTGTTCTTTTAGTTAACATTAAGATAAGCATCCTATAACAATTATCGGTATTGTTGTCCACATAAGCTCAACTTATCAGATGTAATCATGGCGAGGGGATACGTTAAGATATGATTTATACTTACCGACCGGTGTTCATCCACATCACGACACATTCCCGTATCAAGGTATGCACGAGGGTTCATCTTACCGGTGAGTATACCGATTATCATCTGTTTGACCGTATATGATGTGAGATTCTCACTTATTTTGAATTTGAAAACAAGCCCTATGTGATATAATCACTTATTTATGAGGAACTTGATTTTCGATGCATGAGGGCACAGGAGCAAGTCCGTGAACAGGTCAGTACTTTCGTACAGCAGAGAGACGAACTTGACACCCGGAAAGAATTTGTGATATTTTATCACTTATTTTGAGGACATGTGATTGTTGATCACTTATTGAGGTCGTATGCAATATGTACACGTATGTATGGTATCATGGAAGATCTAGACTTGCGTCCCCGTTATTTTTCGGTAAAAGATACAACCATGATACCCAGATGATAAGCAGCATAAAGACCGAATATCTCAGAACCTCGGCAATCTCTCAAACGAAATTTCGGTACTAAGACCATATGCCAATGAATGGTTCCCACCTGGTCTTCAGTCGATTTAAGTTTATATCACCCTGCACACTTTAAAATGATTGTGAGCCTACCGATACATCTTATATAGAGCTGCTTATCGTTTTTCATTTAAGGTATAAAGAGGTTTAGACAGACCACTGATGTACTATCATTTTCTCTTTTTCTCGCCAGGAAACTCATTTTTGCTTTTCTATTGTTTTTGTGTTTTTTTTTTTTAATGTTTTTGGATTTTCAAATTTTTGGATTTACTCCCCCTAAAATCAATAAACTAAGATAAATTTAAAAACACAAAGATATTTACAAAAATGATTTTCCGATGTGGATTACTCTTGCTTGACCTTAATGCCGTTTACCAATAATAAATAGTCAAATCTTGACTTGTCAAATGCTTTGGTAAAAAGGTCGGCACGTTGGTCATCGGTGTGGACGTAAGCAACATCGATTAGCCTTTTCTCAAAGCAATCACGTATGAAGTGATACTTAATGTCGATGTGCTTAGTCTTTGAATGCTGCACAGGATTTTTAGTGATCTGTAAGGCAGCAGAATTATCAACGTAAATAGGAGTAGTTAGGAATTCAAAACCGTAATCACGCATTTGTTGTTGGATCCATAGGACTTGGGAGCAACAACTTGAGGCAGCAATGTATTCAGCTTCGCATATTGATGTAGCGACGCACGTTTGCTTCTTGCACTGCCATGTGACTAGGCGATTTCCCAAAAACTGACATCCAGCCGTTGTGGATTTGCCGTCGATTTTGCATCCGCCAAAATCAGAATCACTGAATGCGATCAAGTCAAAGTTATTATCCCTAGGGTACCACAGACCGGTGTCAGGGTAACCCTTCAAATAACGAAAAATCCTTTTTACAGCTGCAAGATGTGAGGCCTTCGGGTTGACTTGATATCTGGCAAGCAGGCACGTTGGGTACATTATATCTGGTCTTGATGCTGTGAGATACATAAGAGATCCTATCATCGCCCGGTAGTATGAGGGGCTAGTATCTTGTCCCTTCAAGTCTGGAGTAATTCCGTGATTTTGTGGTAATGGGGTACCAATGGGCGTTGCATCAGACATCTGGAACCGACTCAAGATGTCACCAACATATTTAGTCTGATGGATGAATATCCCAGACTCGGTTTGTTGTACTTGTAGGCCCAAAAAGAAAGTCATTTCCCCCATAGCACTCATCTCGAATTTATCCTGCATTACACGCTCGAAATCCCTACACAAAACATCATTAGTAGACCCAAATATAATATCATCAACGTATACCTGAACCAGTAGAAGATCTCCATCTTGTTCTTTGATGAAAAGAGTACAGTCGATTAGACCTCTGCGAAATCCATTCTCCAGCAGATAATTAGATAAGGTTGCGTACCAAGCTCGCGGTGCTTGATGAAGACCATAGAGAGCTTTGTTGAGCAACCAAACCCGATCGGGATGGATAGGATCTTCAAAACCTGGAGGCTGTTCGACGTACACCTCTTCTTCCACCACACCATGTAAGAAAGCACTCTTCACGTCCATCTGGTATACCTTGAAACCTTTTAATGAGGCATAAGCCAGAAAGATCCGAATTGCTTCTAGACGTGCAACAGGTGCATACACTTCGTTGTAGTCGATCCCTTCAATCTGACGAAAACCTTGAACGACTAGCCTTGCTTTGTTCCGGATAACGATCCCACGGTCATCCTTTTTGCATTTAAACACCCAACGGGTACCAATCTTCTTGTATCCAGCAGGTTTCTCTACGAGTTTCCAGACACCAAGCTTCTGGAATTGTTGCAGTTCTTCCTGCATCGCTTCAACCCATGAGCTATCTTTCAAAGCATCTTTCCAAGTTCTTGGTTCTTCCTGTGAGACATAACACGCGAAAGACCAATCATTCTGTTGACCAGATTCTCGGATAGTTGCATACAAGCCTGCATTGTTGTTGTTTCGCAACATGTTTCTTGTTTGAACGCCACTATGTACATTTCCGATGATGTTATGTTGAGGATGGGTATTATGAATCCTTGTTTCTGGATTATCTTGAACTGGAATATTTGTACCCAGATTGTTGAGATTGAGATCAGCAATCAATTCAAGTCCCGGAATTGACGAAGAGGATGATGCAGAAGTTTCATCTGTTCGAGGGACATCCACTGGAGGAGTACCCTCTGAAGTACCATGAACTGCTGTTGGAGCTTCTTGATCTGCATCTAGAAATTCGTCATCCTCTGAAGATTCGTTCAATTCGGAAGCATCTTGAAAATCCTCATTGTCGAGAGCATTATTGTTCACCGAAGATGGTTCTTGATTGACTATAATTGGACGAACCAACGGTGAATCTGTTGCGTTGTCACTCTCGAAAAACATCCTTGCCGCAGCACTTTCTTCAACGGCTTCAACATTGATCGAATTGAAAAAGTCATCGTACTCAAACATCCAAGGCTGACCAGGATTTCTAACTGGTAAAGTGTGCCTTTGTACTCTGACTTCAGACCATTCCTCGACCCTTTTAGTCTCTAGATTCCAGACTCTTAAGTTTGGGGTGGAATACCCAAGAAAGTATCCCTCAATTGCTCTTGCCCCAAACTTTCCATTAGGATCGATAATTGTGCAAGGAGCTCCAAACGGTTCAAGATAAGACAAGTCTGGTTTCCGTTTGTTGATAAGCTCAAAGCAGGTCTTATTGTGCCTTTTGACTGTAAGGACTCGGTTCAACGTATAGCATGCAGAGGACACAGCTTCAGTCCAGAATGGAATGGGTAGCTGCGACTCTACCAACATAGTCCTAGCAGTCTCGATCAATGTGCGGTTCTTACGTTCAGCGACGCCATTATGTTGAGGAGTATAAGCTGCACTAAATTCGTGAAGAATACCTTTTGAAGTGCAAAACTCCGCCATGGCATGATTTTTGAATTCAGTACCATTGTCGCTGCGTATCCACCTAACCTTCAAGTTGTAAAGATTCTCAATCTGAAAGATCAAGTTTTTGATAATACCGAAGGTTTCACTCTTGTGTGCCATGAACGCCACCCAAGAAAATCTTGAATAATCATCAGTTATCACGAGGCAATATTGATCATTCCTAATGCTTTTGTGCTTGACAGGACCGAACAAATCCATGTGCAAACGTTCAAGAGGAACAGCCACCGTGTTGACTTTCTTTGTCGGGTGTCGCTTCTTCGTTTGTTTTCCTTTTGGCACGAAACACAGACGTCTTGAAGATGGAAATTTTTAAGAGGAACACCATTCACCAATTCATTTGATACCAAATGATTCATTTTGCGTAAGTGAATGTGGCCCATTCGTCTGTGCCAAGAGATTGTGTCTTTTTCTGTGGCTTTGGAAACGAAACATGTTGCTTGTGCAGACGTTGTGATAGCTTGGCTCATATCAAGGACATACAGATCATTTATCCTTGGAGCTGACAAGAGAATCCATTCTTTTGGAACTTTGAAACCGGGTTTCAGCACAGAACATCCATTAGCATCAAAGTGTACTGAGAACTGCTTGTCACAAATTTGAGAAACACTAAGAAGATTGTGATCAAGTTGTTGCACAAAGTTGATCTTGTCAAAGCTAACAACCCCGTTGGAAATCATTCCTTCACCCGTTATATATCCGCCCTTATCTCCAGCAAAAGCAACATAACCTCCTCTAATAGATTTGACGTCGTAGAGAAGCTTCATGTCGCCTGTCATGTGCCTGGATGCCCCACTATCAACAATCCAATGACTACTGATAGTTCCTCCTGGAACACCCTGCACATAAACTCAAATGATTAGTTGGAGATGGGGACCCAAGCCATTGTGGTCTTGGGTCTTCCATTCTTATCAACAACAATAACTTCCACTTTTTGATGATTCGCAAATTGTGATGGTCCCCCTGATTCAGTAACCCTTTTTGGTTTCCAAGTCTGTTGAGTGTTACCAGTTTGATTGTTTGAAGTTGTTGAAAACTTTGAATTTTCTGGTTTAACTGAAACAGATGGTTTGTGAACCACATTGGTTTTAATTTCTTTTTCAAGTTTCTTGACCTGTTGGCGTTTCTGTTTCTTTTCCCTTTCTCTTATGAGTCGGGGATCTTGTTTTACAGAAACAGATCGCTTGCGGTCAGTTGGGCCACGGGGAACATCAACTATGCCTTTTTGTTTATGAAGATACGGGCAATTTCTGACAATGTGCCCAATTGTACCACATTCAAAACATGATCTTCGTTCAACAAACCCCGAAGTATCATGTGGTCGTCTTGCCGATGATGAACTTTGTGATCCCGAGGTACTAGGTTTTGAGCAACTTGGTTCATTCCTTTTCATCACCGTTGCTTTCTGGACAAAATCTAAATTAGATTGATTTGCAAACTTTTCAATTTTGTCCGTTCCCTTCGACTTCACAAAGTTCACATTTTTCTTCTTCTTCTGATTCAGTTTCTTTTGATTTTGAGTCGGTGCCTTACCATTTGTTTTGGTATGGTTTTGCTGTTTTGGCACTGTTGGTAATTTCTTGTTCCCAAACTGTTTTCTAACTTCAGCCTTTGGGATAGGAGGACATTGTGTGACTGTAACATGTGGTCCTGTCTTTCCCAAGAACTTACTTGTAGAATTTTCAAAGACTTTACTGATTAAAGATTGATTAACATTTTTAATAGGAAAATCTTTGTCTGAATAGATTTTATCATCACCAACAAGAGTGTACAGTAAATCCACACTCTCCGACTCTTTCTCAGACGAGGACTCAGTTGCAATAGTCTTAGCGGGTTTTGCTGGAGGATCACACAGGATGTGATTCTCAAGAGGTATGTCCTCATCTTTTATCACCGCATCAGACTTTGCTGAATCGGTATCATCAGACTCATCATCAGAAGAATCAACATCCTCAATCACAACTGGAGGATCCTGATTCTGTTCAGCAGTTACAAATGTATCTGCTGACACATCTGAATCTGACGATACTTCTTTCTTGTATCCGAGTCCTGTAGTAAATTCTGTAGCAAATTCATTAACATCTAGAGGAACAGACGGTTCAAAGTGAGTTCTATATTCCTCATCAGGTAAAGCATCAAAATTGTTTCTCACAGGTGGTGGACATTTCTTGTAACCTATGCATGTGACATCCTTTTTCTCTTTCTGAACATCAATGATGTGATCCAACACATAGCTAGAGCTTAAATAACTGTCTAACTTGAGTCGGATCGCCTCACTTTCAGTTTTAACACAAGCCATCTCTTTTTGCATTACCTCAAGACGAGTGATATACAAATTAATGTCAGTTTGTTTTCTGGAAACCATTTTAGTCAGCTCTGTTTTATCTTTCTTCAATGTTTCAATCATTGATTTATAATTCTTTTCATGGTTTTCATAAAACATATTGGCTTCAGTGCATTTTGAAATATCAACTGTCAATTTTTGATTATGAATAAATGTCACATCATATTTCTCTTGCAAAGCCTCGTGTTTGCTTTGCAATTCACACCACCTATCATTCACAGAAACATGTTTGTCTTGCAATTCAAACAAACTAGCTTGTAAAGCATCGTGTTTGCCTTGCAACTCAGACATGTTTGCTTCCAACTCAGCACATCTAACATGCAAACTATCACAGTTATTACAGCTAACAGAAGTGGGTTCGTCGACACATACCTGACTTGATGAACTGTCGACATTCGCCATAAAGGCTGAATGGAGAGAAGACGAAGAATAAGCAGCTTGATCCACCAAAATAGATCTTCTTTGAATTCCTGCTGCTGCTTCTTCCAAAAGCTCATCAAAATCAGCAGCATCGACTGACGCACTTGTTGTGTCATCCACCTGATCATTGCCTGAAGTTGAGGATTCTTCATCCGAGCTTCCACTATAACCGGAAGAGTCTTCATCCTCAGAAGATACATCACCATTGGTGGAAGATTCTCCACCACTGGCGTGTTTAAGATCATTAACCACTTCAGCAAAACAAGCTGTTCCATCAGGTGCATCATTTCCCAACTGGATTGACCAATCACAACCTTCGTCTACCTGAACCACTAGTGCCTGATTGGCATTTGATGGTCCTGCCTGAGTCTGATTGTTGACAGGCACCAGTGTTCGCTCGTTGTTCCTTCCGAGGTTCTGATTTGCCCTGTTGCCTTGACCTCGGAAAGGATTCTGGTTCCCATGCTGAGTTGGCCTTGTACATTCCCTTTTAAAATGACCACGTTCGCCACAGTTGAAGCACTTTACAGCTTGCTTGTCGAACCCATACTTGGTATCTTTCTTGCTTTCCAAGCTGGTTCGTCCAGTTCTTTCCATGAAATCCTTTGCTCGTCTAACAGCACTGGCAAAGGCCCACTTGATATCCATCATCTCCATCTCCTCTTTATCTATCTGCTGATAGTCTTCTTGTGTCAGATTAATATTACCAATCTGACCTTCCACTAATCCACAGTATGCGCTCACCACAGTGTTTAGCAGCTCCATGTGTTCCTTTGCTACTTCCACACTGACCTTAGAAAGGCTTGAGGTGTCGAGCCGTACTGTATTTGGCTTTGATTGTTGACCAGCAGATGATGTGCTTCCATAACAAGCTTGCTGTTGAGGAGGAAGCGGATTCCCATACATGTCTGTTGTTGGTAAAGGATTTCCGAACATATCAGTTGGTCTGAGAGGTCGTTGCTGTTGTGGTGCTGATTGAGGGACTGGTTCCAGCAGATTTCCATACATGTCTGTCTTTGGAGGAACCGGCACTTGGATAGTATTGCCATACATATCTGTGCTAGTCACAAAAGCTGTCTGAACTGGAGCATGCGAAGAGGGTTTTGTAGAGGTGCTAGAGGTTCCAAAATACATATCAGGATTTTGAGGCACGGGAATTCTTTTTGCCTTCAGAGTCTCTTCCTGATTCTTGTTTTCTAGAATTTGAACAAAATCGTTGAAGCTCGTTGTATCTAAAGTACCATTGTACTTCATGATTTCCAAGAATGTATTCCACTGAGGTGGCAATGCATCTGCAAACCTCTTTACAATCTCTACAGGAGTTGTAACAACCCCAAAATTTGTCAATTCAGTCAACAAGTGATTAAATCGACTTGTCAAATCACCCAACGACTCATTCTCCATACACGTAAAACCATCAAACTCTTTCTTTAGCAGCTCTTTCCTCAGTTGACGTGTTGCTTCATTTCCTACGCCCCTTGTTTTCAACGCGTCCCACAACCTCTTCGTTGTCTTGTAACTAACAAACTGATGATAAATATCTTTACTCAATGCCTGAGTGAGAATGGCATATGCCTTCTTTTCCAAATCATACACCTTTTTCTGATCTTCCGTGAGATCTGCAAACGTAGCAGCAGATGATGCGGCAACCTCTATTGTTTGATCGAAATCAGTAATAAACCGCAACCACAATTCTGTATTTTGGCCAAGAACGTATGTATGAAATCTATCAATCCATCCTGGATATTCATATAAATGCATCAACTTTGGAGGTCTATTCAAACTTCCCGTTTCACTCTCGCTTAAGAGAATGCTTTGAACACTTGGGACTTGATTTGATACAAACGCCCATTGACCGGTAGAAACTGCATTAGCTTGAGAAGATACCGGTGCGGATGATGACGGAGTACCAAAATACATATCTGTATTTACCAAAGTATTCCACCTTGGATTCATTTTTAATCAGCCGAAGGATACCTGTCGAAAGACACTTGAAAAACACAAACTGTTACGCACAAACAGACTGATGATCGAAAGATCCACACCTGTTCGAAGGATCAACAGGGTTCGATAGATCTCTGTTGAGTTTCGAGCAATGTTTTCGAAGGATTCTCCAATCGAAGGATCCTTATCCTTCGAAAAAAGTACTGTAGACCGAAAGATACACACGAAAGATGACTTCGAAAGACTCCCCAGTCGAAGGATCCTAGTCTTTCGAAAATGAACAGTAGACCGAAAGATGAAAGTTTCGAAATGATTCCTTGGTTCGAAGGATGATGATCTATCGAACCTCCACTGATCGAAAGATGGTCTTTCGAGTTCGAAGGATATCTTTCGAAATAGTTCTGACACAGTTGACAATCGGTGACAAGTTGGTGAAAAAGTTGACGGGTTGGTGAGAACTTTCGGCAGAAAGTATGTTCAGACCATATCTTCAGGTCTGAACATGCAGGTTTTTCACCAACCGGGTAATGATCAATATTTTAAACAAAGTACAACTTCCAACACACAAACACTTGGTAAATCAAAATTTTAAGATCAAAGTGTATTTTTATCAAGAACACAGCCCAGAAATATGAGATTTCTGATGAACCGAAGGTTTTCCGAAACCCGAATTTTGCTCGAAACTTCACTAAAAACCAACTTTTAATATGTGAGTATGAAAAGTATAGTGGTTTTTATAAGAACTTCCAGCAAAACACCAAGATTTCAGCCGTTTTAAACACGTTTTCCAGAAAAAAATATGAACTTTTAAATTCCGAAAAACACAAGAACACCTCGGTTTTAACAAGGATAAGAGCCAAGGCTCTGATACCACTTGTAGGTCCGGCTAGGGGAGGATCTAGTCGCCTAATCCTTGTATACGAACCACTCCGGTTGTGCGGAATCCAACCGAAATAGCAAACCGAGATAGAACACACAATAACACGACACGCAAAGTTCAACGATTAACACCACTTGTATTAAACGTATGAAAGGTCCAGTTACAGCTCAATGTTTACAGATCAGTTCTATAAACTCTCTCTAACAGTATGTGTGTGTGTTTTCTGCTCTAAGTGTTCTCTATCTCTAACTATCTAAATGAACACAACACACGGGTATTTATACCCGAACACAGAAGGTCTGGTCGAAGGATCATGCAGACTGGTCGAAAGATCATCTTTCGACCATGAATGGCTCGAATGATCAACATGTTCCACGAAAGATGGGATCTTTCGTGGTCCATCTATCGAAGGTCCATTATTCGAGCTCCTCATCGAAGGATCCATGCAATCCTTCGATGGTGCATCCTTCGACCCAGCCATCTTACAAACATAATGTTGACTGTTTGGCCAAGTCAAACCAGGAGGATGGTTGACTTGGTCAAACTTACAAGACTAACAAGACATCGTTTTACATTGTGACCGAATACAGACAAAGTGCAGACATAAGTGCACCAACAAAAACATTACCTTCTTTTTCTTCTTTTGCAACCCATAATAATGACGATACCAATCAGCCCCACAAATAAGCATATCCACCATCTTAGTTCCTAAAGAGGCGCGATGTGGATCAATAACCCTCCCACCGGCACTGAAAGCTGATTCTGAGGCAACTGTGGTGAGTGGAATTGCTAAAATTTCAGCAGCCATTTTGGATAAAATTTTATACTTGAGTTTGTTATTCTTCCACCACTCCAATGCATCAAAATGCTCACCTGGTTCAGGAATCAATACGCCTTCTTCAAGATAAGTGAGTAATTCCGACTTCACACTTTCAACACAATCAACACTTCTAATATGTTGCTCATATTTAGCACTACCGGTCTTGATACCCCTACCAAATCTAGAAGTGGTAAAGATAGAACTACTAGGTATACCACTGCTCCCACTTTGACCACTACCAATATTTGAACTTGTAGATGAGCTAGCATTAGGCTCCTTACAAGCCTCAACATACTCTTTAAACAATTCATTCAAAGTTTCTTCAACTAACTTAATCTCTTTTTCAGCCTTTTCAGCATCATAAATGGCGTTAAAAGAAAATTTAATTAATTGCATCTTGAATCTAGGATCCAGAACAACACCAGTTGAAATCAACAAATTACATTCACCCCAATACTTATTAAATTTCAAATTCATCTCAGCAGCCATATCTTTCATCCAGTCACCTTCATCCAAAAATAAAGCATCCATAGCTTCTTTTATCCCGTATAACTCTTGAAGAAATAAGTTGGATGTTGGATACTCAGAGCCTAGGAAAAAAGAGTAAACGCTTGTTAATAATTCAAATGTAGCATGCATGCAAGAAATAAAATTTAATACCTGATATAACTTTTGTGGCCTCGTTGAAAAGTCCCAAGAAATGGCAAACATCTTCAACTTTTTGCCAATCTTCTTCACTAGGCAAAGTTTTGTATGTAGATTCCCGCTCGGCATAATTCACAAACACTTTTTTAAACTCAAAAGCTGTGGATAACATAGCATATGTGGCATTCCACCGAGTACTAATGTCTAAGATTAGATGCTTCTTTGGCATTTGTAATTGCTTAGAAAGCTCACTAAAGGTATGCAATCGACCCGGAGATGCACTCACGTGTTTCACACTTTCACGAACATTGTGAATTATGTCTTTAATCTTTGTTAAACCATCCTGTACTAACAAATTCAGAATATGTGCACAACAACGCACATGAAACATTTTTCCATCAATCGGAAGCTTCTTTTGAATAGACACGTTTTCCATTAACTTCTTAGCCACCACATCATTAGTTTTAGCATTATCAACGGTTAAAGTAACAACCTTTTTCTCAATTTTCCACTCTTTTAGACACTCGTAGAGGCAATCATGTATACGAATTCCTGTATATGGTGGAGGTACCTCAACAAAATTCAGTATGCATTTATGTAGCTTAAAATCCGAATCAACAAAGTGGCATGTAACAACCATGTAATGAATATTCTGAATTGATGTCCACATATCAGTTGTAATGCTACAACTATTGACTAAATTTAACAATTTTTGAATTCTTTTTCTTGCAATTCCATAAGCAGATATACAATCTTGCTTAACCATTGCACGTGAGATCTTGGTATATGATGGATTAGCTTCCTTCATCAACACATTAAAGAGATCATACTCAACAAAACTAAATGGCAACTCATGAACCATGATCATATGAGCAATAACCTCTCTCATCCTAGTCATATCAAACTTCCAATTTAGAATACCTGATGCACCATCTGATTTTCCAGGCATAGCATTCAACTTTAATTGACCTTTCTGCACCACTTTTAATTTCGGGCACTCCTGAAGGTGTCTACGCATTGGTGTGGTTGTTCCATCTTTGTACTTCTTTACTTTCTCCCCACAATGGTTGCACTGATGCACTATAGTTCCATCAGCCAAAGTTATCTCATGAAAATGTTCCCAAACGACTGAACTTGTCTTTCTTTTCTTTTTACTGAATGCCTCATGATCTTCATCATTTGATGCACGCGCTTGTTCATCAAGAATAACAACTTCTAGATTATCTTCCATCGTTGGAGTGTCTGCGCTTGATTGAAATTCTGCTGACATTTGACATCTGCACATTTTAAAACCAAGGTTGGAAGCATTATTGTAGTTTGAAACAACTACTAATGTCTTCAAACTCATCAAACTTTTGCAATTTGGAATAAGTTATTTCTAACTATGCAAACAGAGAAGATGAAAAAAAATTGTATTATAAACAACCTATACAAAAAGTCAATCAGTCAAACAACATATACTTCGAGCAATAGACACACCACAAACAATTTTGCATTTACTTCCATAGCATCTTCTACCAATATGAACTATTAGACAGTAGACACCTTAGCCACAAATGCACATCATAGTACTGATGTTAGCTAACTCCAAAATCTATACACAATACTGCAACTGCTAGTTCAAATATGTTCAATCTAGCATCCTTAGCCACAAATGCACATCATCAATACACATAAACAAACCAGCAGTCTATCGTCTACACGCATAATGCAGAAACATCTGACTTACCTGATGTCGGAGACCGATGGCGGGGGTGTTGAGGACGATGGCAGGGGTGCGATGTGGTGATGGCGGGGTGCGACAGCGGTGGTCGATGGCGGGGTGCGATGTGGTGATGGAGATGGAGGGTGGTGGTCGATTTGGGTATTAGGGTTTCTCAGTTATGTTGTGGTCTTGTGGAGTAATTTAATATGTCCTATAAGTTAAAATTGGGAACTGTTGAGTTACAATTATAATTAGTATCACAAAAATACAACATAAAAATGAATATGACAAATATAAAAAGAAAAGATAATATAATTAAAATAGAATATATAAAAAAAATTATTCTTTAATTAATAATATAAACAAACAAACATGGACGAACGTAAACGAACGAACATAAACGAACGTAATCGAACGAACGTTCGCGGACACATTATCGAACGTTCACGAACATAAATGAACGAACGAGACCTTTGTTCATGTTCGTTCATTTAACTTATCGGACGAAAATTTTTGTTCATGTTCGTTCATTTACTAAACGAACGAACATGAACGAACTTCCCGCCGAACGGTTCATGAACTTTTCGTTGAACGTTCAGTTCGTTTACAGCCCTATATATATATATATATATATAGGGTAAGGTTGGGGATCGCTAGAATGAGAACCACCACGAGTTATGAGAACCGCGAGAACCACGTGCCACGGGGGGCGTTGACCACGATTTTTTTTACAACTAGGTGCGTATATTTTAACAACATTCGTAAAAAAAAAAATTTCAAACGGCGCGGCCGAGGGGGTAGTTTTTTACACCCAAAATTTGGTGTTTTTATTTATTTATTTTTTTTCTTTTTTTTTTTACAAACTTTGGGTGTAAAAAACTACCCCCTCGGTCGCGCCGTTTGAAATTTTTTTTTACGAATGTTGTTAAAATATACGCATTTAGTTGTAAAAAAAAAATCGTGGTCAACGCCCCCCCGTGGCACGTGGTTCTCGCGGTTCTCATAACTCGTAGTGGTTCTCATTCTAGCGGCTCCCGAGTAAGGTTATTGTAAAAAAGGTTAAAAGTGTGAGAAAGGTGAGAAATATTGTAGAGATGACATGTGTCCTAAATCTAAATTAATTCAAAAGGGTAAACAAGTAATTTTATCATTAATTAAATTACTTAAAAACTTCCCATAACCGCCACCTTAATTATAGGAACTTGATTTTTTTTTTTAAAGATCTCTATAAACATAATTCAGCAAAGTATATAACACCATTCAGTAAGTATATAACACCATTCAGCAAGTATATAACACCATTCAGTAAGTATATATAACACCATTCAGCAAGTATATAACACCATTCAGCAAGTATATAACACCATTCAGTAAGTATATAACACTATCCAGCACATATATAACACCATTCAATAAAGTATATAACACCATACAATAAAGTATATAACACCATTCAGCACATTATATAACACCATTCAATAAAGTATATAACACCATTCAGCACATATATAACACCATTCAATAATCATTACATATCTGTATCATCTTCTCCACTTCCGGCACCACCAATGTCGCTCCGCCGTCGCTGTCGTGTAGAGAGAGAGATCATCTGGTCGTGCGATGTAGAGAGAGAGATCGCACGACCACCACCACTTCCGCTCCGGCACCACCACTGCCGATGCCGCTCCGCCGCCGCCGCTCCACTGCGATGTAGAGAGAGATCGAAATTGTACAGAGAGATATCATCTGGTCGTGATGTAGAGAGAGAGATCGAAATTGTAGGGATTTTGATTTACAGTTTCCTATTTTGAATGGATATAAAGACTTTATTACCCCTAGAATTTTCAATTCAGTCCAAAAAAATAAAACAAATTTTACAATTTGGTCCCTATTAATCTCAACCATTAGATCAAAAAGATCTAATGGTGTAGATTCTTTCTTATCCTTCTCACACTTTTAGTCTTTTTTACAGGAACCTTTATATATATATATATATATATATAAGATGAGCTTTTGAAGTGATTGTGAACTGAGTGAACAAATTCTGACAATTGATTTAAACTTGTGTATTGATAATCAAGGACTAGGATTAGTTCACTAGTGTTCACTATTAAGGGGATTGTTTACAAATGAACCTAACCCTATATATATACTTATCATTATTATTATTCGAATACAATATTTTTCGTAAGAACCACGAGAACTTGGTGAAAAACTATTCAAATAAAAGAAAAATATACTTATTATTATTATTATTCGAATACAATATTGAAAATGAAAATTACACCTTTAAATTTACATGTATTTGTAAATAAAAAATAATTACACATGTGTAAAGTTGCAATTTACAAAGAGTTAATTATACAAATAGTCTCTATGGATTGTTGAAAATAACACTTTTGAGTACTATTTTTTTAAATAGGTTTGAGCTTCGTAATTTCAGTTTTTTTGCAAGTTTGAGGATTAGCATCAACTTCCGTTAATTTTTTGTGTTAAATTTGAGTAGAATGACTAAATTACCCTTTCGTAACTACATGGACCATTTGTGCAATTAACTTTGTTTTAAACCAGGGATCATTTGTGTAATTACTCGAAAATTAAAGGTGTACACCCCACCCCCGTCCACCGCACATCTGTGCCACTGTACCTAGCTGGAATCCTACAAACAACCGGCCACCACCAACCTACTCTCTCTGAACTATTTTATAAACCTATTCTTTCTTTATTACCAGTATCACCACCACCACAACACTCCACACCACCCCCACTACACTACCAAACCACCCCCACTGCACCACTTACCACCGACACCACAACACACCTACGACACCACCCCTTGAATCCAATGCCACAACTTCTGTCGACCACCACTGAAGAACACCACCGCCCACCATCGCATATCTCTCTCTTTGTTACATTAACCATTGCATGAACCAATCATTTTCGTTATTAGGCATCCTCCTATTCAAATGGGCAGCTGCCGACCACCAAGGAACACCGCCATCACACTAGCTCACATGTTCGTATCAAGACCCAAACGGTTCAGATATGGTAGGGAGACCATTAGGTGGGTTTGAGGCAATTGTTCACTAATCTCCCTCGATTGTATGGTGTGGGTTTTGTTTATAGTTTTCAAGATTTGCATTCGGGGATCAAACGATTGGAAAGGAAAAAATGTGGGTTTAGGGGATGGTTTGTGGTGAGGTAACAATTATGGTGTTGAGGTGCGATGTTCAAGCGAGTTTTAGGTTGTTGTCATTTAATCAGAGACCTCCAATGTAGATTTAACCCAAAAGAAAAAGAAAAGGGAGACCATTGTGGTGGTCATAGGTGACTGGAAGAGAATGAGGTAGGGTGGGTGCGATGACAGTGGTTTATACTTATCGTTTATAACCAATTACACAAGGCTGAAACTATTTGCAAACCAAGGCTGCCTATTTGCACACTTAGAGTTTTAATACACTTCGTATAGAACTATACGCAACGTATAGGTTGCATGAAATTCAGCACATGGCCCAGCAATCATAGGCATAGACAACTAGGGTTTATATACGATGCGTATAGCTATATACGCGTCGTATATAACCCCTCGGAATTTGTTTGGTTATTTTAGTGTATTTGTGTTATAAATTCTCACCCGGTTCCAACGTTAAATCGCTTATAATATATAACCATTATTGTAATACCGTTAATATTATATACCGTTAAAAGTTTTTGAAAAACGTATATACAGTTCGAATATATTAAATTGTTATCGTTTAAATTAAATTATTATACCACGTCTAGTGCGGTTCGAATACTATAAACGTTTAAATATCATACCGTTAATTATTTTTAAATACTGTACGGTTCGAATATATTGTTCCGTTTGAATACTATACCGTTTAAATTAAAATACTATACCAAGTATGGGTGCGGTTCGAATGCTATATCGTTAAAATATTATACCGTTAAATATTTTGAAATATCCGGGTACGGTTCGAATATATTATACCATTTCAATACTGTTCTGTTTAAATTAAATTATTATACAAAGTCTAGGTGCAGTTAGAATATTATACCGTTTAAGATTTTTATACCACTAATTTTATTAAATTACTCGGGTACAGTTCAAATACATTCTACCGTGTTTCCATACTATACAGTTTAAATTAAAATATTATACCAATTTTAAATTTTTATAACGTTAATTATTTTGAAATACCCGGGTACGGCTAGATATATTACACAATTTCCATACTATATCGTTTAAATTAAAATACTATATTGTCTCAAAACGACCGAATATGATATATACATCATAAGTTTGATATATACAGCATAAGTTTGTACATACATAACAAAATATATAATATAACTAAATACTAAATACATCGCAAAAGATAAAATACTATGTCCACTACTAACTGCCATGTGTCATTTGTCACGTCCCGCACAGCGAGTAATCAAAATAGACAACCAATTTTTTTGCTGCCAGCTTTCCTAACTGTTGCTTCACTACGGTGCTCACCATTACGGTCGCACACAAGCCATACCATCCCCGTACTACCACCAATATTCTTCGATCGACGGGTCACAATAACATAACCATTCTCCTTTCTCGTTGCTTGTACCCAATTCTTCAGATCAATTAAAGACATGAAATGCTAAAAAACATTTATGTTATTTAACAATAATAATAGTATTAAGAATTCTAACAACAACAACAACAAATTAATTATTATAATTTTAACAATAATAATAATATTTTAACAATTATACAAACATAACAGTAACAAAAATATTAATAATTATAATGTTAACAAAATATTAAAATTTATAATTTTAACAA
This sequence comes from Helianthus tuberosus, assembly GCA_030545235.1. Taxonomy (NCBI): domain Eukaryota; kingdom Viridiplantae; phylum Streptophyta; class Magnoliopsida; order Asterales; family Asteraceae; genus Helianthus; species Helianthus tuberosus. The sequence continues at coordinate 172,412,066 of CM060393.1, read as the reverse complement.
TAACAGTAATATTAAGAATTCTAACAACAATACAAATATTAACAATAATAATAACATTAATAATATTTTATCAATAATACATATTTTAAAAGTTATACAAATATAATATTAAAAAAATTAATAATTATAATTTTAACAATAAAAATAATAATATTTTAACAATTATACAAATATAATATTTAAAGAGTGGTTTATTTTTGTTAGAATAGTCTTATAAATAGCATTAATTTGCTTTGATTTTTAATTATACTCTTGTTTAATATGATATGAATTTACAGAAAAGAGTCACAGGTTGTTCCTCTATATCCTTGTGTTTGTCCATTTGGTTTGATTCAATTATTTGCCCACATGGGCCAGCAATTAGGAGGTCAAAGATCGTACAAGGAAATCCAAGATCCGAACCATCCTACAGGTTAAGGTGAGTAATGTGAGTTCTTTAGATATTCTACTCTTGTATTGCAGATTTGGCATAACTTAAGGGTTACTTAAAACTTTGATGGAAGTTGTAATTATGTGTATTTTGAAGGAGTCATAAGAGTTGTAACCCTGTGGTAGTTTAAGAACGGCATTCACAAGTGTTGAGACCAAAAACTATTGTGCAAGGTATTCATATAGGTTATAGCACCTTGCTTGTAAAACAGGATATTCATAAGGTTTGTGACCCGTTAAGTTTGATAGGCGAAGTCACATGAATTGTCACCCGTATGATAGAATTACAAAATGAGATCAAATGATTTAAAAGAAATATTAAACGAATGTATGATGGTGATCATGATCATGTTTTGAGAGAATGGGTTTCCGTTACTTAGTCGGGTTGTATGACAACAATTCGTATGGATTACAACACAAGAGAAACTATTTTATTTTCAATTTGGGCCTGTAGATGGCTAAAATATGCCAACCATCGTATTAGTCGATTTTTTTTTTCAAAACTCATGTGACCAAATTAAACTACTAATCATTTAGATTTAATTAAAGTTTATTGAATGAAAAAAGTTGGACCAAACTTTTTGGCTAATAAGATTTTTAAGTCATGTCTTGCAAAAGAGGTTGTTATAGCAAACAAGAACAAATGCCAAACATTCAGGGAATTACAATGTTCAACTTTAGCTTTTTTTAAACACTTGCCCGGTTAACCCATGTGGCATGGTTCAGTTTAACATATTTACTCATACAACGGCTAACGATGACGTCAAGCTTTCAGCGTAGTCTCGGGCCCAAAGGTCATAATGTAAGATTTCTTCAAGTGAAGGTGATGCCACTAATTCGGATTGATGCTTCTCACATGTTTTCTCAACCACTTTAAATAAGTCCAAGTACGAAATCCTGGTTCAACATCGGTAAAACATTAGCAGTAATTAAGGATTCGTGTGTTAATCATTTTTTTTGTAGAGAGTATTGCATGTTATTGAAAAAAAATAGACATACTTGTCTTCAATAAACAACTGAACGGCTTTCTCATTAGCCGCGCTAATAACTCCGGTCATCGTGCCACCAGCTCGCCCGGCAGCATAACACAAATCCATCGATGGGTATTTCTTATTGTCGGGTTCCTTGAATGTGAAGGATTCAATCCTACATTACATATGTTGTGAAACGTATAGTCATTTATCATGAAGTCAAGTATTTTTGTTATAAACTATTTACTGATTACATACTTTGCAAGATCAAGACGAGGCCATGTAATCTCTGAGCAGTCTATTCGTTCGGGCCAAGATAATGTGTAAATGGTAGGTATACGCATGTCGGGCAAAGTTAATTGAGCCAAGACTGACGAGTCCTGCCAAACGTTAAAATGTAGAAACGATTAGTCCTAGGAGCACAAAGTTTTGTGACTTAAGAAAAAGTGTAGGAAGGAAACTGCACCTTTGCCTCAACCATGGAGTTGATGATACCTTCGCGATGAATAAGGATTTCAATGTTATCATAATCTATACCAAAGAGATAATGAGCTTCAATGACCTCAAGACCCTTGTTGAAAAGTGTTGCCGTATCAATTGTGACCTTCTTCCCTAAGCTCAAGAGGGGATGGTTTATCGCTTCGGCTTTAACATCTTTTAGTTTTTCAACTGGCAAATCTCTTTTGTAAGAAAAGAAAAACCGAAATCTTTTAGTATATAGTTACAAATATACATAGGAAGTTATAGGAGTGTTCATGGTTCACTTTAAAACAATGAAACCATTCAAACAAGTCATCAGTTTTTTTTTTTCATAGTCGGCTTTACTCTTTTAACATTTGGTCATGGTTTACGGTTTATACATAAAACAAGTTTGGAAAAACCAAATTAGACAGTAGAATTTTGGGATACCAAACTTTTATTTTACAAAGAGATTTTAATTATTTGAAGTTAAACTATACACAATGGTTGAGCTTTGCTTAAATATACAATTTAGGGAGTAAATCTTTTTAGTTTTAATTGTTGGGACGGTATTGGTTCAATAAGTGCAAACAATGAAACAAAACCGAAGACAAAACGTTTGTAATGGTTTGGTTTGGTTTGGTTTAAAATCTTCATGGTTTAGTTTTAATTTACAATGGAAAAACACCGTGACTAATAGTTTGACTCACCGTTTGACCTAAAAATGGCCAAAAACTAGACCGTAAACACCTATAGGCGGTTAAACTTGTAATTAAAACCATCACATTACCTAAAAGCACCTCCAGAAGCAGTTAAGATTAAACGCCTTAGAGCACCTTCAGGCCAGCCTTGAATACACTACAAAACAAGACGAGTTTATCGTTAGATAATGTAGTTTTCATTATCTTTCGGTTTTCGCTTTATGTTCTTGCATTACTTGGAATATAGCAGCATGTTCTGAATCCGCAGGAACAATCTTTACGTTATGCTTATGTGCAAGAGGGAGGATAAACGGAGCACCAGCGATTAGTGTTTCTTTATTCACTAAACTTATGTTTTTCCCGGCTTTGATGGCTGCTACCGTAGGCTACGAAAGAAGAATAAACATTATTGATCATTTGATTGCTAGTTGGTTTTGAGATGTAAAGATATACCTTCAAACCCGCACACCCTACTATGCAGGAGACCATCATAGCAGCATCTGGGTGGCTGGCAACCGCATCGGTTCCTTGCTCCCCGACAACGATTTCAGGCATGTAATCAGCACCAGCCAAAGCTTCTTTGAGTTCACCAACTAAGGATTCGTTCCTAAGAGAAATTAACTGAGGTTTGAATTGTTTTGCCTACATGATGAAACACGGAAATTGTTTGAATATCTGACTAATAATTATAATAGCATTCTATATTTGCGTAATGGAATAATATAACTAGCATATATGCAATATTATCATGACAATTTTAGTCATTTTCATTATATTTCAGTGTCAGACAGTGAAATACAATACGTGATAAATAGAAATGGAACATATCTATATAACTTCATATTATAATAAACCCCCATAGTTTAACCATAGAATGTCGAAAATTCAAACAGGTGCCAAAATCATCAAAAAGGGGTGACAACTAGCCATGAACCTAGTGGAGAATACATTGAGAAGTTACACCACAAAACACGATGCAACTGATGATCAATGGTGCCATGAACCTAGTGGAGAATACTAGTTTCTATTTCGATTATGTTGTAAGGTCATGTATAGTCATAAAGCCCTTTAGGGGGCGTTATGCGACAAGTGGCGAAAAATGTAAGAGGGGGGTTTTATGGGGCTTTATATCACAAGAGGGTGTAGTGGTAAGGGGGTTATATAACCCCTTCAATTATACATATGTATGTATATATATGTGTGTGTGAGTTGGGAAGAATGGGTCATGCTGTGAAAATTTTCGCGAGGAGGGAAGTGTCGCACATAGTGCCGGCCGTAATGGTGTTCACCGGCGCCATCGGCCGTTATGGGTAGTTTAGGCGCCATATACAACCCCATTACATGTGGTCTAATGTTTAACTTATTTTTAATTTTTAATTAATCTAATATTTTTAGTCTATGAATATATATTTTTGTTCATTATTTATTTTCGGATTGTGTAGGGCTAAAGTTGTAATTAGATTTAGCTAACTTTGTAAATTGGTTAAGCTAAATGACAAAACATGAATAATCATTATTTGAAATTCGGTTTATTAAGTTCAAACTGGTTTCAAAATTTAGAAACTGAAAACCAGGAACCCAATTCAGATTTAACCGAAAACCAAATATATAATATGTTTCAGATTAAAATGGTTTCAGTTCGTTTTTGATTAACTCACTTTAAAACCGAATATTGTCCCACCTTTGAGAGAGGGAGAGGGACGTTATCAGGCCATGCGTAATGGGCATTATAGGTGCGTGAAATGGATTGATAACGCCCCCACACCATCCATAGTGGCATTATAGGGGCATGAAGAGGAAGATGCATATCTAAAATAATGCTCAATGAGGAGAAAAAACATGTAAAGTAATGAATGGAAGGGCAATAAGGGGCGTTAACCATTAAATGGGGCATTATAACGCTGATGTAGCAAAAAATGCCTCTGAAAAGGCATTAACAATTACGGATAGTCTCATTCTTTTTTAGGTTTTGTTGAAAAGTATAAAAAAAAATAACTACTTTATAACCACTGTTTATGAATTTTAATATCCCTTTGTGTACACTAAATCACCTGTTCAGCAAGAAGAGAGAAGTTTGAGCCAGCAGCAAGTGCCACAACCCGAAACTTATCGGAGTGTTCAGCAACAATAGAAAGTGTCTGCAACCCAAACAATTAAAAACAATCAACAATTAAACCAAAAAGCCATTGTTCATGTGCACCTTTAATCACCCGTAATATGTTTGATGAATTTCACCTTTGATCCAATGGAACCAGTTGATCCGATAATTGAAATAGGTTTAGGGCCGTCCCAAGTAACAGTCGCCTTAGTCAAGTCATCAACAGGCACCGTCCCGGGCCACGCTGGTGGTACCGAAGGTGTAGCCGAACATCTAATCCCTTTTCCAACTGTTACCTTAACATTTTTTCTCTTGAGAGAAAATCCACCTAACATGAATCCAGATACACAAATTAAAAAATATCAAACCTTAAACACGCTAATTTATCATGCTAATGACGCAGTGCTTAACAAATGAGTATTACTAAAGGTCCATTTCGTATGTTTAAGTGGTTATCGACGAGAATCCGTCGGTGACATGTCAAGAATATGGGCGTGGACAGGATCGTCCCTATGAATTCTGGTTCCTGTGCGAGTAGAAAAAATGTACCCTTAAATATAAACTAATTATATATATGAAAAACGAAAAAGGGTTTAGATGAGACAAACTTAAAATGTTGTTGGGGTTGTTTAATACATAGCGGATTTAAAAATATTATCAGTTTGTAAACTATTAGGGGGAAGGGGTGGTTATAACTCACCACCCATTTATCACTCACAACAATCAATCAATTTCCGCCATGTCAATAACCATTATTCCATCACTCACAACTTTTTTTAGGGGAAATGTTCATCACTCACAACACCCAACAATAAACCTTCACACCCCCTCACATGGTTCCATTTATCACGCGTCAAAAATATCACGTGAATTAAGTTTCACACGTTAACTTTTATGGGTGGCGGTGGTTTGTTTGATTTTATCACGCGTGGAAGTAATATATCAGACATCTGAAAAGTTGGTGGTAGTTTTATAAGAAACCCTATCCTCGTCATGGGCGGACCCACCCCCAGCCCACGGTGGGTGGGCGGGCGCACTCCCAAGGAAAAAAAATTAATGTTATTTTCCGTCGAAAATCCCGTCCGCACCCCCTTGGAATTTTTCATCTACACCCTTTGGATTTTTTCGTCCGCACCCCTTTGAATTTTTCGTCCGCATACCTTAGGTGAAAAATGTATCGATTTATATTTTAAATTTTTTTAGTAAACTCTGATTTAAAAAAAAAAATACCTAAATTATATAAATTTACACTACCCAACTTAATACTATTTCATTAAACATAATTAGCCCAGTAATTCCTAGCACATTAACCAAACCCAAACTAAGTTCAAACTATAATACTAAAAATAAGCCCAATAGTCCCTTAGAATTTATGTTGCCCTCCCTCTCTTGTGTCGTCTCCTACCAGCGATCAGCGAACACAACAGCACGTCATCAGCAACCGCAAACCACCGTCGTTCGACACCAAACCAACCGGAATCCGATAAAGGGTAAGTTTTTATGTTTTTTTGATGATTTTAGTTGATATTATAGGAGAAAAAGACTAATAAAATTCTTAAATAGGTTTGAAATTTCGTGAGTTTTGACGTTGTTTATGGTTGTTTAGATGATTTTTAGGGTGATTATATACACATGATTTCTAGGGCTTGAATAGTTGAAAATTAAAATTGAAACATTATGTTATGGAGCGATGAACTTATGGATCGATTTGTTTGTGTTAGGAACCATGAGTAGGGACGTTAAGTGATAGTTGTATATGTTATATAGAGAAAGACTTGTTTAAGAAAGTAGCTTTAGATGATGTTTTGAATAGATTTCTAAAAATGAAAACCCGTAGGACGACGTTTTAATTATGTTTGTAACAAGGTTTAACGTGTTTTTTATGATTAGACCCAAAACGACTTGATACGAACCGATTACTTACTTATATACCTAGGGGCCTAAAATTAAAAAAAAAAATGTTACGCACACCGACTAGTGATCTTGAAAAGTGTGGTTGGAAATTTTATCATATATCTTATCCTCGTTTAGTCGTTTACCGACATACTAATGGCCCCACACTGACAATTACCTAAAAGAAAGCCAGAGTGCAATCTTATTGGAAATTCTATCCCCCACCAAAACCGACCAAACCTAGGCTGTTGATAGTCTTCTTTTATTTTTATTTTATTTTTAAATTTAACGGATCCATCCCATTTGTTTAGTAGTTACATACCTTGGAGCTTGAAAAGGTGGGTTTGGGATTTGCATGTGTCCGAGAAATCGATTAGCTTGGTTTGTGCCGGAGACAGAAAACTTGAAGCCATTATTGTTTGAAGTTTAGTAGCAGGAGAAACAAGTAATCAAGTGGGGTGGGAATTGGTGTTTGAATTTGAAGACATTTTTGTTCGAATATATAGACCTTTTTTCGTGCATGTTTTGATCAACTGTGTGGGGTTCACTTATCAAAGTGAAAATAGGGGAAACACATAAAAATTTGAAAATTGGTGTTCATTCATTTTAATGTAATAATTCAAAATCTGTGGATTTAAACATCCACTCATGTTATAATGATAGCACATACCTCATCTTCCAGAACAATACCCAATATATATATATATATTATATGCACATGCTTATATTAATGTATGGCTATGGTGTTCTAAGATAAGTGATAAGGAGGATATTTTAACTTGCGTAAAGAAAATAAATTTGTAAATAAAATACGTGTCACACAAATTGCACTACATCACTGCCCCAATCAATTATATGTGCACTCATTGCCCCTTGTTGGTTCTAGAAGATTTGGAATAACTGAATATTGTAATACCGTTTCTAACTCATTGCTAGATTGTGTTTTCGTTGTCATTAATAAAATCATCATTGTCGTTAAAAAGGAAAAATTCTAGAAAGTTTAATCCATAACTTGAAAACCAGTCCGGTTAAACTGGGTCATAACAGACAGGTCGGTTTTTCAACAGTCATGTCAAACCAGCTTAAATTAGACCGGTTTAATTAAAGGGTTTTGAGCATTCAATGTTTGATTATAGTTTCACTTACAAGGCTTAAACCAATGATCTAGTTCTATAAAGGAGAATGGAATATCCAAATTTGTTAATTGCTACTTGATTACGATTGTTGTGTATTAATGCTTGAACTTAAAACTTATGATAGTTAACTAGTGGGATTTAATCTGTGAGTTGTAGCGGGTACATGGCAGGAATCCGGTTGGTAGCGCTGATTCGTTACGGTACGGTCAAACGTTATAGCGAAGTAAATCAAAAAAATAATAGTCGTAATATGAATTATAGCAATCGAAGTATATCAAAAAATAAAAGTTGTAATATGAATAAGAAAATATCTATACGTGTTCGATTTGTTGCGGAAGTTCAATACAACACATTGAAACGTATATAGAGTAATATGTCTAAACTTATCATAGATAGTTGTAGTTAAAAGAATAATTTTTTAGAAGTTGAAAAGGTTATAAAAATAATATTGATTTTAGAGAAGAGTAATCATTAAAATTAATTAAGTTAATTGAACATACTGAACACATAAAAACTATAGTCAATGAAGAAATTAGAAAAATCAAAGATAAAATTGAAGGTTTATTTGTATTTTTAAAATTTAAATTAGTTTTTAACATCCACTCATGTTATTATCATAGAACATACCTCATCTTCTAGAACGTTACTCAAAAAAGCAATTTTATATAAGCTAATGGCTATGGTGTTCTAAGATAAGTGAGAGTAATTATATTTTCACTTGCGCAAAGAAAATAAATTAATTAATTAATAATAGGTGTCACTCAAATTGCACTACATGACCACCCCGAGCGGATATATGTACACTTGTTGCCACTTGTATGGTGTACTAGATAAGTGATAGTAATTATATTTTGCGTAAAGAAAATGAATTAATTAATAAAATATGTGTCACACAAATTGCACTACATCACTACCACAAGCGGATATGTGTACACTTGTTGGTTCTACAAGATGTGGAATAATTGGATGTTATAAGACAGTTTCTAGAAGGGCCGTTCGCGGATATGTGTACACTTGTTGGTTCTACAAGATGTGGAATAATTGGATGTTATAATAACATTTCTAGCAGGCCGTTTCAACGTTTCTGGAGGCCCTAAGCAAACTATAAAGGCGAGACCTCTTCGAATTTGTATAAAGATAACATCGAAAGTCTGAATCGCAAACACAATATCAAAATTCAAAGTTTAAAGGTATCATTTAGGGTTTTAGGGAAAATAGTGATTTCACCCCGGTAATTTCTCCTAAGTTCACATCCAATTTTATATAGATATTATTATAAAAAAATAGCCATTAACCATTGCGACATCAAATTTCACCTCAAGTCCCCAGTCAGCGACATCATTTAGCGGAATTAGCATATGCTACGTTACAGTAAGCTAAAATGACGATGTCGGTCTAAATTAATTACGAATTACATATTGCTTGGAGTTGGAATTGTGCCTCTTTTATTTTAAATTCAGTTTTTCAATTGAGCATCACAATAAATATAGTTTTTGTTTTATTCATTTGGGCCTAATACGGTAATACACATATACTATATAAAGATTTTTTTTAAAATCTGAGGCCCTATTTTCTGGAGGCCCTAGGCCGTTGCCTAGATTTGAAAGTCTCTATTGTTAGACAATGTTTCCTTTGTAATTAATAAAATAACATCGTCTTTAAAAAAAAATCTTGAAGGTGTAATCCATAATTTGAAAATCGGTCCGGTTAAACTCCCGTTAAACTCCCGTTAAACTGGGTCATAATAGACCGGCCGGTTTTTCAAGAATGATGTCAAACCTTGTTGAATTAGACCGTTTTAAGGATTTTCAACATTCAATGTTTGATATACTTTCATTAAAGTTTAACTTACATGGTTTAAACCAATGATCTCTTTCTATAGAGAAGTATGAATTATCCAAATATGTTAGCTACTTAGATTACGATTGTTGTGTACCTATCAATGCTTGAACTTAAAACTGATGATAGTTAACTAGTGGATTTAACATGTGTCTTGTGGCGGTACGCGGCAGAAACAGCGGCGGAGATAACGGTATTTCAAAAAAAAATTATCGTGCAATCATACAATTATAAAAAACCGATAATAAATAAAGTAAAACAAATACCTAATAGATTTGCCCACTTCTTTTTTTAATAGCTTGAAATCGTTCCATCACATCATCGTCTTTTACTTTATCAAAATTTTCTCTACCGACCACACAAACCTTAGCATTGTTCAAATATTTCGGGCCCATTCGATTGCGTAAATCCGTCTTGACAAGCTTCACTTTAGAAAAACATCTTTCAACAGTTGTAGTTGCAACATGTAAAACCAAAGCTAGCTTCACTACCTGATAAACCAAAGGACAAGAACTATCTGTTCCGGTTTTCACCATAAGACAAGCAAGATTAGTTATTCCATTCAAGTTTACAAATCTATCATCACTTATAGTGTAACGGAATGACTCAATTTCACCCAAAAGAGTCCTTAATTTTTGTGTAGTAAAATCATCCGGATACATCTGAGCAAACGCCAATATCTTCGATGGGTCAAACTTAGAAAACCTGTTACAAGGATTTAAACCCGACATATTTTTTTATCAAACTAGTTATTACATCATTAAATCGATTTCCTAATTCTTGAAGTTGCATATACAAAACCTCATAAAAATGTCAACTTCAAAATGATGTCGATTTGAAATGACATTCTTTGCGTTCCTCAATATGTATTTAGCAATTTCCGGATGGCTAGTACTAAACAACTTTAAAACCGAAAGAAAAATACCTTGAGAATTAGATTCTTACGATTCATTATGGCAAGGAAATGGTAAAGAGTTTTCTAAACAAAATCTAGCACTCATAACAGAACTAAGTAATGTATAATAATTTGCAATCTTTTCTTCTTTAGTCAATTTGTTTAAATTCCCATCTATATGTTCGTCTTGTTTCATGAGATTGTGACATTTTTACGCCGCCTTTAAATGATGACTATGAACTTTCCCAACATATTATTTTAAGGAAACCTTTTTACTCCAATGACAAAAGCCTTTAGAATTAGATGACCATGTATCTCTTCCTCCTTGATTACCAACATCTTCTTTAAACATGTAACAATATAGACAAAATTCTTTATCTACTTTAGTACTATACTCTAACCACTTATAATCGTTAAACCAATTAACAACAAAACGTCTTTTTTTCCATAATAGTCTTCGGAAGGAAATTCATGACTACGCGGTTGAAAAGCCCCTTTAACAAGATATACCCTTCTTACATCTATTTGATTTGGGTGATCACTAGCAATATGTGGCCTATCATAGAGATCCGAAGGAATATCATTCAAATCGATAATATCTCGTGTTGTAGGAATTGAAGTTGTAGGATTACTTGGACCAATATGAACATTTTCTTGCATATTATCATTCGCAACATTTGGACTTGTCTCATTCGGGCTTATATCATTCGGAATTGTATCATTTAGAATTATATCATCACCAACCCGATTTCCATCAACTTCCTCAAAAAAAAAATCGAAAAAGTTCCCAATTAGAGATTGTTTTTTAAATTGTGCTTTCATATTCACTTCAAAGAATCAATTTTAAATCAAAGAATTCAACTCCCTACTCCCTAGTTTAACAACAAAAATAGTCTTAAAACCTAACAATTAACAAATATACAAACTTCTAAACTAGAATTCTAGATAAACTATAAAATCATCATATAAGAGATCAAGCTATCATTTAACAAACATTCAAATGACAAGAAATAAAAGGTCAACGACGGCGTGAGCAGTGGCGCAGGGTGGAATGCCGAAATCGCTGATCCGTCGCAGGCTTCTGTACTCATGTTTGTGGCTTCGTGCAAGTGTGCGACGTTTGGGTTTCATTGGAAGTTCCAATTAACGCCCATGCCCAAAATCATTGGTTTATTTTATTCATTTGGGCTTAATTATCATTTGGGTTATTATTTGGGCTTAGTTATTAAACAAGTTTTGGGCTCAATTAATAATATCAAGTTTCATATTTTTCTCTTAAGGGTATCCTCGTATATTTTAGGGGTATCCTATGTATAAAACCGAAAAATACACTGCGAATACGGGGTTGAGCTGTAGCGCTTGCTACGGCTACTTCCTCATTAGTTCCGCCCCTAGGAAAAAATCCGGTTGGTAGCGATTTGGTTCTTTACGGTGCAGCACATGTTATAGCAACTAAAAATCAATTAATATGTACTTAAATCCACTTAATTTATCAGGTTAATATAGAGCTAAAACTACTCAAATAGTATTTCAAGTAAACTCGAGTATTAAAATATTCTCCTCCTAAACTCCTATTTTTTTTGAACTTGCGTTGTTACTCATACCATTCTTTATTTATATGTATAATTAGTGAATTATGTAATAAGTCAAGTCAACCTGAGTTCTAGTGTGAATGGATATATTGAAATCAAGACAAAGATCTTTTAAGTTCAATTATAAAGATATTTAAAGAGTGCTTAAGACCATATCAAGTACCAAAGAACATGTTTCAGTTGAAGATACAATACTGAACTTCGGTAGAGTACGACAGTAAAGAAGGTGGATTTTATCAACATATAACTAAAGTATCTTCTTACGTGCATTTGACTTTGTGTTAAAGATACAGTAATGAACATAGGGAGAGTACACATTGCATTTGATTTTGTGTTATTTTGCATTTGATGATACAAATTTTAGGGCACACAAATATGTTATCAAGAGTACTTAAAAAGAAGATCAAGACATACGAAAAGTGGTTTCAGTAGTGAAATCAAAAATATAAATTTTGTATGATTTTAGAGAATGTGGATTTTATCCACTTTAAATAATGTTTCTTATTATTATTATTATTATTTTTTTTGCGGAAAATAAGATGTCTAAGTGTCGAACATCACAAAAGGTTATGTTAACTTGATTCCTTAAGTACAAAGGAACAAGCTAATGAGATATAGCTCAATTTCCAATAAAGGGGAAGTGAAAATTTGGGTTTGATGTCATGCATCTCATATTCGAATTCGATCTCAACCAGGTTTTACCACAGTGGGCTTTTGGGTGGAGAGTTTTCCCCGGAGCTAGAGATAGTGGGCTTGGGTTACCCATCGTTGTTGGTAGTTGTGGGCGTATGGGGTCGCCTTTTGTCATTGGATTACCTTAGGTAGTTACATTCGAACCATGGATACTCGTTATGAAATGTATGAATCTAGCATGTTGTTCTCCCCAAAGTTTAAATTAAGTAAAATAGGGGCTGTGAGACTCACCGAGACTACAAGTGTGAATGACAGCAAAAGTCAATGAAAAATGATCTGACCTAGGTGTGTCCTAGTATATCAAGGGAATTATAAGGTCTATGCATTGATCCTAGCATACAAGTTGGTCATATGTATCAAGTCACCCAACTAGCTACATAAACCATAACTACATTCTGAATTGGCCATCAATGTTCTATAACAAAACAGAAATGAAATGGACAATGTGCATTAGTTTTTATCATAATCAAGGTTAGCGCGACTAGCCATGAAATGGGGTGTCAACCCAGGTTGTACTATTCATATATTCCACGAATACCAAATCTAATGGTTATGTAGTAAGGGGACTTAGGTGTCATGCGTGAATAAAACTCATGTAACACATTTGAACCATGGATGCTCTTTATGCAATGTATGAATCTAGCATGTTGTTTTCCCCCAAAGTTTAAATTAAGTAAAATAAGGGTTGTGAGACTCACCAAGTCTACAAGTGTGAATGATAGCAAAAGTCCATGAAAAATGATCCGACCTAGGCGTGTCCTAGAATATCAAGGGCATTATATGGTTTATGCAATGATCCTAGCATACAATTTTTTCATATGTATTAAGTCTCCCAACTAGCTAGATGATATCATTGTTTACTTGAAAAAACATATTACTTTAAAACACGATGAAACGTTGGTGATGCGTTTACGATGCTTAAAATATGATGTATGAAATCTTGACTCGTCCTTTCATTCATTCTTGAAATCGATGTTCTGGTTTATGAAATATTAATTTATATTTACTCGAGAACCAACACGATTATTTTACTAAGTAAATATACTTATATATTTATTTTTAGGATAATAATCTCATAACATCCTTCGTGTCTTTAATTTGAAAACCAAGAGTGACTTAACACTAAATAATCATGTGCAAAACTACCCAAGAAACAAATATATACTTTCGTCGGGTTTTTGTCTAACTTAGCAATTTTACGTAAAAATATATATGTTTATATTTTTACATCAAATTCCCATAAAAGATATAAACTTGTGTAACTAGTGAAATAACCCACACATATATACATATATAGATTTTGGTGTTTATAGATGTTGGCCGAAAAACGCAGAAATAACTACCACCGTTGACAAAAAAAATAGTTGCGAGCACGCATTCAAGCGGGAAAAAGGACGTTAAGGTGGTCCCAGAGAAACTAGCTTATTATGTCGTATATAAATTTGATGCGAAAAAAAAGATGTGTATAAGATTGCCACCACCTGACATAAAGGTAGATGCAGAAGCTATTAGTGTGTTGCACAGTATCCCAGATACGGGAAAGAAGTTTGATACGCTTAACAAACTCGCCCACTTATACCCGGACCTAAAGGAGTAGCGTGATCAATTCCCACCATCAACTTTCGTGCCTCCTTCCAAAATAGCCTGAAGTCGATGAATATGAAGATATGTTCTTTTTCACAGTAGACTTTTGATGTTGTTCCTGACCACTATGGTGAACTCGTACCAAAACAGTTATTGTAAGGAAGACGTGCCCAAGTATTTCACATGGGTAACAAAGTTTGAAGAGACCAACGGGTGTGATTATGTACTTTCTTACCCGAAGGCATGAAAGAAGAAGTGGGTAGTTAGGGATCCTGATAATGCATTCACTTGACCTTTGACAATTTTGACGGTAACTTCCATTCTAATAGTTTGAACAAAATATGACATTATATAGTTGTTTTCGCTTTTTTTTTACCATAACACAACCTGCCTCGATTTTTGTAGCTATTGTACGTAGATTGTCTGAAAGTTGAAGGTCTGAATATATAGCCAGGTGTGCGTGCCATCCATTACTGGACTTTAGTGTCACACCCTGACTTTTGCAGAAGCGTGATTTGGTGTGACTTGCTTAATATCATTACATTCAACCATAACAAACGACTATATGATACAACCAAGGTGTTCATCCATAGATAGTTTCAAAACGTTACAAGCAACATTGTTTTCAAATCCCAAAACACAGACTTCAAGTTCAAAATACAATACCAGCCAGTTTTAGATCTATAAGGACTTCACAAAAGACACAAACAAACTAGGTTTCGGGCCATGTATCTTATCCAAGATAAAATACATAACCCAAACCCTTCGACTTCGGATGACACCTTTTATTAGAGTCATGACTTGTAAACTTCAACGCCCGCCAGATCCATACTTAATTTCCTGAAATACATGTAGTTTGAAAACATCAACAAAAGTTGAGCGAGTTCATGTGTTTAGTATGTGTGCACGAATAAACCTTGGAAACATTTGTAAGTATGTTTGTATGTACTTGAAAACCCAGTATGAAAACAACAAGGAAAACAGATCAATTAATGTGTAGCTAATACATTAATATTTGTGACGTGATGCAGGAAGACTCAAACCTAGCAGACTTTGTCTCCGGCAATAAGACATAGTCACCACATGGTCCACTCGGCGGACGCATGGGTGGGGCTCGCTACACCCAAATAGATATATCACTTGTGTCCCTCGATCATACAACGAGGATTAATGGCCTTAAGCGTCATACCCACCACTCACATGATCTAGCAGTACCTTTCCTTAGCTAACCATACCACATATAAACGTTTGTAAACAGTTTGTAACATGTACTTCACCCCCGAAGTTATAAAACCGAAAACAGTTAAAGAAAAGGGGGATCATAAACTCACTGGTTTGCGTTCTTCGAATCCGCCTGTAACTCAAAGTCTCCTCTGGTGTACACGACTACCTACAACGTACTATGGTCTATTAGATGAGCGGGACGTGCCTTGACTTAGTATTAATTAGTGTCTTTGAGTTACGTTTCAAAGTTTCTTCATTATTATTCCAAGTTATATAATTATTTGTTAAAATAATAAATATTTTAACTTAAATTATATTTATTAAAATTTTGGAATAATTGTTAAAACAATATAATTTAACTTGATACTTCTCAAGTATTTATACATGTATTTCCTTCCCAAGGATGGGTGTATTTGTATTCGTATTCTTATACTTGTATATTTTTTCCATGTATTTGTGTCGTATTCTGGAGTATATTTATACGTACGAAAATACATAGTTCTTGTAATTATTAAGTATCCTTACACTTAATGTTATATCAACTTTTCCGGAATAATCTTTCTAGTAAAAATACATTAATATATATTTCCAAAATATATATTTTGAAGAATATTACTTAGAAAAATTATTTATAATTTTTTCTTTGGCAAATATATTTGTATTTTCATATAAGTTCCAAAAATAATATATTTTCAAGTCTAACTTGGAAAATATATACAAACTTATTTTTCTCCCAAAGATAATATATTTCATGTTTATTTGAGAAAATATATATTTCTTCCAAAAATATTATATCTTCTATTAATTCCAAGAATATATATTTTTGTCCACCAAAAATAATATATTTTCTTTTTGTCAAAAATATGATATAAATTTGTAATAATTGTAAAAATCATATTTTTGTTCTCTTGATGTCCAAAATATTATTTACCAAAAATATACTTGTGAATAAATTTTTCCGGAATATTTTGTAAGTTATATTCCTTTGTTCAGTTTCAACAATATTTTGGGTATACTTTGTATATTTATTCCTTGGAATTTTGGTAATATTTTAGATTGTAGTTTTTGGTATTTTGATGAGCTATATTATTTCAAGTCCTAAAATAATATAACTAATACACATAATATACAAATAATCACACACATGGTGTCTTCTAAATATATATTTCCTAAATACAAATTTGGTCACTTTTATTTATAAAAACCAACCTCCAATATTTGTAATTTTTGTAACAAAAATTATGGCAAACTTTATGTAAAAACTCAGGGTTTGAAATACACTTGTAAAAATTTGTTTAAAAATATTTTTCTAAGTGTTTAATTTTTAGAAAATTTTTTGCCATAGTTTCCCCTAAAAATTGAGGTTTCCATGCCTTGAAGTGTAAGATCTTTAAAACTATTCGCTAATTTATATGCTAGGATATACGTTCAAAGTGCCGTTCTTACAAAATTTTAACCAAACGACATTTACATGAACTTTAAAACATTTAAACATAACTATTACACATAAGTTTGGTAACAAAAGAAACTATTTTATTAGCGGAAGCTTCTATAAGTTGCGTGTTCGGTCCTCGTGCTAGCTTGATCCACATCCGCCAAATTCATGAGCAACCTAGCACCAAAGCATTCAACTTCATTAATTATGAATGTTAAAGTATGTATAAATAAGTTTATATAAACAAATCGGCCATCAACAACAAAGATCCAACGCTGGTAACTCGTCGCGTAGCGCGACGGGATGTGTGCTCTGGCGTCGCGTGACGCGACAAGCGTCGCGTGCCGCGACTGCTTTGACCATTCATGGTCGCGTAGCGCGAGCAAGCCATTTCGACAGAAGAGTTATTAAAAATCCTGCACATTCCCAGCTTTACTAATATGTACTAAAACGGACATAACTTGTCCGTTATTGATCCGAATTAGGTCTCGTTTCTTCCTACGTGACCGTAATTCAATATACTATAACATAGAATAAATATCCTACATTCACATGAACAAATTTCTTTCATTTGAGCCTTCGGAATATTGATATTTCCATAATTATTCGACCCGTTTCAATTTATGAACCGTAGACTTCAATTATGAGCTCCAAAACCTCTATAGGAGCTTACCTATCAACACACTTATATTTTTATGACACTTTTTATAAAAACTCAAGTGCCGTTTAACGAAATATATATGTATTAATCAACCCGTTTGTTCAACTTAGCTATATTCATCGATTTAGCTTGTCCAAGCTTAATACCTTGGTGACTTTTGACCCGTTTGATTTCTCTAGCGAATTCCATCGCCTTCTTGTAATCAACCATGTAGTATTCGAGTCCACTTGACCCGTTTAAACTTTCAAGTGGAATCCACCACTTTTATCATTTCTATTTTCTAGAAATTTACATTTTTGTTTTTCTGGTGGGATATTACAAACGAGATCCTTCGTTTTAGTATTATCCCCCATCATAACAATTTGATTATCACTTTACAATTAAACATAAAAGTGCTAAAACAAGATGTTACGAAGCGAGTACCCGCGTACCTTTTCAAAGCTTTCCTTTTAAGCGGTTATCCGACCCGCCTTGTCCACTTGAGGATCCACCCAATTCACCTATATAATTGGATTCGAATATACTGTTTAGAACTCATGGTTCAATATTCGAGGTATCATATTCTTGTTTAGTCAATTAAGCGATTAGTTCATATTTTTCCGAGTATTCCAATTCATTCAAGCATTTCATCAAACATCTAGTGTGCATAATTTGTATTCTTACACTATCATGTTCATGGCTAATCACTTTAACCCTGTTTAGCATAATAATTTAATACTTACAACAAGAACACTATAATTTACATCATAAGAAATCAACTAACATCCAATATCACAAAATTACATGAATTCTTCACAAAACCCCATATACCCTTATATGATAATTAATGAAACTCATGAATTTTGACATGAATGCATCAATTCATAATCTAATACTTATTCCGAGACTTGTGATCATCTTAAATTAACCATAACATCCATCAATTCATCACTAATTTCTGTTATGAGAATTTAAGATCATCACAACATCATCATATTTAAAGATTAAACATACCTTTTGTTATACTAGGTATGAAGATCACTTATTTAACCTTGAATCACCTTCAATTTGGTTTTGATTCCCTGATTTTGGATGAAGTTATAGAGTTTAGGGTTTGGAAAAGAGGGAGTTCATCCCTGGGGTTTCTAATCGATCAGGACACACATGAAAATGTGTGTTCTGATGTTTATCCAACATTATATCTAAACAACTTTCATCTTTTGCATCTTTGGCCCCTCTTATTTCCAAGTTTTATAGAAAGAGTTAAAACACTTTAATTTCCCCATCTTTTCTATTAGCATTGTAGCTAGGTTTATTATTCCTAGTTTCGTTTCTCATTATTTTATGACTATTATTTTAACTTATACATGTATAACAACATATATATAGTTTAATAAATTTAGGGGTGTTACAAGTCTATCCCCCTTAAAAGGATTTCGTCCTCAAAATCAGAATACGTACCGAATAAGGAAGGGTATAAGCGTCTCATTTCTTCTTCGGACTCCCAACTGGTGTCCGATCCCTTCCGGTGTTCCCATTTGACTTTAACTTGATTAATCTCTTTATGCCTTAACCTTTGACCTTACGATCAATAATTTCGATAGGCTTTACGACATAATTCAATTTATCATCAACTTCAATGTCGTCATAGCTTATATAAGCGGTTTCATCAGCTAAACACTTTCGTAGATATGAAACATGGAAAGTGCTATGAATACCGCTCAACTCTTCTGGCAGTTCCAGTTGGTATGCTACCTTACCTACACGCTCTATGATTTTGAATGGCCCAATAAATCTCGGACTCAGTTTTCCCCGTTTTCGAAATCGAATAACCCCTTTCCACGGAGATACTTTAAGCATAACCATATCGCCAACTTGGAATTCGATTGGTCTTCGTCTTTTGTCTGCGTTGGATTTCTGCCGATCTTGAGCAGCTTTTAGATGAGCCCGGATCACTTCAATATTTTCATTAGTGATCTTGACTATGTCTTTGTGAGCTATTTCTCGCGGACCCACCTCGCCCTAACATACCGGGGTTCGACACTTTCTGCCATAAAGCATTTCATACGGGGCCATTCCAATACTGGAATGGTAGCTGTTATTATATGAAAATTTAGCTAGTGGTAGATAGATATCCCAGCTACCGCCAAAATCGATAATGCATGCTCGTAGCATATCTTCGAGTGTCTGAATAGTTCTTTCACTCTGCCCATCGGTTTGCGGATGATATGCGGTACTAATGAATAACTGAGTACCCATCCCTTCTTGAAAATCGCGCCAAAAGCTGGAAGTAAAGCGTGTATCTCTATCCGATACGATAGACACTGGTACTCCATGGCGGGAGATAATTTCATTTGTATATACTTCTGACATCTTCTCAGAAGTGTAGGTTTCCTGAATTGGAATAAAATGAGCACTCTTGGTCAATCTGTTAACTACTACCCATATAGCATCAAATCCACGTGATGTTCTTGGTAGTTTAGTTAACAGATCCATAGTAATGTGCTCCCACTTCCACACCGGTATGTCTAACGGCTGAAGTTTACCATAAGGTTTCTGATGTTCGGCTTTCACTTGTAAACAAGTTAAGCATTTTTCCACATACTTAGTGATGTCTCACTTCATTCCGGGCCACCAGTAATTTTCTTTCAAATCTTTGTACATTTTGGTAGCTCCTGGATGAATAGAATAGCGGGACTTGTGAGCTTCATCAAGAAGAAGAGTTTTAGCATTACAAGTGTTTGGAACCCAGATTCGATCGAAACGGGTTTTTAATCCATTACTATTATCTTGCAAATCCTTGAGTTGACCCGCTATTCTTTCTTTTTTCACATTTTCTTCTTTTACAGCTTCGGTTTGCGCCTCCTTGATTCGTTCAAGTAACCCTAAGGTCACTACTAATTGCATCGACTGCACCCGAATAGGTGAATATTCTTCTTTCCTACTCAGTGCATCTGCAACTATGTTGGCTTTTCCGGGATAATAATGAATTTCACAGTCATAATCCTTCACCGTCTCTAACCAACGTCGTTGTCTCATATTTAACTCCTTTTGATCAAAGAAGTACTTGAGACTTTTATGGTTAGTGAAAATAGTACATTTCACACCATATAAGTAATGCCTCCATATTTTTAAAGCAAAGACTACTGCTGCCAATTCCAGATCATGTGTTGGATATTTCTTTTCATGAATCTTTAATTATCTGGAAGCATACGCGATCACCTTTCCTCGCTGCATAAGTACACACCCAAGACCAAGCTGAGACGCGTCTGAATAAATAACCATGTCTTCTGTCCCATCCGGTAACGTCAATACCGGGGCACTGTTCAATCTTTCTTTAAGGATACGGAAGACATCTTCTTGTGCACTACCCCAATCAAACTTCTCCTCTTTACGGGTCAATTTAGTTAATGGAGTTGCAATCTTGGAGAAATCTTGTATAAATCTCCGATAATAACCCGCAAGACCTAGAAAACTCCTAATCTCTGATGGATTCTTTGGAGGTTTCCATTTCGACACAACTTCTATTTTGGACGGATCTACCGAAACTCCTTCGGCACTAATAACATGCCCTAGAAACTGCACTTCACGTAGCCAAAAGGCACATTTTGAAAACTTTGCATAAAGTCTTTCACGCCTAAGCGTTTCAAGTACTTCACGCAAATGACATTCATGATCCACTTCGCTTTTTGAATACACCAAAACGTCGTCGATGAAAACAATCACCGACTTATCTAACATTGGTTTGCAGACACAGTTCATAAGATCCATGAAAGTCGCCGGTGCATTGGTTAATCTAAAAGACATTACTAAAAACTCATAATGTCCATAACGCGTTCGGAATGCTGTTTTGGGTATATCTTCATCTTTTACTTTTAATTGATGATAACCCGATCTTAAGTCGATCTTCGAAAACCAACTCACGCCTTGTAACTGATCGAACAAGTCGTCGATCCTAGGAAGCGGATATCGATTCTTTACCGTGAGTTTATTCAACTCCCGGTAATCAATGCACATCCTCATACTTCCGTCTTTCTTTTTTACAAATAATACTGGCGCTCCCCACGGAGAAACGCTCGGTCGGATAAATCCTTTATCTAAAAGGTCTTGTAATTGCGACAGCAATTCTTGTAGTTCCGACGGCGCTAATCTATATGGAGCCTTGGCTACCGGTTTTGCGCCCGGAATTAATTCAATACCAAACTCCACCTCACGCTCTGATGGTAACCCCGGTAAATCTTCCGGAAAAACATCTTCGTATTCTCGTACCACTGGTACATTTTTTATTTCTGGAGTCTCTTGATTCGAATCATGTATGTAGGCCATATATGCTTTACATCCATGTCGAATCAGCTTGCAAGCTTTGAGGAAAGTACAGATTATGGGACTACAGCTTTTCTCCCCATAAATAGTAACATGTTTCCCGCTTGGAGATATTAGTTGTATCTCTTTACGGTTACATATTACCTTCGCGTGATATCGAGCTAGCCAACCCATCCCGATTACCACTTGAAATTCTCCCATTGACATGGGAATTAAATCAACAAAGTATTCTTCATCGTCAATGCTCAGTTTGCAATTCCAACACATATCACAAACAATAAAACTTTTATTATCACCTATTTCTACTTCTAGTGGTATAGGTAATTTTGTTAGCGTGAATGTAGGGTGCTGAATAAATCGATGTGCTATAAAAGATCTATTTGCACCCGTATCAAAAAAAAATTGTGCTGGAACTGAATTTACAAGAAATATACCTGAAACAACTTCAGGTTCGGCTTTAGCCTCAGCAGTTGTCATGTGGAAAGATCTAGCCCTTGCTTTATGGGCATCAGGCTTTAATCAGTGGTGTCTTTGGTCCCAACTAACTCCGGGCACTCAGACTTTTTGTGTCCCGGTTTATAACATTTATAGCATACCGACACCTTTCCTGGGCAATTCGCAACCACATGTCCCACTTTACCTCAAGTAGGACATGGTTTGTTCTTAAAATAACATTCACCCTTGTGATTCTTTCCACAAATTTTGCATGGAGGTATTCCCCCCTTTTCTACTCCTTTCTTCGGAGCTTCATTCAGATTTTGTTTCTTCACAGGGGTTGGGTTTTTATCAAACACCCTTCGCTCACCCCTTTCAATCTGCTTTTTCAGCTCAATTTCCCTTTCATGTGCGGCATTCACTATCTCCGTAAGATGCCCGTATTTTGAAGGAGTCATAAACTCCCGATATTCCGCGCCCAGCATGTTATAATAGTAATATATTTTCTGTTCTTCATTCTGAACCAGCTCAGCACAAAACCTGAGCTTATCAAGAAAGATTCCCGTAATCTTCTCAATCGACTCACCACTATGCCTTAGCTGAATAAACTCTTCTTTGATCCTGTTGATCACAGCTTTTGGACTATGGTGCCTAAGGAACAGAGTTTTGAATTCTTCCCACGTCATAGTTCTCGTGGCCTCAATTCCCTGTTCCTTCTTCAGATTATCCCACCAATCCTTAGCTTGGCCCCTCAACTGACCGGTTCCGTATGACACGAAATCAGTTTCATCACAATGGGTCCTTTCGAATACCCCTTCGATGTCACTAATCCATCGTTGACAAATGATCGGATCAACTTCACCATGATAGAACGGGGGTTTACATGCCATAAATTTATTATATGGACACACTTTCAATTTACCTGCATATTTCTTTTCATTTATCTTATCGTCTATTACTGCTTAAAGCGTTGTTTGTAGTCTATCGATGAACTGCGGTAGACTAGCTTCTAAAGCTTTTCCGACTTCCTCGGAAATAGTAGCTTTCATCTCTTCAGTTACATGAGATGTTGATTCCTTTCCGGTTTCCCCGGCCATTTCTTTGACTGAAATATTCACAATAGTTAATCAATAACTATTTAATTTATTTCCACCTTGTTACATGGAAATTTATATTACACATACTTAATCACAAGTAATGTGTATTTCTTTTTAGGTTTGGTCAAGTACATATCTTGCCTTACCTTTCTTACTTAGTGTATTTCCCGGGTTCGAGTATAATAATACACTCCTCCCATACACCTTTCACATATTTCACATCATATAATTATTTAAATCTAGAGTTATTTATAAGTATTCTTACCGGATGTCTTGATCAAGCCTTGAACCGAACACGCTTTGTCTTAACGAGGCTCTGATACCAACTTGTAAGATCTTTAAAACTATTCGCTAATTTATATGCTAGGATTTACGTTCAAAGTGCCGTTTTTACAAAATTTTAACCAAACGACATTTACATGAACTTTAAAACATTTAAACATAACTATTACACATAAGTTTGGTAACAAAAGAAACTATTTAATTAGCGGAAGCTTCTATAAGGTGCGTGTTCGGTCCTCGTGCTAGCTTGATCCACATCCGCTAAATTCATGAGCAACCTAGCACCAAAGCATTCAACTTCATTAATTATGAATGTTAAAGTATGTATAAATAAGTTTATATAAACAAATCGGCCATCAACAACAAAAATGCAACGCTGGTAACCCGTCGCGTAGCACGACGGGATGTGTGCTCTGGCGTCGCGTGCCGCGACTGCTTTGACCATTCATGGTCGCGTAGCGCGAGCAAGCCATTTCGACAGAAGAGTTATTAAAAATCCTGCACATTCCCAGCTTTACTAATATGTACTAAAACGGACATAACTTGTCCGTTATTGATCCGAATTAGGTCCCGTTTCTTCCTACGTGACCGTAATTCAATATACTATAACATAGAATAAATATCCTACATTCACATGAACAAATTTCTTTCATTTGAGCCTTCGGAATATTGATATTTCCATAATTATTCGACCCGTTTCAATTTATGAACCATAGACTTCAATTATGAGCTCCAAAACCTCTATAGGAGCTTACCTATCAACACACTTATATTTTATGACACTTTTTATAAAAAAAACTCAAGTATCGTTTAACGAAATATATACGTATTAATCAACCCGTTTGTTCAACTTAGCTATATTCATCGATTTAGCTTGTCCAAGCTTAATACCTTGGTGACTTTTGACCCGTTTGATTTCTCTAATGAATTCCATCGCCTTCTTGTAATGAACCATGTAGTATTCGAGTCCACTTGACCCGTTTAAACTTTCAAGTGGAATCCACCACTTTTATCATTTCTATTTTCTAGAAATTTACATTTTTATTTTTTTGGTGGGATATTACAAACGAGATCCTTCGTTTTAGTATTATCCCCCATCATAACAATTTGATTATCACTTTACAATTAAACATAAAAGTGCTAAAACAAGATGTTACGAAGCGAGTAGCCTCGTACCTTTTCAAAGCTTTCCTTTTAAGCGGTTATCCGACCCGCCTTGTCCACTTGAGGATCCACCCAATTCATAACTAATAAACTTGTGGTTTTAAATTACGATATGTATTCTTTTCCTTTCCGCTGCAACTTAAACTATGTTTTGAAACATTTAAATTGGTCGCTAATTATACCATTACTTATAATAATAACCAAACGGTTCAAAATAATTAGTGGCTGGATCCTGGTCAGTCGCACGCCTCGCGGTGGTACTCCGCATGTGGAATTTGAGGGTGTGACAGATTGGTATCAGAGCCATTGGTTATAGTGAACTGGGTTTAAGATATAAAATATTTTTTTAAGACGAAAAATGTTTTTATATGAAAACCAGACTATAACCGTTCTTAAATCAAAACCACAACCACACCACACTCCGGGTTGCAAGGTTCGTCAGATTCAGGTACTCCCATAGGTAATTATAGTCATCGGCATTTACTTGTGCACAACATATATGTGTAAATGTGTATATATATATGTATTTAGCATATGTGCGTAAATATGTAGTTGTATATTTAGTACTCAACACTGTGAATCATACGAAAACTACGCAAACCTGATATGCGCTAAGCAGGAGTGGGTTCTCCTAACCTTGATGCAAAACCACAACACGCTGAGGGCAAGGAACTAGTTATTCCAAGTCCTCGTCCATGTATTCCCTGTTGTCATCCCTGGATTAGAACGAATCGACGCGGTGAACGTTTATTCGATATACCTGCTTAGGAGAAGCCTGCTACGAACCGCATAGAGAGGTTACGAGAACGAATCGACGCAGGGGAGCCATTCCTATGTCATGGGATATTAGAAAGAATGACGAAGTCATTCACATCCTTTTTACTTACGTATTTCGTTTCCCGACATAAGTGGTGAGACTTGTTCCCTCATTCGACTGATCACCTGGATTCTTGAAGCAATCTAGTAAGTCTACACTTTTCGGTTCTCTGTTTGCATGTCTCGAACGCGAGAAGCATGCGTGGTGTATGCTTCTCATTGCAGTGCCGACCATCGCCCCACACTTTCCACCGATCACGAAGCTAGTTCCCCAAATCCCTCGTTACGTGGAGAAAGCTTGTTCCAGTTTAACCTTATACCTCAGCACGCCCCGAGAACCCAGCAACTTGATATCTTTCTTACAAATCGGCGTATCTGGAGGCGTGACATGACGAAGACACGAACCAATCAAACCACTGACGAGCACTGTGACCTAGATGTTTACCTTATCCTTCACTTGCCAGGACCGTTATTCTTTGACGACTTCTCTGATTCCGTGACTCCCTTCGCTAGTTTTCATATGAATCAACATTTATTGCTCAAGATGGTACCCTCACTTCTATCGTTTCTTTATCACGACATCCACATTTCTTCATATGGAAACCTTGACTAGATTTCTCTCCAGTCTAGTAAATTCAGCAAGCTCGACCTTTAGTCGACAAACTTCTTAAATCCCTGAAATTTGACAACGCGTTACTCCAATCGTGCTTTTTCGAAGGCATGTTTCCGCATTTTCACATCGAAACCCCTCGACGACGCAAGTGCTACTTCAAACTCATTCACACGACTTAGCCTACTCCACTCGAACTTGATTCCCTACCGATCTGAGAAATCACATCCTGCTAGACGTCTCAGTAGACCCTAAAACCTACAGACCTGCGTGATGGTCATCCCTTTCTAGCCGCATCTTATTGTGCTAACCACATCGACGTAACGCTCCTTATCGGCAAGCGACGTTCCTTATTCTAACCGCATACGATTTGTGTACGACCAGCTGCCTCATCGACGTCTGATAAGTCCTTATTACCGATCCCAAAGCCTTTATGTTTTGCCTCAAGCTGAACGCATCGGTTGCGACTACCCTTCTTGCATATTCTCACATACTCGTGTTATGCTTCACAAATTCCATGATTCTTATCCTACTCTATTTTGCACGAATCTCCGTTTGGACGAATTAGTTCCTATGAATGTTACTCGTTGGAGCAACGAGCCAAGGATACCCCGGGGGTAACGGGTATCGCAAGCACTGTTCTTCGAACTCGATACGATCAACACCTAGTTACGACATTCGAATTTATCCTTTCCTGTCAATTTCGACACCTGTTTCCTTTGACGACATTTGAACCTACTCCGAGAACCAGTAGAGATCCGAACGACTCCTACGCTTAACCCTAGAATCCCTACGACACAAACCACCCTGCGCTAAGTTTTTAACGCGCGTCTTTTGACGTCACAAGGCCCGCTTATCTCGATCGCTTGCGCCTCTCGACAACTCAAAGTTTTCGAAAAGGGGCTACTCTATGCATGGTTCAGAATTGGGATCCGTAGTCCTTGCGCTCAAAATGTGGAGACATTACTCGTACGGTACCAACTGCACGATTTACACTGATCACGAGAGTTTTCAGCACAGTCTTTGAACACGCGACAACACCGACGGGGTCGAATCCCTAAACGATCACGAATGCGCAATCAGGCATCATCCGGACTGGGCTAACAAGAGACTAAACCTAAGCATGTGAGTGTGTTACAATTTACTATTCCTTCGAAATTTCCGATCAAACCTGAAACGCTCTAGTAAAAACTCTGAAAGCAGAAAATTCTTTGGCTGAGTCCATGCGTGACAAAAAAAAAGCCGCTCGAACTTAAAAGGCAACTACGCTCACTACTCTGTGGAACGTATCTGGGTTCCATCTTACGGGAATCTCTGAGGGCTAGGGATGGGCGAAGCACACAAGTCTACATGGTACATCCCGACTCCGACAAGATGCATCACGACCTCAAGGCCCATTTGCGGGATTATAAGTTGTTTAACCAAGTTTGAGCACTTCCTTGTGAACAAGGAAAATGGCAGCTTTTCGAAATTGGGAGTCTTCTACTTGTAAGAAGCAGTTGCTAGGCATGGGGTGCCAACTTCTATTGTCTATGATCGTAACCCACGTTTTGCATTCGATTCATCGCAGGCGGTGCGCGAATTATTTGGCTCACAGTTAGACAAGAGCACTGTCTATCACCCGTTGATGGGTGGTCAGTGTGAACGCACTCTCCGAAACCCTTAAGAGTATGCTGAGAGCATGAGATATCGGCTTTGGAAAACAAGTGTGAACAACAGTTACCGCACTAGCATTCAGGCAGCACCATTTAGGGCATTGCACGGATGCCAATGCCGGGCACCTCTGTGCTGGGCGGAAGTTGGCGGAAGCCACATTACCGGCCCAGAACTTGCACTTGACACAACGGATAAGATTTCCTAAATCAGACAACGCCTAACGACAACTCGTTACCGTCAGAAAAGCCACGTTGATAAGCGTAGGAAACCTCTAGAATTCCTAGTCGGAGACTGAGTTCTACTTAAAGTTTCACCCCGAAAAGGTGTGGTACGTTTTGGCTATCGGGACGAGCTTAATCCGCGAGGTGTTGGACCATTCGAAATTACCGAAAGGATCGGTAAGGTTGCTTACAGACTAAATTTGCCTGAAAAGCTGAATATGGTGCACAACGTCTTTCACGTGCCTAATCTGAAGAAGTGTCTGTCAGATAAAACATTCATTGTTCCCTTTTAGGAACTCGGGATCAGCAACAAACTACGCTTCGTTGAGGAACCGGTTGAGATCAAGGATCAAGAAATCAAAACCCTCAAGCGTGGTATAGTATGCCAACAGACCGAGTTCGTTGGATCTCGCGCTGTGGCCCAGAGCTTACCTGGGAACGAGAAAACCAGATGATGCGCATGTATCCCCAGTTGTTTACAAACATTACTTCCAGAACTGAGGCTACCGCAAAATTTCGGGAAGAAATTTCAAACCAACAGGGGATAATATGACGCCCTACGAAAACGTTTAAACACACTAGCTTGTCAGTGGCTGCGTGCTAAATTTCGGGACAAAATTTCTTGAACTTGGGGATGATGTGACACTTCGGGTCTTCCAGTACGTTACTTGGATGTAACAATTAAATTTGTGAAATTCTGTACTATGTGAAATACGTACAAACTCTGTGGATCTTGTGCTACATGATTTTTCATGCTATGTGATTTTATGTGCTATGAGGCTTACTTGTTCATTTCGTGGACTTCCGTGAAAACTGCTTGTATCTACGTATGGTAATGAAGTCTAAGTATACATATAGAGTGAATCGCATGACTTTTGCTTAAATTTCGAGGACGAAATTCAAGTAACATGGGGAGAATGTGACAACCCGTACCCTCGTTGTTATTATTTGTGAAATAATAATAATAATTATCAGTATTATTATTACTATTATTATTATTTGCGAAATAATAATAATCCGCGACGAGAGTTCTAATTAAATTGCGTACGAGTTACTAGAACAGGGCCAGTCGGTTGAGCGAGACGCGTAGTCGTTAGGACGAACTCGCACACTCGGGCTAGGCCCAAGCCCAAGCCCACTCGCTAAACCTAAACCCTACCTACTTAAACCCCATTATAAACCCTTACCCCTTTTTATCAAAACCCTAACCCATCATTTCCTCCTCAGCCGCACACCACAACTGTCTCTCTCTCTAGATCTCCGGTCACCGGAGATAGATATTCCGGCGAGCTCCAGCTCCTTTTCCGACCACACACCCACACTCCCTATTTTCTCCTCACCCTCATCCTATCTGATCGCACACCTAGTAAAATCCCAGCCCCTTTCCCTCTTCGTTCCTTTCCAGCACTGATAACCAGCTATCAACCACCCCCCTTTTTGGCAGCTCAAGCAACGACCACCACCATCGGGTGTTGGTGAACGATGAACACAGAAAATAAGAGATGTGCAACGACGAAGAAGCAGCGCCGCCGTCTGCAGCAGCGGAGGCGATAGTTGTTTCCGTTCAGACGGTTTTTCCCGGTAAACACCCCTCTCCCTCTCTCGTTTTCTGACGGTAACACTGCTGTGTTGATGACGGTAACATATTTGAGTGAAGGTATCGTTTTCGGGTTTCTGTTCGGGTTCTACTCAGGTCAACCGCAAACATGTTCGGATCAGACTTTGGTTCATAGCGGTTCAGAACAGATCTCTTCGGGTGTTTTGGTCTCATCTTGGTTCAAATTAGGAGCAGAAACCGCTCGTGTATTCCTTTCGTTCCTTCATTCTTCGGTTAGTAATGTTTTATATTTTGAATGTTGATGCTTAATCTGAGCCCTTGTTGAACTGTTTGAGTGTAATATGTTAGGTTGCTTAGATATTCATAATGTTAAAAGTTAGACTAATGATGATGATGTGGTATGTGGCTTGTTTCTGGATTCTTTGCAACTGATGTTTGAGAAATGAAATTATATGCATATGTTGAGATTATATTTATGTGTGAGTCTACTATGGATCTGATTGAATATTGGTATGCGTTAATTGTTTGGGTGTATGTGTGAGACATGAAAGTATGATTCCTCTTGATAAGATTACTGGATTAGGATATAAACTGTTAACAGGAAGTTTAGAATTATTGCTTGGTGCATAATGGCTAATTCATGGTGTTTAATGCTAAGGGTAGTACTAGAGTATTTTAAATGATTGTCTGGTAATCTATAGAATTTAGGAGTTGGTAATATTATGTTGTGTTCACTTGGATAAATGAAACAACAATGAATATTGTTATGTTTGGTTAAAATGTTAGAAAACCCTAAGGATAAATTGCTTGAAGATACTATGAACATTTGAAATTTACTGTTTTGATCTGATTTGGTGCTTGTACGACGTGATAAAACATGTTAGGGTAATCTGATTGGTTCGTACAACTTGGGTGAGGATTCTAGAAACATCAGCAAAGGTTGTGAGTCAAAACTCATGGTTGTGACTCGAGACCGTTATGTTGGTGACTCGAAACCAGGCACTTCACACATAAGGACTCGAGACCGGCCTCGAGACCCCTACTGTTGCGACTCAAATGTTCACAACTCGAGACCGGCTGTTGCGACTTCGAGTCCAGTGGTTGCGACTCGAGACCTCATAGTCTCGAGTCGAGACTATCCGGTTTCGACTGGACTACTTAAATTCATTATTGGGCCGCACTATGTGATGTTATATTTTGAGTTGTGTGCTACTGTTGTTGTCTAACTAACTGCCCACATGCTAGGATAGGCCCAATGCTAGTATAACATGCATGCTATGTGTTAGTTTATGTGTAGGATTATACGTGACACTACTTGCATACGAACCTAATGAATATTAATAACCATAATAGGGTATGGTTGGCCGACGTAACACAAGTACATTGTCTACCGAGCAAACCAAGGTGAGTTCACACACTAAAAGCATGCGTCCCAGGGAGGGACACGAACAAACTGCCATCTTTAAAGATTACTTTCAATTAATATTTCCGGGGGAAAATGCAAATGGGTACTTTTAAAATACTATCTCCGGGGGAGATACGTTTGGATATTATTTATAAATCACAACTAGCAAAACTAAACGAATCTCTATCATATAAAGTCCCTGCTTACAGTACCGATTAATCGCCGGGGGCGAACGGGTTATTAGTTGATAGCGCTATTAGGTTTGACAACCTCACACCGTGACCGGGGGAATCGGGAGTGAACTAGTAGACCTTGCATCTTGGTCAATGACGATAGACATTGACTCGGGGCACAAAATCTTCTCGTCAATAGTTTCGGTAACGCCAGTTTAGTAGCTTTCATATGGGGTAGCTCCCCATGACGTTATTATAAATGTTTTATCTAAACAACTTACGTTTTCGAAAAGTTAAAACTGGACAACTCGTGAACTCGCCAACATTATGTTGATACCCTACTGCATGCTTTGCAGGTTGCTCGTTACAGTTTAGGACGGACATTGCAATCGGCTGGAGTGCGTGGTTTGTAAGTTCATAACTAATAAACTTGTGGTTTTAAATTACGATATGTATTCTTTTCCTTTCCGCTGCAACTTAAACTATGTTTTGAAAAATTTAAATTGGTCGCTAATTATACCATTACTTATAATAATAACCAAACGGTTCAAAATAATTAGTGGTTGGATCCTGGTCAGTCGCACGCCTCGCGGTGGTACTCCGCATGTGGAATTTGAGGGTGTGACATGAGTATATGTAGATTGTATGGAAGATGAATGATGGTGATGATGATGGTGTGGGGGTTCTCGGCCGTAGCTATGGGGAGGAGGAAGAAGAGAGCATTCAAGTGTGGGGTGTTTTGAGAAATGAGAAGTATGAACTTGAAGGTATTACTTATAACCATCTTTACTTGATTTTTCCAATGGTTATTATGTTATTAAAAATGAGACAAGATCCAATATTTAATCAAAATAAAATCTCTATGGTGGGGTCCTTGTTGGGCCGTAAGGTAGGTTGGGGGGGGGGGGTTATAGGCTAGGTTTTAACTATTAGTTAGTTATTATGGTTAGAATCCAAGTATTAGTTAGGGATTTAGTTATTAGATATTTATATAGTGTGTTATGATGTTCGGGGACCATAACTAGCTTGGTAATGTTAAAACAGTGCTTCTAGTGAAAATTTGGTGTTTCGGGTAGTGTCCAGTTGTTCGGTTGGTTACCGGTTCGTTAAGGTGCTAAACTTCGCAGTTTAGTGAGCTTTATGTTACCTTTTATGACAGTTTCGATTCCCGACACTTAGGAAATCATTCAGGACCATTTAATCACATTTCTGGATGATATTAGATTGTTTAAATGCTGAATTTGCTGATTTTCTGCAGAATTCTGCAGTTTATGTGAGTTTTAGGCACTTTCCGGCACTTAAATTATCACTAGGAAGGCAGTTTTGCGATCCTTACTTTCCTACACACTATACTAGTGTAATACTTGGTTTCTGGCTCATTCTGTGTCTCAATATAATGTCTATCTATTTACTGAACTCCGTCAGTATTCTTTTTATTTGTCTGATAATTGTGCTGCCGGTGTTTTGTGCATCATTCGAATCAACAAAGTTTGCATGCAGTCTTGATATGTCATTTGCAATATATGGTGCACATGTATGTACATGGTAATAATCAGAAAGCAGTTCAAGTAATTAATTGTAATTAAGCATAGTTATTAAGCACTAATCATTGTTTAATAATTGTACGGATGCATGCAAATTTGACAGTTGTCACATTCTCCCCCTGTTAAGAAAATTTCGTCCTCGAAATTTAATCTATATTAACTCCTTAGGGTTACGTTATACGTGCATGGATATGAATAATACCAAAGCGCTGAACCATGAAACCGAATCAAAACTTATTCAAATCAGGTGAATCCATTACATATTACAATAATCAGAACCCAACGGTTAAAAGGTATGTGTTTCAGAATTTGACGTCAAAGGATACGAGACGTATAGATGTATAATCTAGTGTAACTTAGTTAATAGGGGTTCACATAAGAGGAGTTTCAACCGATAGAATTCAGAAAGATCGTTTACAATAGGAAAATGAGTTCTAGAAACAATAGCATCCGCTAGATGAACTCAGAATCAGCAAGCTCAAAGGTAATGGTAACCTGAAAATGATCCGTCAACTTTGAACAAATGAATGAATAAAATTAGTGTGTTGACATTATTGAATCGCGAGAATACACCGAAATGAAATACAATTGAATCAGGTGTAACATTACCTTAATTCGTAGTTGCATTAAGAATGTTTAAATGACGGGTCAAACAAAAGTATGTGTAGTTTCGTGTGAAAAGGTTGACCATGATTAGCACAAGCTACAAGTTTGTACCGACACCTCAAGGTGTCGTAATGACATAATTCAATAATAGCGGTGACCGAACAAGTTCACCGTGTTTGGAGTCAATTGAAAGTGTAATGAAGCAAACCTGAAAATTTGATTCAAATGGTATTGTAGGATTTTTCAATTGAATATGGAATACCAAAGAACTACTGTTTCTGATCAAAGATGAAAAAGCAAGAAATACTGCAAGGCATTCGATCGATAATGAAAGAACTGTTAAGAGGTACACTGGAATATAAAAGGAATTTATGTACCATTGTCTTAACACACGATTGAGTTAAGACTGCTCTAATCATGATGAAACAGAACGAATTTAAAGCAAATCAATAAATAAACAATTAAATCCGTGTATGAGATACGTAAACGAGGTTAGCACAAGCTTTAATTTAGTGAAAGCATCACCACAAGGTATTGGAATCATCAGACGACTTAATGGAGCTGTAGACTAAACAAGTCTACTACGACTCAAAGCAAAAGAAACGCTTGCTAAAATGAATTTGAATATGATGCTCTCAATACATCATATGGTGTTTTGAATTGAATATGCGAAATGGACGAGTTCAAGCAATTGAACTTGGTTTCAGTGCGAACTGACAATAAACGTATGTATCGACAAGGGAATTTCGGCATGGTTACAAAGATAAACCATGTATGTAACTGGAAAGGAGAAGAAGTTTCATAGAAGTGTGTTGAGTTGATAACAAAGGAGCCAGCTTTTACAATAATGCACGTCATTCAAATCACAAATCAATAATTTGATTTAGCGAAATAATATTTAAACTTTGATGAAGCCTTTATTCAAAACGAAACCACATGCATAACAAATGGTGCATGCGTAACATATGAATTTCCAAGAAATGGAACAATGAGTAGTTGCCATAATGAATGAAATGATCGTGATACAAGGACCATTAAGAGGAGTAGGGATGTAAAAATCTACTCGCTCACTGCAAAAGTGGAAATTTCAATATAAGAATTTCGAGTACTTCCCCTGTTTGGTTAACTAAATAGCATTCATGACAGAATAATGGTGTTTACTCAAGTTAACGGACGTGGTTCTTACGTGATAACCTTTAACGAGTTTCAACTTAAGTGCCCGAAGGTCCTAAGTATATACTTCCTAGGTTCTCAAAGTTTTGTATTTTGTGTATAACTGTGTTGTGTACCGTGTAGAAAAACACAATATTAGTGTATATTTAAAACAAATTGTCGACTCACTGATCTTCGGTATACTTTCTTCCTATGTCGCAGCTGGCGATAACCTGATCGAAGATCGATCTTGGAATAGTAACTTGAATCCTGAAGTTGGTCGAATAAATCATCAATCCTTGGCAAGGGATACTGATTCTCGATGGTCAACTTGTTTGGCTCTCGGTTGTCGATACACATTCGAAAGCTACCATCCTTCTTTTTGACGGATAGAATTGGATCTCCCCAAGACGAGAATCTTGGTCTTAAAAATCCCTTATCTAATAACTTCTGAAGCTGTGTTGACAACTCTTGCACCTCTGAAGGCGCATGTTGACAAGGTGCCTTGGCTACAGGCGCGGCGCCTGGAACCAAGTCAATGTGGAATTTGACTTGTCATTGAGGAGGTAACCCTGGCAAGTCTTCGGGGAAGACTTCAGGATATTCCCTTGCCACAGGGATATCTTCGAGCTTAGGTTCTTCGGCTTCTTTGTCCATGACATGAGCCAAGGAGGCAACACATCCTTTGCGCAAAACTTCCATGCCTTTAAACAACTAATAATTCGTAGAGGCGTGCCCTGCTTCTCCCATGTTTCACGATTCGTCTCTTCATGCGGATAATCTTCTCATGGCATACAATCTCAACTCGATTACTCGACAGCCAATACACCCAAACCACGACGTTGAAGCTTCCTAGTTTAACTGTCAGAAGATCTATCGAAACTGGCGCTCTCTAAGTTCTGTCACTGAGCCTCTAATTACTTCATTAGCTTCCACTTGCTTCCCATTAGCTAGTTATATCGAGTATGGGATATCTAACTTACTTGCTACTAAACCAAGTATACTCTTAAACTCTAGAGATGCGAAGCTAAAATTGGCAACAGTATCAAGCAGCACAGATGCATAACATTGACTAATATGGGATGTACCGATGACCACGTTTGGATCCTAGCGTGCTTCCCTAGCTTCGCTGTTGAGCTTTCATCCACGTGCCTGATTGTTTTTAGGGAAATATTTTCTGAAATGCCTTTTGTCTCCACAGTTAAAACAACCTTGACCACGTCTTTGATCATCACCAATTCTGCCTTGATAGTCGTTGTTGTCGTTGTTTCTTCCGTGATTCCCGCTACCATCTTGACCTCCATTTCCACCTTCAGTACCTTGCCTACACGTCTCCTTGACAAGCCCCACCTTGCCACAGTTTTCACATTTTCCATATCTACATCGCCCGACATGATAACGTCGACAATTGTTGCACTTAGGTAGGATACCCATGTACTCCTTTCCCTTTTTGGCCTTGTTCTTGTTATTCGCCCGAGTACCCTTCTTGAAATTTGCGAACTTTCTCTTGTTATCTCCAGATGGCTCCACAGGAATCTCTTTCTTCTCTTCAGAGGTTGAAAATTTTCCCAATCTAATCGCTTCTTCAGTGAGCGCCACACTTAAGTCGATATCATCGGTAATTGTTGGAGGCTTCGATGCTGTCACCATGCTTAGAATCTGAGGTGCCAATCTCCAGATGAAACGTTCGATCCTCTTAAACTCTGGTTCTACCATGTAGGGGACAACACGAGACAAATCATGGAATCTTTTCACATACTCAGCTATCTTTGAACCTTCCATTTTCAAGTTCCAAAATTCAGTTTCCAACTTCTGGATTTCTGCCCTCGAACAATACTTCTTACGCATCAGCTCTTTTAGTTCGTCCCACGTCAAGGCATATGCAGCAGTCTCGCCTAACGTCTGAACCTGAAGGTTCCACCATGACAGAGCCCCATCCAGAAACAGTCCAGGTATGTACGTGACTTGTTGCTCTGGAGTACATTTGCTGAGTAGCAAAACGGAATCCGTCTTCTCAACCCAACGCACAAAAGCTACGGCACCCGCGGTGCCTTCGAAATCCAGGCCTTGCAGCCCAAGAACTGCTTCTAGGTGCAGCCTGCTACATAAGCAACATCATTCACATAAGGCATTAGCACAACACACTTAGAAATGTCCAAACATTTCGTAATGTTTCTTAAGTGAGGAGACATTACCGTTGGGTGGGTTATTTCCTGAGGTACCTCTGCTGTGTTTGGAGCGAAGGGCCTCATGCTGTGCGATGGCCTGTGAGATGCGCTCTTGTAATTCCGCCTCTGTCGTCGGCAGAGGGTTGTTGGTATCGGCGTTTCTTCGAGGCGACATATTCTAAGAAAAAGATCGGTTAGATTAGGTCTTATTAAGGACACAAGCACATAAGCATCTACTTAACGAATAAGACCTAGGAGGTGTATTTACATATGCATATAAGCAATCATCACAGGAGGCAATCATATAACATCACAATTATAGCACAAACATGTAAATGGGAACATGTTTAATGAGAACATAACAAGCAAGCATGTTGTTGATTTACATGTTTAATGAGGACATGACGATTGGGCTTTCATTAATCATCGACCACCATGTATTGTTACATGTTTTACAAAGTGTATCATATCAAAAGGAACACAGGGTCACACTACCCTTGTCCAATAAGTCTTTCAATATACAAAAGTCTTACAATCAACAGGTGGTCTCCAAAAGGCTTCACAAGCTCAGCTCAAAAGTGGTTCTCTCACCAAAAGTAATGCATCTGCATAAGACCAAAAACCAACCATGCTAATGGTGGAGGAGGAGATGGAGAGAAGGAAAGCAAGCTGCGCACATGCGCAAGCTCCTCCTCAAGCCCATAGACACGTTGAAACAAGTAACGGATCTGCTGCTCAATGGCAAGGAATCGAGCATCAAACTCCGGAAAAGGTGTAAGAGCAGCAGGTGAGGGTGCAAAAGGAGATAGTGATGAATGTGGAGGATCAAAAATATACTGGCATAGACAAGGTGGAGGACGTGGTGTCAGCTCAAGCTCCAAAACTCTACGACTCAAAACCTCAAACTGTAGCTGAAGTGACAGGAGCAACTCATCCCGTGTGTAGCCTCCATGATGTGAAGAATGATAGGAGTCTGAAATCAGCATTGTGTATGGTAGGGACCATCGGAATGGTTTGTCCAGCGGTGAAGAAGTGAAAGGAGCAAACGGTGTAGCCTGTGAGGTCGGAGGATGTCACGACCCCCGACCCCACCCTGGGAGCGGGTGCTGCGAGCCAGTCAGATGGTATCAGTGTTTATTAATTACGCAGCGGAAAAAATTTTCATCAGGATCGTAGTTAGGAAATGATTTCAGAGTTTGTAAAACACCGAACTTTTAATATTAAATAAATGGGCTCAAACCCATTTTCAATTCAATTGTTTTTATAGATATAAATCCAAATAAATAAAACTTAATTTCTTCTTTTATTCAGGTATTTATAGCCACTTTATTTAAGCCTTCAGTGCTCCATAGCTGGCTTCTAACAAATTACCTGAAACATGTTTTAAAAATATTTTATCAGTAATAAATACTGGCGAGTTCATTCCATTTTTATAAAATATATTGTTATACTTTACAGCATCAAGATTTTTATATTTGTTTACATTTACCCAAAAACTCAATCAGTATTTGTCACATGGTGGCAGTTCCGATGTGACGGTGGTCATATCACTCATTGGCTAACTTTCGTCCAATAGTGAAGTTTGTCAGGTAATAAATATAAAATATGTCTTATTATAATTCAATGGTATCGGTCACTAGGCGATTCCCGTGACGGTGGTTAAATCACTGTTGATCATTCTTTCAACTAGTGACTCAGGTCATATTACTATTGATCATTCTCTCAACTAGTAATTGTGGTCATATCACTGTTGATCATTCTTTCAACTAGTGACTCGGGTCATATTACTGTTGATCATTCTCTCAACTAGTAATTGTGGTCATATTACTGTTGATCATTCTTTCAACTAGTGACTCGGGTCATATTACTGTTGATCATTCTCTCAACTAGTAATTGTGGTCATATTACTGTTGATCATTCTTTCAACTAGTACCTTTGGTTATGTCACTCTTGATCATTCTCTCAACTAGTGACTCTGGTCATTTCACTGTTGATCATTCTCTCAACTAGTGACTCTGAAGTTAGTAGTGTCTCATGACATTACCTGGTCAAATATATTTTCTATAGCACAAAACCAATTAGCCCAGAAAATGATATATATCATTTTCTGTCAAATTAATAGCTATAACTTTATCAAATATAATATACTAATTATATAATTTTGATATTATTATTTAATATATTTAACATGACTAAGATTTAAAATATAATCTTAATATATGAAAAGTAGAATATATTATATTTGAGACATTTTATTACGATATACATTTATGTCAAATATAACATGTAATAATTTAGTATACTACATATTATATTTGTAGAAATAGTTCAACTAAAAGTAATCTAATAGTATATATTCAAGTAAGTTACATTGAAGCTACAAGATTTATAAAATATGACGTTTAAATAATGGCTTTTAGGTACAAATAGTTCCATTAAAATTATTATCATTTTCATTTACTCATATAAAATACAAAAATAACGGTATTCTCGTTGTATATTTCAATGATAATATAGATATTCAATATGATATTTAGTAATATATTCAATATGTCTAAAGTTTAGAAAATAATAAATTTAGTTATGTGATAGCATATTGAATATATTACTATATTCTCTAATTTAATATAGTTATTACATAAATATATTATATTATTATTACAAAATTCATATTGCCCATTCAACATATCTTATATAAATTTATAAGATATATTCAATGGTTTAATATCGCAATGTAAAAATAATATTAGTTATAGGCTAGGGCTACTGGGGCACAGTTCCCCTATGCTTGTGGTCATGCTACTATTTGGCTAACTTTTTGACCAATAGTAACGAGGGTCAAGTAATGTATAAAACCTCCCATACCGGCAGTTATTACAGAATATAAAAATTTAATCACTGTAA
The DNA here is from genome assembly GCA_030545235.1 of Helianthus tuberosus. NCBI lineage: Eukaryota > Viridiplantae > Streptophyta > Magnoliopsida > Asterales > Asteraceae > Helianthus > Helianthus tuberosus. The sequence goes on along the minus strand of CM060393.1, from coordinate 172,372,363 downwards.
GTATAACTGGCAAACATTTAGGATTTTGGAAAGCATTTTTAGATATGATTGTATCACAAAAGGTGATAAAAAGGAGAATGACTCACTTTGTAACTTTAGGGTTCAACTAGAAAGCCTCCTGGTAGAATCTTGGGTATAACTTCTGAGCTATTTTAAAATATATATATATATATATATATATATATATTTGCACTCGTGTTAAGTATAATAACCCTAATTCAACCTTGTCCATATGTCACGAGACAGAACCCCAACAAACTTAGTCGGGCAGAGCCTTGACATGCGTTATGGGGCTCCAGATCAATCGGAAAGGGTAGCGGTGATCGGGAGTTAAAACACTTAAAATGGGGCAGAGCTTTAAAGTATAATGATGTGAAATATTAAAAGAAAAATGCATATATAAGAGACAAAAGGGCTAGAACGAAAGAAAGGAAAGAAGCAGAATTAAAGTTTGCATAGCCAACTATATATATAGTTGAGAGGAACACTTGTAGTGCATGGAAATTGTTGAAAGTTGAGACACGTATTGAAAGTTAAGACACGTATCCATCACATCATTACTATTGAATCTTTGTTTAAAATTTTAAATTTATTTTATTATTAATAGTCCACGTAAAGCAACTATGAAGTTAGTATATATTTTTTATTATTTTATTAATTTATATATTATAATTAATTCACTGTATCACTTCTTTGGTGCTTATAACTTCTAAAATATGACGTTTTATAAAACAATGAATATGTCATTAGAACGAGAATATTGGTATCTACATTTTGAACCAAGTTTCATTAAAAACAGAGTAGGTTCAAATATGTTGTATTGTTATTATTAAACGGTGTCTAGGCCCGTCTAGGTACTTTATATTTCTTACAGTCAACTTACCCGTAAGCTACCTGTCTAATAATATAAGTTTTTATAGACTTTTATTTTAATAGAAAGGTCGCCCATATACAGGCCAATTAATTAGTATAACATTCTAACCAACTATATATAAAATAGTTTTTAAAACTATTTGGGTCGAATAATTATATTAAAAATAAAACTAGTTACTAGTGGTTAATAAATTTAAACAACCCTAAAATTCTTGTATGATAAAAATGGGAATGTTACATCCTCCCCACCTTGTTTTAAATCTCGTCCTCGAGATTTGGGCTACAATATCTCTTTTAGAGTTATGTCACGTCTTAGTCAATAAAAACAATATTAAGGTAAATGATACAGAATCAAAACATCAAATTTTGTGAATATGAGTTGTACAATAAATAGGACTCAATGGTTCAACTGAATTATTTGAAAAAAAAAATCAATGTCAAATGAACGAGATGAAATGATATAATTTCCAAGGTGACTATGTTCAAGTCAAAAGAGATATATGATCAATAGATATCTAAACTGAATGTTTACAAGTTGTGAATGACTTTTAGAATCAACAGAATTCATTGTCAAAGGAAAAATTAATTTGATTGTCAACTGAGGAAGACTGAGAATCAACAAGCTCAAATGAAATAGAAGCACGAAAATGATTTGTCAACTATCGAAGTATGATATGAGAAAAATCAATGTGTTGACATTATTTAATTGCAAGGATACACCGAGAAACAATAGGGTTTAGTGTATCATCGTCTTAATACATAATTGTATCAAGACTACTTTTGAATGATGAATCAAAGGAAAGACATACATGGTTTTGAATGATTCGTATGATTATGATTAGCTCAAGCTACAAGTTTATATCGACGCCACAAGGTGTCGTAGTGATTGAAATGGTTTGATAATTACGGTGACCGAACAAATTCACCGTTTTCGAAATCAACTAAAAGTTTTAATGAAGTAAATTTGGATATTCATTTCAAATAAATATTATAGGATTTTCAATTGATGATGAAAAGGCTAAATGAATATTATAGAATTTTTGATCAATGATGAAAGAATCTTTAGAGATACACCGGAATATGATATGAATTTAAGTACTCTTATCTTAACACATAATTGTATTAAGACTGTTTAAGATAATGAACCAACAGAAATTAAATAAATAAATCCGTACATCAGGTGTGAAAATGAAATTAGCTCACGCTTCAAATTAAAGAAAACGCCACCACAAGGTGTCGTAACCAAAAACAGGATTCAATGAAAGTGAAGACCAAACAAGTCTGTTATGGTTTTGAATAGATGAAGTAATTAATGCATTTATTTATAAAATTTTACTTATGCTAGGGTTAAATAATAACTTAACTTAGATATTACATATCAGCGATTACGTCTGGAATCATTTCTGCTTCTTGCGTAGTAAGTACGAATGCTCACGCGTTCTTCTTAGCTTCGTCTGTTGTTTTTGGCCTGGTTGTCGGGTACTTTGGTCAGTTTCGGGCAATATGGTTTGATGTGTCCTATCTCTCCGCAATTGTAACAGATATTAGTCTTCCATCTACACTCTTCCTCTATATGCCCGGTCATCTTGCAGAAGTCACAGTAGGGTGTTCTCCTAAAACGACATCTTCCTGAATGTTTTTTGTTACAGCTTCCGCAGGTAGGTTGCTCCAATGACGGTTCAGTTCCTTTCTTCTTGTAGAATTCTTGGGAAATTTTATGGGCCAACTCTTTCTTCTTGTTTTCTTCTCTTGTGCGGATTTGTCCATCTGTCAGGATGTTAGCTAGTTCAACTGCTTCTTCAATAGTCTGTGGCCTAGCTGCCTTGACCATGACTCGGATTTCGCTAACTAATCTCCAAATATAACAAGAAATTAGTACGGGTTCTGGCGAAGCCAGAGTTGGTACCATTCTTGCGTACTCGAAGAACATCGTCGTATACTCCCGACAATTTACATCTATCATTTTATGATTTAGGAACTCGTTAGCCATTCGTTCCTTTTCATAAGGGGACAAAATTTCCTTTCTGTCATTTCCTTGAACTTTTCCCAGTTCATGTCATAAGCCATGTCACTTCCTTTTGCCTGAAGAATTGTATTCCACCATTTTAAGGCTTCTTCTTTAAAGAGGTTGGAAGCATACATCACCTTATCTTCTTCGGCACATTTGCTGATTTTAAGAACAGCTTCCATCTTTTCCAACCATCGCAGAGCAGCCGTGGCGCCTTCACTGCCTGCGAACTCAGTTGGTTTACAAGCTAGAAATTCTTTGTAGGTACACCCGAGAGTCATCGCCTTCATTTTCTTGGTAAATGGGGTTTTGATAATGTCATCATTGCCTCCATTGACACTATGGCTAAAACTGTCGTCGCGAGTATGCTTACTACTCACAACTTTGGTGGGTTCTACGGGGTTTTTAACAGCTTTAATTATTAAAGGTAAAGCATTAGCTATTACTTAGGCTATTAGATTTTCTATAGCATTTTTATCCAAAGGATTTTCATTATTAGCATGAACTTCTAGATTATGTGATACTTCATTCGACATCTGAATGGCAAACATTTTTAATTATTAATATCACAGAATAATTAGGACAAAACAATACTTTCAGGAATCATATGTGCATATCTACATACATATATTCATATATTTAAATCTACAAAAATAACACATATGTTATTTTGTATTAATTTCCTAACTTTATTGTTTTTAAGTTTAGGTATTAAAAGAACATCTAAATAGCTTAAACAAGTGGCTCTAATACCACCTTCTGTCACGGCCCCCGACCCCACCCTGGGAGCGGGTGCTGCGAGCCAGTCAGATGGTATCGGTGTTTATTAATTACGCAGCGGAAAAATTTTTCATCAGGATCGCAGTTAGGAAATGATTTCAGAGTTTGTAAAACACCGAACTTTAATTTTAAATAAATGGGCTCAAACCCATTTTCAATTCAATTGTTTTTATAGAGATAAATCCAAATAAATAAAACAAAATTCTTCTTTTATTCAGGTATTTATAGCCACTTTATTTAAGCCTTCAGTGCTCCATAGCTGGCTTCTAGCAAATTACCTGAAACATGTTTTGAAAATATTTTATCAGTAATAAATACTGGCGAGTTCATTCCATTTTTATAAAATATATTGTTATACTTTACAGCATTGATGTGTTCAAATATTAACATATAAATTTCATGAAATGAGGCATAAAACTAACCCCTTTTTAGTATTAATGTTGGAAAAAGTGTGCTTTTGTCTTCCTTTTGTATTTTCAGGATTAAATGAGCTCAAATTAACAAAAGAAGCAAAAAGACATCAAAATCTGACATAAATACAAGAAAAGGAACAAGATGTGACATGCCCGACCCCACGACAGCATCTTCCCAAGCAAAACAAGAGATCAGAAGCCTGAACACGCCCCGTGCTCAGCCAGCACGGGGGCGTGCCCAAGTGTCAGCAGAAAAGACAAAGTGGTAGAAGCTTCTATTGCCCACCACGGGGCCGTGCTCAGCGGACACGGGGCCGTGGTCAACTATAAGATTCGCACAATCCAGCAAATCTGCATAGTACAAAGATTCTTCTGCACCACGGGGTCGTGCTCAGCGGACACGGGGGCGTGGTCAACTAATAAGACAAAGCTGCAATTAATGAAGAAAGAGAAGGATGTGGACACGGGGTCGTGCCCACTGGACACGGGGCCGTGCCCGAGCTTCTGTTCAGCCTATAAATAGATGTGCTTGGCTCAAGCTCAAACCATCCCTTGGCACACCACCTCTCTCACACTTCACCCACCACCCACCACCACCTTAACACCATCATCCACCACCATCATCCATTGTCCATCGTAGAGTGTGTGAGTCGTCTCGGGATCCAAGATTGATCGTAAGAGTTCTTGACAATCAAGGCCATGTTTGCCTAAGTCTCTTACATCACTTGGTGAAGACAAAGTGTCTAGTGTAATACTTTTTATTTCTAATCTTTTGCACTTTTTATTTGGTTTCGTATTAATGACTTTAATAACTAGTTGCTTATGTTGAAGGTGATCTTTCTTTATCGTTTGTCCGTGGTGTCTTGAAATTATTTTACTGTCTATATAAAATAAAAGATTTTCACCATTCATATCTCCACGGTCTATATGGAGGTATGTTGGCTACCTGGTCGGGGGTTAAGGGAACGGTTTGGTAAAGGTCTTGCCATTGTTCAGCGTTTAGAGGTCCTGCAATGGACCTGGGTCAAATTTAGTAGGACCTCCTTCAATACTTCACGGTATTGGATGGCGGGGGTCCAAAATCTTTGATCCCCTCATAAGTTAACTACTATTAATACTATAACCCGGCTATTTAGGACTGCATCCCTGCTGACTCAGACTACTTAGTCGAGGGTAACGTCACCTCCAAAAGAGGGGCCTACCATAATATTGCATTAATAACTTAATTAATTATCTTCCAATAATCCACCCTTTTAGGATTGTATCCTTGCTGACTCAAACTACTGGGGTGAGGGTAACGTCACCTTCAAAAGAGGGGCCTACTACAATAACTAAGATAATCTCTTAATTATGTGCAAAAGTGCGGATATAATCAAAGGTTACACTAGATACGAGTCGGAACCAAGTGATTCATCTTATCTATCTGTTTTTCTTTTATTTTTATTTTCAGCATTTTAGTTAGTTTTTATTTTTCTTAGTTTAAAACATTTTTCTAAACTTTTTATTTTGATTAGACGTTGAGGATAAACCGGTACTAAAAGCTCTTGTGTCCTTGGACGACCTCGGTATCTTGCCAACACTATACTACGCTCACGATGGGTGCACTTGTCCATATGTGTGTTTAGTGTTAGTGAAATATCTTGTTTTATAAATTTAAAACTTGGCTAAAATAAGTGTTAAAGGGGCTTAAAATATACACCTAAAATATATAACACTTCACACGCATCAAGTTTTTGGCGCCGCTGCCGGGGACACAAGGATTTTAAGAAAGCTTAAAATCGACGGCCTAATCAGTTTTTCAAAACCTTTTAAAGCGCGCGCACATTTTTCTGCATTTTAGTTTAGATTTGCATTTACAGTAACCTGTACACGTGGCCGTGTTCACCGAACACGGGGCCGTGCTGCACATTTTCATAAAAACACCCAGTAACAGTAGCTTGAACACGGGCCGTGCTCACTGAACACGCCCCGTGCTCAACGAAATCAGTAAATTTAATTAAAACGCCCAGATACAGATCCTGAACACGGGGCCGTGCTCACTGAACACGGGGCCGTGTCCAGCATCTGTTTCCGTTTTTATTTTTGTTTTCTGATCTCGAGACTCGGTTGTGGTCTGCTGAGTGATTCTTATGGATCAATACTCAGGAGGTTACAACTACACCTATGAGGAGGATGATTATAGGGGTAATTATTGCACTAATTGTCGTAACTCACGATCGGTTCAAAATAATCGCTCATATCAACCATCCAATTCATACACCTACTATGAGGAGCCCAGGTACGAGCCATCAACTTCATACACATCCTATGAAGACCAAAGGTATGAACCTCCTCCCTCATACTCATATTTTGATGAACCAAGGTATGAGCCTTCATACTCGTACTTTGAGGAACCAAGATATGAGCCACCACCTTCGTATGCTTATTATGAGGAACCATGGCGTGAACAACCCACCTCATATGAGTATTATGAAGAACAAAATTACGAACCTTATCCATCATATGCTTACAATGAAGAACAATGGTGCGAACCATCGACTTCATATGGGTATTATGAGGAACAAAGGGTCGAACAACCGGATTCAAGCTTAGAAAATCCCGATTCTTTTTCTATAACCGAAGTAACCGATAGGATATTAGAACACATAAGAGTTATCGATCGATGTATAAGAGAATCTCGCGCAAGGGAAGAGGAGTCCCGCGCAAGAGAAGAATTAAAAAAGGAAGAGATAACTGAAAATGTAAAAATGGAAGAACAAATAAGTGAAAAACCGACACATGAGTTAAACAACGAAATAGGTGAGTCCGACAACGTTAAAATTCAAGAAGAGTCTAATTTAGAAGAAATTACTCTCTTGTCACCTTCTTTCGAAAATCATTGTTTAGTACCCACTCATGCTAAGTTTTTAAAAGAGTTAAACACTAACACTAAAATTGACGAAACGGTAAGTGTTAAGTTAACTAATGATCAAACTTTGCTAATAAAAGAAGACCCATTTGAAATTAACATTACACCGGTTCCATGTTTCTTTCAAAATTCATTTATTAGTAACGTTACAATCGATAAAGATCTTTGTGTTAACATAATGCCTAATTACATTTTCGAAAAATTAAGTATTAGTGATTTTTCTCCACTTCAAATACCCATTTTTCTATCCAATCGGAAAGTAATAAAATCAATCGGTATAGTTGAAGATGTCTTGGTTCAAACAAATCAAATGGTAATCCCGACCGACTTTGTCATCCTCGATGACGCTTCTCTAGTGTTGGGGTGACCATTTGTAAAAACTCACGAAGCTTTGAAAAACCGGAAGTTCAACAATCTACCTCTTCAATTAGGGGCATTTAAAAGAAGTGTCGATCTCGAACGATCAATGAAATATCCATTCGGCAATAATGACCCCCTAATTGAAGATGAAGATGAACCACCCGATACAAGTGAAGAGATTGACCACTTTGTTGAAGAAGAGGTCGCCATAGAACAAACTTTTAAAGTTCTTGATCGAAATGAGCAACCAAATAAGGAGTCTCCTAAAGACCCACCACTTGAGCTCAAAGAACTTCCAAAAGGTTTGGAATATGCTTTTCTGGACAAAGAAGGAAATTTACCTGTAATTATTTCGTCTAAATTAGATAGCTTAGAAAAAGAAAAACTAATTAGTCTTTTGAAAAAACATAAAAATGCAATAGCTTGGAAACTTGTAGACATAAAAGGAATTAGTCCTTCTATGTGCACACACAAAATTTTGATGAATGATGACTACAAATCGGTCATACAACCACAACGTCGAGTAAATCCAAATGTTCAAGAAGTGGTTAAAAACGAAGTCATCAAACTACTTGACGCCGGACTTATCTATCCTATCTCCGATAGTCCTTGGGTGAGTCCCGTCCAAGTAGTTCCAAAGAAAGGAGGTATGACGGTAATAACTAACGAAAAAAATGAATTAATACCAACGAGAACCGTCACAGGATGGAGAGTATGTATAGATTATAGACGATTAAATGAAGCAACAAGAAAAGACCACTTTCCTTTGCCCTTCATTGATCAAATGTTAGAAAGATTATCTGGTCATAAATTTTATTGTTTCTTGGATGGTTTTTCAGGTTACTTTCAAATCCCAATAGCACCCGAAGACCAAGAAAAAACAACTTTTACATATCCCTATGGAACTTTTGCTTATCGACGCATGACGTTTGGTCTATGTAATGCCCCAGCAACATTCCAACGTTGCATGGTAGCCATCTTCCATGACATGATAGAAAAGACAATGGAAGTCTTCATGGACGACTTTTCTATCTTTGGGGATTCATACGACCAATGCCTCGATAACCTTGAACGAATTCTATCCCGATGTGAGGAAACTAACCTCGCCCTTAATTGGGAAAAATGCCATTTCATGGTAACAGAGGGAATAGTACTCGGTCACAAGATCTCGAGCGAAGGAATGGAGGTGGATCGAGCCAAAATAGATACCATTTCTAGATTACCACCTCCATCCTCCGTAAGAGCTATCAGAAGTTTCCTAGGACATGCCGGATTTTATAGACGGTTTATCAAAGACTTTTCAAAAATCTCAAGGCCTCTGACGAAATTACTTGAAAAAGATGCCCCATTCATCTTTGACAAGGATTGCAATCAAGCATTTCTAACCCTAAAGGAAATGTTAGTCAATGCACCTATCATGATAGCGCCTGATTGGAAATTTCCTTTCGAAATCATGTGTGATGCTAGTGACTTTGCAGTTGGAGCTGTCTTGGGACAAAGAAAAGAAAAGCATTTCCACCCAATCTATTATGCTAGTAAAACACTTAATGATGCACAAGAAAATTACACAACAACTGAAAAAGAATTACTAGCTGTGGTATTTGCTTTTGATAAATTTCGTATCTATCTTGTTCTTTCTAAAACTATAGTCTATACAGATCATGCAGCCATTCGATATCTCTTCAAGAAGCAGGATGCAAAACCACGTTTGATTAGGTGGATTCTACTCCTCCAAGAATTTGACATTGAAATCAGAGACAAAAGAGGAGCAGAAAATACCGCAGCAGTTCATCTTTCGCGCTTAGAAGACCCAGCTTTAGAGGCAACCAGGGACGAGCAAATCAACGAAAAATTTCCAACTGAGTCCCTGGAAATGGTGGAATATAAGGAAGAACCATGGTACGCCGACTATGCTAACTACCTAGCTAGCGGTATAGTCACAAAAGGATGGTCACATTATCAAAGAAAAAAATTCTTTGCCAATGTTAAACACTATTTTTGGGAAGATCCATATCTTTTCAAAATGTGTGCCGGCCAACTCGTCCGACGATGCGTACATGGTAGGGAAGCACGAAGAATTCTCCGCCATTGTCATGAAGGTCCATACGGAGGGCATCATGGTGCCGCTAGTACCGCACGAAAGGTATTTGATTCAGGATTTTATTGGCCAACCATTTACAAAGACGCCCAAAGTCTTGTCAAGACATGTGATGCTTGCCAAAGAACAGGTAATATTTCTTCCAAAAACGAAATGCCACAAAATGGCATTCTTGTTTGTGAAATTTTTGATGTGTGGGGACTCGACTTTATGGGACCTTTCCCACCATCGAAAGGAAACAAATATATACTTGTGGCAGTAGACTATTTGTCTAAATGGGCCGAGGCACTTCCAACAAATGATGGAAGAGTTGTGGTAAGATTTCTGAAAAAATTATTCTCTCGTTTTGGCACACCTAAAGCATTAATAAGTGATAGAGGTACCCATTTTCTCAACCATCAACTCGAAATTTTTTTAACAAGATATGGGGTCTATCACCGGGTCTCAACAGCATATCACCCTTAAACAAACGGACAAGCCGAAGTGACTAATAGAGGTTTAAAACGAATACTCGAAAAAACCGTAGGGTTAAATAAAAAGGAATGGGCAGATAAATTAGACGATGCTTTATGGGCTTTTTGAACTGCATATAAAACAACAATAGGTACAACCCCGTATAAGCTAGTCTATGGAAAAAGTTGTCATTTGCCAGTAGAAATTGCACACAAAGCCTACTGGGCAATCAAAAATGTAAACTTAGATTTAGAAATTGCCGGTAAAAATCGATTTTGTCAATTAAATGTATTAGACGAGCTTAGGAATTATGCATACTCAAACTCTGAAATTTATAAGGAAAGAATGAAAAATTTGCATGACAAACATATTAAACCTAATGAATTTCGGATAGGAGATCTAGTTCTTTTGTTTAATTCACGACTTCGAGTATTTCCTGGTAAATTAAAGTCTAGGTGGTCAGGACCTTTTTCCATCACCCATATTTTTCCACACGGTGCAGTAGAAATTAAATCTCGGAATGGGCCCCCATTTAAAGTCAATGGCCAACGGCTGAAACTCTATCAAGGATTCATTGAGGATGAAGAAGAAGAGATCTCGCTTCAAACGGTAGAAGAATAAAAACATCATGCCTGGTAAGTTACGAACGATTGAGACAACAAAATAAAGCGGTAAGTTTTCTAACCATAGCTTATGGGAAAAAAGGGGCACTCACACGAGCACTAAAAAAAAAATTTCAAAACCACGCTCGGCACGAGGCCGTGTCCGCTGGACACGGGGCCGTGTCCGCGCTGCAGTCGGGATAAATCCCCTTTTTTCAAAACAGTTACTTCATTCCACACGCCCCGTTTCCCCGAAAAAGCTCTGGTTTCAGGCGATTTTTCGCAGAATTTCAACGTCTCCTATCGCTCTAACAACATCAAGGTATGATTCTATCACTTTTAGTAGTTAGATTGGTTACTTGCATGTAGTTAAAACACCAAAAATTTGGGGAAAAATCTAGGGTTCTTGAAGTTCATCCGGATCGAACCTCAAATTTTTGTTTAAATCTGTTTGCATTTAGTTAGATTAGTGTTAAGGGAAGTAGATACACTTGTATTGTTCATAGATTCATCCAATTTCGGGGAAAACGAAATTTTGAACCGAAAAAGATAAAAATTGATAGGGTAAACGGGATATTTTGGGGAAAACGATGCTTAGGGTTTCATTTTCGGGGGAAACCGCACCTATTGGACCAAAAATTTTCAAGTTTTCGAAACCGGGTCGAAAAATGAGATTTTTGAGTAACAGACCTCTGGACACGGGGCCGTGTCCGCTGAACACGGGGTCGTGTCCAGCCCGCTGTTTGCAGTTTTGTCCGAAAATATTTCTGTTTCGTACTAACTTTTGGTGTATTCTTGCAGATGGCCAGGAAGTTCACAAGATTTAATGCCAATGAGCTCGATGCAAGAGCTCGATAAGAAATTCTTCAAACAAGGCCGGAGGAATACCCGAGGCAAGCTTGCACGGACTTGCTAACCATGGTGAATCAAATTGACCGTTTCAACAACATTGTCACGGGACCACTCAGAGTCGCCCTAACAACTCGGCTCCGTTCCGTCCACGAATGCACGTTGGAATTCTATAGCACTTTCACATTTAACTCGAGGTGCGACCCGTTCGACAATGACGGGGTAGCTTTCCGGTGTGGCGGAACGAAGTATTCGATCTCTATGGCACAATTTGGGTCGATTATCGGGTTGTATGCGGAAGAGGATGCGGGAAATGAAGAAAATACTGGGGGAATGAGAGAGATAGGTGACAACGAACTCCAAGCCATGTGGGCTCAGATTGGAGAGGGGTTACAATCCGAGCAGCACTAAGAGTACAAAGCTGAGGGATCCGCTATACAGATACATTCATAGGCTCCTCGGCTACTCACTTAGCCAAAGGCATGACAGTAGTGGCGTCGTTGGATTAAGAGATTTGGTTGTCCTCCACTGCATCCACAACCGCAGGCCGCTCGATGTTCCGTTCCTCATGCTCCGAAACATGCATCACAACCGCCTTGCTAGTGCACCGACTCCTATTTTCTTTGGGGGATGGGTATACCGCCTCTTCAAGCACTTCGCCCACATACCTAGGTCATTTGAGAGGAGCCCATGGTCGGGTACGGTGGATATTCACATATGCCGCTCAATGAACCTGATTTATGAGGCAGAAGATGGGACGATAACCTTTCAAAGAATGCAAGGTCATGCATGGAACTTGCAAGAGGCGCTTGTCCTCCCAGCTCCGCAACATCATCAGTACCAATACCAACCCCACGGTGATCCGGGCCAATCATCCTCCTCGGGAGGTGGTTTTCCTAACTTTCAAAGTTTGCATGATTTGTTGCAGGAAAACCTTATGTGCACTAGGAACACCTATAACATGGCGAGCAACACCTACCACCGGGTCGGAGCTATCGAGAGAAACCTATCCGAGATCCAAGACGATGTTGGATACATACGAGACCACATTGCACACCATGGAGGGGATGATGACGATGATGATGATGACGATGCTATGGAGTAGGCAAAAGGAGCAGATGAGGAAGCGGTTGATTGATGACTCCCCAGGTTAACCCTTTTTAATCTTGAACAATTAATGGCCTGCGTGCCAAGTGTTGAACAATTTACTTTTCCTAACTTCTTTTATTTTCTGCATTTATTTTTTCTTTTAACTTTGACATGGATGTTAACTTTGGTAAAAGTAGGATGTTTGCTATGTTTTGGTGGAGTGTTTATTGATTAAGCAGGTACATACGAGGCTTAAAGTACTACGCATTAGTACTCTTAAAGCCGGGAGTGGAAAAACGAAAAAAGAAACCTGTTTTTCGACTTTGCAGACTGTCCACACGGGGTCGTGTCCAGCCAACACGCCCCCGTGCCCATTCCCCTGAACCTGCTGTTTGTTTAAATTCTGCAGACATTGACAGACACGGGGTCGTGTCCAGCCAACACGCCCCCATGCTCACCTTTTGTAAGTTCTCGTTACTGGCACCTGAACACGGGGTCGTGTTCACTCAACACGGGGTCGTGTCCAGGTTGCCAGTAACACAAAATTTTTGCTTTTCACACCTTTTTACACATTCAATCAACCTAAAAACTTATTTTTGGGACACATTGAGGACAATGTGTAATTTAAGTGTGGGGGGGATGCTAAAACCTTGAAACTTGCAAGTCCTAAATACAAGCCTTACACAAAACTCTATTGGAACCGCTAATCACCCCAAATTTTTTCAAAAATTTTCATTTTTTTTACTTGTCTAGGTTTAATTCGGGAAATTCAAGTTCTTAAAAAGGTTATATTTTTATGAATTTACAACCGATAGCGTCGTGATAAAAAGAACCAACATAAGAAAATTATGAAAAGGCATGACAAGCTTAGTTAAAATTTAATTATATATACTTGATCACATAAAAACTCATTCCCACAAAAATGAGTTTTGAGCCTTAATTGAGCAAACACTTACATATCATTTGACTAAATGCTCATTTTCGTTTCTTGTGTGAATAGCCGCTTGGTTCTTACGACTCTAGAACTTGCCATGACGATACATTCCCGGTCCTTACCAACTTAAACCCGAGTAAGTAAATGATGGAGGCATTAAGACTAACCCTTTTTATTTCTAGACCATTTTTTTTACCACCTACCCAAAAATCCCCCTAGTTAGCCCCTTTGAGCCTAAACCTTTTCATTTCATAACCCAAACCAAACACCCTTTTTACCCACCAAAACCTTTTTCATTTTTACCCCTTTGTTTTAGTAACAAGTTCGGTTCTTTATATGACTTAAAAAAAAAATTATTGATGATGAAGCAAAAGAAAATAAACAAACAAGTTCATCAAAAATAACTTTGTTTGAATAAATAGCTTCATCAAAAAAATAAAAGTTACAAAAATAGAAAGTCATACGAAAACCGACACTTGTTACGCTTTTCGCCCTTTTTACTAACCACTAACCACCAACCCAACCACCTATCTTTAACCCAAGCCTAACCCTTAACCCACAAAGTCCTCTTGATATTTACAAAGGTATATAAGTTAAAAAGGAGGAGGATTGATTGCTTGGCAAGCCTATGGTAGGAGTAAGTTCCATGCCGCTCTCAAGTGATCCACAAAAATACATTTTCGGCCGAGTGTTGAGTGATCCCCGTGAGGTATGTGAACTTGTATATAAATAGAATTTTACAAAGGCATGTTATGCCCTAATAAGTAATTTATCTTATGAAAAGTTTTAAATAAATCATGACGAAAAGGATTGTAAATAAATAAAAATTAAATTAAATAAAGAATCTTGGAAGTCCCGACACTCTACGACAAGCCCAAAAAACCTTATTCTCTACCCATTCCATTTGGGAGTGTAATTAGCCACATATTAAAGAGTTTTGCTTGAGGACAAGCAAAGATTCAAGTGTGGGGGTATTTGATGTGTTCAAATATTAACATATAAATTTCATCAAATGAGGCATAAAACTAACCCCTTTTTAGTACTAATGTTGGAAAAAGTGTGCTTTTGTCTTCCTTTTGTATTTTCAGGATTAAATGAGCTCAAATTAACAAAAGAAGCAAAAAGACATCAAAATCTGACATAAATACAAGAAAAGGAACAAGATGTGACATGCCCGACCCCACGACAGCATCTTCCCAAGCAAAACAAGAGATCAGAAGCCTGAACACGCCCCGTGCTCAGCCAGCACGGGGGCGTGCCCAAGTGTCAGCAGAAAAGACAAAATGGTAGAAGCTTCTATTGCCCACCACGGGGCCGTGCTCAGCGGACACGGGGCCGTGGTCAACTTTAAGATTCGCACAATCCAGCAAATCTGCATAGTACAAAGATTCTTCTGCACCACGGGGTCGTGCTCAGCGGACACGGGGGCGTGGTCAACTAATAAGACAAAGCTGCAATTAATGAAGAAAGAGAAGGATGTGGACACGGGGCCGTGCCCACTGGACACGGGGCCGTGCCCGAGCTTTTGTTCAGCCTATAAATAGATGTGCTTGGCTCAAGCTCAAACCATCCCTTGGCACACCACCTCTCTCACTCTTCACCCACCACCCACCACCACCATAACACCATCATCCATTGTCCATCGTAGAGTGTGTGAGTCGTCTCGGGATCCAAGATTGATCGTAAGAGTTCTTGACAATCAAGGCCATGTTTGCCTAAGTCTCTTACATCACTTGGTGAAGACAAAGTGTCTAGTGTAATACTTTTTATTTCTAATCTTTTGTACTTTTTATTTGGTTTCGTATTAATGACTTTAATAACTAGTTGCTTATGTTGAAGGTGATCTTTCTTTATCGTTTGTCCGTGGTGTCTTGAAATTATTTTACTGTCTATATAAAATAAAAGATTTTCACCATTCATATCTCCACGGTCTATATGGAGGTATGTTGGCTACCTGGTCGGGGGTTAAGGGAACGGTTTGGTAAAGGTATTGCCATTGTTCAGCGTTTAGAGGTCCTGCAATGGACCTGGGTCAAATTTAGTAGGACCTCCTTCAATACTTCACGGTATTGGATGGCGGGGGTCCAAACTCTTTGATCCCCTCATAAGTTAACTACTATTAATACTATAACCCGGCTATTTAGGACTGTATCCCTGCTGACTCAGACTACTTAGTCGAGGGTAACGTCACCTCCAAAAGAGGGGCCTACCATAATATTGCATTAATAACTTAATTAATTATCTTCCAATAATCCACCCTTTTAGGATTGTATCCTTGCTGACTCAAACTACTGGGGTGAGGGTAACGTCACCTTCAAAAGAGGGGCCTACTACAATAACTAAGATAATCTCTTAATTATGTGCAAAAGTGCGGAAATAATCAAAGGTTACACTAGATACGAGTCGGAACCAAGTGATTCATCTTGTCTATCTGTTTTTCTTTTATTTTTATTTTCAGCATTTTAGTTAGTTTTTATTTTTCTTAGTTTAAAACATTTTTCTAAACTTTTTATTTTGATTAGACGTTGAGGATAAACCGGTACTAAAAGCTCTTGTGTCCTTGGACGACCTCGGTATCTTGCCAACACTATACTACGCTCACGATGGGTGCACTTACCCATATGTGTGTTTAGTGTTAGTGAAATATCGTGTTTTATAAATTTAAAACTTGGCTAAAATAAGTGTTAAAGTGGCTTAAAATATACACCTAAAATATATAACACTTCACACGCATCAAGCATCAAGATTTTTATATTTGTTTACATTTACCCAAAAACTCAATCAGTATTTGTCACATGGTGGCAGTTCCGATGTGACGGTGGTCATATCACTCATTGGCTAACTTTCGTCCAATAGTGAAGTTTATCAAGTAATAAATATAAAATATATCTTATTATGATTCAATGGTATCGGTCACTAGGCGATTCCCATGACGGTGGTTAAATCACTGTTGATCATTCTTTCAACTAGTGACTCGGGTCATATTACTGTTGATCATTCTCTCAACTAGTAATTGTGGTCATATCATTGTTGACCATTCTTTCAACTAGTGACTCGGGTCATATTACTGTTGATCATTCTCTCAACTAGTAATTGTGGTCATATTACTGTTTATCATTCTTTCAACTAGTGACTCGGGTCATATTACTGTTGATCATTCTCTCAACTAGTAATTGTGGTCATATTACTGTTGATCATTCTTTCAACTAGTACCTTTGGTTATGTCACTCTTGATCATTCTCTCAACTAGTGACTCTGGTCATTTCACTGTTGATCATTCTCTCAACTAGTGACTCTGAAGTTAGTAGTGTCTCATGACATTACCTGGTCAAATATATTTTCTATAGCACAAAACCAATTAGCCCAGAAAATGAAATATATCATTTTCTGTCAAATTAATAGCTATAATTTTATCAAATATAATATACTAATTAAATAATTTTGATATTATTATTTAATATATTTAACATGACTAAGATTTAAAATATAATCTTAATATATTAAAGGGTAAATTACTTTTTGAGTCCCTGTGTTTTAGTGGTTTTAACCACTTGAGTCCAAAATCAAAATGTTTAACGCCCTGAGTCCCTATAAGCATTTTTTTTAACCATTTGAGTCTAAATTTCTAACACCATCCACCAAGTCTGTTAGCTACAAGGGTAATTTAGTCATTTATACACAAAGTACAAGTCTTATATGCATATGTGAGTAGAAGAAACAAGTCTTTAATGCATAAAGTTTTAATATATAATATATATAAAAAGAAATTACATTATATATAATATAAACACACACACCTGCACACATTTTCTCACACATTCTTCTCTCTGTAAACACCACCACCATCTCCACCACTGCCCCACCGTCATCTCCACCACTGCCCCACCGTCCAGATCCAGAAAGGATGCAAAACAAACCCTAGATAAAACAAACCCCTTATCCTATGTTTCCAACCATCAAAATCACACACAAACGATCGAAAAACAAACTCTAAACCAAACCCTAAACCAAAGATATCCCCAATTTTCTATTTCCAAATCACCCAAAAACAATCACAACGAAACCCTAGCTCAACCAAATCAAAATAAAAAAACTCACAATCGAGAACGGAGTAAAGAGGCGGATCCTTGGAGGCTTTGTAGCCATGACTTGCAGACGAGTAGGTGTCATTCCATCGCAATTCAACAGAGGGTTGTACGCCCAATTATTGACACCTCTTCCAGAGAGTATATTTTGCTGGAGTCTCTTATAAACAGTTAATAGGGGTCGAGGGTTGCATCTACAACTTCAAGAAGCTTGGTAGGGGTGTCGATGTTGATGGAGGTGGTTGTGCGGTGTTGATGGAGGTGGTTGTGCAGTGGTTGTTCCTGTTCTTTTTCGTTCGGAGCTCGTGGTGGTGCGACGATGTTGATGGAGGTGGTTGTGCGGTGGTGAGGGTGGCATAGGTGGTGCGGTGGTGATGGTGATGGGGATGGCTGTGGTGCAGTGGCGATCATTGTGGTGCTGGTGGTGGTTTTTGTTAAGAGAAAGTTAAGTTAGTGAGAGAGAGAGAGAGTGTGTCTGATGTATGTGAAAGTGTGAATCTACATTTATATTTATATATAAGTAATAACAGTTTCAATAATAATAAATTGGTATTTTAATTAGATGGGTAATTTGGTAATTTAACAAAAGTTAACAGAATAACTCTAACTATGTTAGAAATTTGGACTCAAATAGTTAAGAAAAACGCTTATAGGGACTCAGGGCGTTAAACATTTTGATTTTGGACTCAACTGGTTAAAACCACTAAAACACAGGGACTCAAAAAGTAATTTACCCTATATTAAAAGTAGAATATATTATATTTGACATATTTTATTACGATATACATTCATGTCAAATATAACATGTAATAATTTAGTATACTACATATTATATTTGTAGAAATAGTTCAACTTAAAGTAGTCTAGTAGTATATATTCAAGTAAGTTACATTGAAGCTACAAGATTTATAAAATATGACGTTTAAATAATGGCTTTTATGTACAAATAGTTCCATTAAAATTATTATCATTTTCATTTACTCATATAAAATACAAAAATAACGGTATTCTCGTTGTATATTTCAATGATAATATAGATATTCAATATGATATTTAGTAATATATTCAATATGTCTAACGTTTAGACAATAATAAATTTAGTTATGTGATTGCATATTGAATATATTACTATATTCTCTAATTTAATATAGTTATTACATAAATATATTATATTATTATTACAAAATTCATATTGCCCATTCAACATATCTTATATAAATTTATAAGATATATTCAATGGTTTAATATCGCAATGTAAAAATAATATTAGTTATAGGCTAGGGCTACTGGGGCACAGTTCCCCTGTGCTTGTGGTCATGCTACTATTTGGCTAACTTTTTGACCAATAGTAACGAGGGTCAAGTAATGTATAAAACCTCACATACCGGCAGTTATTACAGAATATAAAAATTTAATCACTGTAAGTATAACTGGCAAACATTTAGGATTTTGGAAAGCATTTTTAGATATGATTGTATCACAAAAGGTGATAAAAAGGAGAATGACTCACTTTGTAACTTTAGGGTTCAACTAGAAAGCCTCCTGGTAGAATCTTGGGTATAACTTCTGAGTTATTTTAAATATATATATATATGCACTCGTGTTAAGTATAATAACCCTAATTCAACCTTGTCTCTATGTCACGAGACAGAACCCCAACGAACTTAGTCGGGCAGAACCTTGACATGCGTTATGGGGCTCCAAATCAATCGGAAAGGGTAGCGGTGATCGGGAGTTAAAACACTTAAAACGGGGCAGAGCTTTAAAGTATAATGATGTGAAATATTAAAAGAAAAATGAATATATAAGAGACAAAAGGGCTAGAACGAAAGAAAGGAAAGAAGCAGAATTAAAGTTTGCATAGCCAACTATATATATAGTTGAGAGGAACACTTGTAGTGCATGGCAATTGTTGAAAGTTGAGACACGTATTGAAAGTTGGGACACGTATCCATCACATCATTACTATTGAATCTTTGTTTAAAATTTTAAATTTATTTTATTATTAATAGTCCACGTAAACCAACTGTGTAGTTAGTATATATTTTTTATTATTTTATTAATTTATATATTATAATTAATTCACTGTATCACTTCTTTGGTGCTTATAACTTCTAAAATATGACGTTTTATAAAACAATGAATATGTCATTAGAACGAGAATATTGGTATCTACATTTTGAACCAAGTTTCATTAAAAACAGAGTAGGTTCAAATATGTTGTATTTTTATTATTAAACGGTGTCTAGGCCCGTCTAGGTACTTTATATTTCTTACAGTCAACTTACCCGTGAGCTACCTGTCTAATAATATAAGTTTTTATAGACTTTTATTTTAATAGAAAGGCCGCCCATATACAGGCCAATTAATTAGTATAACATTCCAACCAACTATATATAAAATAGTTTTTAAAACTATTTGGGTCGAATAATTATTTTAAAAATAAAACTAGTTACTAGTGGTTAATAAATTTAAACAACCCTAAAATTCTTATATGATAAAAATGGGAATGTTACAGAGGAAATGCTGCTGTAGCAAAAGGATCATCACGCGGGTGCTGACCTGGAGTACCTTCCCCTGGACGGGGTGCAGGGATGTCCTGAAGGAAAAACAATCGGCAAAATCAGTGCGATGGACAACGGATTCTACAGGAGTGAGAGGAGCAACATCAGCGGGTGCAGGTGGTGGAATAAATGGCTCGGAAAAAGGAAGATCAACAGGTGCAGGTACTGGGTCGGGAATAGGGAGTGCAATTGGTAATTCAAACGGAACATGGTCAGGCTCAGAAATTGGCTCAAGATCAATAGGTGCAACAATAAGGCTGACCCAAAAGGAACAAGAGCTAGCTCAGGAGCAGGCTCTGGGTCGTGTGGAGGTGTGGGATCTCGAGCAGGTGATAGTGCGGCAGTCATAGCGGCGTCGTCGTCTGAGTCAGTAGTAAAAAGCTGCAATCCGGCCGTCTGTAAAGCTGAAGATGTCACAGACTCAAAGGAGTCTGAATCCGAGTACAAACTGGAATCAGAAGATACCTCAATGGCAGGAATCTTAGGAGGTGGGACAGTAACAACATCCTGATCTATCTCTCCATCACCCGGGGCGTCGACAGGAGGACCATCAACAAACAAATCAACGTCATTATCAAACAAATCATCGAAAGGCAAATCCTTGGGAGGAATGACCACAGAGGAACAGGATTGAGGATCGGAGCCACGATGTGCTCATCATCGGGATGACCAATGATGAGGGGATTCATGGACTGGAACAGGGATGACAAAAGGATCCTCGTCAGGGAAACCATTAGCAAGGGTAAATCATCAACAAAGTCTGGTAGCGCGAACAGTTGGAAGTCGTCCTCGTCCTAGGACACCATGTCAGGATCACTCTCAGTGTCTGACGTATATATCTCTGGCGCGGGCATGACCTCGTCGTCTGATGCGACTGCCTTCGGGTTTGCGGGCATCCGACAATCCACTCTCTGAGGTTGACAGGTGTGACTGTATTGTTGTAATCCTAACATATGTTCGTATAGTAACTACTAATACCCAATATATGCAAACAAGGCAATTTATCATGTAATCATGTATCCTTGTTATTCCTCATGAAGCCTCTCTATCCTTCCTAGTCTCCCAGACTAAACCACCTAGTCTCCCAGACTAGACCACCTAGTCTCCCAGACTAAACCATAAATGTAAACCTTGCAATCGTGCTTCTTATCTTTCCTTTTTGTAAAAATGTTTGTTCAATGGATATGGGCATTCCGTGTATGCAATGAAAACATGTCGTAAAAATATTTTCGTGAGAGCCCTAATGATTGTAGTCTAGACTTGAGAAGGAATCCTAGTTCGCTACAATCGAAGCTCTGATACCAAACTGTCACACCCTGACTTTTGTGGAAGCGTGATTTGGTGTGACTTGCTTAATATCATTCCATTCAACCATAACAAACGACTATATGATACAACCAAGGTGTTCATCCATAGATAGTTTCAAAACCTTACAAGCAACGTTGTTTTCAAATCCCAAAACACAGACTTCAAGTTCAAAATACAATACCAGCCAGTTTTAGATCCATCAGGAATTCACAAAAGACACAAAGAAACTAGGTTTCGGGCCATGTATCTTATCCAAGATAAAATACATAACCCAAACCATTCGACTTCGGATGACACCTTTTATTAGAGTCATGACTTGTAAACTTCAACGCCCGCCAGATCCATACTTAATTTCTTGATATACATGTAGTTTGAAACATCAACAAAAGTTGTGCGAGTTCATGTGTTTAGTATGTGTGCACGAATAAACCTTGGAAACAGTTGTAAGTATGTTTGTATGTACTTGAAAACCCGGTATGAAAGCAACAAGGAAAACAGATCAATTAATGTGTAGCTAATACATTAATATTTGTGACGTGATGCAGGAAGACTCAAACCTAGTAGACTTTGTCTCCGGCAATAAGACATAGTCACCACATGGTCCACTCGGCGGGCGCATGGGTGGGGCTCGCTACACCCAAATAGATCTATCACTCATGTCCCTCAGTCCTACAACGAGGATTAATGGCCATAAGCGTCATACCCACCACTCACATGATCTAGCAGTACCTTTCCTTAGCTAACCATACCAAATATAAACATTTGTAACATGTACTTCACCCCCGAAGTTATAAAACCGAAAACAGTTAAAGAAAAGGGGGATCATGAACTCACTGGTTTGCGTTCTTCGAATCCGCCTGTAACTCAAAGTCTCCTCTGGTGTACACGACTACCTACAACGTACTATAGTCTATTAGACGAGCGGGTCGTGCCTTGATTTAGTATTAATTAGTGTCTTTGAGTTACGTTTCAAAGTGTCTTCATTATTATTACAAGTTATATAATTATTTGTTAAAATAATAAATATTTTAACTTAAATTATATTTATTAAATTTTTGAAATAATTGTTAAAACAATATAATTTAACTTGATACTTCTTAAGTATTTATACATGTATTTCCTTCCCAAGGATGGGTGTATTTGTATTCGTATTCTTATACTTGTATATTTTTGCCATGTATTTGTGTCGTATTTCGGAGTGTATTTATACGTACGAAAATACGTAGTTCTTGTAATTATTAAGTATCCTTACACTTAATGTTATATCAACTTTTCCGGAATAATCTTTCTAGTAAAAATACATTAATATATATTTCTAAAATATATATTTTGAAGAATATTACTTAGAAAAATTATTTATAATTTTTTCTTTGGCAAAGATATTTGTATTTTCATATAAGTTCCAAAAATAATATATTTTCAAGTCTATCTTGGAAAATATATACAAACTTATTTTTCTACCAAAAATAATATATTTCATGTTTATTTGAGAAAATATACATTTCTTCCAAAAATATTGTATCTTCTATTAATTCCAAGAAAATATATTTTTGTCCACCAAAAATAATATATTTTCTTCTTGTCAAAAATATGATATAAATTTGTAATAATTGTAAAAATCATATTTTTGTTCTCTTGATGTCCAAAATATTATTTACCGAAAATATACTTGTGAATAATTTTTTCCGGAATATTTTGTAAGTTATATTCCTTTGTTCAGTTTCACCAATATTTTGGGTATTCTTTGTATATTTATTCCTTGGAATTTTGGTAATATTTTGGATTGTAATTTTTGGTATTTTGATGAGTTATATTATTTCAAGTCCTAAAATAATATAACTAATACACATAATATACAAATAATCACACACATGGTGTCTTCTAAATGTATATTTCCTAAATAATTA
This sequence comes from Helianthus tuberosus, assembly GCA_030545235.1. Lineage (NCBI taxonomy): Eukaryota > Viridiplantae > Streptophyta > Magnoliopsida > Asterales > Asteraceae > Helianthus > Helianthus tuberosus. Next base: position 172,349,132 of record CM060393.1, on the reverse strand, counting down.
TTTGGTCACTTTTATTTATAAAAACCAACCTCCAATATTTGTAATTTTTGTAACAAAAATTATGGCAAACTTTATGTAAAAACTCATGGTTTGAAATACACTTGTAAATATTTGTTTAAAAATATTTTTCTAAGTGTTTAATTTTTAGAAAAATTTTGCCATAGTTTCCCCTAAAAATGGAGGTTTCCATGCCTTGAAGGCATATCATTTTCTTTTGTAAAATCAACACAATCAACCAATAATAAAAAATAAACAATCTTTACTTACCAATTTTGCCATAAACAAGCATAATCTACTACTTCATGATCTTGAAAATTTATAAAAATTTGTAGTAACATACTAGTGTATTTAGTAAGTCTTGTTACCCTTTAAAGTGTGGTTGTTTCTTTAAAAACATCATTTTTAAAGAAAATGGTTCTTTACAACTTATAATCACATTTTCTAAAATGTTTCTTCTTGGATTTTTCTTGTTATATACATGATCCTACACTTGTTTAACCTCTAAAAACATGGTTGATTTCTTTAAGAACCAAGATTAAGTAAACTTTGTATTTTTAACTTGATTTCTTGAAAAATCATTCTTGAAATCCTAGATCTACAAGACTTACATCTTACTTTAATCATCACTTAACAAGAAAACAATTTATTCTTTCAAGTTCGTGACTTTTGTGAGGATGATCCATTGATCTCTAACATTTTCATCCTCTCATCTTGCTAGATTATGTTTTTAATCATCATCTAGCAAGATCATATGATGATCTACATCATTAACATAAGTAAACAACAATCAACAAGTATAACAACACATAAACATCAAGATTTCTTATGATTTTAAGCTTATGTTCATGTTTCATCTTATTGATTCATAGTGTTCTTCAAGATTAACATCATGTATCTTCTTTTAACCACTTAAACAAGATGTAAAATGAAGAGTATAGTGTTCTTACTACTAGCTCAAGGCTAGGGATGATCAAGAGAAGAAAAGAAGTGGATAAAAGCAAATGGTGAAGGTCCTTTAGCTTCCGAAAGCTCCTAGCTTCTTTATGCACCTTCTAACACCCTTGAGTATATGTAGATTGTATGGAAGATGAATGATGGTGATGATGATGGTGTGGGGGTTCTCGGCCGTAGCTATGGGGAGGAAGAAGAAGAGAGCATTCAAGTGTGGGGTGTTTTGAGAAATGAGAAGTATGAACTTGAAGGTATTACTTATAACTATCTTTACTTGATTTTTCCAATGGTTATTATGTTATTAAAAATGAGACAAGATCCAATATTTAATCAAAATAAAATTTCTAAGGTGGGGTCCTTGTTGGGTCGTAAGGTAGGTGGGGGGGTATAAGCTAGGTTTTAACTATTAGTTAGTTATTATGGTTAGAATCCAAGTATTAGTTAGGGATTTAGTTATTAGATATTTATATAGTGTGTTATGATGTTCGGGGACCATAACTAGCTTGGTAATGTTAAAACAGTGCTTCTAGTGAAAATTTGGTGTTTCGGGTAGTGTCCGGTTGTTCGGTTGGTTACCGGTTCGTTAAGGTGCTAAACTTCGCAGTTTAGTGAGCTTTATGTTACCTTTTATGACAGTTTCGATTCCCGACACTTAGGAAATCATTCAGGACCATTTAATCACATTTCTGTATGATATTAGATTGTTTAAATGCTGAATTTGCTGATTTTCTGCAGAATTCTGCAGTTTATGTGAGTTTTAGGAACTTTCCGGCACTTAAACTATCACTAGGAAGGCAGTTTTGCGATCCTTACTTTCCTACACACTATACTAGTGTAATAGTTGGTTTCTGGCTCATTCTGTGTCTCAATGCATTGTCTGTCTATTTACTGAACTCCGTCAGTATTCTTCTGATTTGTCTGATAACTGTGCTGCCGGTGTTTCGTGCATCATTCGAATCAACAAAGTTTGCATGCAGTCTTGATATGTCATTTGCAATATATGGTGCACATGTATGTACATGGTAATAATCAGAAAGCAGTTCAAGTAATTAATTGTAATTCAGCACAGTCATTAAGCACTAATCATTGTTTAATAATTGTACGGATGCATGCAAATTTAACAGTTGTCACATTTAGATATGTTTTCGCAGACGCAAAATCGAGAGATAAGGAGTATGGGGTTTGGTTTGGATGTGGATAGAAGAATGACATGGATCATTAGCATTTCATGGTCTTGTTTGGTTACCATGTGAGAATAGAATGAATCATTACTTTGTGTTGGTTGCTAGGCAAGAAAATATGAAGGAATAAAATCGGAGGTGAATGGTAGTATTGTTTGTTGGCGATGGTCATAGTGGGTGGCGACTGTCACACCCAAACCGATGGCGGAAACATCGAAGTGAGACGAAAACAAGATTGCTCGAGAGTTCATAACATGCTAATATGACAATATTTAAATAAACCACATTTCATTTCTTTATAAATAGAAATATATTGTCTTGGAAATCAAAGTACAACATGTTTGTCACTTAATCAAAACGAATTAATGGAAATACATAACATTAAAATTGGGTGCGTTTCTAGTTCACCCTAAGTAGCTTTCTTACATATCATCATCAATCTCCTGCAAACATGTATTAAAATAAAATCAACACAAAGGTCGGCGAGTATACAAGTTTGGCTACATAACATACATATAGAAAATTGTCTCAAATCCAACATGGCATTTGGTACACTAAGTTAAATTACATACTGTTTTGGTCAAAAATCACACAAGGATATTGCAACCAAATCTGATTTTGTGAGGAATGATGCTTGGTTAATTGTATGAACGACAAGTATATGAAATCAACGATGAACACCGAGATTTATACGAGGAAAAAGCCCTTGATCTTTAGAAGATCTCCGGTATAAAAAACCTCGGGTGATGGAAACTACCGATCACCAAATATATTGCTAAAACAATAGTGATCCTTGTACAACTTCGGAAGAAAACAAGCTCAATACATTGAATTGCTAGTGTAAGTGTGTGTTTTTGCTAAGTGTTTGCAGAGAATTCGAGTGTTGTGTGTTGTTTGTGTGGTGTGTACGACTTATGCCTCTAATGAGCTTGTTTTGTAACAACTGTGCTTGTAATCACTATGAACAGTTCTGTTATCAATAAAACAATGTTATTTAATCCCAATGTTTGTTTTGTTATGTTATACATTTTTCATGTTTTGACTTTTATGTAATTTCAAACTCTACATCGCTTTCTGGAGAGTTATACGCAAACTAGTGCGTAAACGTACTCAGTTTAATGCGAGAAATACTCCGGAACATCAACATATACTCAACATACCTTAAATAACCTTTACATAACTTAGAAATAAGTTTTGAAGGCTTTGGTATGGCAAAAACAAGTGAATTCGCTTACAGGGACTATATATGACAAACTGTGAAAGTATGTCAATTTGAAACAATGTACTAAGTAATGCACACAATGGGCACACCTAGCAGGAAATGTCATGTAAAACAATGTACTAAGTAATGCACACAATGGGCACACCTAGCAGGAAATGTCATGTAAAACAATGTACTAAGTAATGCACACAATGGGCACACCTAGCATAAAATGAAATGAAATCATGTACTATAATGTACTAACGAACATAGCATGTATATGATGTGAAAACAGGAAAGCATGAAAGTAACAAGTAGGCACATGTGTTCCACCCCAAAACAGTTTGGAAAACAGTAAAAGAGGGGTCTATGTACTCACTTGAGATTGCTCAGTTGTATAAAGATAACCACCAAACAAAGCAAGAGATCTCGAAATCAAACGGCACCTAGTATAGGTAACTATGTTAATAAACCGGACCTATCTCGGAAGACTGGGTAGCATTAGGGTTTGTAAACCAAATGAGTGTCGGAACTCACGTGATATGGTTTAACAAAGCCTACATGCTAAATGAAATTTAACATAAATGTTTACGACCCATTACGACCCGTTTAGGAAGCTTATGCTACTTTAACGCGTCGTGCGCGTGAAACGCGTTTGGACCGCCTAACTAGTCCTATGACAAGTATTATATGCCTAAACATGTTACATAATCAGTTACGTGACAAAAGTTTAGGTTACATATGCTAAATTACCAATTATGTATGAAAAGGGTATTCTGGTAATTTACCTAAGGCATATAAACTACCTATCATACAACTACTTACACGTCGTGACCATAAGGTATAACCTCGGAAGGTTATTCCCTATACTATGGTCACCTAATGTATTTGGTCGGATCCTAATGATCGACCAAACTGGGTCGGGTTCGAAGGTATAGGCGATTTATTAGATCGCTTACCCTACGACCCTAGACAACGTGGTAATCAGTAGGCATAGTCCCAAGGGACTATGACCATCGTGATTACAATCACGTTGCGAAGTTCTAACGAACTTCGCATTGACCATCACTGGTAAACGCTGAAAGTCAAACAAAGTTTGACTTTCTGACTCGAAAAGCAGTAAAAATAAGGAAAAGAACGAAAGAATACTTACGAAGGGTCCCCGAATGCTAATCTAGATCAGTATAGTTCAGGTATGAAACAAGGTTTCAACTTAGAACACAACTAATAAGATTCTAGTGCTTAAAAATAATGAAAGGCATGGGGTATATATAGTATTCGGGTAACCGATAGGATCGTTTCTTGAATAACGTGATTGAATCTCGTGCGTACACTTGTTGAAAGGTTATGGTGCCACAAATGCTCCTTAACTTTGTGACACATCATCTTAAAACATGTGGTTAAGGATTAATTGGTTGCAACTTGTGCTTAAAACACTGAATCTGGTCCAGAAGGGGGCTCGCGTGACGCTAAGGCCCGTCGCGTCACGCTAGGCCCCTGTTTTGGCAGATTTTACATAAATGGTCCCTGCACCTTGTTTAAGCGATTTTCGATGCGTTTGAACCCCGTTAACCTCATTTCAAGGCTCTAAAATGAATTTAAAGTATAGGGAACTCAAAACATACTCAAAAATATGCCGGATGATGGTTCGTTTGGTCGTATGAACGCGATGTTCTGCCCATTGTGTGCATTACTTAGTACATCGTTTTACATGACATTTCACGCTATGTATGTTCATTTGATTACATACTTAGTGCATTGTTTTCACATGCTCACATTTTGTTATGACATTTGGTTTGTTTACATGGGACAATATATCCATTAACATTAGCTACGCCGTTCGTTAGTAGGTAGTGGTACCATAGGAATTGACAACTCCCGTTCCGGACATCCCAGGGTAAGGGGACAGAAAGGAATGACCGAATTCGTTGACATAAGACAGATAGACCTTTAATTTGTTTAAAGGGTTTATCACCACAGTCGCCAGGCTTGGATGTATGCATTTTCACAATACCGCATAAATGTTCATATTAAATAGTTGCATGCATTCACACAAAACATAGCGTTGATTTAAACCATGTTTTACTTCAATACTTTGTTTTTGTGCATATGGTTTAGTTGAGACATTTCACTTGCCATACATGACATTTTGACATAGACATTTGACATGGATAATTGACACAGACATTTGACATGGATATTTGACATAGACATTTGACATGGATATTGGACATAGACATTTGACATGATTTACATCTTGACATAAACACTTTGACATATTACCCAATACATTTGACAATTGATTTAAACATAGACTTCTTACATTGTTTGGTTTGGTTTGATTAAGTGATTAAGTAACGATGCGTGTGTAATATGATACAAGCATGGTGGATACGCCGTTGGTACTTCCTATATATAAGTGTTTGTATGGTATTACATGGCGTAACGTTATTTGAATCATTTCAGTTTGATACATATAACATTTTATACAAATAACATACTTTTCTCAAGACATTGATTTACAAACAACTTACCTTATACAAACACATTTTTTACATGGTTATTTATTTAACCTGACACTTACTTATACATATCATCTGATCTTATTGTTTTCAAATGATTTACAAGACAAAGCAAATAACAAGGTTCATGACTAAACATTTTCTCAAACATAAGTCATGAATCTTATTTTCGCAAAACCTATGTATCTCACAGGCATTTTTATGCTGACGTACCTATTTTCACATGTGTTTTCAGGTGCTTTTCCATAGGATGTTGATCATGATACTAGGGCGGACCTATGCCTTAGAGACTTTAAAAGAAGATAGACTATGTTTAATTATGTTCTGAACTCGTTAATTTCCTGTTTGAAACAATGTAACACCCTTATTTAATAAATAAAATACACTTTGTGTGCCATGGTTATGAAACAATTAATTCTGTCGCAACACGCCCCGATGTTTCCGCCGCGATTTGTTGTTTTACGCGGTCGGGGTGTGACAGAAGAGTTGGTATCAGAGCCAATGGTTATAGGGAATTAGGTTATTAGTAATGCTTTGACCTAGACTATTACTTTTCTAGGAACCTAACACAAGTTATCTTGTGTTTAGATCTTAAAACATGTACATCACCTATCCTTAGGTGATTAACAAAACAAGGAACCAACATTTTTTTTTCCGAATCGATTTTTGAAAAACAATCATCTGTTTTTGAATAAATTTTTACAAGGTTTTGAACCCTCAATTGTAAGGTTTTGAACCCTCTGTTTTATGGTTTTGAACCCTTTTCAAGTTTGGTTTTTGGCCTTGTGCCTTCTAATTTTCAAAAATCCCGTCAAACGTTTTGGGTTTTAAATAATGTGAACATGTGCAAACTGGAAGGGTGAATGCCTGTATTCTGGGTTTTCTGTCTAGGCAAGCACTTCGTATACATCTCAAACAGACGCGAGACCAGTTGTGCTTACCTGGGAATTCTTGGGATGAGTGTTCACTTATAGGCGAGCATGTCTTCATTATACATTATTTTTGACCCATTTACTTTGATTAGTCACTGTGTGTCGTTTGTTTGCTTTGTGATACGGACGAATGACCACCATCTTTGCTTTTGTTGATTTTGTTTCATCTCATTCTCTTCATCCAATCATCTCACTCGTTTCTTTTCATGTTTTCCTCTTTTAGAATGCCTCCTCGACGCGAGAACCAGATAGCAACTGCCGAGCTGGCAGAAATTATTGCGCAGCAAATGGCTGCTCAGTTTCCAAATCTCTTTGCTCAATGGAACCAGGCCAACAACAACAACAACGTTCCATGTAAATACAAGGATTTTAACCAGGCTAAACCACTCAAGTTTAGTGGTTCTGAGGGAGCGACTGGGCTTCTTCAGTGGTTCGAGAGCATAGAGAATACTTTTCGCCATGTGCAGTGTCCGGATAATCGCAAGGTCGAGTTCTCCTCGAGTGTATTCCAGAAGAGGGCTTTGACATGGTGGAACGGGGTTATGAGAGACCAGGGTGCTGAAGTTGCTCTCGCACAGACATGGGCTGAACTTAGAGCCCTTATGATGTGGGAATTCTGTCCTCGCCATGAACAACGAGCGTTGGAGAAGGAGTTTGATGTTTTGAAGCAAGATAGTGGTGAGCACAGGGCTTATACTGATCGGTTTGAAGAATTGAGTCTGCTTTGCCCAACAATGGTCACCCCACTCGACAAGGCTATCGAGAGATACATCGATGGCCTACCTGACTCGGTACAAGACATTCTTACTGGTAGTAACCCTGCCACACTTCGTCAGGCGATCGAGTTATCTGCGACATTAACTGAGTCGCAGATCCGGAAGAACAAGTTACACAGGAAGGGTGACAAGGGCAAGAAGCAGTCGGCTGACAAGGAAGATAGCAAGAAAGGTCAAAACTTGAATGGAAAGAACTCTGGTTCTTCGAAGAGGTCAAGGAAGCGTAAGGCTTCCCAAAATTTTGCTATCACTGCCCAAGCTAATCTGGCAGCTCCCAACCAACCTGCGCAGCCTCCAGCAAAGAAACCCTATACAGGGAATGCACCTTTGTGCAATAGATGCAACAGTCACCACCAGCCACAACTTCCATGCCGTTTCTGTACTAACTGTGGGAAATCAGGCCATCTCGCCAATGTTTGTCGATCTGCTCAGAATCCCGCGGTTCAGAACCCGGCTCAACAAGTTGCTCAGCCTCCTGCTCCGCAACAGGGTCAAGCTGCACGACCACAATACCCACCAGGTGCTTGTTACAATTGTGGGGATCTGACCCACTATAGGAATCGGTGCCCAAGACTAGTCAACCCGAACCAGAACCAGAACCAGAACCAGAACCAGAACCAGAACCAGAACCAGAACCAGAACCAGAACCAGAACCAGAACCAGAACCAGAACCAGAATCCGGCTCGAGGCCGAGTTTTTAACATGAATGCCCAAGAGGCACAGGCGGATGATAATGTGGTGAACGGTACGTTCTTTATTAATAATTAGCCTGCATCTGTTCTTTTCGATTCCGGTGCCGATAAGAGTTTCGTGTCTTTGTCCTTTGAACCAATGCTTCGAGTGTCTAGAACGAAACTAGGCAAATCTTTGACAGTAGAGGTTGCTAGTGGTGAACCCATTATTCTTGATTCTGTTCTTCACAACTGCCAGTTGAATCTTAACGACCATCTTTTTCCTATTGACCTCGCGCCTATGCAACTTGGAAGCTTCGACGTTATTGTGGGAATGGATTGGTTATCCAAGCATCACGCAGAGATAGTTTGTTCTAAGAAGATTGTTCGTGTGCCGCTTTCGACAGGCGAGATTCTGCAGGTTCAAGGTGAGAAGCCTACCGGTGGTCTCAAACTCATGTCCTGTTTTAAAGCTCGGAAGTATCTGCAGAAGAACTATGTGGCTTTCTTAGCACATGTTACAGAAGATAAAGGCAAGGGAAAGGCTATTTCAGATATTCCTGTCGTTCGGGATTATTCTGAAGTATTCCCTGAAGACTTACCTGGTCTACCTCAAGCACGCCAAGTCGAGTTCCGCATTGATCTCGTACCTGGTGCAAATCCCATTGCCAGAGCTCCATATCGTCTTGCACCGTCGGAGATGCAAGAGTTGTCTAAACAGCTTCAGGAGCTCTCTGACAAAGGTTTTATACGTCCTAGTTTTTCACCTTGGGGTGCTCCCGTTCTTTTTGTCAAGAAGAAGGATGGATCCTTTAGGATGTGTATCGATTATCATGAGCTTAACAAGCTTACCATCAAAAATCGATATCCTCTACCTCGCATAGACGACCTCTTTGATCAGCTACAAGGCGCTTCTTATTTTTCGAAGATCGATTTGCGTTCCGGGTATCATCAACTTCGGGTGCAAGAAGAAGACATTCCGAAGACAGCATTCCGTACTCGTTATGGACATTACGAGTTCACAGTCATGCCATTCGGTTTGACTAATGCTCCTGCTATTTTCATGGACTTAATGAATAGGGTCTGCAAACCTTATTTGGATCAGTTCGTCATTGTTTTTATTGACGATATCTTGATTTACTCTAAGACGCGAGCTGATCACGAGCAGCATCTTCGTCTTACTCTGGAACTCCTGAAGAAAGAGCGACTTTTCGCCAAATTCTCCAAGTGCGAATTTTGGCTTAAAGAAGTTCAATTTTTGGGACACATTATCAACGAACGAGGTGTTCATGTAGATCCCTCCAAGATCAGTGCGATTAAGGATTGGGATACGCCTACTACTCCTACTGAAGTTCGTTCATTTCTTGGTCTAGCGGGTTATTATCGCCGCTTCATTGAAAACTTCTCTAAGATTGCAGTTCCTCTAACTGCTCTAACTCAGAAGAAAATGCCCTTTTACTGGGGATTCAGACAAGAGGAAGCTTTTCAACACCTGAAGCAGAAGCTTTGCGATGCGCCTGTTCTATCATTGCCTGAGGGTGATGATGATTTTGTTGTGTATTGTGATGCATCGAAATTGGGTCTTGGCTGTGTTCTTATGCAAAGGAACAAAGTCATAGCCTATGCATCAAGACAATTGAAGATACATGAGAAGAACTACACCACTCATGATCTTGAGTTGGGTGCAGTTGTTTTCGCTCTCAAGATCTGGAGACACTATTTGTACGGTACAAAATGTGTGGTTTTCACCGACCACAAAAGTCTTCAGCATATCTTCAACCAGAAAGAACTCAACATGAGACAGCGACGTTGGGTTGAGCTTTTAAACGACTATGACTGCGAAATTCGCTACCATCCTGGTAAGGCGAATGTCGTAGCTGATGCATTGAGTCGTAAGGAACGTACTAAACTTCATTGTGTACGTGTTCAATCTGTTATTCAAGCTCGATCTGATATTCAAGCCCGCATTTCTCTAGCCCAGCAATCTTGTGTTTCACAAGGTTTAATGGATAAGGAATTTCCTTATCACATAACACCTGCTCTGGAACTGAAGCACAATGGATCATATTACTTCATGGACCGTTTGTGGGTCCCAAGCCAGGATAATCTTCGTACCTTGCTTATGGATGAAGCCCATAAGTCTCGTTATTCTATTCATCCGGGCTCAGATAAAATGTATAAGGACCTTCGTACACACTATTGGTGGCCTGGTATGAAGAAAGACATTGCCTTATACGTATCCAAATGCCTTACTTGTCTAAAGGTTAAGGCTGAACATCAGCGTCCTTCTGGTTTATTGGAGCAACCAGAGATCCCAGTTTGGAAATGGGAAAACATTACTATGGATCTTGTTACTAAACTTCCACGCACAAAGAAAGGTCATGATGCCATCTGGGTAGTCGTTGATCGTCTTACAAAGTCAGCACATTTCTTGCCAATCCGCGAGGATTTTCCTACTGACAGACTTGCTCAAATCTATGTGGATGAAATTGTAGCTCGACATGGTGTTCCTTTGAAGATCATTTCTGACAGAGATGCTCGTTTCACTTCTCATTTTTGGAGAACCATGCAATCTGCCATGGGGACCCAACTAAATCTGAGCACAGCTTATCATCCGCAAACGGATGGTCAATCTGAGAGAACAATCCAGACTCTGGAGGATATGCTAAGAGCTTGTGTGATCGATTTTGGTGGTAGCTGGGATTCACATCTTAAATTGATTGAATTCTCCTACAACAACAGTTATCACACTAGCATCGGAATGGCTCCTTTCGAAGCTCTCTATGGTCGAAAATGTCGTTCACCAGTCTGCTGGAATGAGATTGGCGAGGCTCAACTTACTGGACCTGCCCTCATTTTAGAGACAACTGACAAGGTCAAGAAAGTTCGTGATAACCTTCAGGCAGCTAGAAGCCGTCAGAAGATTTACGCGGACCCAAAACGCAAAGCCTTGGAATTTCAAGTCGGTGATCGAGTATTACTTAAGGTCTCACCTTGGAAAGGTGTGATCAGATTTGGAAAGAAAGGAAAACTTGCACCTAGATACGTTGGACCATTCAAGATCGTCGAAAGAATCGGAAAGGTAGCCTACAGACTTGAGTTACCTCCTGAACTTGGAAATGTTCATCCAACTTTTCACGTGTCCAATCTCAAGAAGTGTTCAGCTGATGAAAACTTCTCCATACCGCTTGACGAAATTCGTGTTGGCAAAACACTGAAATTTGTTGAGAAACCAGTGGAAATCATGGAACGTGAAGTCAAGTGGCTCAAACGCAAGCGCATTCCTTTGGTCAAAGTTCGCTGGGAAGCTAAACGTGGACCCGAGTTTACTTGGGAACGAGAAGATCAAATGAAGGCGAAATATCCACATCTTTTTCCATGAGTTTCCTCTAAATAAATTTCGGGACGAAATTTCCACAAGTAGGGGAGACTGTAACAACTGTGCTTGTAATCACTATGAACAGTTCTGTTATCAATAAAACAATGTTATTTGATCCCAATGTTTGTTTTGTTATGTTATACATTTTTCATGTTTTGACTTTTATGTAATTTCAAACTCTACATCGCTTTCTGGAGAGTTATACGCAAACTAGTGCGTAAACGTACTCAGTTTAATGCGAGAAATACTCCGGAACATCAACATATACTCAACATACCTTAAATAACCTTTACATAACTTAGAAATAAGTTTTGAAGGCTTTGGTATGGCAAAAACAAGTTAATTCGCTTACAGGGACTATATATGACAAACTGTGAAAGTATGTCAATTTGAACTGTAACGAACATTCCGGAACATGACCATAAGTTAAATACACCTTAAATATCCTTTACATAGCTTATAAATAGGCTTTGAGGGGTGTGGTGTGCTAAAATAAACTTTTGGGACATTCAGGGACTAAAAGTGTCAAAAAGTGCACAAGTTTGCATTTTCGCGCATAACTTACGTTCTGAATACATCTGGACATCCAAAAATTTATGTAAGCATGACTATATTTTATTTTAGTGTTCGCCATAAGAAAAAAATCCATTCGTCGCGTCATTTGGATCGTTTTTAGCGCTTATGCGCATTCCGTCGTAATTAAGCGAACATCGCGTTCATACGACCAAACGAACCATCATCCGGCATATTTTTGAGTATGTTTTGAGTTCCCTATACTTTAACTTCATTTTAGAGCCTTGAAATGAGGTTAACGGGGTTCAAACGCATCGAAAATCGCTTAAACAAGGTGCAGGGACCATTTATGTAAAATCTGCCAAAACAGGGGCCTAGCGTGACGCGACGGGCCTTAGCGTCACGCGAGCCCCCTTCTGGACCAGATTCAGTGTTTTAAGCACAAGTTGCAACCAATTAATCCTTAACCACATGTTTTAAGATGATGTGTCACAAAGTTAAGGAGCATTTGTGGCACCATAACCTTTCAACAAGTGTACGCACGAGATTCAATCACGTTATTCAAGAAACGATCCTATCGGTTACCCGAATACTATATATACCCCATGCCTTTCATTATTTTTAAGCACTAGAATCTTATTAGTTGTGTTCTAAGTTGAAACCTTGTTTCATACCTGAACTATACTGATCTAGATTAGCATTCGGGGACCCTTCGTAAGTATTCTTTCGTTCTTTTCCTTATTTTTACTGCTTTTCGAGTCAGAAAGTCAAACTTTGTTTGACTTTCAGCGTTGACCAGTGATGGTCAATGCGAAGTTCGTTAGAACTTCGCAACATGATTGTAATCACGATGGTCATAGTCCCTTGGGACTATGCCTACTGATTACCACGTTGTCTAGGGTCGTAGGGTAAGCGATCTAATAAATCGCCTATACCTTCGAACCCGACCCAGTTTGGTCGATCATTAGGATCCGACCAAATACATTAGGTGACCATAGTATAGGGAATAACCTTCCGAGGTTATACCTTATGGTCACGACGTGTAAGTAGTTGTATGATAGGTAGTTTATATGCCTTAGGTAAATTACCAGAATACCCTTTTCATACATAATTGGTAATTTAGCATATGTAACCTAAACTTTTGTCACGTAACTGATTATGTAACATGTTTAGGCATATAATACTTGTCATAGGACTAGTTAGGCGGTCCAAACGCGTTTCACGCGCACGACGCGTTAAAGTAGCATAAGCTTCCTAAACGGGTCGTAATGGGTCGTAAACATTTATGTTAAATTTCATTTAGCATGTAGGCTTTGTTAAACCATATCACGTGAGTTCCGACACTCATTTGGTTTACAAACCCTAGTGCTACCCAGTCTTCCGAGATAGGTCCGGTTTATTAACATAGTTACCTATACTAGGTGCCGTTTGATTTCGAGATCTCTTGCTTTGTTTGGTGGTTATCTTTATACAACTGAGCAATCTCAAGTGAGTACATAGACCCCTCTTTTACTGTTTTCCAAACTGTTTTGGGGTGGAACACATGTGCCTACTTGTTACTTTCATGCTTTCCTGTTTTCACATCATATACATGCTATGTTCGTTAGTACATTATAGTACATGATTTCATTTCATTTTATGCTAGGTGTGCCCATTGTGTGCATTACTTAGTACATTGTTTTACATGACATTTCCTGCTAGGTGTGCCCATTGTGTGCATTACTTAGTACATTGTTTTACATGACATTTCCTGCTAGGTGTGCCCATTGTGTGCATTACTTAGTACATTGTTTTACATGACATTTCATGCTAGGTGTGCCCATTGTGTGCATTACTTAGTACATCGTTTTACATGACATTTCACGCTATGTATGTTCATTTGATTACATACTTAGTGCATTGTTTTCACATGCTCACATTTTGTTATGACATTTGGTTTGTTTACATGGGACAATATATCCATTAACATTAGCTATGCCGTTCGTTAGTAGGTAGTGGTACCATAGGAATTGACAACTCCCGTTCCGGACATCCCAGGGTAAGGGGACAGAAAGGAATGACCGAATTCGTTGACATAAGACAGATAGACCTTTAATTTGTTTAAAGGGTTTATCACCACAGTCGCCAGGCTTGGATGTATGCATTTTCACAATACCGCATAAATGTTCATATTAAATAGTTGCATGCATTCACACAAAACATAGCGTTGATTTAAACCATGTTTTACTTCAATACTTTGTTTTTGTGCATATGGTTTAGTTGAGACATTTCACTTGCCATACATGACATTTTGACATAGACATTTGACATGGATAATTGACATAGACATTTGACATGGATATTTGACATAGACATTTGACATGGATATTGGACATAGACATTTGACATGATTTACATCTTGACATAAACACTTTGACATATTACCCAATACATTTGACAATTGATTTAAACATAGACTTCTTACATTGTTTGGTTTGGTTTGATTAAGTGATTAAGTAACGATGCGTGTGTAATATGATACAAGCATGGTGGATACGCCGTTGGTACTTCCTATATATAAGTGTTTGTATGGTATTACATGGCGTAACGTTATTTGAATCATTTCAGTTTGATACATATAACATTTTATACAAATAACATACTTTTCTCAAGACATTGATTTACAAACAACTTACCTTATACAAACACATTGTTTACATGGTTATTTATTTAACCTGACACTTACTTATACATATCATCTGATCTTATTGTTTTCAAATGATTTACAAGACAAAGCAAATAACAAGGTTCATGACTAAACATTTTCTCAAACATAAGTCATGAATCTTATTTTCGCAAAACCTATGTATCTCACAGGCATTTTTATGCTGACGTACCTATTTTCACATGTGTTTTCAGGTGCTTTTCCATAGGATGTTGATCATGATACTAGGGCGGACCTGTGCCTTAGAGACTTTAAAAGAAGATAGACTATGTTTAATTATGTTCTGAACTCGTTAATTTCCTGTTTGAAACAATGTAACACCCTTATTTAATAAATAAAATACACTTTGTGTGCCATGGTTATGAAACAATTAATTCTGTCGCAACACGCCCCGATGTTTCCGCCGCAATTTGTTGTTTTACGCGGTCGGGGTGTGACATGTTTCCCCTTAAAAAGATAGCAAAATATCAAGAAAACCAACTTTCCTAAAAAGGTGGAAGTCACCCATGACCACCACTAACGCTTATTTCTTCATTTAGCACGTGCCCATAAAGCATATTCCACGATATTCCAGCAAAGAAGTAGTCCACCACGTCCATTATCTGCATTTGCACATTAAAAACGTGACAATTGTTAGAAACCATAAGTTCTGTTAAGGATCCTCAGACTCGTGATCCTCAGACTCTCTACATCATCCATTAAGGATCCGTGATCCATGCCCAGTCTCAGGATAGATGATCCTTAGCATAAAATTCATGCCCTAACAATTATCCCCAATATGGCAGTTGTGATAAGGATTCACAGCTGTCATATTTCCATTAGAAGCGGACTAGCCATTGCTGCTGGTAACTAGTCGTTACACTGCCTGTCGTCACTGATAAGACCTGCTATAATCATCATTGCAAAATATAGAGTTAGAGATAACTCCTCAAGTGCCTTTAAAGATCAGAAGATCCTTCTATTTGTGGAAGATGAATCCTTCTACAGCTCTCGCTATAAACCTTCCTGCATTTTAATTTCTGCATAGACACTTTAACTATTAGATAGCCCTGTCTGGCCTGGGTGGATGATCCATGGTTTTGCTGGTGAAATCCAGGTCAGATGATTTTGATACATAATGAATAGGTAATAACATTAAACTTTTTTTTTAGCTACATCTGTAGTTGTTTCTTCCCTTTTTATTTTCCATGTATGCTTCCTATTTCCAAAGATATCATCGCCAAACAACTGGAAAGTTATTGGAAATCTGATGATAATGTTAAACTTTTAACAAAAAAACTTGAAGTGTTCATATAAATGTGGGTTAATGATCCTTAACCAAAAAGGATAAGAGACAACTTACAGCTTAGAAAAAGTTAGAATATAACATACCAGAGAATCCAAGTTAGGATTCTATATCTTTGTAAATTATTGTTGAATAAGCAAATTATGAAAAGTAAAGCTTCTAGGATCAAGGATCCTTATCGTCAGAACTTGTATAGCTTTAGAGCTCCAAGATCCTGTAAGAAAAATAAACTTGGGACCAAGCCAAATAATTGGGAATGAACCCATAATAACTGGGGACAAGCCCAAATAAACTGGGGACAAGCCCAACAAACTGGGGACAAGCCCAAATAAACTGGGGACAAGCCCAAATAAACTTGGGACAAGCCCAAATAAACGGATGTAAACAGGGGTCAGGCCCAAATAAACGGATGTAAACTGGAGTATGGCCCTCACTGGCGACTATCCAAACTTGAGCGACATGAAAATGCCGAAACCTTAGCTAACGTGAAAACGTTAGAAACCTTAGGAACGGATGTATGGTACGTCTACCATTATACGTAGGATCCTGAATATAGCCAGTACAATGAAATTGTCAGCCCCTAAAGTGAGTACTGGTCCCATTGCCATGAACTATACCAGGATCATCGTGCGCTACTGGAGAAACTGGGGACATGCCCAAACTGGGGACAAGCCCAAAACTGGGGACAAGCCCAAATAACTGGGGACAAGCCCATAAACTTTGGAGAGTTGGCCAACCACTTTGATCTTCTGTAAAATGATAATAACTCTGCAAAAGCTTAAACTTTATGAAAATAGATGTTAAACGTTTAACATCTTTGCCTTATGATAAGTAATAAGTATAAAATGAATGAAAATGAAAGTAATGTGTTACCAAATGTAGAATCATATATCCTTTGAGGATCCTGGATCCTTAATCAGAATACCGGTATCGCTGAGGATCCCTGATCCTTCTTACTTAAAGTATTTCTTTAGATGAACAGCATCCCAAGCTCTTGGTAAGAGGTCACCATCCATTGTTAACAAATGATATGCCCCCTTTCCTGCTTCAGCTTCAATTAAGTAGGGATCTTCCATTTTGATGCTAATTTGCCATCAGCCGAATTCGTAGTGTTCTGGAAGGCTTTCCTTAGAACAAAATGATCAACTTGAAATCTTCTGAACCTGACATTCTTGTTGTATACTCCAGCCATTCTTTGTTGATGAAGGATATTGTTGTGTCTTTGACAAGGATCACATCTCTTGGCATAATCAACAGCATCCTTCTTCATTGTAGGCCAATAGTACCTTGTTCTAAGGATCCTTGAGAACAGTGCTCTGCCCCCAGTGTGGTTTCCACAAAGTCAGCTAAAATTAGCCACAAAGTCAGCTAAAGCTTGGGACTTGATGGCAGTCCTGGGTTCATACTTAATGTCATATGCAATAAGCTTGATTGCCCACTTTGCTATTCTATCTGACATTTGAAGTTTCCTGAGAACATTCTTGATAGGAAGGTTAGTTTTCACAATAATGGTGTGAGTTTCTAAATAATGACTATGTTTAGCAAAAGCCATAATTAAATCAAGAATTAACTTCTCTAAATGAGAATACCTGGCCTCAGCATCAAGTAGAATTTTACTTACATAGTATACCGAATGTTGAGAGCTTTCATGATCCTTAACTAGGATCACACTTACTGCTTTAGCTGAAATAGCTAAGTATAAGGATAACAATTCTCCATTTTCTGGTTTCATCAGGGCTGGTGCTGAGGATAGATAATCCTTAAGAACCTTGAGTGCAGCTTCATGCTTATCAGTCCACTCAAACTTTCCTTGAGCAATTTGTCTACCTCTTCTTGGATAATGGCATTCCTTTCAAGTGCAAACTTTCTCCTTGTTTGGTGTATTGGCTTGAAAGACCTGTCAATAGCAAGTTTGTGAGTAATAACATTCATAGATATACCTGTCATCTCTTCATGTTTCCAAGCAAAGGTAGATTTTCTTCTTTCCAAGAAGGATACTAAATCCTGCTCAATACTGTCTAGGATCCCAGATTCTATAAAAATTTTGGATTCAGGATCCTCTGAGTTCAACATAATATCCTAGACATCTGGCTCTCTTGCCTCCATGACGTCTCGCTCCTTGGAGGCTGGCTTCATTGAAGAAGTGTAACAGTTCTTTGCCTCCTGCTGATCAATTTCTATCTTCACCACATCCCATAGAGTTGGGAGCTTGACACATGGATGATATGTTGAGGGGGACTGCCTTCATATCGTGTATCTATGGCCTGCCACAGATAACATTACAGCAAGATAAGCAGTCAATAACATAGAATTTTTAAACAGAATTCACTCCCTATATATCTAAATTGGAAGTTTGATGTCCCCCAATGTAATCTTTATCTCTCCACTGAATCCCATAAGGACAGATGATCCTGGGACAATATTTGTTCTTTTGAGAACATCCAACCGGATTATGTTAACCAAGCTTCCCCCATCAATGAGAATCCTGCGAACAAAATGGTTAGATATAAATAATGTAATAACTACACCTCATGATGAGGATCCTGAATGTCCACACAGTTATCCTCATCAAAGGATATCACTTTCTGCTGGGTAAGGATGGAGGTCCGAACAGGTCTGCCCCCATTCTCCATCTTTGTTTCCTTTCCACGTCTTTTAGCTGCTGAGAACCTCCAGAGATGAAATGGATGATTTGAGCATCAGCTAGTGGAGGAGGAGCTTTTCCAGGAACTTTCTCAGAATCCTTGATCCTTGACTTTTTCCTTCCAAGCAATTCCTTCAACTATCCTTTGCTCAAAACATAACCTATCTCATTCCTTAATGCTATGCACTCATCTGTGAGATGACCAGAATCCCCATGGTAAGCACACCATTTCGATTCGTCTTTGGTGGCAGGCGGTTTGTCATTCTTCATTGGCCACCTAACCGTGTCACCTAAATTCTGCATAGAAAGGATTAGTTCATTATTATCAGCAGAAAAACAATATTCAGAAATAGGAGGATAATCCTCATCATCTTCCTCTTGTTCCACAGCATGCACATTCTGGTTGTCATGCTTGGGGTATTGCTTGGATCAGTTATCCTTGAGATAGGATCCTTATTTGTCTTGCTTTGAGGATCCTGACAATCTCTCGTGGATCCTTTTTTCATCCTCTAAACAGATGAACCTAAGGGCCCTGTTCCTTTCCTCATCTAATTTCCTGCAAGGGGTCATAACAAGATCAACATAGAATAATGAATCCCTAAGCAAACCTATTTTAAAGGCTTCCACAGCCGTAGCTATATCCAGATTAGGGATATCTAAGGATTCTTTACTAAACTTAGTG
Source organism: Helianthus tuberosus (assembly GCA_030545235.1). Classification (NCBI taxonomy): domain Eukaryota; kingdom Viridiplantae; phylum Streptophyta; class Magnoliopsida; order Asterales; family Asteraceae; genus Helianthus; species Helianthus tuberosus. The sequence continues at coordinate 172,329,691 of CM060393.1, read as the reverse complement.
ATGTAATCTCTAAGTGATTCATTATGACCTTGGGTTACCCTATATAGATCACTAGTTAATCGTTCAAATCTCCTACTGCATGAGAATTGGCTATTAAACAAGTTAACTAGATTAGCAAATGAAGTAATAGAGTAAGGAGGAAGACTTAGCAGCCATTTAAGAGATGATCCTGTCAGTGTGGATCCGAAACCCTTGCATAGACATGCTTCTTTTAACCTCTCCGGGATGGGATTGATCTCCATCCTTTCTCTGTATTGAGCTACATGTTCTTCTGGATCCGTTGAGCCATCATAAAGCTTCATGTTTGGTGTCTGAAACCACTTCGGTATCTCTGCATCACAAATAGGTGGTGCAAAACGAGATATCTTGTGGCTTTCATCTGGAATTTTAGGAATGGGCTTAACCACTCCTGGAACGTTGGATATCATATCCTTAAGTTTCTGCAATTCCTTAGCCATAGCTTGGTTGATACCTGTATCCTGCACAAAGCCATGGTTAGCATTGCAAAAATTATTCAAAGTGTTACCTCCTGAAGGATTCAAGTTTGGAATTCCAGATGTGAATCCATGTTGACGGGATTCTGGTATGATCGAAGGACCAGATGAAGCAATGGTCTGCATTGGTATGAAGTCTCCTTGATGAACATCGGTGCTCGGGGGTTGCAAACTTCTTAAGAATCCCTGATCCTGGGAGGATCCTTGGACCTAGGAGCATCCTTGGACCTGGGAGGATCCTTGGACCTGGGAGGATCCTTGATGTGCTGTAAATGAAGGTCTTGGAGGATAATCCATGGATCTGGAAACCTGAGATGAGGATCCTTGAACCTGGAAGGAGGATCCTTAAACCTGAGAGGATCCTTGAACCTGAGAGGATCATTGAACCTGAGAGGATCCTTGAACCTGGGAGGATCCTTGAACCTGAGAGGATCCTTGAACCTGAGAGGATCCTTGAACCTGAGAGGAGGATCCCTGAACCTAGGAGGATCCTTGAACCTGGGAGGATCCTTGAACCTAAGAGGATCCTTGAATTGGCTGCGTCCCCATGCATCCTCCTAAACTGGTGAAGAATCCCTGATGCTGAAATGAAGATCCTGAAGGCTGGAAAGAGGATCCTTGAGCCTGAGACATTGCCGATGATCCACAACGCATTCCTGTTGATCCACCCTGGTATTGGACATCTGGAGCTGCAAAGTGCTGGGAAGTTATGACCGGAGTGTCGAAATTTAGCGACCTCGGCATCAAAGGGGAGTGATCCTCTGCTGATTTTATCAATTTAGCGAAGGATCCTGCCATTAGTTTCGTCCTGTTGTTGCATGTATCCTCTTATCTGCAAAATCAAAGCATAAAGATCAATGTTAGTAAGTGTAGAGGAAGAAACAACAATTGGTTTTGTGAAAACGGGGGTTGTCTTCTTCGGAGCATTCTCAGCATTCTTCTGGAATGCGAGGATAAGATGATGCAACGGTGGAATGCCCTGTGATGAGGTAACCGCTGACATGGAAATTGAAGAAGTTTTTCCCTGAGAAGCCATGTGGTTGAAGGTGATGAACCGAAATGACCGAAATGAACAAAATGAACAAAATTTCTCAGAAATGAAGCACCAATTGCCCCACGGTGGGCGCCAAACTGTTTTGGTCAAAAATCACACAAGGATAATGCAACCAAATCTGATTTTGTGAGGAATGATGCTTGGTTAATTGTATGAACGACAAGTATATGAAATCAACGATGAACACCGAGATTTATACGAGGAAAAAGCCCTTGATCTTTAGAAGATCTCCGGCATAAAAAACCTCGGGTGATGGAAACTACCGATCACCAAATATATTGCTGAAACAATAGTGATCCTTGTACAACTTCGGAAGAAAACAAGCTCAATACATTGAATTGCTAGTGTAAGTGTGTGTTTTTGCTAAGTGTTTGCAGAGAATTCGAGTGGTGTGTGTTGTTTGTGTGGTGTGTACGACTTATGCCTCTAATGAGCTTGTTTCCCCTTAAAAAGATAGCAAAATATCAAGAAAACCAACTTTCCTAAAAAGGTGGAAGTCACCCATGACCACCACTAACGCTTATTTCTTCATTTAGCACGTGCCCATAAAGCATATTCCACGATATTCCAGCAAAGTAGTAGTCCACCACGTCCATTATCTGCATTTACACATTAAAAACGTGACAATTGTTAGAAAACATAAGTTCTGTTAAGGATCCTCAGACTCGTGATCCTCAGACTCGTGATCCTCAGACTCTCTGCATCATCCATTAAGGATCCGTGATCCATGCCCAGTCTCAGGATAGATGATCCTTAGCATAAAATTCATGCCCTAACACATACTAGCATGCTTAAACTAAGTTTCAAACCAAAGATTCCACGAGTGTAATCTTGTCAACAAGTGAACAAGACCGTAAACGATTGAATACTTAACAGAGACCACGAAAACGGATGGTGTGCTACCCCTATAGCGCTATACATGTTGAGGTTGGCTAGCAAAGTTAATGATAAGTAGTTTGCATGTAAGAATTATTGAATATCTAGCTTGAATAACCTAAGCGTAACAAATAGCATGTTTAATGGATTGAGTGAACTCATAAGCTTGATTGTGTGCGTTAGTGAATTTGTTTATGTTATACATGTTACACCCCAAAAGTGATTAAAGAGAAAAAAGGGATTCGAGTATACTCACGGTTTGCAAAGCTTCCACAAACGTGAGCTGCTGATGAGACTTGAGGGTTTGGACACCGAAGTTACCCTACAATGGGGAACGAAGGTATGTGAGTTCATGGATTTTGATGGATGGATTAGATTCAGAATTTTATTGGTAGAAAAGTATATACGAGAAAATACATCTTGTCTTAGACACTCATTTGGACACTAGTTATAAGTGTGTTTTCGAGGGTACCGATTCATCCATTGAAATCCAAACTTTGAGGAATCAAGAGCTAAGATGGTAAGAACCGTAGTCCATAATACTCAACCATGATTTGGTTGGCACCGTGGTTCATTTGTGATTATATATATATATATATATATATATATTGTTTTGGTCAAAAATTACCGAAGCAATTAAGTGATCAAATTAGTTAAGTGAGGTAGTGTGCTAAGAATGTGTATTAAAAATGTGCTAATTAACTTGTTTAACAAAAAGGGTTTAAAGGATACGGCTCAGGATATCGAGCTGTATCAACAATCAAACAATGAGCAAAAAAGGTAAAGGGTGACACGAGATGTACGAGGAAAGCCCTTGATCAATCTAGATCGCAGGCACAAAACCTCGGGACCTGACAATCGCAGCTGCCTTGTTATTCTTATTGCTTCAAATACCAGGATACAGTGCAGGATACGGTACGGATCAACTAAGTGTTACAGTGCGATTCGAGTACAAGTGTAAGTGTGTTGTGTGTGTTTGCAGCTAGAGAGCAAGAGTGTGCGAGAGATTGTGTGTGTTCTAATCTGATCCGATCAATCCTATTTATAGTAAAATAAAACTAACTAAGTAGCCTACAAAACCAGGATATAACGAATATTCCCTTTGTGAACGTTGTAGTCCACGTCTTCCGGCTTCAACATTCGTGTTTTGGTAAAAAATCAAGCAATGACAATGTAACCAAACTTTCTGTTGTGAGGTATGATGCTTGAATTGATGAACACCAATAAGGATCACTATGAAGTGTAATGAACAAGTGACACGAAGATTTATACGAGGAAAAAGCCCTTGATCAATGAATGATCTCCGGCATAAAAAACCTCGGGTGATGGAAACTACCGATCACCAACTCAAATTAAACAAGAAATGTATTACAACTTCGGATGATAGCGAGCTAAGTACAAGGATCACTATAGTGTATTGTGTAAAAAATGTGTGTAATCGCCAAGTGTGTTAGCGAGAGCTGATGAGAGCGATTGTATGAGTGTGTGTGTAGCCAAAAATAGCCAAGTGTTCTATCTGATAGCTCGATATCTAGCCTAACTAATTGTCCGCAAATGGTGCCAGTCCTCCACGACTCCATAACGTCCATTTCTGGCCAAGCACGTGCGGAATAGACTTAGAATATTCTCCAGGAATATCGCCAAGACCAAGTCCAAGTTGATACTCCTGCAAAACAATTACGAATTCAAAGTAGACAATCGTTAGTACAGGGATCCTTATGGTGATCCATAATCCTGATCATGCAACACTTCTGAGGATCACTACTTCAGACAGAATTGAGGATCACTAAACCCAACAGTATATAAGGATCACTGATCATTTAGAAATCCACCCCTAACAATTGCCCCCAAAATATAAGGAGTAATTACGTAAATAAATGAGTTATATTTTGTTCTTATCCGTAACGAATTAATCAGATAACTAGCCGTTGGAGTCGGACTAGCCGTTACGATCATGACGTCAGTGAGATGACTATTCTGCAGAATCATCATTATAAATAGGAGTTAGAGATAGGGATCATTTCACATTTAAGTTCAAGAGAACTCCCTTTATATTCTCATCCGACGATCAAGCAGGTAACTCTTTTCCTTTTCTTCCTTCTCTTACTCTGCTTTTCTTTCTTTACCATCATCTCGTCAAAAATGATGCTCCGAAACTCACCGGGCAAGGATCACAAGAAGAACATCCCTCTTAAAAGCCAGGGGATCATCAAAGATTCACCGAAAGAAAGATGATGCTTCAATGATGCACAAATAGACAAAATTCACCACTGTTTTCCGGCGAATACCGTTATCAAGCCATTTGACCCCACCGCTTTGAGTGACTATATCTCTGAAACTTGGATTGCCTTTCCTATTACCCCATTCACCATAGGATACACCTATCCTCTTCCAGCCTTTACCCAATCCTTTTTCTCCCTTACCGGTATCTCCTACATCCAAGCTATGCCGATGATCTGGAGGGTCTTATATACCCTTGAAAGGATCATCGAGCAGGAAGGGATTGATCTAGGAATGTCAGAGTTGGCTGAGATGTATGATCTCACAACGTTTGGATCCCATCGATATTTGTTTAAACGAAAACCTGGTGAAGAACATCCCATCTTTAAAGCTACTAAAAATGACACCAACTGGAAACGGCGGTTCTTCTTCGTCAGAAGGGATTCTATCCCGGATGGAAAGGATCTGCCAAGGAAATGGAGCACCCATGGTAGGGTAGGAGGATCCTTAGAAGGATCACTAAGTAAGCTCATTTCCGATAATGATTACTAATATGCTTTTGTTTCTTTTGTACAGCTATCACATTCTCGCATATTATTCCTTCAGCTGCCACCAAGGGGAGACTTGCTGCTTTTAGAAGACTCGGTCCTGAAACAAGATCATTCAAGACAATCACCCAGGATTCTCAAGAGGTATCCTCAGGCTCTGTCACCATGTCAAGTAAGTATCCTGTTCTTTTTATATTCAAATGTTTAAATAAATAGTTATATATGAATAGAATAAGGACACTTATCTGTTTTGGGTGTGTAGGCGCTGGAAAGTCATCAAGATCTGCTTCCAAATTTAGTGTCACTGAGCTTGACACCGTACGATCCTCCAAGAAGAAGCTTCCTGCCAGCCCAACTGCTTCGATCCCCAAGGCACCCGTTAAAGGAAGGGGTGGCAAGAAAAGAAAAGCGTCTGAAGCTGAGGATCTGCAAGGTCTGCCCCTGATCCGCCACCAGTTCCTTGAATACTTCAACGATGTCACTAGAAGAAAAACAGGTATCAGGGACTGAAAAATCAGTCTTTGTTGCATCAAAATCACTCTCTAATGGTTATCGGGGACTGATTTTCCAGTCCCCAACCTGTCCCGGATACCTAGTACTAGATAGTGGTTTTAGTAACTAAAAATTAGTCCCCATTGTATGGCACTAATAGAGACTAACAATCAGTCTCCGATATGTATAAATTTAGTCCTAAATTTGTCCCTCGATACCACTTCATTTCAGTGCCCAATATGTTTCTTCAATGACTTCAAATCAGTCTCTATTACTATGATATTTCAGTCCCTGACGCATTTGTTTAACTACCGAAAATCAGTTCTCTTAACCATGTATATTTGTCTCCAATACGTTTCATTAAGTTCGCAATTTCATGCAATTCAGTTTCTAATAAGATGTTTCCGAAACTGGAAATTAATCTTTGATACCATGTCAATTTAGTCCTTAATATGTTTCTTTTAGAGACTAAAATATAATCTCAAATACCATGTCATTTAGTCCCAAATACACTACCGTTACAAAAACGATCATTTATAACCAAATTTAAAAAAAAAAATCTAGTTCTCTATCTAGAAATATATGTACAAATACGAATTAAACTAAAAATCACTATGTTGTAAGAATATCTAAATATAATAACTTCATTTGATTCACTTTATTACAATAACTTTCCTATTTATACTCAACATAAAAGAAACTAGTTAAAAAAAGTAAAAAATGGAGATCCGAGATCAAACTTCCATGAAATCTTGAGTAGAGAACCCCATTGAGCAACATTTGAATCTTGTTCATGTCCATCCATCTTGATATTAATGTTTAAATTTCCATCATGGCACCTGAAACAAATATGAATAAACTGCTTATCTGTTAAAAAAACAAAAACCGTTAACTTAGTGACAAATATTTCATGATCAAAACTGCCACATCTATAAAACATGTATCAAGATTACTAAGAGTATCAAAATCAATAAACTTTGTGCCCATGAATATCATACCTAATAATATAAAACCAATATCAAATTCATAACGTGATAAGGAATAACTCAAATTAAGTTACTACATTCCAAATCAAATTTAAGCACAAAATTTGAATCAGTGTACTCTGAACCCACGACCAAATAACATATTTCCATATCAAAAGATTGGATATGTCCAAAAAAAAATCCACCAGCAGATAAACCTATTGGAGATATGCGGATCGAACCACACAGACTACAATTTGTTATCTGGATTTCATTTTTAGATACCATTCAGCCAAAAACAGACCAACCATTTTGGAGGCCAAGACAAAGTAAAAATCTGGGGCCTTTTTCAAAAAAAAAATATTTTTTTTACGATTGCAAGTCCCAACACTCCAGAATATGATGAAATTAGCTAACGGGATTTTATGTGGAACGCTGTATCAGCTACTATAGTGCACTTAAAATACTTTAAGCTAATGGGATTTTATGTGGGACGTGGTATCAGCTACTATAGTGCACTTAAAATACTTGAAGATTATGTAACACGGATACAACTAAATAGATACCTAACCTCTTTTAATAAAGTTTTAAAGGATTTGATATAAATGCATACCTTAGATACACCTGTTGTGTTTGAACTGAACTTCTTCTACAATAAAGAAGTGATCAAAGCCGTTAGCATAATGTGTAGCTAAGCCTATCACCAATATATTCGTAGAAAACAACAAGCAATGTTATTTCCTTTTCATAATACTGTAAGAGCAAAGGTACATAGTTAGCTTATTGCAAATTTAATATTGGTCCAACTGGGACCTTATAAATGATGGGCGTATAGGCGTATAATATCTTTTCTCTCAAAGTCTATCTAGAAATAAAGAAATAACCGGTAGATGAGCTGAGGGGCCGCCCCAACAAAAAGAGCCACCAACAAAATGCACTAACAACAACTGGCTTTGAATTTGTTGGTTTCAATATATCAGGCTCCCTAAAAGAAACAACAACATAGCCAACATAATATAAAAAAATAAATAAGTTCTCTTCAGATAGAGCATATACTTGAGTGATCTTACTATTCCACTGCAAACAAGACCTTTATGTAACTCAACAGCACATTTCCCTTCCGTGTGCATTTTACCAGCAAGAAACTCAAGCAGAGCACCCATCCCTGTATAGGTTTCAAATGAACACTCTAGTCATCTAAAAGCTACTAACCCCAAAATTCCGATGCATAATGGTTCCATTTTTAGAGATAAACAATCATTTTCTTAACTACACAAACATAAGAAACTAAGAACCCCCCAAATTCTAGAGTAAAAGATCCATTTTTTTATGAATCTTGATGCTTATACTTGATTTCAAGTGCTATATGTTCATAACCATAAACTCAGTGAACAATACAATCTTAAAAGTAAAAACACATACAAGATAGAATCATGATCACATACCTGAATAGTGCAAAAGAGATCTGTATATGAAGATTCCAAGAGCCCAACTGGTCATCAACTCTAAAGAAAACAAACATAACAATACATCAATAAACAATAAATGAACTAAAAGGTAACAAAGCAATTCAACCCATCCACATCTAATTTCATATTTGTAATAGGCAAAAAGAACATCAAACATTCTAAGTAGAGTATTTTAGATCTAAACATACATGTGTTAAATTGCTATTACATTCATGCTGATTCGAACCTAAAAGAATTAACAATAACAATGTTCCTAAACGTCAGAAAATTAACCTTGACACTCATAAAGGGTTCCAGGATGTAAAATCAAACAACTGACATAAGATCTTCGCATAATTAGTTGACCACGGGTTGTAGTGAAACTCGAATTTACCCTAGCAAACACTCATAAAACTGAAATAAACAACTGAAACACAAACAATGGTGCAATCAAGTTGTCTTTGGAGGACCGTACCTATTTCACCGGTCTCCAGCAATGCTCGAGAGAGAGATAGAGTCTGATTCTGAGCGAAGGACGTCGAATATTTGTGAATGAGATTCTGATGAAGAATTTGAAAGAGTAAACCTATTGTGTGCTATAAGACTGTAATGATTCACAAACAAATATCAGTTTATATGATAACCTCAGTTGGAAAGCATCACACCATCATATAACCAACTTCAGAGCAGAGAGACTGGTGAGAAGAAAAAGCGTCAGATGTGTCATGACGGTTCCATTTTTGGGAGGGGAAGCGATTTAGGGCTAATGAATGAGGAGTAAAATTATAGGAGTTCGAAATTAATTAAGGGGAGGCAATTTAATTTGGGGAAAAATAGATAGGAGGGAAGTTTAAAATTGTTTGGAAACTATTATGGGGAATTCAAGACTATAAATTAATTTATTAAACAATTTTAAACTTCCCTCCTATCTATTTTTTAGTCTTGAATTCCCCATAATAGATAGGAGGGATGTTTAAAATTGTTTTAGTCACATATAGATTAACCACAAATGGTTGAATTGACAAAGACGTATGGGAGACTGAAAACAAGTCTTTAATCATTTCCTTTACAAAAGGCATTTGATACCAACTATCAGCCTTAATACGATCTCTTACAAGAATTGTTAGGAATGAGTTTTCGTCTCTAAGACCATCTGTAGTGGTAATGCCCATACCCTTAGGTGTTTTGCGCCATGTGGCAGCCCAGTCAACAATGGGGCATTATGGGGCCTTTTCTAAAATGAGTGTAGTGAGGATGTGGGAATTGTGAGGCATTATGTTAAAGGGGTGTAAAGAATTAAAAAAATAAACCATAAAAAAGGGATTAGCGAAAGAAAAAGAAGGTTGGTTGTGATTGGCCAACAATATCTCCATCAGGCGTTTTATTTTGCACGCCCCAACCAAATTTTTGAAGAAAAACACCCCGGGGGGCCGATGTCGGGCATGCTTCATCAAAAAAAGCCTATTCATCGTAATGGTAGCATATGGGTCAAGTATTGGATACTGATTATTAGTCCCTGATTATTTTATTTCCAAAACGCTTAGGAGACTGAATTTTAGTTTCAAGTAAGGTCACTTACAAAATGTTTGAGACTAATTTTTAGTCTTTGATCTATCCATTAAAATGGTTGAACTTGATCCAAATAATTAGATACGAAAAGCTAGTTCTTAATACATTTATATATAAAAAGGCATTTAAGACTAAATATCAGTCCTTAATTTGATCTGTTTTTTTTTAATATTAAAAACTAATTTTCAGTGTCTAATATGTTTCTTTATCTTGGAGACTAAAGATCAGTCACCAATACATGTGCACCATTTTTCATTATAGAGGCAAAGTATTTGGGACTTAATATCAGTCACGAAATAAGTTTACATCTAGAACTTTATATTACATAGACATATCCGTGACTGAAATTTAGTCTCAAATAAGGCGGCAATATATTAGCGACTGATTATCAGTCACTAACATAAGTTGAATAAAAATCAGTCTCAAATATTATTAGTAACTCATAAATCACTCCTAGATATTATGTATTCAAGACTGATATATCAGTCCCTAATAGTTTAGTCTCAAATGGTCACTTTTTTTTGTAGTGTGTAAGGATCCTTGTCCCTGCTTTAGGTATCCAGCTCATTTGAGGATCACCTGTTCTTGAACTGTTCTATATCTTCTTTGCAGAAATTTGCTGAGATTGAAGACTATGTTGGGCATGTCGAGGAGCAGGACAAGAAGATTGCTGACCTCCAACAAGTCGCATTGCTCAAGGATCTTAAGATTGCTGACCTCCAAAAGGATCTTAAAGATGCCAAAGCTCAGACAGCTACAATCCTGATTAATTTTGATTATGAGAAGAGCGAGATCACGGAGGATGCTAAGGTCTCCGCTGCCATAGCCATGTACAAGACCAAGCTACAAATGGCCCAAGAAGCTCAGGATCCTGCCTTTGACAGGAGCAACTGGGACGTGGAAGGCTGGAAGGCAAAGCTGGCTGAGCTGGATGATGAGGATGAGGCTGATGAGGTTCTGGCAATTGAGGCTGGAGGCAGTGGCAAGGATCATGGTGGTGAAGCTAGTGGAGCTGGAGATGGTGATGCATCGAAGGTGTAGGCTGCTTGAATGGGCGATGAAGGACATTTCTAGACGTAGCCGGAGCCCATTTTTTTTAGTTTGGTTATGGTTTTTTATTTTGATGATGTTTTGATAAACAATGGTTGGTCTGTACTTGAACAATAGTAATTAGGGTTGAGGGTCATGGATGATCCTTTGAACAATAGGTAGGATTACAAATGGTGGAGGGATCCTCTGTTTGGGGGATGAAGCCATTGTGATCTTGCCGTCTTTAATTTCTTGCACTTGTTAGACCTATGAACAATGGACACCCTTTGCCAACCCATGTGGACGGGCCACGTTTTGCTGGTAGAAACGTGGGTTGGCAATTTTGACAACCTTAAAAGGGTTTAAGCTTTTGTGAATAAAATGACTTTAACTTTTTGGCTATATCCTGTGTTGATATCCTTATTGTTATTTTATTTTTCAATCTATTGTAATGTTCATGTCATTTAAACTCATCAAGTAAGGAAAAATTTAAAAAATATCCCTTAAGAGTTAAGGATATGATCAAGGCTCACATAAAAATAGTTTAAGGATAATAAGTTCAGTTGTCAAAGGATAAGTGTCACTTAAGTACATAATGAATAAAATCAAAATAGTTAAGGATCATACCTGAGAATCCAAGTTAGGATCCTATCCTTTAACACTTAAAATTAGGATAACCCAAGTTACAAACCTTAGTTGATAGTAAGGATCAAGAATCCTTAGTCATTTATCTTCACAAGCCTGAAATAAGATATTACTTGGGACTGAGCCAATATAAGATGAATGTTAGTAACTGGGGACAAGCCCAACAATTCTGGGGACAAGCCCAATATACTGGGGACAAGCCCAAAAGATAACTGGGGACAAGCCCAAAAGATAACTGGGGACAAGCCCAAAGGATAACTGGGGACAAGCACAAAGGATAACTGGGGGACAAGCCCAATATACTGGGGACAAGCCCAAAAGATAACTGGGGACAAGCCCAAAGGATAACTGGGGACAAGCCCAAAGGATCGTATGTAAACTGGAGTATGGCCCTCACTGGCGACTATCCAAACTTAGTGACATGAAAATGCCAAAACCTTAGCTAACGTGAAAACGTTAGAAACCTTAGGAACGGATGTATGGTACGTCTACCATTATACGTAGGATCCTGAATATAGCCGGTACAATGAAATTGTCAGCCCCTAAAGCGGGTACTGGTCCCATTGCCATGAACTATACCAGGATCATCGTGCGCTACTGGCGAAACTGGGGACAGGCCCAAACTGGGGACTAGCCCAAAGAACTGGGGTCAAGCCCAAATAACTGGATACTTCTGTGGATATTCAATCCTTAGTTAAGGATACCTGAACCTTCAAAACTCAGAATCAAGTAAAAGGAGGATAAAGGACGCAGGATCCTTATCCTTGTAAGAGAATAAAAAGAATGAAATAGTTTGAGATTGGAATGTTACCAGAAAGAGGATCATCAGTCAGTGGGGATCCTTCAAGGATACTTGTCTGGCAAGGATCACAGATCATGATCACATGAAATATTTCTTCAAATGGACAGCATTCCAAGCTCTAGGTAGCAAATCACCTTCCATTGTTAGCAATCGATATGCCCCCTTTCCTGCTTCAGCTTCAATCAAATAGGGGCCTTCCCACTTTGGTGCTAGCTTTCCATCAGCAGGATTGGTGGTGTTTTGAAATGCTTTCCTTAATACCATATCCCCAACTTGGAATTTCCTGAGCCTGACATTTTTGTTGTAAGCTCCAGCCATCCTTTGTTGATAACTGGCCATCCTTATCCTTGCTAAATCCCTGATTTCTTCTATAGTATCCAAGTCTTGAATCAAGTTTTCAGCATTTTCTTCAGGATCACGAATGCTTGTTCTTGCAGTTGGAACCACCATCTCTGTAGGGATCACTGATTCTGCCCCAAATACCAAAGAAAATGGAGTTTGGCCTGTAGCATTCTTGGGAGTTGTCCTATCAGCCCAAAGCACATAAGGGAGTTCTTCTGCCCATTTTCCTTTCTTGGATCCAAGCTTCTTCTTCAAATTGTTGATGATGATCTTGTTGGATGACTCTGCCTGACCATTAGCTTGTGGATGGACTGGTGTTGATGTTATCATCTTAATCCCCCAACTGTCACAAAAGTTAGCAGTTCTATTCCCAATAAATTGGGATCCATTATCACAAATAATCTCAGAAGGGATACCAAATCTAGTAATAATGTTTCTTTTAATAAAGGATATAACTTCCTTTTCTCTGACTTGAGCAAAGGCTTCAGCCTCTATCCACTTAGAGAAGTAATCAGTCATAGCAAGTGTTTTGGTCAAAAATCACACAAGGATAATGCAACCAAATCTGATTTTGTGAGGAATGATGCTTGGTTAATTGTATGAACGACAAGTATATGAAATCAACGATGAACACCGAGATTTATACGAGGAAAAAGCCCTTGATCTTTAGAAGATCTCCGGCATAAAAAACCTCGGGTGATGGAAACTACCGATCACCAAATATATTGCTGAAACAATAGTGATCCTTGTACAACTTCGGAAGAAAACAAGCTCAATACATTGAATTGCTAGTGTAAGTGTGTGTTTTTGCTAAGTGTTTGCAGAGAATTCGAGTGTTGTGTGTTGTTTGTGTGGTGTGTACGACTTATGCCTCTAATGAGCTTGTTTCCCCTTAAAAAGATAGCAAAATATCAAGCAAACCAACTTTCCTAAAAAGGTGGAAGTCACCCATGACCACCACTAACGCTTATTTCTTCATTTAGCACGTGCCCATAAAGCATATTCCACGATATTCCAGCAAAGAAGTAGTCCACCACGTCCATTATCTGAATTTACACATTAAAAACGTGACAATTGTTAGAAAACATAAGTTCTGTTAAGGATCCTCAGACTCGTGATCCTCAGACTCTGTATCCTCAGACTCTCTGCATCATCCATTAAGGATCCGTGATCCATGCCCAGTCTCAGGATAGATGATCCTTAGCATAAAATTCATGCCCTAACAATTGCCCCCAATATGGCAGTTGTGATAAGGATTCACAGCTGTCATATTTCCATTAGAAGCGGACTAGCCATTGCTGCTGGTAACTAGTCATTACACTGCCTGTCGTCACTGATAAGACCTGCTATAATCATCATTGCAAAATATAGAGTTAGAGATAACTCCTCAAGTGCCTTTAAAGATCAGAAGATCCTTCTATTTGTGGAAGATGAATCCTTCTACAGCTCTCGCTATAAACCTTCATGCATTTTAATTTCTGCATAGACACTTTAACTATTAGATAGCCCTGTCTGGCCTGGGTGGATGATCCATGGTTTTGCTGGTGAAATCCAGGCCAGATGATTTTGATACATAATGAATAGGTAATAACATTAAACTTTTTTTTTAGCTACATCTGTAGTTGTTTCTTCCCTTTTTATTTTCCATGTATGCTTCCTATTTCCAAAGTTATCATCACCAAACAACTGGAAAGTTATTGGAAATCTGATGATAATGTTAAACTTTTAACAAAAAACTTGAAGTGTTCATATAAATGTGGGTTAATGATCCTTAACCAAAAAGGATAAGAGACAACTTACAGCTTAGAAAAAGTTAGAATATAACATACCAGAGAATCCAAGTTAGGATTCTATATCTTTGTAAATTATTGCTGAATAAGCAAATTATGATAAGTAAAGCTTCTAGGATCAAGGATCCTTATCGTCAGAACTTGTATAGCTTTAGAGCTCTAAGATCCTGTAAGAAAAACAAACATGGGACCAAGCCAAATAATTGGGAATGAACCCATAATAACTGGGGACAAGCCCAAATAAACTGGGGACAAGCCCAACAAACTGGGGACAAGCCCAAATAAACTGGGGACAAGCCCAAATAAACTGGGGACAAGCCCAAATAAACGGATGTAAACAGGGGTCTGGCCCAAATAAACGGATGTAAACTGGAGTATGGCCCTCACTGGCGACTATCCAAACTTGAGCGACATGAAAATGCCGAAACCTTAGCTAACGTGAAAACGTTAGAAATATTTGGAACGGATGTATGGTACGTCTACCATTATACGTAGGATCCTGAATATAGCCAGTACAATGAAATTGTCAGCCCCTAAAGCGAGTACTGGTCCCATTGCCATGAACTATACCAGGATCATCGTGCGCTACAGGCGAAACTGGGGACAGGCCCAAACTGGGGACAAGCCCAAAACCGGTGACAAGCCCAAATAACTGGGGACAAGCCCATAAACTTTGGAGAGTTGGCCAACCACTTTGATCTTCTGTAAAATGATAATAACTCTGCAAAAGCTTAAACTTTATGAAAATAGATGTTAAACGTTTAACATCTTTGCCTTATGATAAGTAATAAGTATAAAATGAATGAAAATGAAAGTAATGTGTTACCAAATGTAGAATCATATATCCTTTGAGGATCCTGGATCCTTAATCAGAATATCGATATCGCTGAGGATCCCTGATCCTTCTTACTTAAAGTATTTCTTTAGATGAACAGCATCCCAAGCTCTTGGTAATAGGTCACCATCCATTGTTAACAAATGATATGCCCCCTTTCCTGCTTCAGCTTCAATTAAGTAGGGATCTTCCATTTTGATGCTAATTTGCCATCAGCCGAATTCGAAGTGTTCTGGAAGGCTTTCCTTAGAACAAAATGATCAACTTGAAATCTTCTGAACCTGACATTCTTGTTGTATGCTCCAGCCATTCTTTGTTGATGAAGGATATTGTTGTGTCTTTGACAAGGATCACATCTCTTGGCATAATCAATAGCATCCTTCTTCATTGTAGGCCAATAGTATCCTGTTCTAAGGATCCTTGAGAACAGTGCTCTGCCCCCAGTGTGGTTTCCACAATCTCCTTCATGAAAATCCTTTAGGACTTCTTGAATTTCAGGATCCTCAATGCACCTTAGATATGGACCTGCAAGAGATCGTTTATATAACATGTTATTTAATATTGTAAATTGAGATACCTTGACTTTGAAAGATCTAGGATTTTCTCCATGTTGTATATGTCTCAGGATCGGAAGGATCCTGAATTCGACTGTGCAGGATCACCAGGCATGATTGCAGAATCCTCCACTATCTCCATGGCTACGTGATCCTCAATTGCAGGAGTTAAAACATGGGTGATGAGTAATTTTCACATCTTCTGGCATCTTTAGGAATGATCCAAGGTTAGTTAAAGCATCTGCTTCTGCATTCTCTTCTCTGGATACCTGTGTTAGACTGAAAAAAGCAAAAGAATCTGCCAATTTCTTGACTATTTCTAAGTACTCGATTAGTATTTCACCTTTAATAGCATAAGAACCCTTAAAGTAGTTAGTAATTAATAGGGAATCTACGAATACTTGAAGATACCTGATCCTCATATTGTTAGCTAATTGCAAACCTGCTATCAAGGCCTCATACTCTGCCTCATGAGTAGTGGTTTGGAATTCACATGCAATGGATTAGGGTATAATGTCCCCCTGTGGCGATTTTAGTAGTGTGCTTAATTTAGTTCCTTTAACATCTGAAGCTCTATCTGTGAAGAGTGTCTAAGGATCCTTGGTCTTCTCAAGTTGTTAAACTTCTAATTCAGCTTCCCTTTGTAGATCACTACTGAAATTAGCCACAAAGTCAGCTAAAGCTTGGGACTTGATGGCAGTCCTGGGTTCATACTTAATGTCATATGCAATAAGCTTGATTGCCCACTTTGCTATTCTATCTGACATTTGAAGTTTCCTGAGAACATTCTTGATAGGAAGGTTAGTTTTCACAATAATGGTGTGAGTTTCTAAATAATGACTATGTTTAGCAAAAGCCATAATTAAATCAAGAATTAACTTCTCTAAATGAGAATACCTGGCCTCAGCATCAAGTAGAATTTTACTTATGTCACACCCCGACCACGTAGAACATACAAAACGTGGCGGAAACGTCGGGGAGTGTTGTAACAGAATTAATTGTTTCAAATCCATGGCAATTGAAGTTTTGTTTTATAAATCAAACATGAGAGTTTACATTGTTTTAAACAAGAAACAAAGAGTACATAACAAAATTAACTAGTTCTTGTCTCGTTTTAAGTCACTAAGGCCCAGGTCTGCCTAAGTATGTCTTGATAAGTCCTATGCATCATCTCCTGAAAACACATGTGAAAATAGGTACGTCAGCATAAAAATGCCTGTGAGATACATAGGTTTTGTGAAAACAGAATTCATTACTTATGTTTGAGAAAATGTTTAGTCATGAACCTTGTAATTTGCTTTGTCTTGTAAATCATTTGAAAAACGATAAGATCAGATGATATGTACAAATAAGAGAATAATGTATGGTTAAATGAATAACCATGTAAAATGAGTTTGTATAAGATAAGTTGTTTGTAAATCAATGTCTTGTGAAAAATATGTTATTTGTTTACAATGTTATATGTCTCAAATTGAAATGATTCAAATAACGCTACAATATGTGATACCATACAAACACTTATATATAGGAAGTACCAGCGGCGTATCCACCATGCTTGTATCGTATTACACACGCCTCGTTACTTAAATCACTTACTCCAACCAAACCACCAAGATGTAATGTTTAACTATTGTAAAAATGTTTATGTATAGTCAAATGTCTATTGTCAAATGTAAATCATGTCAACAGATACAATGGTTCATATAATCAAAGGGTTATGACGGTTCACCTAGTCAAATAGTTACAACGGTTCAAAATGTAGTATAATGTGTTCATATGCTGGATGAGCATATGCAACAGAAATGCAATGTAAAATAATGTACTAAGTATGCACACAATGGACATACATAACATGAAATGTAATGTAGAACGATGTACTAAGTACACACACAATGGGCATACATAGCATGTAATGTAAAACGATGTACTAAGTACGCATACAATGGGCATACATAGCATGTAATGTAAAACGATGTACTAAGTACGCACACAATGGGCATACATAGCATGAAATGTAATGAAATCATGTACTATAATGTACTAACGAACATAGCAGGTATATGATGTGAAAGCATGGAAAGCATGAAAGTAACAAGTAGGCACATGTGTTTCACCCCAAAACAGTTTGGAAAACAGTAAAAGAGGGGTCTATGTACTCACTTGAGATTGCTCAGAAGTCCTAAGATAACCACCAAGCAATGCTAGAGATCACGGAATCAAACGGCACCTAATATAGGTAACTACGTTAATAAACCGGACCTTAAACCGGAGGATCGGATAGAATGAGGGTTCGTAAACCAAACGAGTATGGAGACTCGTGTAATATGGTTTAACAAAGCCTACATACTAAATGAAACCTAACATAAGTGCTTTCGACCCATTACGACCCGTTTAGGAAGCTTATGCTACTTTAACGTGTCGTTCGCGTAAAACGCGTTTGGACCGCCTAAGTAGTCCTATGACAAGTAACATATGCCTTAACATGTCTAATATTGTTGTCAAATCAGTTTAGATGTCAATAGTTATGTTACATATGTTTAAAATGAATTTTGGCATCAAAGGGGTATTTTGGTAATTTACCTAAGGCATATAAACTACCTATCATACAACTACTTAAACGAAGCGACCATAAGGTATAACCTCGGAAGGTTATTCCCTATATGCTATGGTCCCCTAATGTGTTTGGTCGGATCCTAATGATCGACCAAATGGGTCGGGTTCGAAGGTATAAGCGATTTATTAGATCGCTTACCCTTACGACCCTAGACAACGTGGTAATCAGTAGGCATAGTCACAAGGGACTATAACCATCGTGATTACAATCACGTTGCGAAGTTCAAACAAACTTCGCATTGACCATAAACTGGTCAATGCAGAAAGTCAAACAAAGTTTGACTTTCAGACTCGAAAAGCAATAAAAGAACGAAGGAATACTTACGAAGGGTCCCCGCAAGATTGATAATCCAAGTATTCTCAGGTATGAGGTGATGAAACACCCCAACTTAGAGAAATCTCAGATTTCAAGTGGGTTTGGCAATGAAGGGGGTTGGGTATTTATAGTTTTCGGTTCACCGTTAGGATCGTTTCTTGGAAAAGAGGGAATGATCTCGCCCGTACACTTGTCGGAATGTTGTGGTAGCTGATATTGCTTCACCACAAGAGTTTGACACTTGGCCTTGGCCTTTTGGAGGGGTTAAAGGCTGTTAACAGCTGAGAAAACGATTTTCTGCATATCTGACCCCTGCTTGCGCACCGCAACAATGAGAGTGTTGAGGTGCGCAAGGGTCAAGTTTGGCAGAATTACAGTTTTGGTCCCTGCAGCCTCAAAACTTGGTTTTCGATGCGTTTTTAACACGTTTAAGCCCCGTTAACCCCATTTCAAAGCTCTAAAATGAAGTTAAAGTATAGGGAACTTAAAATGTGCTCAAAAATATCTCAGATGTCGGTTCCTTTAGCCGTACGGTTGCGTTGTTCGGTTAATTACGATGGAATGCGCATAAGCGCGAAAAACGATCCAAATTGCGTGACGAATGGATTTTTCTTATGTCAAACACTAAAATAAAATATTTTAGTGCTTACATAAATTTTTGGATGTCCGGATGTATTCAGAACGTAAGTTATGCACGAAAGTGCAAACTTATGCACTTTTTGACACTTTTAGTCCCTGAATGACCCAAAAGTTTATTTTAGCACACCGAACCCCTCAAAGCCTATTTCTAAGCTATATAAAGGATATTTAAGGTGTGTTTAACTTATGGTCATGTTCCAGAATGTCTGTTACAGTTCAAATTGGCATACTTTCGTAGTTTGTCAAGTTTAGTCCCTGTAAGCGAATTAACTTGTTTTTGCCATACCAAAGCCTTCAAAACTTATTTCTAAGGTATGTAAAGGTTATTTAAGGTATGTTAAGTATATGTCACTATTCCGGAGTGTTTGTTGCATTAAACTGGTTATATTTACGTATCAGCGCGCGTATAACCTTCCAGAAAGCGATTTTGAGCTTGAAATCGAACAAGAGTTGATATGTGCAAAAGATACACATATTTATACAAGTCCAAAGTATGAAATACAATATTTCATTGGTTTGGTATTTGTTTGATGGTCGCAGTGACACAGGTGTCACAGTCTCCCCTACTTAAGGAAATTTTGTCCCGAAATTTATTCGTAGAAGTCTGTCTGTGACTTTGTGTTAAATAGCCATCAAAGATATGTAAAGCATAATTTTGTTATTTTCCTCAACGGATATTTTTTAGAAGCAAAAATGAACGAACGAAGTCATTTTCTTCAACGGGTTCTTCGGAAATGGAAAATAAAGGATTTTTAACTAAACGGATATACATTTCCCTCAACGGATATTCTTCAGAAGTGAAAACGAATGGATGATTCATTCTTCCTCAACGGGTCCTTCGTCAGAAACGGGAATGAGGGAATAATCAACGGATATTCATTTCCTCAACGGATAATCTTCAGAAACGAAAATGAACTAACGGAGTCATTTTCAACGGTTGCTTCCTCAGGTATGGAAATGAAAGATTTAACAACGGATATTCATTTCCTCAACGGATAATCTTCAGAAACGAAAATGAACTAACGGAGTCATTTTCAACGGTTGCTTCCTCAGGTACGGAAATGAAAGATTTAACAACGGATATTCATTTCTCTCAATGGATATTCTTCAGAACGAAAATGAACAAACGGGGTCATTTTCCTCAACGGTTATTCTTCAGAATCGGAAATGAAAGATTTAACAACGGATATTCATTTCCTCAACGGATAATCTTCAGAAACGAAAATGAACTAACGGAGTCATTTTCAACGGTTGCTTCCTCAGAGTTGGAAATGAAGGATAAACAGATATTCATTTCCTCAACGGATATTCCTCAGAAGTGAAAAATGAATAGCTAGTTCATTTTTCCTCAACGGATGCTTCATCAGAATTGGAAATGAATTGGGTTAACTTAGATACATGATAGAAATTGCTGTGATTTATGTGCACTAAATTCCATAATTATGTATGCATCCATAATTAAGTAATTCCTTGCACAGTCTGCACAGTTCGTTTTGTAATGTTGTGGGGAAGGATATCAACCTTGTGATGAGGGTGACTAGACTACCATAGGGTCCTTTTAATTAGATCGACAGAGGGTCTTCTTAATTAGGCCACCAAGGAGTCCTTTCATCTATATCATCACATGATATTCCTAACCAGATTTTTGGATCGATCAGTTTAACTAGACCACTAAAGGGGTCTAATTATGAAGTAGTACTTTATAATCCAAGGGACTTAACTACAGCGTAGAAGTCCATTAAGGATTTTAGGTAGTACCTTTGGGTATCCTACTATGAATCTCTTGTACAAGGATATGTAAGATTCTACGAGGATTTGGATAACATAATTTGGATCACATGACACATAAAAGGGAACACATAAGCACATAAGCACATAATCACATAATTGTTTAATTGTTATTATCTTTTTATTGATTGCTATTAACTTGGCACCTCGTACTTCGTTTCTCTTGGAAGAAACGGGTATTAACTTGGCGATTTTAGTAGTGTGCTTAATTTAGTTCCTTTAACATCTGAAGCTCTATCTGTGAAGAGTGTCTAAGGATCCTTGGTCTTCTCAAGTTGTTAAACTTCTAATTCAGCTTCCCTTTGTAGATCACTACTGAAATTAGCCACAAAGTCAGCTAAAGCTTGGGACTTGATGGCAGTCCTGGGTTCATACTTAATGTCATATGCAATAAGCTTGATTGCCCACTTTGCTATTCTATCTGACATTTGAAGTTTCCTGAGAACATTCTTGATAGGAAGGTTAGTTTTCACAATAATGGTGTGAGTTTCTAAATAATGACTATGTTTAGCAAAAGCCATAATTAAATCAAGAATTAACTTCTCTAAATGAGAATACCTGGCCTTAGCATCAAGTAGAATTTTACTTACATAGTATACCGAATGTTGAGAGCCTTCATGATCCTTAACTAGGATCACACTTACTGCTTTAGCTGAAATAGCTAAGTATAAGGATAACAATTCTCCATTTTCTGGTTTCATCAGGGCTGGTGCTGAGGATAGATAATCCTTAAGAACCTTGAGTGCAGCTTCATGCTTATCAGTCCACTCAAACTTGCCTTGAGCAATTTGTCTACCTCTTCTTGGATAATGGCATTCCTTTCAAGTGCAAACTTTCTCCTTGTTTGGTGTATTGGCTTGAAAGACCTGTCAATAGCAAGTTTGTGAGTAATAACATTCATAGATATACCTGTCATCTCTTCATGTTTCCAAGAAAAGGTAGATTTTCTTCTTTCCAAGAAGGATACTAAATCCTGCTCAATACTGTCTAGGATCCCAGATTCTATAAAAATTTTGGATTCAGGATCCTCTGAGTTCAACATAATATCCTTGACATCTGGCTCTCTTGCCTCCATGACGTCTCGCTCCTTGGAGGCTGGCTTCATTGAGGAAGTGTAACAGTTCTTTGCCTCCTGCTGATCAATTTCTATCTTCACCACATCCCATAGAGTTGGGAGCTTGACACATGGATGATATGTTGAGGGGGACTGCCTTCATATCGTGTATCTATGGCCTGCCACAGATAACATTACAGCAAGATAAGCAGCTAATAACATAGAATTTTTAAACAGAATTCACTCCCTATATATATAAATTGGAAGTTTGATGTCCCTCAATGTAATCTTTATCTCTCCACTGAATCCCATAAGGACAGATGATCCTGGGACAATATTTGTTCTTTTGAGAACATCCAACCGGATTATGATAACCAAGCTTCCCCCTGTTTTGGTCAAAAAATCTGATGAGGATATTGCAACCAAACTCTCTGTTATGGGGGATGATGCTAATAATATGGAACAATGACAAGGATCAATTCAATGTAAATTGCACAAACAACACAAGGATTATACGGGGAAAAAGCCCTTGATCAAGAGTTGATCTCCGGTACAAAAAACCCCGGGTGATGGAAACTACCGATCACCAAGCTCAAATAAATGAATAAATGTTTACAACTTCGGATAGTAACGAGCTAGGTACAAGGATCACTATCGTGGAATGTGTAAAAGGTGTATGAAATTGCTAAGTGTTTGGACGAGAGCTGGTATGAGCGTTTGTACGAGTGTGTGTGTAACTGAGAAAATGACTAAGTGTTACTAACTAGCTCGTTACCCCTTTAAAATAAGAAAATAACTAGCTAACAAACTTTCCGACTTTCGTGCCATGCCTCCACGTTCTCCACAACGTCCATTTTTGGCCAAGCACGTGCGAGATAGTCTGGGAATATTCTCCAGGAATGTCGCCAAGACTAAGTCCGAGTTGAACTTCCTGCAAAACATTCACAAATTCAAAATAGACAACCGTTAGTCCTGGGATCCGTGTAGTGATCCATGATCCTGATCCTGTAACAGTTCTGAGGATCACTATCTGTCACAGAAGTAAGGATCACTAAAGAGGATAATAACTGAGGATCACGGTTCATTTAGAAATCCACCCCTAACAATTGCCCCCAAAATATAAGGAGTTAAATTGTAAATATGTGAGTTATATTTTACTGATCTTATCCGCAACAAACTAACGGATATACAGCCGTTAAAATAGAACTAGCCGTTGCGATCATGACGTCACGGAAGTGACAATCCTGCAGAATCATAATTATAAATAGAGATATAGATAGGATCAATATGCATTCAAATTCGAAAGAAACTCCCTTTATATTCTCAGTCGAAGATCAATCAGGTATCTCTTTCTTCTCTTTTTCCTTTTCTTACTCTGTTTTTCTTTCTTTACCACCATCGCTCTAAGAATGATGCTCCGAAGCTCACCGGGCAAGGATCACAAGAAGGACAGCCCTTTGAAGAGTCAAAAAATCATCAAAGACTCAGCAAATGAGAGGTGTTGTTTTAACGATGCACAAGTAGATAAAATCCGTCACTGTTTTCCGGCGAGTGCCTTCTTCAAACCCTTTGATCCCACTGTTCTTAGCGACTATGTTTCTGAAACATGGGTTGCCTTTCCAGCTACTCCATTCACTATAGGGTACACCTATCCTTTCCCAGAATTCACACAATCCTTCTTTTCCCCGACCGGCATATCTTACATCCAAGCCATGACGATGATTTGGAGGGTTTTATATACCCTAGAGAGGATCATCGAGCAGGAAGGCGTTGATTTAGGAATGTCGGAATTGGCAGAACTGTATGATCTTACTACCTTTGGTTCCCATCGTTATTTGTTCAAGCGAAAACCTGGTGCAGAACATCCCCTTCTCAAAGTCACTAAGAACGACAAAGATTGGAAACGTCGCTTCTTCTTTGTCAGGAGGAATTCCATTCTAAACGGAGAGGATCTACCAAAGACATGGTCCACCAAAGGTAGGCCGGAGGATCATGAGAAGGATCACCAGGTAGTCTTGTTCATGTGATAGGATCACTAACCCCTTTTGTCTTGTGTCATGCAGCTATCTCTGTTTCGCATCTCATCACAACATCCGCAACCAGGGAAAGGCTTGCTGCTTTCTGGAAACTCAATCCTGAAACTAGAACTTTCAAGACTACAACCCAAGACTCTTAGGAGGTATCCTCAGGCTCTGTCACAATGTCAAGTAAGTATCCTTGTTTAAATAAATAGTAAAATGTAAATTAAGAAAAGATACTTATCTTGTTTTGGTTGTGTAGGTGCTGGAAAATCTGCCAAAGCTGCTTCAAGGTTCAATGTCACCGATCTCACCACTGTCAAATCCTCCAAAAGAAAGGTTCCTGCCAGCCCGACAGCCTCAATCCCCAAGGCACCCCTCAAAGGAAAGGGAATCAAGAGGAGAAAGGCCTCCGAGGCTGAGGATTTGCAGGGTCTGCCTCTAATCCGCCACCAATTCCTCGAGTACTTCAATGAGGTAAGGATCATTGTCTCTGCTCATATATCCTGTCGACATATCCTGCTGATATATCCTGCTGATTTGAGGATCACTTAATCCTGACCTTATCCTTTATCCTCTTTGCAGAAATTCTCTGAGATCGAGGATTATGTTGGCCACGTTGAGGATCAGGATAAGAAGATTTCCGACCTCCAGCAGGTTGCCGTGCTCAAGGATCTTGCACTTGCTGATCTTCGGAAGGAACTCCAGGATACCAAACAGGAGATGGCTAAGGTGCTGGTTAATTTTGACTATGAAAGGCAGGAGATCACAGATGATGCCAAAGTCTCTGCCGCCATAGCAATGTACAAAACCAAGCTGCAAATGGCCTTGGAAGCTCAGGATCCTGCCTTCGACAAAAGCTGCTGGGAAATTGAAGAATGGAAAGCAAGGCTGGCTGAATTGGGTGATGAAGAGGAGGCTGAAGAGATCCTGACAATTCAGGCTGGAAGCAAGGATGAAGCTGGTGAAGCAAGTGGAGCCAGAGGTGGTGATGCAGCAAAAGTTTAGGCTGCTTGATTGGGCAATGATGGACATTTCTAGACGTAGCCGGAGCCCAATTTTTTAAATCTGGTGGTAGTTTTTTGTGGTTGTGATGTTTAAAACAATTTAATGGTTTGTACTTGAACAATAGGTTTTAGGATTAAGGATCATGTATGATCCTTAGGACAATAGGCAGGATTGCAATTGGTGGAGGGATCCTCTGTTTGGGGGATGAAGCCATTGTGATCCTGCCGCCTTTATATTCCTGCACTACTTTTGAACTTATTATCATAGACACCCTTTACCTACCCCAGCGGACGGGCCACGTTTTGCTGGTAGATGCTCGGGGTAGGTAATTTTGACAACCTCTTAAGGGTTAGTCTTTTGTTAATAAATAAAATCTTAACCTTTTGTCGCTTATCTTGTGTTGTTATCCTTATTAATATCTTACTTTCCAACTGTTGTAATGTTCATTCTGTTTATACTTATCAAGCCTTGAAAAATTAAAAAAGATATCCAAAAAGTTTAGGACATGATCAAGGATCACATATCCCATAACCGATAAGTTCTAAAAAGTGATATAGTTTAAAAATCACAAGTTCAGTTGTCAAGTATAAGGGTTATTCAAATAAATAATGAATAGAATTAAAAATAGTTAAGGATCATACCTGAGGGTCCAAGTTAGGATCCTAACCATAATAAGGATAACTATAAGATAAACCTTATAATAAAGTAAGGATCAGGGATCCCTAGTTGCCTATCTTAAAGAACCTGAAATAGAGCATAACTTGGGACTAAGCCAACATAAGAAAAGAGTTAGAAACTGGGGACAAGCCCAAGGATAACTGGGGACAAGCCCAAGGATAACTGGGGACAAGCCCAAGGATAACTGGGGACAAGCCCAAGGATCGTATGTAAACTGGAGTATGGCCCTAACTGGCGACTATCCAAACTTAGTGACATGAAAATGCCAAAACCTTAGCTAACGTGAAAACGTTATAAACCTTAGCTAACGTGAAAACGTTAGAAACCTTAGGAACGGATGTATGGTACGTCTACCATTATACGTAGGATCCTAAGCATAGCCAGTACAATGGAATTATCAGCCCCTAAAACGAGTACTGGTCCCACTGCCTTGAACTATACCAGGATCATCATGCGCTACAGGCGGAACTGGGGTCAAGCCCAAATAACTGGGGTTAAACCCAAGGAACGGATTGCTTCAGCGGATAACCAGTGTTATGCTAAGGATACCTGGACTTTCAAAACTTAAACTCACGTGAGAGATGGATAAAGGACGCATGATCCTTATCCTTATATGAGAAAATAAAGAAATGAAATAGTTCAAGTTTAGGATGTTACCTAAGTAAGGATCACTGATACTTTGAGGATCCTTTAAGGATATCCTTATCGTGAGGATCATCTGTGCCATGAGGATCCTGCTCACATGAAATATTTCTTTAAGTGGATAGCATTCCAAGCTCTTGGTAGCAAATCACCTTCTATGGTTAGCAATCTATATGCCCCCTTTCCTGCTTCAGCTTCAATCAAATAAGGGCCTTCCCATTTTGGAGCCAATTTTCCATCAGCAGGATTGGTGGTATTCTGAAATGCTTTCCTTAATACCATATCTCCAACTTGAAACCTCCTGATCCTGACATTTTTGTTGTAAGCACCAGCCATTCTTTGTTGATAACTGGCCATCCTTATCCTAGCCATATCCCTGATTTCTTCAATATTATCCAGGTCTTGAGCCAAGTTCTCATCATTCTTCTCAGGATCACGGGTACTTGTTCTTGCAGTTGGAACCACCATTTCTGTTGGGATCACTGATTCTGCCCTAAATACCAAAGAGAATGGCGTTTAACCAGTAGCATTCTTAGGGGTTGTCCTATCAGCCCAAAGCACATAGGGTAGTTCTTCTGCCCATTTCCCTTTCTTGGATCCAAGCTTCTTCTTCAAATTGTTGATGATGATCTTGTTGGATGATTCAGCCTGACCATTAGCTTGTGGGTGGACTGGTGTTGATGTTATCATCTTAATCCCCCAGCTGTCACAAAAGTTAGTGGTTCTGCCCCCAATAAATTGGGAACCATTATCACATATAATTTCAGAAGGAATTCCAAATCTAGTTATAATATTTCTTTTGATGAAGGATATAACTTCCTTTTCTCTGACTTGGGCAAAAGCT
Organism: Helianthus tuberosus; assembly: GCA_030545235.1. Classification (NCBI taxonomy): domain Eukaryota; kingdom Viridiplantae; phylum Streptophyta; class Magnoliopsida; order Asterales; family Asteraceae; genus Helianthus; species Helianthus tuberosus. Next base: position 172,302,428 of record CM060393.1, on the reverse strand, counting down.
TCAGCCTCTATCCACTTGGAGAAGTAATCAGTCATAGCTAGCATAAATACTTTTCCACCAGGTGCCTTAGGGAGCTTACCAACTATATCCATACCCCATCTCATAAATGGCCAAGAGGAGGATATAGGATGTAATAATTCAGCTGGTTGATGAAGGATATTGCTGTGTCTCTGACAAGGATCACATCTTTTAGCATACTCCACAGCATCTCTCTTCATGGTTGGCCAGTAGTATCCTGTCCTCAGGATCCTTGAGAATAATGCCCTGCCCCCAGTGTGGTTTCCACAATCTCCTTCATGGAGGTCTTTTAAAACTTCTTGGATTTTAGGATCCTCAATGCATCTCAAGTATGGTCCTGCAAGAGATCGTCTATACAACATATTATTTAAAATTGTGAATTGAGATACCTTAGATTTGAAAGCCCTAGGGTTTTCTCCTGTAGGAATCTCTCCATGTTGTAAGTATCTCATAATTGGTGAGATCCATGATCCTGATCCTGAATGGGATCGAGTATCCTCACTAGGGATCATTGCAGAATCATTTCCTATCTCCATAGCCACATGATCCTCAATAGCCGGGGTCAGGATATGGATAATAGGGATCTTGATATCCTCCGGGATCTTCAAGGATGATCCTAAACTAGCCAATGCATCAGCTTCTGTATTTTCTTCCCTTGGTACCTGCGTCAAACTAAAGGAAACAAAAGAGAGTGCCAAACTTTTGACTCAAGATACCTGATCCCCATATGCTTTGCAATTTGCAAACCAGCAATTAAGGCTTCATATTCAGCCTCATTGTTAGTGGTTTGGAACTCACAAGCTATAGAGTGGGGTATTATGTCCCCCTGTGGCGATTTTAGTAGTATTCCAAGCCCTGTGCCTTTGACATTTGAGGATCCATCAGTATAGAGTATCCAAGGATCCTTGGTCTCTTCTAGCTGCTGGACTTCTAACTCAGCTTCTTCTTGTAAATCACTACTGAAATCAGCCACAAAGTCAGCTAATGCTTAGGATTTGATGGCTGTCCTAGGCTCATATCTTATATCATATGCACTTAGCTTCACTGCCCACTTAGCCATCCTTCCTGACATCTCTGGTTTCCTGAGGACATTCTTAATTGGAAAATTAGTTTTAACAATGATAACATGAGTTTCAAAATAATGCCTTAACTTAGTAGATGCCATAATTAAGGCAAGAATAAGTTTTTCAAGGTGTGAATACCTGGATTCGGCATCAAGTAAACTTTTACTTACATAATAGACAGGATGTTGTGTACCTTCATGATCCTTAACAAGGACCGCACTTACTGCTTTTGAGGATACTGCAAGATACAAGGATAGCACATCGCCTTTTTCTGGTTTCATCAAAGCCGGGGCTGAGGATAGGTAATCTTTGAGGGCTCTTAAAGCATTTTCATGCTTCTCAGTCCACTCAAATTTCTTGTTCTTCCTTAGGATATCATAGAATTCTTTGCACTTCTCTGAGGATTTGGATATAAATCTGTTTAAAGCTGCTATCCTGCCTGTTAGCCTTTGAACATCCTTAGCATTGGCCGGAGATTTGATGTTCACTATTGCTTTGATTTGTTCCGGGCTAGCTTCAATGCCTCTCTTGGTTACCATGTATCCTAAGAATTTACCTGCTTTAACACCAAAGTGACATTTTGAAGGATTAAGTTTCATGTTATATTTGTCAAGGATGTCGAATGCTTCCTCCAAGTCTCTTAGGTGATCCTCAGCTTTTAAGGATTTTACCACCATATCATCTATGTAAACCTCCATAGTTTGTCCAATCTGATCCTTGAACATCATATTCACCAGCCTTTGATATGTTGCACCTGCATTTCTTAATCCGAATGGCATAGCAATATAGCAGTATATACCAGTTGGAGTCATGAAGGCTGTATCCTCTTGGTCGGATGGTTCCATTTGGATTTGTTGGAATCCAGATGAGGCATCCATAAAAGTTAACAGTTCATGACCTGCAGTTGCATCCACCATGGAGTCAATGTGGGGTAATGGGAAAGGATCCTTGGGACATGCCTTGTTTAAGTCGGTAAAATCGACACATACCCTCCACTTTCCGTTTTTCTTTTGAACAACAACCACATTGGCCAACCATCTTGGATACTTGACCTCTCTAATCATACCTGCCCGGAGCAATTTCTCTACCTCTTCTTGGATAATGGCATTCCTTTCCGGTGCAAACTTTCTTCTCCTTTGATGGATTGGTTTGAAGGATCTGTCAATGCCGAGTTTGTGAATGATAACATCTTTGGATATACCAGTCATATCTTCGTGTTTCCATGCAAAGGTAGTCTTTCTCCTTTTGAGGAAGGATACGAGGTCTTCTTTCATTTCGCCAAGGATCCCTGATCCGATATAGATTTTGGATTCAGGATCATCAGGATCCATGAGGATTTCTACCACATCCTGCTCTCTTGCCTCCAAGACATCCCTTGGAGGATACCTTGATTGCTATTGCTCCCTTGACTTCGAGGCTGGTTTCATCGATGAAGTGTAGCAATTCTTAGCCTCCTGCTGATCACTATCAATCTTCACTATTCCCCAAGGACTAGGGAGCTTCACACATTGATGGTAGGTAGATGGGACTGCTTTCATATCGTGTATCCAGGGCCTGCCAAGGATAACATTACAACAAGATAAACAGTCAATAACACAAAACTTTTGATAAGAGTGTAGGCCTTCGATATATATTGGGAGTTTAATGTCCCCCAGGGTATTCTTGGTTTCGCCACTAAATCCCACGAGCACGGAGGATCTTGGTATGATCTCTGATTCAGGGATACCCATCTTCTTCAGAACATCAAGCTGGATAATGTTCACTGAACTTCCTCCATCTATAAGGATCCTGCGGACAAAATGGTTAGAAATGAAAAGAGTAATAACTAAACCATCGTGATGAGGATCCTGGATATCAACACGATCCTCTTCATCAAAGGTTATGACTTTTCCTTCGGAGACACTTGATGTTCGAACAGGTCTTTCTCCATTATCCATTTTAGTTTCCTTTGCATGCCTTTTAGCTGCTGAGAAGGATGTGCCGCAAATGTCTGATCCTCCAGAAATGAAGTTTATCACTTGTGCATCCGCTGGAGGGGCCGGAGCCTTCTCAGGGATCCTTTCAGGATCCTGAGTCTTTGACTTTTTTCTTCCCAACAATTCCTTTAGATGCCCTTTGCTCAACAAGTATCCAATTTCCTTTCTTAGTGCAATGCATTCTTCTGTGAGATGCCCAAAATCTTCATGGTATGCACACCACTTTGATTTATCCTTAGTTGCAGCTAGCCTATCATTTTTTCTTGGCCATCTAGCTTTATCACCTAGGTTCTGCATCGCAAGGATTAGTTCGTTGTTATCAACACAAAAACAATATTCAGAAATTGGAGGATAATCCTCATCATCCTCTTCTTGATCAATAGAATGCACGTTCTGGTTATCAGATCTGTTGTAGGATCTGAACTTGTTGTTCCTGAATGAGGATCCTTGCTTATCCTGCTTTGAGGATCCTGCTAACCTCTCCTGGATCCTCTTGTCATCTTCTAGCCGAATGAACCTAAGTGCTCGGGTTCTTACCTCATCTAAGTTCCTGCATGGTGTCATAACAAGATCATCATAGAAAGACGAATCCCTAAGCAATCCCATTTTAAAGGCCTCAACAGCCGTAGCTATATCTAAGTTGGGAATGTCTAAGGATTCTTTACTAAATTTGGTAATGTAATCCCTTAATGATTCATTATGACCCTGGGTTATCCTATATAGATCGCTAGTTAATCGTTCAAATTTCCTACTACAAGAAAACTGATTATTAAACAAGTTAACTAGGTTAGCAAATGAGGTAATAGAATAGGGAGGAAGACTTAGCAGCCATTTGAGAGCTGATCCAGTAAGAGTGGATCCGAATCCCTTGCACAGGCATGCTTCCTTTAACCTTTCTGGAATTGGATTGATCTCCATCCTCTCCCTGTATTGTGCTATGTGTTCCTCAGGATCTGTCGAACCATCATACAGTTTCATTGTTGGCACATGGAACCTCTTGGGTATCTCAGCATCACAGATTGGTGGTGCAAAACGAGATATCTTGTGGCTCCCATCTGCAATCTCTGGGATAGGTTTGACCACTCCTGGAACACTTGATATCATATCCTTTAACTTTTGCAATTCTCTGGCCATGGCATGATTGATACCTGGATCCTGCATAAGACCATGGTTAGTAGTATAAGAATTATTAAAAGTGTTACCTCCCATTGGATTCAGACTAGGAAGATTGGATGTTAATCCATATTGTTGAGGCTCTGGAATGATCGAGGGACCAGTAGAAGCATTGGTCTGCATTGGAATAAAATCTCCCTGATGGACATCTGAACTTCCTGTTTGCAAACTCCTCAAGGATCCTGGCATCTGGAAGGATCCCTGAAACTGAGACGATCCTGGAACGAAGGAGGATCCTTGAACCTGGGATGATCCTGGAACAAAGGAGGATCCTTGAACCTGGGATGATCTTGGAACGAAGGAGGATCCTTGAACCTGGGATGATCCTGGAATGAAGGAGGATCCTTGAACCTGGGATGATCCTGGAACAAAGGAGGATCCTTGAACCTGGGATGATCCTGGAATAAAGGAGGATCCTTGAACCTGGGATGATCCTGGAACAAAGGAGGATCCTTGAACCTGGGATGATCCTGGAATAAAGGAGGATCCTTGAACCTGGGATGATCCTGGATATCCTCCTGAATTCGTGAGGGATCCCATATGCTGAGGATAGGATCCCGCTGGCTGGAAATATGAACCTGATGCCTGGGTCATTGTTGTTGTTCCGTAGTGCACTCCTTTCGGTCCACCCACGTATTGGACGTCTGGAACCACTGATGGCTGAGAAGTAATCACCGGAGTATCAAAATTCAAAGATTTTGGCACCAGTGGGGAATGATCCTCTGCCGTTGTCTTTTGTTTCTTGAGATCTCCGATTTCTTTGAGAATCCTTTCAATGGTTTTATCCTGTTGCCGTATCTGATCCTTCATCTGCAAAATCAAAGTAAACATGTCACTAGTAGTGGGAGTGTAAGAAGCAGAAGAAGTTGGAGGTTTTGAGAAAATGGGAGTTGGTTTCTTCGCAGCATTCTTCTGGGATCCAGAAGGTGGTGGAGGCAAAGGGGGAATGCCTTGTGAAGAAGTGAATGAGGGCATCAAATTTGAAGCATTCTTCGCTGAGGAAGCCATTTTCTTGGTTGCAGTGAACCGAAATGAGCACAGAAATACGAATTTTTCTAAGGACGAAGCACCAATTGCCCCACGGTGGGCGACAAACTGTTTTGGTCAAAAAATCTGATGAGGATATTGCAACCAAACTCTCTGTTATGGGGGATGATGCTAATAATATGGAACAATGACAAGGATCAATTCAATGTAAATTGCACAAACAACACAAGGATTTATACGGGGGAAAATCCCTTGATCAAGAGTTGATCTCCGGCACAAAAAACCCCGGGTGATGGAAACTACCGATCACCAAGCTCAAATAAATGAATAAATGTTTACAACTTCGGATAGTAACGAGCTAGGTACAAGGATCACTATCGTGGAATGTGTAAAAGGTGTATGAAATTGCTAAGTGTTTGGACGAGAGCTGGTATGAGCGTTTGTATGAGTGTGTGTGTAACTGAGAAAATGACTAAGTGTTACTAACTAGCTCGTTACCCCTTTAAAATAAGAAAATAACTAGCTAACAAACTTTCCGACTTTCGTGCCATGCCTCCACGTTCTCCACAACGTCCATTTTTGGCCAAGCACGTGAGAGATAGTCTGGGAATATTCTCCAGGAATGTCGCCAAGACTAAGTCCAAGTTGAACTTCCTGCAAAACATTCACAAATTCAAAATAGACAACCGTTAGTCCTGGGATCCGTGTAGTGATCCATGATCCTGATCCTGTAACAGTTCTGAGGATCACTATCTGTCACAGAAGTAAGGATCACTAAAGAGGATAATAACTGAGGATCACGGTTCATTTAGAAACCCACCCCTAACACCCCCATCAATGAGAATCCTGCGAACAAAATGGTTAGATATAAATAATGTAATAACTACACCATCATGATGAGGATCCTGAATGTCCACACAGTTATCCTCATCAAAGGATATCACTTTCTGCTGGGTAAGGATGGAGGTCCGAACAGGTCTGCCCCCATTCTCCATCTTTGTTTCCTTTGCACGTCTTTTAGCTGCTGAGAACCTCCAGAGATGAAATGGATGATTTGAGCATCAGCTAGTGGAGGATGAGCTTTTCCAGGAACTTTCTCAGAATCCTTGATCCTTGACTTTTTCCTTCCAAGCAATTCCTTCAACTATCCTTTGCTCAAAAGATAACCTATCTCATTCCTTAATGCTATGCACTCATCTGTGAGATGACCAGAATCCCCATGGTAAGCACACCATTTCGATTCATCTTTGGTGGCAGGCGGTTTGTCATTCTTCATTGGCCACCTAACCGTGTCACCTAAATTCTGCATAGAAAGGATTAGTTCATTATTATCAGCAGAAAAACAATATTCAGAAATAGGAGGATAATCCTCATCATCTTCCTCTTGTTCCACAGCATGCACATTCTGGTTGTCATGCTTGGGGTATTGCTTGGATCAGTTATCCTTGAGATAGGATCTTTATTTGTCTTGCTTTGAGGATCCTGACAATCTCTCGTGGATCCTTTTGTCATCCTCCAAACGGATGAACCTAAGGGCCCTGTTCCTTTCCTCATCTAATTTCCTGCAAGGGGTCATAACAAGATCATCATAGAATAATGAATCCCTAAGCAAACCTATTTTAAAGGCTTCCACAGCCGTAGCTATATCCAGATTAGGGATATCTAAGGATTCTTTACTAAACTTAGTGATGTAATCTCTAAGTGATTCATTATGACCTTGGGTTACCCTATATAGATCACTAGTTAATCGTTCAAATCTCCTACTGCATGAGAATTGGCTATTAAACAAGTTAACTAGATTAGCAAATGAAGTAATAGAGTAAAGAGGAAGACTTAGCAGCCATTTAAGAAATGATCCTGTCAGTGTGGATCCGAAACCCTTACATAGACATGCTTCTTTTAACCTCTCCGGGATGGGATTGATCTCCATCCTTTCTCTGTATTGAGCTACATGTTCTTCTGGATCCGTTGAGCCATCATAAAGTTTCATGTTTGGTGTCTGAAACCTCTTCGGTATCTCTGCATCACAAATAGGTGGTGCAAAACGAGATATCTTGTGGCTTTCATCTGGAATTTCAGGAATGGGCTTAACCACTCCTGGAACGTTGGATATCATATCCTTAAGTTTCTGCAATTCCTTAGCCATAGCTTGGTTGATACCTGTATCCTGCACAAAGCCATGGTTAGCATTGCAAAAATTATTCAAAGTGTTACCTCCTGAAGGATTCAAGTTTGGAATTCCAGATGTGAATCCATGTTGACGGGATTCTGGTATGATCGAAGGACCAGATGAAGCAATGGTCTGCATTGGTATGAAGTCTCCTTGATGAACATCGGTGCTCGGGGGTTGCAAACTTCTTAAGAATCCCTGATCCTGGGAGGATCCTTGGACCTGGGAGCATCCTTGGACCTGGGAGGATCCTTGGACCTGGGAGGATCCTTGATGTGCTGTAAATGAAGGTCTTGGAGGATAATCCATGGATCCGGAAACCTGAGATGAGGATCCTTGAACCTGGAAGGAGGATCCTTAAACCTGAGAGGATCCTTGAACCTGAGAGGATCCTTGAACCTGGGAGTATCCTTGAACCTGAGAGGATCCTTGAACCTGAGAGGAGGATCCCTGAACCTAGGAGGATCCTTGAACCTGGGAGGATCCTTGAACCTGAGAGGATCCTTGAATTGGCTGCGTCCCGATGCATCCTCCTAAACTGGTGAAGAATCCCTGATGCTGAAATGAAGATCCTGAAGGCTGGAAAGAGGATCCTTGAGCCTGAGACATTGCCGATGATCCAGAACGCATTCCTGTTGATCCACCCTGGTATTGGACATCTGGAGCTGCAAAGTGCTGGGAAGTTATGATCGGAATGTCGAAATTTAGCGACCTCGGCATCAAAGGGGAGTGATCCTCTGCTGATTTTATCAATTTAGCGAAGGATCCTGCCATTAGTTTCGTCCTGTTGTTGCATGTATCCTCTCATCTGCAAAATCAAAGCATAAAGATCAATGTTAGTAAGTGTAGAGGAAGAAACAACAGTTGGTTTTGTGAAAATGGGGGTTGTCTTCTTCGGAGCATTCTCAGCATTCTTCTGGAATGCGAGGATAAGATGATGCAACGGTGGAATGCCCTGTGATGAGGTAACCGCTGACATGGAGATTGAAGAAGTTTTTCCCTGAGAAGCCATGTGGTTGAAGGTGATGAACCGAAATGACCGAAATGAACAAAATTTCTCAGAAATGAAGCACCAATTGCCCCATGGTGGGCGCCAAACTGTTTTGGTCAAAAATCACACAAGGATAATGCAACCAAATCTGATTTTGTGAGGAATGATGCTTGGTTAATTGTATGAACGACAAGTATATGAAATCAACGATGAACACCGAGATTTATACGAGGAAAAAGCCCTTGATCTTTAGAAGATCTCCGGCATAAAAAACCTCGGGTGATGGAAACTACCGATCACCAAATATATTGCTGAAACAATAGTGATCCTTGTACAACTTCGGAAGAAAACAAGCTCAATACATTGAATTGCTAGTGTAAGTGTGTGTTTTTGCTAAGTGTTTGCAGAGAATTCGAGTGTTGTGTGTTGTTTGTGTGGTGTGTACGACTTATGCCTCTAATGAGCTTGTTTCCCCTTAAAAAGATAGCAAAATATCAAGAAAACCAACTTTCCTAAAAAGGTGGAAGTCACCCATGACCACCACTAACGCTTATTTCTTCATTTAGCACGTGCCCATAAAGCATATTCCACGATATTCCAGCAAAGAAGTAGTCCACCACATCCATTATCTGCATTTACACATTAAAAACGTGACAATTGTTAGAAAACATAAGTTCTGTTAAGGATCCTCAGACTCGTGATCCTCAGACTCTGGATCCTCAGACTCTCTGCATCATCCATTAAGGATCCGTGATCCATGCCCAGTCTCAGGATAGATGATCCTTAGCATAAAATTCATGCCCTAACAGCAAGCATGAATACTTTTCCACCAGGTGCCTTAGGAAGCTTTCCAACTATATCCATTCCCCCATCTCATGAATGGCCAAGAAGAGGATATAGGATGCAAGAGCTCTGCTGGTTGATGAAGGATATTACTATGCCTCTGACAAGGATCACACTTCTTGGCATACTCCACAGCATCCTTCTTCATAGTGGGCCAATAGTATCCTGTCCTCAGGATCCTTGAGAATAATGCCCTGCCCCCAGTGTGGTTTCCACAATCTCCTTCATGGAAATCCTTTAGGACTTCTTGAATTTCAGGATCCTCAATGCATCTTAAATATGGTCCTGCAAGAGATCGTTTATACAACATATTATTTAATATTGTAAATTGAGATACCTTAATTTTGAAAGCCCTTGGGTTTTCTCTTGTAGGAATTTCTCCATGTTGTATGTATCTCATGATTGGGAGTATCCATGATCCTGAATAAGATTGGGTATTATCACTAGGGATGATTGCAGAATCTTCTCCTATCTCCATAGCTACATGATCCTTGATAGCAGGGGTCAGGATATGGATAATAGGGATCTTGATATCCTCAGGAATTTTCAAAGATGATCCTAGATTGGCTAATGCATCAGCTTCTGCATTCTCTTCCCTTGGTACATGTGTCAAACTAAAGGATACAAAAGAGAGTGCCAATTCTTTGACTATCTCCAAATATTTGATTAGCTTTTCACCTTTAACAGCATAGGATCCATTAAATTGATTAGTGATCAATAAAGAATCTACATGTACCTCAAGATACCTGATGCTCATGTGTTTTGCAATTTGCAAACCAGCTATCAAGGCTTCATATTCAGCCTCATTGTTGGTAGTTTGAAATTCACAAGCTATGGAGTGGGGTATTATGTCCCCCTGTGGCGATTTTAGTAGTATTCCAAGCCCTGTTCCATTTACATTGGAGGATCCATCAGTGAACAGTATCCAAGGATCCTTGGTTTCTTCAAGCTGTTGGACTTCTAGTTCAGCCTCCTTTTGCAAATCACTACTAAAATCTGCCACAAAGTCAGCTAAGGCTTGGGATTTGATGGCAGTCCTTGGTTCATATCTTATATCATATGCACTCAACTTCACTGCCCACTTGGCCATCCTTCCTGACATTTCAGGTTTCCTGAGAACATTCTTAATTGGGAAATTAGTTTTAACAATAATGGCATGGGTCTCAAAATAATGTCTTAATTTAGTAGATGCCATAATTATTGCAAGGATAAGTTTTTCTAAATGTGAATACCTGGATTCAGCATCAAGTAAGCTCTTACTTACATAATAAACAGGATGTTGTGTACCTTGGTGATCCTTAACAAGGACCGCACTTACTGCTTTTGAGGATACCGCCAAGTATAAGGATAACACATCTCCCTTTTCTGGTTTCATCAAGGCTGGGGCTGAGGATAGGTAATCCTTAAGAGCTTTAAGGGCACTTTCATGCTTCTCAGTCCATTCAAATTTCTTGTTCTTCCTCAGGATGTCATAGAATTCCTTGCACTTTTCTGAGGATTTGGATATGAATCTGTTCAAGGTTGCGATCCTGCCAGTCAACCTTTGCACATCCTTAGTATTGGCAGGAGATTTGATATTCACAATAGCCTTAATCTGCTCTGGACTTGCTTCAATGCCCCTCTTTGTCACCATATATCCTAAGAATTTACCAGTTGGGGTCATAAAGGTTGTATCCTCTTGATTGGATGGTTCCATCTGCTCGAAGTAGCTTATCTACCTCTTCCTGGATAATAGCATTTCTTTCAGGCGCAAACTTCCTCCTCTTTTGATGAATTGGCTTGAATGACCTGTCAATGCCAAGTTTGTGAGTAATTATATCTTTAGATATACCTGTCATGTCTTCATGTTTCCAGGCAAAGGTGGTTTTCCTTCTTTTGAGAAAGGATACTAGCTCCCGTTCAATATCGCTAAGGATCCCTGACCCTATGAAGATCTTGGATTCAGGATCATCAGGATCCATGAGGATTTCTTTCAAATCCTGTTCTCTTGCCTCCAAGACATCTCTTGAAGGATACTTTAATTGCTATTGCTCCCTTGGTCTTGAGGCTGGTTTCATTGATGAGGTATAGCAATTCTTAGCCTCCTGTTGATCACTCTCAATTTTCACCACTCCCCATGGACTTGGAAGCTTTACACACTGATGATAGGTGGATGGGACTGCCTTCATATCATGTATCCATGGCCTGCCAAGGATAACATTACAACACGACAAGCAATCAATAACACAAAACTTTTGATAAGAAGGCAATCCTTCAATATAGATTGGGAGTTTGATGTCCCCCAATGTATTCTTTGTTTCCCCACTGAATCCCACAAGTACTGAGGATCTTGGGATAATATCAGACTCTGGGATATTCATTTTCTTGAGAACATCCAGCTGAATGATATTCACAGAGCTTCCTCCATCTATAAGGATCATGCGAACAAAATGGTTAGAAATAAACAATGTAATTACAAGACCGTCATGATGAGGATCCTGGATGTCAACACGATCATCCTCATCAAAAGTAATGACTTTATCCTGGGTGACAACGGAGGTCCGGACGGGTCTGTCTCCATTATCCATCTTGGTTTCCTTAGCGTGTCTTTTTGCTGCTGAGAAGGATGTACCACAGATGTCTGATCCACCGGATATGAAATTTATGACTTGTGCATCTGCAGGAGGAGCAGGAGCCCTTTCCGAGATCCTTTCAGGATCCTGGGTCCTTGACTTCTTTCGTCCCAAGAGTTCTTTTAAATGCCCCTTGCTTAACAAGTAACCAATTTCCTTTCTAAGTGCAATACACTCTTCAATGAGATGCCCAAAATCCTCATGATATGCACACCACTTGGATTTATCCTTTGTAGCAGCTGGTTTATCACTTTTCCTTGGCCACCTAGCTTTCTCACCTAGATTCTGCATTGCAAGGATTAGTTCATTGTTATCAACAGAAAAACAATATTCAGAAATAGGAGGATAATCCTCATCATCCTCTTCTTGTTCCACTGCGTGCACATTCTGGTTATCAGATCTATTGTAGGACTTGGATTTGTTGTTCCTGAAGTAGGATCCTTGTTTAACCTGTTTTGAGGATCCTGTCAACCTATCCTGGATCCTTTTGTCATCCTCTAGGCGGATAAACCTAAGGGCCCTAGTCCTTACTTCATCAAGATTCCTGCAAGGTGTCATAACAAGATCATCATAGAATAATGAATCCCTAAGCAATCCCATTTTAAAGGCTTCTACAGCCGTAGCAATATCCAAATTAGGAATATCTAAGGATTCTTTACTAAACTTAGTGATATAATCTCTAAGTGATTCATTTTGACCTTGTGTCACCCTATATAAATCACTAGTTAATCGTTCAAACTTTCTACTACAAGAGAATTGACTATTGAACAAGTTAACTAAATTAGCAAATGAAGTAATAGAGTAAGGGGGAAGACTTAGCAGCCATTTAAGAGCAGATCCTGTAAGTGTGGATCCAAATCCCTTGCATAGACATGCTTCTTTCAACCTTTCAGGAATTGGATTGATCTCCATCCTCTCCCTGTACTGAGCTACATGCTCTTATGGATCCGTTGAACCATCATATAGCTTCATTGATGGTATCTGGAATCTTTTAGGTATCTCAGCATCACATAAAGGTAGTGCAAAACGAGATATCCTATGGCTACCATCCGCAATCTCAGGAATGGGTTTAACCACTCCTGGTACACTGGATATCATATCCTTAAGCTTCTGTAGCTCCCTAGCCATGGCCTGATTTATACCTGTATCCTGCATAAAGCCAGGGTTAGTGTTATATAAATTATTAAAAGTGTTACCTCCCACAGGATTCGAGTTTGGAATTGCGGATGTGAATCCATCTTGTCGAGACTCTGGCATGATTGAGGGACCAGAGGAGGCAATGGTCTGCATTGGTATGAAGTCTCCTTGATGAACGTCCGAGTTCTGGGGCTGCATACTTCTCAAGGATCCTTGATTTTGAAGGAGGTTGGATCCTTGGAATTGAGATGATCCTTGAACCTGAAAGGATCCTGGGACCAGGGAGGATCCTTGAACAAGGGGGAATCCTGGGACCAAAGAGGATCATGGGACCAAAGAGGATCCTGGGATCTGGGAGGATCCTTGGACTCGGGAGGATCCTTGGACCTGGGAGGATCCTTGTACTTGGGAGGATCCTTGGACCTGGGAGGATCCTTGGACCTGGGAGGATCCTTGTACTGCATGCATTCCCACATATCCACCTGACGTGAAGTATCCCTGGTGCTGAGAGGAGGATCCTGATGGCTGAGAAGAGGATTCCTGCGGCTGGAAGTAAGAGCCAAATGCCTGACTCATTGTTGTTGTTCCATAACGCCTTCCTGGTAGTTCACCCAAGTATTGCACGTCCGGAACTGCTGAGTGTTGGGAAGTTATGACCGGAGTGTCGAAGTTCAGCGACCTTGGCATCAGAGGGGAGTGATCCTCCACTGATTTCTTCTGTTTCTTGATTTCATCGATCTCCCGGAGGATCCTTTCGTTGGTTTTATCCTGCTCTTGTGCATGATTCCTCATCTGCAAAATCAGGGCATAAAGATCATTAGTAGTAGGATTAGTTGAAACAGAAGAAGTAGGTGGTTTTTGGAAAATAGGAGTTGGTTTCTTCGCAGCATTCTCAGCATTCTTCTGGGATCCAGAAGGTGGTGGAGGCAAAGGAGGAACGCCTTGTGAAGAACTGAATGAGGGCATCAAACTTGAAGTATTCTTCACTGAGGAAGCCATCTGTTTGGTTATAGCGAATCGAAATGACCACAAAAACACGAATCTTTCTAGGAATGAAGCACCAATTGCCCCACGATGGGCGCCAAACTGTTTTGGTCAAAAATCAAGCAATGGCAATGTAACCAAACTTTCTGTTGTGAGGTATGATGCTTGAATTGATGAACAACAATAAGGATCACTATGAAGTGTAATGAACAAGTGACACGAAGATTTATATGAGGAAAAAGCCCTTGATCAATGAATGATCTCCGGCATAAAAAACCTCGGGTGATGGAAACTACCGATCACCAACTCAAATTAAACAAGAAATGTATTACAACTTCGGATGATAGCGAGCTAAGTACAAGGATCACTATAGTGTATTGTGTAAAAAATGTGTGTAATCGCCAAGTGTGTTAGCGAGAGCTGATGAGAGCGATTGTATGAGTGTGTGTGTAGCCAAAAATAGCCAAGTGTTCTATCTGATAGCTCGCTACCCCCTTAAAATTAGAAAATATCTAGCCTAACTAATTGTCCGCAAATGGTGCCAGTCCTCCACGACTCCATAACGTCCATTTCTGGCCAAGCACGTGCGGAATAGACTTAGAATATTCTCCAGGAATATCGCCAAGACCAAGTCCAAGTTGATACTCCTGCAAAACAATTACGAATTCAAAGTAGACAATTGTTAGTACAGGGATCCTTATGGTGATCCATAATCCTGATCCTGCAACACTTCTGAGGATCACTACTTCAGACAGAATTGAGGATCACTAAACCCAACAGTAAATAAGGATCACTGATCATTTAGAAATCCACCCCTAACAATTCGTATTCCAACAGATTTTCCCGAGTCTTTAGGATAAGAAGTCCACTTGAACGTTATAGACTTGCACCATCAATCTTCACGTGAGAATTAGTCACTACCAGGATACTGCATCAGGATGTTACCAATATCCTTATCCGGTATCCTGATCACAACAAAAGGAACATAGTCAGAATATTATTCAGGATATATAAGCGGAAAATCACCCATAACAATTGTCCCCAAAATATATCTGTTGGTATACCAATTCCAACGGATATATTTTAAAACTTATCTCGTGAATCGAGGACATTATGTTGAAGCGACGATTGAAAAGACACGCTACAACTTCCAACGCGTTTTTCACTCGATGTATATCCATTTAGCCCCTATATCTTCTCTTTTCTTCATTGATAAACGATCATCTCTCTCGGAATTCTCAGGTACTTTTCTTTTCTTATCTCTTAAAATTTCTTCGTCCAAATTTCCCGATGGCCACCAGAACACACTCTCATTCCGGCGAGTCCTCATCGTCATTTGTCAATCAGAATCTACTCAAAAACCACGAGAAGGAGGTGTGCTCCTTTGATAATTCCGACATCAACGCGTTAAGAACCTCCGGTGCTTTTCCCGATACGGCGATTATCCGTCCATTCGAACGGAGCGTTCGTTCCGACGTATCTTCCGAGGAGTGGATCTGTTTCTCATCATACCCATTTTCCCTTGGCCTTCGATATCCATTCCCGGAATTCATCATGGAGTTTTTTCGAATTACCGGCCTTTGTTTTGCCCAAACAATGCCTATGGTTTGGAGAGTACTTATCATGCTTAACCAAATCAAAGCCCTTCACATCCCCGATCTCTGTATCGAAGACCTTCCACTTGTTTACCATCTCCGATCCCACGGCAATAGTCGCTTCTTGCTTTTCTCAACCTCTAGCAATCCCCTCATCCTCAAAGCTTCAATAAATGAGGATGGGTGGCAACAAAAATTCTTCCTTGTTAGACGGGATTCCATTCCCAAGGGCAAAAGCCTTCCAGTGAAATGGTTGACCTCCGGTAGGGTTTAGGGCTTTTAGATATCCCCAAACATATCCTGGGGATGTATCTTATACTAATATCCTGATGTCATTTATGCAGCAAACTTCAAAGAGTTAGCTCCTCCTACTAAAGAATCCCAAGAACGAATCAACAGGATCTACCAGTTGCCTGATTGTGACAGATCCTTTACACAGCAACTCCCAAGTTCAAGCCAATACTCTTCATGAGATATGTCTGGTAAGAATCACATAATCTTTGCATATTCTTTATTAATAAAATAAGGGACAAGAATAAAGATTTAGATATTTTCCCTGTTTTGCAGCACCAGCCAAACTTCCAGAAGTCTTTGACCTCGATGAACTAGACAGTTACCCCGTTCCCGTCCAGGTGAAGAAGGAACCCAGCAAACCTACTTCCACTTCTAAGCCTGCATCCATTTCTAAACTGGCAGCTGTTCCTAAGCCCTCTCCTGCTACCAAGCCACGTGCCTCAAGTTCCAGCAAAAGAAAGGAGACTGATTCTCCAGCCTCATCTGAGACCTTTCCCTTTGAAAACCACGGGTTTCTTGACTCCAACAGCTTTATGACCGGCTTCCTCTATATCCTGCACCATATATATATATATATATATATATATATATATATGTTAATATGTGTTAATACCTGTTTCTTTGTTTTGTAGGGCCTTGAGCGTCTCATGCACTTATATGAAGAAGCCTGTGGGCTCAACAAAATGCTAGAGGTCAAACTCAAGAAAGCCGAAGTCACCATTGCTGATCAGGGGATGATTGCCGCCGCCAAGTCTCAGCATTACGAAGACAAATTCAAGGCGATGACCCAGGAGCATCAAGCTGCTATTCACAAGGCCAACGAAGACGCCCAAGCCAAGCTGGATGTCGCCCACCTTCAATACCAGCAGGATATGAATTCTTACCGGGATGGCCTCAAAGGATCTGTTGTAATTTCCCTTCTCCAGGCCAGGTTAAGGATGGCCTATGCGGCCAAAGCCTTGGGATTTGAATGCCCCTCCTGGAATGTCAACGCTTGGGAAGCGAAATTAAAAGATCTCGGAGGCTGTCCCGTGGAGCAATCTGCGAAGCCTGTTGTTGAGGAGCCTGCTAAGGTGGCTGAGAAGGTAGCTGATGCTGGTGGTGATGCTACTAAGGATGCTGGAGCGGATGCTGGTGCTGATGAAGCCATGGTCGAAGAAGGTGCTACTCCTTAAAAGCAGCAGAATGGGCGATGATGGATATTGAAGCCGAGGCCGGAGCCCATTTTTTTAAATTTGAATGTTTGTTGGTTGTTGAACAATTTCGTTTCCTGTCTTTCGAACAATTTATATTTCCTGCACTTAGACAACATGGTGACCAAAGGTGGAGGGATCCTGATTTTCAGGATGAAGCCCTTGGTCATCAATTAGTATGGTTTGTTTAGAACAATATAACAGTTGGAGGCGGATGGGTCTCGGTTTGAGATGAAACCTTCAACTGTTAAGTGAATATGGTAGAAAACTTGACTGTGCTTTTGAGATGAAACCAAAAGCACAATCTTTTGATATGTTAATAATATAACTTTTTATGGCCTTATTTATTGTTGTTCAATTTTTTTTTACAAAGCTTGTTATGCATTGCTTAGTTTGAATACAATTTCAACGTGCTAAACTTAGTGTAATTAACCAAATAAAAATATCTTGATCAGGATACTCGCAAATATCCTATTAAAACTTTTGTCAAATAAGTTTTTCATAGCTCAAACAATTTAGATAAATTTTCGAAAAAATGATAGTTTATTTTGCAAATCATGTTTTGATAACCGTTGTTTGATTCAAGTATGGTTTTAATTTTCCAATCTAATAAACATTCTGAGCAAATACCCTAAAATATACCCTGAGAATATATCCTGAAATATATCCTAAGACAATATTATCCTAAGACAATATTCTGAGAATATATCCTGATCAGAATATCTTCAATTTAAGTGTTATATTTATACACTTTCAGAAATTTAAACAATTTAGATAAGGCCTTTTCAAGGAACAAAAAGGAAAGATCATACCAGATACAGAGTATATCCTTATCCTTAGACTTCAATCCTTTTGCAACCTTTTCATCGAAGATGTCCCCAGTCCGGGACACTTAGTGGAGTAAGCCCAAGCTTGATCCCTTGAGTTTTTACACTGCCTTAGTAGGAATGTCCCTTGTGTATCATGTCTTTAAATACTTAGAAATTTTCTGGACATCAATTGCAACCGTTTGTATAATTTCTGTGTTACAGGGGATAACCCCTAAGATATCCTGGAGATAAATCCTTAGTGTACTGGGGATAAACCCATTGGTATTATGGGGAAAATCCCAAGTTTTCGTGCGCTACAGGCGGGAGTGTATAAACTCCAAGACTTAGAAAGGTGAAAACCTTTAAACCTTAGAGAGTATGAAAATACCTGTTTTGGTCAAAAATTACCGAAGCAATTAAGTGATCAAATTAGTTAAGTGAGGTAGTGTGCTAGAAATATGTGTTGAAAATATGCTGATTAAGTTGTTTGTAAAAACAGTTTTCAGGATACGGCTCAGGATATAGAGCTGTATCTATGATCAAACAATGAGCAAAAAATGTAAGGGGTGATACGAGATATACGAGGAAAGCCCTTGATCAATCTAGATCGCCGGCACAAAACCTCGGGAGCTGACAATCGCAGCTGCCTTGTTCTTCTATTACTTCGAATATCAGGATACTGTGCAGGATGTGATGCGGATCAACTAGGTGTTACAATGTAATTCGAGTACAAGTGTTTGTGTGTAGTGATTGCTAGTAGCTAGAGAAAAAGAGTATATGTGAAATTGCGTGCCTTAATCTGATCCGATCCACCTATTTATAGTAAAAGAAATTTAACAAACTACCCTATTAAACCGGGATTCGGCGGATTTCCCCATACGAACGTTGTAGACCTGGTCTTTCGGGTTTAACGTCTCAAATATAACTGGTTTGCCCGAGTCTTAAGGAGAAGAGGTCCACTTGACCGTTAGTCACCCACAGCTTCTAACCTGCACGTGGTTAATTTAGTTAATACCAGGATATCGCACCAGGATGTTACCAATATCCTGATCCGGTATCCTGATCACAAGTAAACAATCAAAAGCAGAATATTAGTCAGGATATATATGCTCAGAAAATGACCCATAACAATTGTCCCCAAATATATCTGTTGGTATACCAATCCAACGGATATATTTCAAAAACCCTGTCTCGCGAATCAAGGCAATTAAATCGAAATGACGGTCAAGATTGCACTATACAACTTCCAACGCGCTTTTCACTCGATGGACATCTACAACGCTCCTATATCTTCTCTCTTTTTGTTTGAGAAGCAGATATCATCAACAGAATCTCCAGGTAATCACTTATCCCTTCCACGTTTTCTGTTAACTTTATTCTTCCTCCGATGGCTACTGTAGTCCATTCTCAGACCGGTGAATCATCGGAATCCTTCGTTCAGCAAAACCTTCTCAAAAATCCCAAGAAGGAGATCTGTGCTTTTGATAACGCAGACATTGCGGCGTTGAGAGCCTCCGGCGCTTTCCCCGATGGCACGAGTTTTAGACCATTTGATCGAACAATTCGATCAGATGTTTCTTCAACCGATTGGGTCTGTTTTCCGGCATACCCTATCTCGCTAGGTCTTCGGTATCCATTTCCCGAATTCATGATGCAATTCTTCTAGACTACCGGTATTTCATTTGCCCAAACCATGCCCATGGTCTGGAGAGTATTAATCGTGCTCAACCAAATTAAAAACCTTTACTATCCCGACCTCTGCATCGAAGATATGCCAATCGCTTACCGCCTCCGATCCCACGATTCCAGTCAGTTCCTGCGCTTTTCAACTTCCAGCAAACCGCTTATTCTTAAAGCCACCAAAAACGAAGATGGATGGAAACGCAAGTTCTTCTTCGTCAAACGAGACTCCATTCATGAGGGTGCTAGTCTTCCGGTGGAGTGGTTAACCACCATTAGGATCATGAATGTCCCCATGTACTTCTAAACTTCTATCTTGTGCTAATATCTTCTTATTCGATCTTTTTGCAGTGAATTTTAAGGAAGTGGCTCCCCCTACTGCGGAATCAGAAAAAAGAATCGAAGCAGTTTACCAATTGCCTGCAAGTGACAGGAGTTTTACCACACATATCCCATGTTCCAGCCAATATTCATCATCCAAAATGTCTGGTAAGAGTTACTTTTGAAATGACTAATTAATGTAATATAATATAATGAAGAGTAATAAGGATGTAGGGCTTTTCCCTTTATGCAGCACCAACCAAGATCCCTGAGGTTTTCGACCTTGATGAGCTGGACAATTATTCTGATCAGGTCCAGATCAAGAAGGAACCTAGTCCCAAGGTCACAGCCTCATCTAAGCCCAGCAGCTCCAAGGCCATCATCATTCCCAAACCTTCGCCAGCTACTAAGCCCCGGAGTTCAAGTTCTCGTAAAAGGAAAGAGCCTAATTCTCCTGTTATCTCTGATACATTCCCCTATGAAAATCACGGGTTCATTGAGGCAAGCGAATTCATGACTTCTTTTCTCAACCAGGTTAATATCCTTGAGCCATATCCTGCACCTTATACCACTTATGAGTATTTATTAAAACCAATACCTGTCCTCTTACTTTGCAGGGCCTCGAACGTCTGGTTCATTTATATCAAGAATCATGTGGGCTCAACAAGACGCTTGAATCCAAGTTGAAGAAAGCCGAGGTTACCATCTCCAATCAGGGTATGATTGTAGCCGCCAAATCTTGGCATTACGAGGACAAGTTCAAGGCTATGACCCAAGAACACCAGGTCGCCCTCAACAAAGCTACTCTCCAGGCCCAAGCCGATCTTGATGCTGCCCATCACTTCCCTTCTCCAGGCTCAACACGAACTGGATATGATCAGCTACCGGGAAAGCCTTAAAAGTTCCGTCATCACTTCCCTTCTCCAGGCCAGGCTAAAGATGGCCCATGAAGCCAAAGGACTGGGCTTCAAATGCCCTTCTTGGGACATTAATGCCTGGGAAACAAAGCTAAGGAGTCTCGGCGGCACTTCTGCTAAACCTGCAGCTGAAGGATCTTCAAAGGCAGTCGAAAAACCAACTGATGCTGAGAGGGATGCTCAGGTTGATCCCGAGACGGATGCTGTTGAAAATGCCACGAACGAAGAAGGCGCTGCCTCCTAAAACTTATTTCCCTTAAATTTGAGAGTTACGCTTATTTGAACAATTTTATTTTCTTTTTCCTTTGAACCGTTTTATTTCCTGTATTAAAACAATTTGATAACCAAGGGTGGATGGGTCCTAGGTTTTAGGACGAAGCCTTTGGTTATCGGGTGGCATCGTTTATTTTTAAATAATACCACCTTCTGAGTTGTTGCCTTCTAATTTCTGTCATGCATTTCTTAGTTTAGATTTTAGCTTTGCAAAATTTGTGCAACTATGTTTTGAAAATATCCTGATCAATATACTCAGTGATATCTTACGAAGACCAAATAGAATTTCTCAAAATCCAATCAATTTTAGACAAAATTTCTAAAGAATAAAAGATAGTCTATTTTTCAAAACCTGTTTTGATAACACTTGGTTGATCAGAGTATTAATTTTCAATCCAAGTATCATCTCCCAAATATTCCAATCAAATATCCCGAAACGTATCCCAAAAACACATTTTGAAGACATATCCTAGAGATATATCCTTATCAATATATTTTGAGCCTTAAACAGAAATGACTCGCCCATGCAGGGGCTAATCAGAAAAATAACAAATGAAACAAATAAAGGACAAAATAAATCAGGAATAGTCCTAAGTTCTTTGTCTAGACTCAAGAATAAAAATGTGCAATCGTGTAACTGAGATTAAACACAAAAGGCTAGTGTTTAATTCACTCAGTGTTGGCTCTGATACCAACCTGTCACACCCCGATATTTCCACGTTTTCCCGGTGGGGAGTATCGTGACGTAGTTGATATCATCATAGTTAAACAACACAATATATAAATGCACAGCGGAAGCAAAAGATAAATATATTACAACCTGATATAAACTAATATCAAATATTACAACGGAATGTAAGATGGATCCACAGGCGGATCTAAAAATAGAAAGATAACACTGTTCAACAGACTTTAACATCTAAAGCTTGCGAGACTTGATTATTGATGCCTGGAGTAGCCAGCCTATTACGTATAGTACCTGCATTTAGCTTTTTTGGAAAATACGTCAGTTTACACTGGTAAATACTATCAACTGACTCATTTTGAAAAGTTTAATAAAATTGATTTGAATGCACGTGGCACAAACTTTTTATAACTTGGGATAATTATTTAAACATATAATCTTGTAAAAGAATTACATGTTCCTTATGTGTTCAGTAGCCCGGATCGTGTCGGGTTAAAGATCAATAGACACACCATATTATTTATTTTGGCACTGACGGGTGTACGCCTACACCCCGCGCTTAGGTCGTGGCCATTTCGTAAAATGATGCCAAGGATATTCGGGACATGGTCATTAACCTCCCAAAGGCTTTAAGCAAACAAAACAATTCAAACGGGCCGATCAATATCAATTAACCACCATACGATGGAAGATTTAATGCCCGACCAAGCGGTATTTTATATACCGTACCCCAAGGCCGTATAGGGAAAATAAGTTAAAAGTATTTACCTGAGCTAAATATAAATTCAATCCCAGCCGTATATCAATTCAGCAAGTACAAATAGCTTTTACTGGGCTCCTAATCTGGAACGAAGGTTTTTAATAACCTATTAGAATCCTAACGGGTCTTTAATTAAGCCTTGACTTAGACCGGTTAGTTTTCAAAGGAAGATACGGTTCAAACGCATGATAAGCGAAGACCGGTTTAGAATGTGTTTTTGACCCGACAAGCTTGTATGCTTGTTTAATATGGTTAACTCAAACACACTCTGGATTTTGAGACAAAAATGATATTGTTTTACCCGTTTCGGCTAATATATGTAAACTAGTTACATAAGCCGATCCGAACGCGACAAGTGCGTAACGAATAACCAAAAGAGTCATATACAGCTTTCCTAAGTTAATATGCCTTAAATATGTTGTGATATCAGTAGGATACCTTCCATTATGCCCAAAACGAGCTTAATCACAATTTAAGCCTCGTAGGGGTATTTTGGTCATTTTAAAGATTATAAAAGAGGTTAATTGAAATTCTGATATTCGGGTCCGAATACATCAGTAAAATAACTTAGTTTAACAGGTTATATCAGTTGATAATAAGTCTTATGTGACAAAATGGTTTTAAAACCAAACTATGCGTTTAATACGCGTAAAAAGCCGTTTTAAGCGATTTCCGGGTTATACAGGAAATCTGAGTTTTCTGATCAGGTTATAAAGTTTAAAATACTTTATTTATTATATAAAATCAGTAGCAATTGGATTGGTGTCAAAATACTATGTAGAATTCATTTTATACCCAAAAAGGGTATAATCGGTATTTACCGAATCAACGCCATAACCTTAGGTTATGAGCGGGTTAAAAATCATTAAAAATCTCTAAAAATCCTAAAATATTATATTACATCAGTGGGTAAAAGGTTTGGTGTCAAAAATTGGGTTTAGATAGGCCTTATGCTAATGACGCCGTTTAATTACTAAAAAGCGTTCTAATTACGTCATTGAGCATAACTCCTAATCTAGACCTCCAACTGATGTGAAATTTTAGGGACATGTTTATAAATCAGTAGCAAAGATTATTGTCCTTTCACATTTCTTAAATTCTCGTTTTATGGTCAAAAGGGCAAATTGGTCAACATTAGGCAATTAACGGAAACGCGTAAACGAATGGGGCAATCAACGAACCAAGCACAGAGGGTTATACCAACATGTAACCTGGTCCTAAGGAAGCCCTAAGGCATTTCTAAACCTATCTAATTCGGGTCAGAACTGAAGTCAAAGCAAAAGTCAAAGTTTTGCGACTTTCGGTTCCGAACCGGGTCTAAACAGAAAATTATCGGATCAAACAAGCTTAGATCAGTTCTTATACTTATTACCAAGTTATATGAGTGATAAAAATAGGTTACATGCCTTCTACATTGCTAATTACATGTTAATTTGCAAATTAAGCTTCTGTTGACTTTTTCTAAACAACTTTGACCCGACATTTGATCTAGTTAGAGTGGGAATCTGAGGGTGCCCTTTTAAGGGTTTATTGCCCACATAAATACCAACTTATAACTACCTTCAATTTGACTAATCACTAGACCATTAGTGATTAATCAATAAGTCAAACCTTAATTACGACGGTTTGACTTTTAAGCTAATAACTAGGTAAAACTCAATCAAGGAAGATCAAGGATGCTTACCAAGGTCTAATGCACGACCAGGAATGCTTAGAGAATGGCCTTGAGCTCCAGAAATGATCAGATGTTGAGTTGGAAATGAATGATCAAAATATGCAAACATTGGGGCTTTTTATAGTGTTCTTGATCCATTAAGATCATGACAAATCATGCTATACATGATCCCTGATGATTAACAAGTGTCCCTAAGGCCTAAGAAATAGTTTAGGCGGCTCTTGGAAGTGTTAAAGGGCAATACAAGTCGCTTACATGGTCTGAACAGGTAATTTACGAGTTTCTGCATCTGGGCAACTCAAACGGACCGTAAGGTCCAGGTCTTACAGTCCGTAAGGACCTGGTCAGCATTCAGAAACTTTCATTTGTTGACAGTTTTAGCCCCTGCACCTCCAAATGCCATTTCCGACACATCCAAGGCCCGTTAAACCATTTTTAAGGCTCTACAATGATACCTAAGTATGGGGAACATGAAACATGCTCAAAAATATGCCGGATGTCGGTTCGTTTGGTCGTACGGTCACATTGTTCGGTTAATTACGACGAAACACGGACGGACGCGAAAAACGAACCAATTGACACGACGAATGGAATTTTATCAAGACAAACACTAAAATAACATATTCAGAATGTGAGATATGCGCGTAAACGCAAACTTGTGCGCTTTTTGACACTTTTAGTCCCTGCATGACTTAAAAGCTTATTTTTGCGCACCAAACACCTCTAAGCCTATATCTAAGCTATATTAGGGATAATTATGGTATGTTTATCTCATGGTCATATTCCGGAAGGTCCGATAACATACGAATCGGTATACTTTAGCAGTTTGACGCTTTAGGTCCCTCAAATGCGTAAACTTGCGTAAATCATCATTTAATAGCATTGAAGTCTCATCTAATCCATATTAGGCATTCTTGAAGGTATTATTAAACATCATAATGCTTCGGGCTCGATAAAAGGTCATTCAGAGGTATAATTAAACATATTGACACTTTTAGTCCCTTATACTTGCAAAGTTGCGCGTAACTTCACTTTTGGGCATAAAAGCCTTGGGTGGCCAATGATTGGCAATCCCGAGAGTATAATCAAATATCATGAGGCTCTCGGTTTGTTAAAAGGTCACTCAGAGGTAAGAATTAACATGTTGACGCTTTTAACCCTTTTTTGCGCAAACTTTCAATTAATTACATAAACGGCTACACTTGATTAACAAGTGGCTCATTTGTGAATATAAAACCGTAAAAGGTTATTTAGAAACTTATTTTAGGTATGATAATACTTCCAGTTCTTTCATAATCAAAGTTTTTGATTTTTCGAAAAATTAGTCCCTTAAATTCAACGTTTGACTTCATTAGGGTTTATTACACGTGTCAATACTTCATTGGAAGTGATTTTTCGAGGTGTTACATCCTCACCCCCTTAAAAGAAATCTCGACCTCGAGATTTGCTTAAAGTAAAGGAAGTACTTTCTGTCGTATCATGGATTTAACTTCCATAGTATATTTGGGCCTCCAAGGGTATCCCAGTTGACCTATACAATAGGTGCATACTTTCTTTTAGAGCTCCTTAACTTGTCGATTCTCAATCGACATAGGTTGCTCATACTATTATAGATCTACATATCATTATGTGATAGTGCTTTTCAACTTATTGGTGACACGTCGCTAAATCATTAGTGTGGGTCACATTGCGCGTTCCACCAAGCTCCTAAATTAGGTCTTAGCTCGTAAGCTATTTAGTCTTGATACATTCGAATCCTTCGAATGACTTTATATATTCCGAGCTTAACTAACCTAAAAATTACAACTCGGCACACCCTTCTAGGGTGTTATCTTTTGTTGAACCTTATCTTTTAACCAGAACTTAGGAGGGTTGCTATTTTCATAAATCCTTGATTTCCTGCCGTATACTGGCAACTTACAATCGATTATGGATTTGTATGATCTTATTTGTTGTTTCCTAGGAAACTTTCAGATCCTGATAATTGGACTTACCAATTCTCTATCTAACAATAGATGTTTAACATTCTATCTATACAAGGTCTCCAAAGGAGCAGCATTAATACTTACATATCAATTATTATAGAAAAGCTTATCTTAAGGTGGGATGGTTATCCCAACCATTGCTTAAAACTAATCTTAAGGAATAGCTAATCCTTGTCGTTAGTCGAACAGATCGACGATCCTGGGCAGCTGATGGAAATTCTTAATCGTTGTCTAATTAGGGTTGCGGTAATAATGCATAAGCAAAATGAACCATCTTTCATAATTAACTATACTGAATTCTCAGGATATTGAGTTAGGCTGTATGAACCCTCTATTTTAAAACTTAGTTAATCAGGGTTTCAATTCTTCCAATGATGGTACTAGCCGTCTTGGAGATTTTATAATAATACAGCCCTAAATGGGATATCAATCTTAACTCTACCTGCCTCTCAGGGTAAATAGAGAAATCTTTGGAGAAGATTACCAAGATATAAGGAGGGTATAGCGATTTTCCATATCTCAGGCTCCAGTTCATCCATCATTGCTTGTGTCGAATAAGTGACACATTTATGTTGCAAGTCCACGGATTCCTTAATCGGGAACATTTTCTTCGACAATTCCATTCTGGATATCTCCTTTGAATACCATTAGTTGACTTTAGTACCATATGACCTATCAGAGTATCTTTGTGGTCCCATGCATTAAACCTCCATACTGATCAGGCATGGAAGCAATCTATGGAACTTATTAAGATACACCAATCCTCATATGACGCTTTTATCAAACCATCGGGTATTCGGAATCGATAGAGATCAAAGAGATATCAACTACGTATGCTGACGCACTTTTTTTTAGAGAGGATATCAACTACGGCTACACTTGATTAACAAGTGGCTCATTTGTGAATATAAAACCATAAAAGGTTATTTAGAAACTTATTTTAGGTATGATAATACTTCCAGTTCTTTCATAATCAAAGTTTTCAATTTTTCGAAAAATTAGTCCCTTAAATTCAACGTTTGACTTCATTAAGGTTTATTACACGTGTCAATACTTCATTGGATGTGATTTTTCGAGGTGTTACAACAGTGGTTCACCATTTTCAGGCTTCATCAATAAAGGTGCAGTTGAGAGATACTGCTTCAAATCCTGCAAGGCTGCTTCATGCTTCTCTTTCCATTCGAACTTCTTGTTTTTCTTCAGGATATCATAAAATTCCTTGCATTTCTCAGAGGATCTTGAGATAAATCTGTTCAATACTGCTACTCGCCCTGTTAACCGTTGAACATCCTTCATATTTGAAGGTGATTTGATATCCAAGATAGCTTTAATCTGCTCCGGGCTTCCCTCTATTCCTCTTTAGTCACCATATATCTGTCACACCCCGAAATATCAGAGCATTGGCGTGACTGGTCTGGTATCTTCATTGCACAGCGGAAGCATTTGAGCTAAGACTTGTAGAAATTGAACTCCCGCTAAGTACTCGAAATCCCGTCGGTTCTCCTATTCCAACCGTTCCATAGCTTTGAAAATGCAACCTGAGAAAGAACATGCGAAAAAGTCAACATAAAGTTGAGCGAGTTCATAGTTTGTTTGTTTTGTATCAAATGCGTTTTAAAACACTTGTAATCTTGCATTTGAAAAACCGGTTTGTGAGATCTTAATATCTCATAGCATTTGAAATGTCATTTTTGTATATCGGTAAGGAAATGTTTCCTGTTATGTTTATAAACCGATATATGTAACTGTTGAGTTTGTAAAACAGTAATGAAATGTTTTCTGTCGTATCTGTAAACTGGTATTGAAATGATTTATGTTATCTTTGTAAACCGGTATTGAAATGTTTTCTGATATCTTTGTAAACCGGTATTGAAATGTTTTCTGTTATCTTGTAATCCTGGTATGTTCTGATTCATACATGGAGTCTGTTTAAGGATCTATCAGTGGGTAGCGAGCCCCCTGACAAAATGTACCATAAGTAAATAACCAAACCGAGAACACTTTGTTATCATTTGGGATCACAAAAGCACTCCACGGTTAACAACTAGGAGTGGGGCGTGCCTCAAGCCCAATAGATCTACACCTTTTGCACCTTGGTCACTATGTGATTAATGGTTACTAATGTTATCGTCCTACTTATGCACATTGATCATGTTATCTTCTACTCCGTAACTAACATACCAATAGTTTAGCATGTATTTCCCCTTGATGTTTTTGAAAACAAAACATTGAAATCCGTGAAAGGAGGGACATAAACTGACTGGGTTGTCTCGTTTTTCGTACGCAGACCAACCCAGTCCTATTGTTGTAACTTGGACATTCCCGTCCCTAGTCATGAAAATCATGCACGTTTCGTAAATACGTATTTGTTGTAAGAACCGGTAAGTTTAGCTTAAACATTTTCGTAAACCATTTGAGTTCGTTGAAATCCTGTTGCGAAATGGTTTAGAAACATATGATTTTTGTTTCTCGAAACATTGTGTTTTTGGATAACTTGCATGTCTTTCCACCCCCGAAAACATTTATAAAAATGTAAAACAGTAAAAAATAGGGGGTTATGAACTCACCTTGATATTCCTGTGCAAAGCTAGCTTAGTGTGTTTCCGTAGTGCCGTTCCAAGAACGTGTATTTAGCTAGCGTGCAACTACGACATTCCTACGAAGGAATACGTATAAGTTTTCTAATAAAACAACGTAGTTAAACTACGTGTCCGAGCTCTACCGAATCGTTAACTAAACGATTCTATTAAGGTGCTATCTTGATTTTAGAATAACCATTCTATGGTTAATTGATCCCGTTTATAATAGGGATAAAACTAAGTTTCGAGATCGACTTAGTTTTCGAGTGACTTAGAATATATATTTTATATGTATATATTCAAATATACTTATGAAATCGTGTTAGTCATCGCGAATAAAAAGCGTAGATAATTATATATATAGCTCGTTGTTATCGTATCGAGTCGGTTAATGATATCGTTTGTTATGTATCTTATGGCAAGGTGTCATACTTCGAGTAAAGACGTTTAAAATAAATATAAATAATTATATTTATTTTATAAAAGTATGCGAATTTCGTAAACTAGTAGCTCGTGTTTTGTCGAGATGTTATAACTTTGTTTTGGTAACTCATAAAACGTCGCCAAAAGTATAGATATACTTTATATTCATTTAGCGAAAATACTTCGATAGGCGTCGCTTATACAATATAGATATGTTTGGTATTTCGGATTTTTAACGAAAATTGGACAGAGTTTCCTCTGTTTTTGGAATAACCCGACAATCAAAGTGTCGATAATTTTTATCCAGATTCAACAATTTTCACAATATAACAATAGATATAAACTTTTCGTCAAGTATATTAATATGTAAACCAATGCTTAATCGAATATGGTTGAGCTCGGTCGCGTAAACTAAAAATCCAAAAACTATATCGATCTAAACTAAATCTCGCGTCATTAAAACTTTACCGGAGCTTCGTTGACTGCTGTTGACTGCGTTGATCGTCTATTGACCCGAGTTGACTCGGGTGTTGACCGAGTCAACCGGGTTTGACCCGAAACCCTGATTCCGAGCCGTTGGCTGTATATGACATATTAGACTGAACCAAAACTTGAGTTGATACTAAATTGAACCAAACTGGATTTGAACATGAATCTGGTCCGAACCTTCTGACTGTGAATATCCACCACCACTGCCACGGTGTCTTGTCGGTAGCCACCACCATCACCATTAACACCCCCCCCCCCCAAACCTCCTGAAACAACACAGCACTGCCAAAAAAATGGAGATTTACCAGAAAATGAGATGAAGAACTAGATGACAAAAACTTACCGGAGTTTTTGTCGGAGTGGAGACAGCCGCCGCAAAACACCACCAGCATCATCATCGGGATAGCATAGAAGCATCATCGGTCATCCTTTTCACTCAAAACACTCGAATCCCTGCTGAATCCACCACCGTGAGCGGCGGCGGTGGAAATTCCTTCGCCATCTCCCTCTATTTCGACGCGAAACCCACACACCACCGACACCGATTGCAGTGTTTCTGGCCGTCGGTGTGGCGGATCCACCGTTGAGTCAACGTTGCACCACCTGTGGTGGTTTCCTGCCCTGTCGTCGTTGTTAGTCGTGCACCGCCACCACCGAGTGGTGGTTGGCTAGTAGTCCAGAGAGAGAGGGGAGTGAGAGAGCTGTAGAAGAGGGAGGAGGGGAATGGTTGTGCGTGGCCGGAGAACGAGCGACGAACATCGATCTCCGGTGACCGGAGAAATGAGGAAAAAGGTCAGAGGGTGTCTGGTGTGATTGTGTGCGCAGGGTAGGAAATGAGGAATTAGGGTTTTATACAGGGTATTTATACTAGGTTGTTAAAGTGGGCTTGGGCCCCAGGCCCACAAGCCCGTTTCGCGCGGCCCGATATGTTTCTGAAGCCCGTTTTCTCACTCGAACTTCGTGATATGTCGTAAAACAAAATTTTTAGAACCAAAACACTAAAAATTACGTCGAAAACTGTTGTTTGACGTGCTCGTTCCATCATTCGCGTTAAATCGCGTAAAAATTGTTTAGTTCGTCGTTCCTTGTTCGTTTTTCGATCCGTTTCTAACTGCGGATATTAAAATTTCAAAACGAAGTTAAATACATCATAATATATTAATATTGGGGCGTAACTCGAGTTTGGTGCTTCCGTTTCGTTGTTGATTGACGGTGCATTCTGATTTTCCGCGTTTTTCGTTCACGTTTGCGTTTTGTGTCGTTCGAAAGCATGAAAATTTCGCAAAACGAAATCCTTATATATAAAATATATGCACGAAATTTGTACTTGTTGGCGTTGTCAGTATTTCGTACGGCGTCAGTTCGTTATCGTTTGACGCTCAGCAAGTTTCCCGAAAATTACCGTACGCGCACTGTAAAGTCAGACAGGCGTTCCTAGGCATTCCACGAGCCTAATTAAGTTAATACGTGTCTTAAACACTAGTTATTATCGTCTAAACATTTGTTAATCACGTAATTAGAAGCCGTTAATTACCGGTTGTCACAATATCCTAGAAACTTTCCTGCCCCACTCCAAAATGGCACTTAGCAGGATTCAATTTCATGTTATTCTGATCCAGGATATCGAATGCTCCCTTAATATCCTGGAGGTGATCTTCAGCCTTTTTAGATTTTACTACCATGTCATCGATGTACACCTACATAGTGTCCCCCAGCTTGTCTTTGAACATCATGTTTACCAATCTTTGGTATGTTGCACCTGCGTTTTTCAAACCAAAGGGCATAGCAGTGTAACAATAAATACCTGTCGGTGTCATGAAGGCAGTATCCTCCTGGTCTGAAGGTTCCATTTGGATCTGCTGAAATCCTGAGGATGCATCCATGAAGGTTAACATTTCGTGGCCGGCAGTAGCATCCACCATTGAATCAATATGAGGAAGAGGAAATGGGTCTTTGGGACAAGCTTTATTCAGGTCCGTGTAATCTACACAAACTCTCCATTTCCTATTTTTCTTCTGTACCACGACTACATTTGCCAGCCATTTAGGAAACTTCACTTCCCTAATCATCTTGCTCCTTAGTAGCCTTTCAACTTCCTCTTGGATGATCACGTTTCGTTCCGGAGCAAATTTCCTTCTCTTTTGTTGGACAGGCTTGAATGACCTGTCGATACCTAACTTATGTGTTATAATATCCTTGGAAATACCTGTCATATCCTCGTGTTTCCACGCGAACGTCGACATCCTGCATTTTAGAAAATTAGTCAATTGATTTTCAATATCCTGAGGGATATTGGTTCCTACGAGCACCGAGATATCCGGATTATCCTGATCCAGGATAATTTTCTTTACATCCTGCTCCGAAGCCTCCACGATATCCTGGGCCCACATCTTTAATTGCTATGCTGCATTAGGCTTGGTTGAGGATATCATTGAGGATGAGTAACATTCCTTCGCCTCCTGCTGATCACTATCAACCTTGACAACACCCCAAGGGGTAGGGATCTTGATGCACTGATGATAATTCGATGGCACAGCCTTCATATCATGGATCCATGGCCTGCCTAGTATGATGTTATAGCAGGATAGGGAGTCCATCACACAGAAACGTTGTATTGAGTTGACCCCTTCAACATATACTGCTAACTTTATCTCTCCCACTGTGTTCCTGGCCTCTCCACTAAACCCAACAAGCACGGTGGATTTTGAAGTAATATCCATTGGAGATACATTCATTCTTTTAAAGGTTTCTAGTTGGATTATGTTGACGGAGCTGCCATTATCCACCAATATCCTGCGTACAAAATGGTTAGCCACGTATAATGTTATTACGAGAGCATCATGGTGAGGATCCTGGACAGTATCCCTGTCATCACTGTCGAAAGTAATCACTTTATCAATTGTGACGGCAGTCATCCTGGCTGGTTTATCTCCCCTCTCGGCCTTAGCTTCCTTTGCATGTCTCTTGGCCGCAGAATACGAAGTCCCACAAATGTCGGATCCTCCTAAAATAAAGTTGATTATCTTGGCATCCGCAGGAGGTGATGCTGCTCGTTCAGGATCCTTCTCAGTATCCTGACCCTTATTCTTCTTTCTTCCTAGGAGATCCTTCAGATATCCCTTGCTTAAAAGATAACTTATTTCCTTTCTTAGAGCAATGCAATCCTCAGTTACATGTCCGAAATCTTCATGGAAGGCACACCATTTGGATTTATCCTCCCAATCAGCTTTTTTGTTGATTCTTTCGAGGCCACCTAGCTTTGTCTCCTAAACCCTGCATAGCATACATTAACTCAGGTATGTTAACAGAAAAGCAATATTCAGATAATTCAGGATATTCTTCAGGATCCTCGTCTTCAACAGCATTCACTTTCTTGTTGTCAATTCTGCCATACGGCTTAGAGCGATATGGTTTATACGAGGATTCTGATTTCCTATTGGTTGATTCATAGGTTGAGGTGGAATTCATCCTCTCTTGCATCTTTTTGTCATCCTCCAAGCGAATATATCTCAAGGTCCTGTTACGAGCTTCGTCGAGATTCCTGCAGGGATTCATTACAAGATCCTGATAAAACTGAGAATCTTTTTGTAATCCCATCTTAAAAGCCTGCACAGCTGTCGCAATATCAAGA
This sequence comes from Helianthus tuberosus, assembly GCA_030545235.1. NCBI lineage: Eukaryota > Viridiplantae > Streptophyta > Magnoliopsida > Asterales > Asteraceae > Helianthus > Helianthus tuberosus. Next base: position 172,269,164 of record CM060393.1, on the reverse strand, counting down.
TGTGGGATATCCAAGGATTCCCGACTAAACTTGTTCACATAATCCCTCAAGGATTCCTGAGGCCCTTGAGTTATCCTGTAAAGATCACTGGTTAGTTTCTCAAAACTCCAGCTGCAAGAAAACTGACTATTAAATAAATTAACCAAATAAGCAAACGAAGTAATTGAGTGAGGAGGAACATTTAACAGCCATTTTAAGGCTGATCCTGTCAAGGTAGAACCAAAACCCTTGCAGAGGCATGCTTCCTTGAGATCTGGAGGGATAGGGTTGATCTCCATCCTTTCCCTATACTGGGCGATATGCTCTTCAGGATCCGTGGTTCTGTCATAGAGTTTCATGTTGGGGGTTTGAACTTTTTTCGGGATTTCAGCATCACAGATAGGATGCGCAAACTGGGATATCCTGTGACTGTCTTGGGATACTTCTGGAATCGGTTGGACCACCCCAAGCACACTGGATATCACGTCTTTCTGCTTTTGAAACTCCCTAGTAAATGTTGACGTCATACCTGCATCCTACAAAGATCCACTATTGTTAGTAGCAAGAATATTATTATTTGACAGGTTACCAGTCTGAGGATTCTGGCCATATCCTGAAGCATATCCTGAGCTTCTCACGGTTGATACTCTTATTAAAGAGGGTATCTCAGGAGTATGATTCTGGGAATGGCTTGGCACGATATTCCCCCGGTTATCCTCAGTGTAAACTGCAGAACTGAAGTTCAAAGCCCTGGGTTGCAAAGGAGTGACAGTTTCTTCAGCAGGCCTACTTGGGCCGGATTTCAAGAGTTGTATCTCTCTCATCAGCATCCGATTAGTTTCCTGCTGCTGCCTCATCTGTTCCTGTACACTACCAAACAAATTCAGAATTTCTTCATTAGAAGCCAAAACAGGACCAGATCCCTGGGCACTGGGAGCGGGGATAACATCCCGAGCCACATGACTCTCAGTTCCCTGTGAAGAAGCTTGCATTCTTAGAGGAGGAGGTGGAAGCACCGAACCAATTGTTGCAGATGTTGTAGCAGACCTGGTGGAAGAGCTCATGTTTGATCTCGAGGCCATTGAAAACAATGTAGCAAAAATTTTTGACAATAGAAAACCGAGTAATGATTTTACTAAAGATTTTAGTAAAAATAGCACCACTTGCCCCACGGTGGGCGCCAAATTGTTTTGGTCAAAAATTACCGAAGTAATTAAGTAATCAAATTAGTTAAGTGAGGTAGTGTGCTAGAAATATGTGTTGAAAATATGCTGATTAAGTTGTTTGTAAAAACAGTTTTCAGGATACGGCTCAGGATATAGAGCTGTATCTATGATCAAACAATGAGCAAAAAATGTAAGGGGTGACACGAGATATACGAGGAAAGCCCTTGATCAATCTAGATCGCCGGCACAAAACCTCGGGAGCTGACAATCGCAGCTGCCTTGTTCTTCTATTACTTCGAATATCAGGATACAGTGCAGGATGTGATGCGGATCAACTAGGTGTTACGATGTAATTCGAGTACAAGTGTTTGTGTGTAGTGATTGCTAGTAGCTAGAGAAAAAGAGTATATGTGAAATTGCGTGCCTTAATCTGATCTGATCCACCTATTTATAGTAAAATAAATTTAACAAACTACCCTATTAAACCGGGATTCGGTGGATATTCCCCATACGAACGTTGTAGACCTGGTCTTTTGGGTTTAACGTCTCTCATATAACTGGTTTGCCTGAGTCTTAAGGAGAAGAGGTCCACTTGACCGTTAGTGACCCACAGCTTCTAACCTACACGTGGTTAATTTAGTTAATACCAGGATATCGCACCAGGATGTTACCAATACCCTGATCCGGTATCCTGATCACAAGTAAATAATCAAAAGCAGAATATTAGTCAGGATATATATGCTCAGAAAATGACCCATAATAATACCCTTCCATGAGAGAGGGTCATCAATCCTCATATACCTTTAGGATCCAGGATATAGCCAACAATAACGAAATTGTCAGCCACTTTTACATGGACTGGTCCCACTATCTTGAACTATTCCTGGATAACTTGCGCTCCAGGCGGGATGTTTAAACCCAATTCGAAAGAAAGGTGAATACCTTTAAACCTGTGAAGGGATCAGGATCCCTTAAACATGAGAGAGGGGGCCAATCCTCTAATCTTCCGAACTATCCTGAGTGTATATCCTGGAGTTATATCCCGAAGCATATTCTGCAAAACAACCTTAAACTAAGATGGGTGTTAGCCTAGCTAACACCCCTCCGATGCTTAAGTCAGTACTGGGTTCAAACAAAATAGAATCATATTTAAAAGAGATAGAATTCATACCGTCCTGAGTTAGAAATTGAATTCTAAACTCACTTGAAATAGGCTTTGAGATGTATAGCATTCTCAGGATCTTGGTAATATATCCCCCTCCATATTCTTAAGCCAGTATACTCCTTTTCCGGATTCCGATTCAATCTCATAAGGTCCTTCCCACTTAGGAGCTAACTTTTCATCAGCAGGATTGGTAGTATTCTGAAAAGCCTTCCTTAATACCCAATCTCCAACTTGAAACCTCCTAGTCCTTATATTCTTGTTATAACTCTGGATATCCTCTGTTGATATGCTGCCATCCTTAGCTTTGCCGCATCTCTTGTTTCATCAACAGTATCCAATTCTTGGCATAGGGCTTCAGGATTCTGCTCAGGATCCCAGAGGATGGATCTTGCTGTAGGTATTACCATCTCTGTCGGGATTACTGCCTCTGCTCCAAATACTAAGGAAAATGGGGTCTGCCCAGTTGCACTTTTTACTGTCGTTCTATCAGCCCATAAAACAAAGGGTAATTCTTCTGCCCATCTTCCTTTCTTAGCTCCTAATCTTTTCTTCAGGTTGTTGACAATTATCTTGTTCGAGGATTCTGCTTGTCCATTTACTTGAGGATGTACTGGAGTAGATGTGATCATTTTGATTCCTCAACTCTTACAAAAAATCGGTTGTCCTCTTACTGATAAACTGAGAACCATTGTCACAAATTATCTCAGCTGGTACCCCAAACCTAGTCAGGATATTCCTCTTTATGAAGGATACTACTTCTTGCTCTCTAACTTGAACAAATGCTTCAGCTTCAACCCATTTAGAGAAATAATCAGTCATTGCCAGCATAAAGACTTTTCCTCCTGGAGCCTTTGGCAATTTTCCTACTATATCCATTCCCCACTTCATGAATGGCCAAGGGGAAGCAATAGGATACAGTGGTTCAGCAGGTTGATGTAATATATTACTGTGCCTTTGATATGCATCACATCTTCGAGCATATTCTGCTGCATCTTTCCTCATCGTCGGCCAATAACATCCTGTTCTCAACACCTTTGAGAATAATGATCTGCCCCCAGTATGGTTGCCACAATCCCCTTCGTGTATATCATGAAGCACTTCTTTAGTTTCGGGATCTTCCAAACACCTCAGATATGGTCCTGCAAGAGATTTCTTATACAAAACATTATTTATAATATTGAATCACGATACCTTCATCCTAAAGGCCATAGGATTCTCATTGGGTTGTGTCCTTCCTTGAGATATCTCATGATTGGAGCCATCCAGGACCTAGGATCCTCCTCAGGATACTTATCATCAGGATCCTGGATACTTACTACTTCCTTATCCTGAGATTTGATAAGATCCATCGCAGGATACAGGATATGTAGTATTGGTATTTGGGTTCCCTCTGATATCCTGACTGATGATCCTAGATTTGCCAAGGCATCTGCTTCAGCATTATCCTCTCTTGGTACCTGTTCAAGTGTAAAAACATCAAAATATCCTGCTAATTTCTTGAGAGTTTCGAGATATTCGATTAACTTCTTACCTTTAACTGCATAGGATCCATTAAAATGATTAGTAATTAACAAGGAATCAACAAATACTTGTAAGCTTTTAATATTCATACTCCTGGCCAATTCTAATCCTGCAATCAAGGCTTCATATTCTGCTTCATTATTAGTGGTAGGAAATTCGCACCTAATAGCCTAGGGTATTATGTCCCCCTGTGGCGATTTTAGTAGTATACCCAATCCTATACCTCTTACATTAGATGCACCGTCAGTATATAATCTCCAGGATTCTAGATTTTCTCCTAGCTGTTGCACTTCTAGGTCTACTTCATTTTGAATATCACTACTGAAATCAGCCACAAAGTCAGCTAGAGCGTGAGACTTTATGGCATTTCAAGGTTCATATACTAGGTCAAAGGCACTTAATTTTACTGACCACTTAGCCATCCTGCCTGACATCTCGGGTTTCCTAAGCACGTTTTTAACAGGATAATTAGTTTAACATGAATCCTATGTGTCTCAAAATAGTGTCTAAGATTTGTCGATGCCATAACTAAGGCCGAAATCAATTTTTCTAAATGAGAATATCTAGTTTCAACGTCTAATAGACTTTTGCTAACATAATAGACAGGATATTGCTGATCTTCGTGATCCTGTACCAAGACAGCACTTACCGCATTCCCTGATACTGCAAGATACATGGATAATGGTTCACCGTCCTCGGGCTTCATCAATAGGGGTGCAGTTGAGAGATACTGCTTTAGTTCCTGCAAGGCTGCTTCATGTTTATCACCCCACTCGAATTTCTTATCCTTCTTCAGGATATCGTAGAATTCTTTGCATTTTTCCGAGGATCTTGATATAAACCTGTTCAATGCTGCTACACGCCCTGTTAATATTTGTACATCTTTCATGTTTGAGGGTGACTTGATATCCAATTTAGCTTTAATCTGTTCTGGGCTTGCTTCGATCCCTCTTTTAGTCACCATGTATCCTAGAAACTTTCCTGCCCCCACTCCAAAATAGCATTTGGTAGGATTTAGCTTCATATTGTACTGGTCCAGAATATCGAATGCTCCTTCAATATCCCGGAGATGATCCTCAGCTTTCTTGGACTTTACCACCATATCATCAATGTGTACCTCCATGGTGTCCCCCAGTTTGTCTTTAAACATCATGTTTATCAATCTCTTGTATGTTGCACCCGCGTTTTTCAAACCAAAAGGCATAGCAGTATAACAATAAATACATGTTGGTGTCATGAAGGCGGTATCCTCCTGGTCCGAAGGTTCCATTTGTATTTTCTGGAATCCTGAGGATGCATCCATGAAGGTTAACATTTCATGACCGGCAGTAGCATCCACCATTGAGTCGATATGAGGCAGAGTAAATGTATCTTTAGGACATGCTTTATTCAAATCCGTGTAATCTACACAAACTCTCCATTTGCCATTTTTCTTCTGGACCACAACTACATTTGCTAGCCACTTGGGAAATTTAACTTCCCTAATCATCTTGCTTTTCAACAATCTTTCAACTTCTTCCTGAATTATTGCATTCCGTTCAGGAGCAAATTTCCTTCTTTTTTGTTGGACAGGCTTGAAAACTTATCTATTCCGAGCTTGTGAGTTATGATATCCTTGGAGATACCTATCATATCCTCGTGTTTCCACGCGAATGTTGACATCCTGCATTTCAAAAAGTTAGTCAATTGATTTTCAATATCCTGAGGGATATTGGTCCCAACAAGCACCGAGATATCTGGATTATCCTGATCTAGGATAATCTTCTTAACATCCTGCTCCGAAGCCTCCAAGATATCCTGGGCTCGCATCTTTAATTGCTATGCTGCATTAGGCTTTGTGGAGAATTTCATCAAAGAAGAATAACACTCCTTCGCTTCTTGTTGATCACTTTCCACTTTGACAACCCCCCAAGGGGTAGGTATCTTGATGCACTGGTGATAGGTAGATGGCACAGCTTTCTTATCATGGATCCATGGCCTACCCAATATAATATTGTAGCAGGATAAGGAGTCCATGACACAGAAGCGTTGCATTCAGTTGACCCCTTCAACATACACAGGCAACTTTATTTCTCCCACGGTATTCCTGACTTCTCCATTGAACCCAACAAGCATAGTGGATTTCGAAGTAATATCCATCGGGGATACATTCATCCTCTTCAGTGTCTCCAGCTGAACTATGTTGACGGAGCTGCCATTATCCACCAGTATCCTGCGTACAAAATGATTAGCAACATATAAAGTTATTACCAAAGAATCGTGATGAGGATCCTGGACAGTATCCCTGTCATCATTATCGAACGTGATCACTTTATCAGTTGTGAGGGTTGACATCCTGGTTGGTTTATCTCCCATTTCCGCCTTAGCTTCCTTTTCATGTCTTTTTGCTGCAGAATAAGAGGTCCCACAGATATCGGATCCTCCTGAAATAAAGTTAATTATCTTGGCATCTGCAGGAGGTGATCCTGCACGTTCAGGATCCTTCTCAGTATCATGACCCTTATTCTTCTTTCTTCCCATAAGATCCTTTAGATATCCTTTGCTCAGGAGATAGCTTATTTCCTTCCTTAGAGCAATGCAATCCTCTGTAACATGTCCAAAATCTTCATGGAAGGCACACCACTTGGACTTATCCTTCCAATCAGCTTTCTGTTGGTTTTTTCTAGGCCATCTCGCTTTGTCTCCTAAACCCTGCATAGCATACATCAGTTCAGGTATATTAACAGAAAAACAATATTCTGACAACTCAGGATACTCCTCAGGATCTTCGTCTTCAACGGCATTCACTTTCTTGCTGTCATTCCTGCCATATGGCTTAGAGTGATATGGTTTGTACGAGGATTCTGATTTCCTGTTGGTTGACTCATAGGTTGTGGATGAGTTCATCCTCTCTTGCATCTTCTTGTCATCTTCTAGCCAAATATATCTTAAAGCCTTGTTCCGAGCTTCATCCAGGTTCCTACAGGGATTCATTACAAGGTCCTGGTAAAATTAGGAATCCTTTTGCAAACCCATTTTGAATGCTTGCACAGCTGTTGCAACATCAAGGTGTGGGATGTCCAGAGATTCCCTGCTAAACTTGTTCCATAATCTCTCAAGGATTCTTGAGGTCCTTGAGTTATCCTGTAGAGATCACTGGTTAGCTTTTCAAAACTCCGACTGCAAGAAAATTGACTATTAAATAAATTGACTAAATGAGCAAATGATGTAATTGAATGAGGAGGAACGGTTAAGAGCCATTTTAAGGCTGATCCTGTTAAGGTATAACCAAAACCCTTGCAGAGGCAAGCTTCCTTGAGATCTGAGGGAATAGGATTAATTTCCATCATTTCCCTATATTGAGCAATATGCTCCTCAGGATCTGTAGTTCCGTCATAGAGCTTCATGTTGGGGGTTTGAAATCTTTTTGGGATTTCCGCATCACAAATAGGATATCCAGGATATACTGTGGCTGTCTTGGGACACTTCGGGAATTGGCTGGACCACCCCAGGTACACTGGATATCATATCCTTCAATTTCTGAAGCTCCCTAGAAAATGCTGATGTCATACCTGCATCCTGCAAAGATCCAATACCATTAGTAGTAAGAGTATTATTATTATTTGACATGTTACCAGTCTGAGGATTCTAGCCTTATCCTGAAGCATATCCTGAACTTCTCATAATTGACACCCTAACCGAAGAGGGTATCTCAGGAGTATGATTCTGGGAATGACTAGGCACAATATTCCCCCTATTATCTTCGGTGTACACTGCTGAACTGAAGTTCAAAGCTCTTGGCTGCAGGGGAGTGACAATATCCTCAGCATGTCTACTCGGACCCGACTTCAAGAGTTGTATTTCTCTCATCAACATTTGATTTGTTTCCTGCTGCTGCTTCATCTGATCCTGTATACTACCAAATAAAGTCAGAAATTCATCATTAGAGGCCAAAACAGGAGCAGATCCCTGAATATTCCAAGTGGGATAATATCCTGAGGCTTTGAAGAATCTTGCGTCCTTGGAGGAGGTGGTGGAAGCACCGAACCAGTCGTTGCAGATATTGTCGCAGACACGGTAGAAGAGCTCATGTTTGATCTCGAAGCCATTGAAAATAGTGTAGTAAAAAGTTTTGAAAATAGAAAACCAAGTATTGATTTTGCAAAAGCTTTTAGTAGAAATAGCACCACTCGCCCCACGGTGGGCGCCAAATTGTTTTGGTCAAAAATTACCGAAGAAATTAAGTGATCAAATTAGTTAAGTGAGGTAGTGTGCTAAGAATGTGTATTAAAAATGTGCTAATTAATTTGTTTAACAAAAACAGTTTAAAGGATACGGCTCAGGATATCGAGCTGTATCAACAATCAAACAATGAGCAAAAAAGGTAAAGGGTGACACGAGATGTACGAGGAAAGCCCTTGATCAATCTAGATCGCCGGCACAAAACCTCGGGAGCTGACAATCGTAGCTGCCTTGTTCTTCTTATTGCTTCAAATACCAGGATACAGTGCAGGATACGATACAGATCAACTAAGTGTTACAGTGCCATTCGAGTACAAGTGTAAGTGTGTTGTGTGTGTTTGCAGCTAGAGAGCAAGAGTGTGCGAGAGATTGTGTAGGATCGTTAAACGACCTAACGAGTCGATCAGAAGAGTGCTCAGACAAAATCAGAGGCGGAATTCATTGATTCTGTCTTTGTTTAGCTTGTATTACACTAGAATCACTATTCACTGTCTCTTTATTGATCAAAACACGTTTACAGACTCGGAGACACCTCGACAGAGCTTCGCCATCGGAAACAAGAATCATACAACTGATTTCGCTTGGATGGCTATTTATAGGCAAGTGATTCCGCTTGAACATGCTCAAGCGGAATTACCCATTCAAGCGAAATTACATGTTTATACAATGTTACATGTTCAAGCGAAATAAGGTGGTTGATTTCGTTTGAAATGACACTTTGTCATTTCAAGCGAAATCACCTTTAAACCTAATTTCGTTTGTGTTTTCTCGTATAACGTGCCTAAGACTCGAACTAAGATGAAGTCGACAGACAACTGCACCAACAGACTCCCCCTTGAATGTTGACGGAATCTTCAGTGAGAGTCTTCAATGTGACGACTCTTCAATCTTGATCAGTCTTCTTTCTTTCTTAGCATGTATCAGGATCTATCTCTTTGGCTCTAACCTCGTCAGACTCCCCCTTTCATCATGCTGGGTTCGCTGTCTGGAATTAGCTATCACCTTGAGATTAAACCCTGGATTTAGTTCTATACATCTCAACTCCTGCACACATTTTCTCACCAAAACATAAGTTTTTACTTAAATCAATAAGAATAACTTACTAGTAATAGTTACATCAAGTTCAAATTAATGACCTTGATTAACTAATCTCAACTACTTTCTTAAATCAAAATTTTTAATTCAGCACACACACTCCCAAACCAGTTCATCTTGTTTAGCACTTGGAATTTCGAAAATCAGCTCATCAACATCAGTTGTCGAAAATCTTTTTGGATTTTTCAAAAATTTATGCTAAAACACACTAAAAATCTTTTTGGATTTTTGAATGAAATGAAATGCAATAAAGAAATATTTACAAATAATATTTTTGTGAGTTTGTGTAAGAGGATCATATCAGTTTATGTGACCAATCACTAGCACCGTTAAGCTTTAAACATTTACAGTTCTAAACGATTCACATTGATTGACGATATTGTTGTCCACTTAAACTCAATCTAAAAACTTTCGAAATGCTTACCGATACGTTAAGGTAAATTAATTTTGCACTAAGTTCTTATGGACCCCACGATCTCAGCATATCCCCTCATCATGCAATACACTGACTCAAGTAATACCTTTAAACTTTTATCAACAGTGATTTGTGCGAAAACAAAGCAGAATGTTTAAACATTAACAATCAGGTCGATACTTCCGTATACGCAGAGAAAGTCCAATGTTTAAACAAAATAAGAAAATAAAAATAAGTTGAAGTTGTTTAGGCTTTAACCACCAGGTCGATACTTCCGTATACGCAGAGGAGGTCCAAAGCTTAAACAAAACACCAAAGAAAATAAAGCAGAATGTTTAGGCAATAACATCCAGGTCGATACTCACGTATATGCAGAGGATGTCCAATGCTTAAACAAAATAAAGAAATCAAACAAGTTTAAATCTTTGCAAAATGAAATACACAATCACATCGACTTTTCAGCAAAGTTGTGAAAGTTCACAAACTTAACCAGTTTTATGTCTTTCGAAAATCAGCGATTACTGAGTAGGCACACAATCAAGAAGGACAAAACTAAGTACTATGCTTTTGACCATGTTTTCCACTAGAACTAGGCTTTTTCATTTAGGTTTGTATCGTTATCACAAATCTACTAGTCTAGCTGAGCCTACCGTCACATCTTTAGTGAGATCGTTTATCACATTTTATCATTCCATTTCTTTAGCATGTTGTGACAGTCCAACTGATCTACTATCATTTCCTCTTTTTCACAACAAAACTCATTTTCATTTTATCATGTTTTTGGCTTTTTCAAATTTTAAATGTTTTTGGATTTTCTGAAATTCTTACCCCCCCCCCCCCTAAAATGAAAACACATTTAAAGAAATTTGAAAACAAACTATACAGGTAACTTGACAACTGACATCAAATTTCTTCAATTCGCCATCCACTTGGCATAAACAATCAGAACTCCCCCTCACAACAAACTATTTTCCCATTGATTTCAAAACACTTAAGTATGTTTTAATCAAATGGTTTTTCTGGAAAATAAGTTGTGTTGATTTTATAAAATCATTTGTAGGTTAGGGGTTTGATTCATCACATTGTCTTTCAACCACTTGTAGGAAAATGCAAGTACAACTTAATGTCCTTGATTTACCACTTGTAGATAAAAACCTTTTTCAACCACATAGCTTACCAACCAATACCTCATGTAGGTTGAATTCTCAAGATGCCGATACCTACTCCTCACTTACCAACCTGGGAGTTCCGGCAAGTCATACTAGTGACCAATTTTCTATTATTAAAAAAAGATAAGAAAGATGCCGATTCATGCTCCGCGATTACCAACTTGGGAGTTCCGGCAAGTCAGGTTTTTCATTTAAACAAATTCACCCAAGCCTGACGGTCCTTGGGTGTTTTTGAATTCTTGTTCAACAATGGTGGAAAATTTGCATCATCCATTGTTAGACCAGAATTCTCATTTTTTACCTCAACACGTGGCTCTTCTGGCTTTACCACACCAGTTTCATCGCCTGAACGTGGCTTGTCTGACTTTGAAGAGTCAGATTCATTGCTAGAACGTGGCTTGTCTGACTTTGATGAGCCAGATTCATCGCCAGAACTTGGCTCCTTTGTTTCTGAAGAAACAAATTCATAGCCAGAAAGTGAAGATTTCACTTTCTTTTGTTTTTAATCTCTTGATTAACCTCTTTTTCTCTCTTCATTCCCTCTTTCGTCCTCAGATTTGTATCTGATGAATCCATTTTGCTTGATTTGTCATTCTTTGGCGAGCAAGATGATTTATCAGAACTTTTATCTGTTTTACCAGTTGTATCCGAGGACAAAATCCTTTCGAGATACTCTCTCGCTTTCTTCCTCTTCTTCCTCAGTCTGTCTTTTTGCCCCTGCGAAAGCTTCACTTTCGGTTCTAGAATTTTCTGTTCTTTGGGTTTTGCTTTGACATTGACTGGTTTCTTCTTTGTCATTTTCTGAGATTCAGCCCTCGATATTCCCATTGATCTCATTGGGCAATCTCTTGCAATATGACCTCTGATTTGGCATTCAAAGCATCTTCTCGTCTCATAACTCCAGTTCTGGCACTTAACAGCAATGTGTCCTCTCACACCACAAGAGTAACACACTCTATTATCGTACCAATCACCACCTTCTGCCCAAACATTCAGATCATAACATTGTTTGGCTTGGTGATAATCATTTCTCCTCTTGAAAGCTGGATTTAGCTTTGAAGCACTGTGGTCAAACCTACACCACTTATTACCAACAATTTTTTAGTTTTGATTTTTCGATTTTTGTGGTCTTTTATCATGATTGGATGATTGAACTGATGAGCTTTTATTATCTTTTTGAAGACTTTTCGGCTTTTTATCCTTTTGTTTTTGTTCTACATTCTTCTTTACAAGTTTTTGCGTTGAGCATTCACCTTTCTCAGTAGAATGTAAAACAGTTTCTTGAAATATTTCATTTAATTTCAAAAATATTTTTCTTTTCTCATCTTCATCATCAGTTTTCTCATCACAATCTTCAATTTTGACTTTGTCAAAATTTGTGACATTGTCACTTATTGGAACTGAATTGATCGGTTTTGGACAAACATGTGATGCAGAATTCACAAAACCTTTCAATTTATTTTCTAGCTCATCAATTTTATTTTGAACTTTTTCTGCTTCTTTTTCAAGTCGAATAATCGTCTGAAGATGAGAGTTTATTGCACTTTGTTTTTCAATGTTATTCTTGCTAAAAACAGATCTCCCATCTTCAAGAATCTTTATTTGACTTTGAAATTCTTTTTCAATTTTTAATTTTTCATTTTCAAAACTTTTGATTTTATCTTCAAAAAATTTTGCATTTTCTTTCAAAATTTTGTTTTCTAATGTCAAACTGTTCAAATCACTCAACAGTCTGACATTTTCAGATTTCAACTTCTCAATATTTTCCTGCAAAACAAGAATCTGTTTATCATCATATTGCTTCTCATCCTTCATCTTTTTTACTTCTAATGTCAAACTTTCCGCATCCTTCAAGAGTTTGACATTGTCAGCTTCAAATTTATCACATTTAGAACATACTGATTCAGAATTCGAAGATCCAATCTTCACATATTCTTCATTCTTTGGAATTTCTATTATCTCTGTCTTGTATGTTCCTGCACAAAAAATTTTAACGAAATCAAGAGGATTCATATTCTCATCAATATAACAACCCCTCTTTATATCGTATTTCAAATTACTTTTTGCTGCAAGACACACATAAAATCTTCTTCTTATTTCAATTATCACATCCAAACTTATTTCTTCTAAATTCTTTTCTAGTTCATTCATCAACTGTAACATTCCTATTTTTATATAAGAATTATAGGTTTGGTTAAATTTATTAACCACTAGTAACTAGTAACTAGTTTATTTTTAATATAAATATTCAACCCAAATAGTTTTAAACACTATTTTATATAATTGGTTGAAATATTATATTAAATTGGCCTGTATATTAGTGACCTTTCTAATAAAATAAAAGTCTATAAAAACTTATATTATTAGACAGGTAGCTTACGGGTAAGTTGACTGTAAGAAATATGAAGTACCTAGACGGGCTCAGGAACCATTTAATAATTAAATTATAAAAATACATTATATTTGAACCTACTCCGTTTTAAATAAAACTTAGACCCAATTGTAGAAAAAAATATTCTCTTTCTAAATGACATATTTATTATTTTATAAAACGTATATTTTAGAAGTTATACGCGCCATATAAGCGAAACAGTTAAAATAATAATACCTATCTAGAAATTAACCTATCAATTTAGGATATGTATGTAGTGTACGTGTACACTTAAAATAAAAAGACCAATCAAAGTAATTAAAAGATGTTGAGATATGGGCCTTCACAGTGGACGTGTATGCTAAATGAAATCCCATATTTTGAAGAACCTTACGTGTCCAATTTCAAAATTCGTGTCCCATTTTTAATTTAATTACGTGTCCCATAAACTTTGGAAAGTTGTCAGATACAACATACTTTCAACGAATATATATAGACAACTTGAGTGTCTATTCTAATCTGCCATCTTTTCTTTCTTTCTTTTGCTATGTCTTTCGCCATCCTCTATCTTTCTAAAATTCTGGTTCATTTTCACCTATAATAATAATAAGGTCCTGTCCCGTTTTAAGTGTTTTAACTCCCGATCACCGCTACCCTTTCCGATTGATCTGAGCCTCATAACTTATGTCAGGGCTCTGCCCGACTAAGTTGTTGGGATTCGGTCTCGGGACATCGGGACAAGGTTGAATTAGGGGTACTATACTTAACACGAGTGCATTATATACTTTTAAATAGCTCCAAAGTTATACCCAAAATTTATACCAGGAGGCTTTCTAGTTGAACCCTAAAGTTTCAAAGTGGGTCCCTTCTCTTTTCTCCCCGTTTTATTCCCTTTTTGTCTCAAACCATAACAACTCTCACCAAAACTATTATTTATTTTTATATTTTGTTCACAAGGAAACCTTAGTTAAGACCCCTAAGTAATCCTACATAAACCCTAAAATTTTCAGAACAATCAGAATCAGGATCAGGGCCCCTAAAACTCAGGGGGGATATTCCCCATTGACGATTATCATCACAGTTTATTATCAAAATCGAATTTTCTCGTTCTGTCAACTCACCTAGGCTACAAAGACGCGTGGCAACCCTATGCTAAAACTGACTCCGTCGCGCCACGCGAGGGGGTCAATTTCTCAGTATAAATAGAGGGGTGTGGGACTTGATTTCCTGCGTTGGAGCAACGAACAAATTCGTTTTACGCTTCGAGATATAGTTCGTTTACTACCAAACACACACTAGCTCGAATTCTGCTACGATACCGGGTATTAACTCGATCGCTGCTACGATTCAATGTCCGATCGATTGAAACTATCCGACCGGATGTTTAAGTGCTATCCTTTGTCATTAGTCGTGATTTCGACAGGATGTTTTGAGTACCACCCGAACTCGGGGAATACTCTGTCACTCGTTGTGAATCCGATGGATGTTTAAGTGATTGCACTTTGTCATTTGTCATGAGGGTTTTAATCTCGTGAGTTATCGTAAATGCTGTATTAGTTACTTACCGAGTTCGTGTGCACTAGGTTACAAGACTAATTATTAGGCTAAGCTCTGCCTGTATAAACCTGCAATATATCAAGGCTTATCTGTAGACTAAACTTTGCCCGTATGAATCTGCATGCTTATAATGTGAGTCATTCTCTTTTTATCAAATTACTTTCAAAATCATGTTATTTTCAAAGTTATAATTACAGGGATTAAGTCTTTGTAATCTCCATATTACAGCCAGTATGTGGGGTTTTGTATACATTACTTGATAATCTTCACCATTGGACAACGAGTTAGCCAATGGGTGATATGACCATAGTCACAGAAACGAGTCAAGTGACAAATACCGAGGGTAGTTGGTTGATATAGAAACATTGTAATCGCTCTTAATACTGTAAATTATAACAATGTGTCGTTTTAGTAAAAAAAGAATGATTCACCAGTATTTCCTGCTGACAAAACCTTTTTAAAACGCGTTTCAGGTAATTATAATAGATTGGAGTAAGAGATGGATACGGCACTGAAAGGCTTCAAGAAGTGGCTTATTTTACTAATTAAATCAAATTAAGAAATATTGTTTTATGTAATCAAATTTATCTTTATTAAAGCTACCATTGTAAAACATGGGTTTATCCCATCTATTTAATAAATAAAATCCGGTGTTTTCTAAACTCTGATATTTTTCCTAACTCACGGTCCTGATGAAATTTCCGCTGCAATATTTTTCAAAAATAATCACCGGTACCACTGGGCTGTTCGCGGCTCCCGATTCCGTCCAGGGTGGGTTGGGGGTCGTGACAGAAGGTGGTATCAGAGCCACTGATTTAAGCCAATAGGTGTTGTAATAAAATACCTAAGTTTAAATGAAGAGTTAGGAACTTGATATTTTATGGTAGCACTCAGGATAGTATTTAGACTTGAACTTAAGAAAAGATGCCTTAGTATAAGCTTTGAGATAAGCTAAATACTTGTGATGAGTTTTGGTATGCCCTGAGAATGATAATTAGAACATTGCAAGGTATGATAAATAAGCAATAACATTTAATTGCTATTAATTCTTGCTTAGTGATATTACTTGGTCTAGAATAAGATATGTTACGGGAATACAAATTTCCCTAATTATGGATAAAAGCCTAAAAAAGGCACTTTTAAAAATACTATTTATGGGAAATATAAAATTTTCTCCGACAATAATGGGTATGGTGTAGCAGACTCTCCAGCTTGTCCGGATATACTGAGGTTACCTCTCCGGCGTGAACCGGATAAGACAGGGTATATAATATGTCAAACAAGTGACAAGATTTCCCTAAATAGTATCATGACCTGATATCTAACTTGTTTTTGGAAATATGAATCTGTTAATTACATTGACCTTATAGAGGGTATATTACAGCATGTGAACTATATAATTATATAGATATGTATATCTATAAGAAAATCCAAAAACCATAAGGATTGACAATTTGGAATAAAGCACAAGCATATGTGTCAATAATAAATTCTAAATTTCTTTATTAGGAATCTCTTTCATATATCTATAATTCCGATATCAAACATTATTTCGTTTGATCATCTACCTCGTAACTCGTGCAATGAGAACCCTTTAAGTTGGGACGCCATCAAAAGTGTAAGAATTACCAATAAGTTACCATATACTATTAACGCAAGTAAGAAGCATATAAAGTTGTGCTAGTGCACAAGAAAACACATGAAACTTAAAATATACGTCCATAGACGTCAAAGTATATCACACACGACTTTCGAGGCAAGACATTTGGAAAATATGATTGGGCACGACAACAACAATGCTAATCCCGGCAGTGGGAGAACTACTGATCAAAAAGCGGCACTTTGCCACCTGATCCTACAAACGACATGAATCTTGCTGAGGTACGTTGGAACAAGATTTCACAACCATCGGTGCACAGTCTAATCAGAATTATTATCATTGCAAAAGGAGTCACATACCTTTGCAAATTCTCTATTTCATTTTATTCGATATTCCCTGGTAATGTCACTTAACAACGGTTATCACATGAAAATCCAGATAAAGTTCTTATATTTCTTTTTCTGACTTCTGCATATAATGAGTTGACTTTCGTATTTCTACTTCCCCTAATGGTCATCATACCATGAGGATTTCTTTCATAGTAGCGAATATTGATCTATTTCATTTCTTGGTAAATCCACACGTTACACATGCACTGTTTGTTGCGCATGTGGTTCATTTGATTTATAAAGACCACTGGAGGGCTTCATTCCGATTTGTTATTTTATCCAAACTCAAATATCATTTCGCTTTTTGCACTGTGAACCGCATTATTATAAAACGATGACTCTTTGATAGCGAGTTAATGAATTTCTTCTAATTTACAATATAATATTACTATATTTAAAAAAAAATATTGTTAAACCATTGAGGTGAATAATTTATATTTTTATATATATGTAAAAAAAATTATGTTTGAGGTATACTCTCATTTAAGTTTATGTTTAAATTATTTATTATTAATAATTTTATTATTAGTAATAATATCTTAATAATAGTAGTATTAGTAGGTACTAGGGTTATTATCAAGGGCAGGTATTGGATAGCCTAGCCTTAGTTAGGCATGAACTGATCACCCATGCTTAAACAAGGCAGCACTAACCAATATCCACCCGTGATAATGACTAGTTAATATATATAAATTAAGTCATCATACTTATTAGTAAATTGTAATTATATATAAAATTATTTTACTTTGTACTGTAAGGAGAAGACATATTTTCATAAAACAATACAAGAATTAGAGGGACGAATAAAATTATATAAATAATTATCTATCACATGTTTTGTGGTAACTATGTACCATAACGCTCTGACAAGAAAATAACCATATAAGAATAATATGGTAGTCATCAACTATATTGGGTTAGGGGAACATTGTAATATATAAGACTAGTCCCCATTTTCACTTATTTACAACATTTGTAAATACATTCACAACGTTATATGGTTTCAAAATAAAAATAAGTAATCACATAGAATCGACCCATTAAGTGTTATATATTTACAAAATATTTTACAAATACTGTTGTACAATAAATATTTTTACACCTTTATTTACAACTTTCATTTAACGTTATAAATAAATAGTGATTTCTTTTACAAAATAATAATACTAAAATATTTTGTAATATAATAACTTCATTGCGGTGTTTTGTAATATATATTACATAGTAAATATAAGTTATTTTACATAGTATAGTAAAATACTAAAATAATATTTATTTAAAAGTGGTGACCATTTACATATAGTAAAAATGCGTAACAAATAATATATATTACATTTGCTTTACAAATATAATATAATGGTTGGTCATGCCAAAATAACTTGTTCTTATTATATTTCGATCTCTAGGACATAGTATGAAAAATATGGTCACTAATAGTATACTATCACATTGTTTCACAATTAAAACAACTTGGAACTCTAAACAATGATACACTAACTCTATTGCCTTTTTGGTGTATCTTTGCAATTCAATCATCTTAACACTTTGATTTTCTCATATCATAAATATTTGACAAATCATTTTTCATGCTTTTATTTCATTTTGAACCTATCAATTCTAAGTCTTCCTCAGTTGCCAATCAAAGTAAGCTTCTTTTGACAAAGAATTTTATTGATACTAAAAGTCCTTCACATTCATTTTAAATAGCTATTGTCATATATCTTTTGGCTTGAACCTAGTCACCTTGAAAATTATATCATTTCATCTCATTCGTTTGACATCAATTTCTTGAACTAATTCAGATGAACCATTAAGTCCTATTTATTGTACAACTCGTATTCACAAACTTTGATATTTTAATTTTGTGTCATCTACCTTAAATTTGTTTTTATTGACTAAAATATGACATAAATCTAAAAGAAATATCGTAACCCAAATCTCGAGGACGAGATTTAAAACAAGGTGGAGAGAATGTAACATTCCTATTTTTATATAAGAATTATAGGTTTGGTTAAATTTATTAACCACTAGTAACTAGTAACTAGTTTATTTTTAATATAAATATTCAACCCAAATAGTTTTAAACACTATTTTATATAATTGGTTGAAATATTATATTAAATTGGCTTGTATATGAGTGACATTTCTAATAAAATAAAAGTCTATAAAAACTTATATTATTAGACAGGTAACTTACGGGTAAGTTGACTGTAAGAAATATGAAGTACCTAGACGGGCTCAGGAACCATTTAATAATTAAATTATAAAAATATATTATATTTGAACCTACTCCGTTTTAAATAAAACTTAGACCCAATTGTAGACAAAAATATTCTCGTTCTAAATGACATATTTATTATTTTATAAAACGTATATTTTAGAAGTTATACGCGCCAAATAAGTGAAACAGTTAAAATAATAATACCTATCTAGAAATTAACCTATCAATTTAGGATATGTATGTAGTGTACGTGTACACTTAAAATAAAAAGACCAACCAAAGTAATTAAAAGATGTTGAGATATGGGCCTTCACAGTGGACGTGTATGCTAAATGAAATCCCATATTTTGAAGAACCTTACGTGTCCAATTTCAAAATTCGTGTCCCATTTTTAATTTAGTTACGTGTCCCATAAACTTTGGAAAGTTGTCAGATACAACATACTTTCAACGAATATATATAGACAACTTGAGTGTCTATTCTAATCTGCCATCTTTTCTTTCTTTCTTTTGCTATGTCTTTCGCCATCCTCTATCTTTCTAAAATTCTGGTTCATTTTCACCTATAATAAAAATAAGGTCCTGTCCCATTTTAAGTGTTTTAACTCCCGATCACCGCTACCCTTTCCGATTGATCTGAGCCTCATAACTTATGTCAGGGCTCTGCCCGACTAAGTTGTTGGGATTCGGTCTCGGGACAAGGTTGAATTAGGGGTACTATACTTAACACGAGTGCATTATATATTTTTAAATAGCTCAAAAGTTATACCCAAAATTTATACCAGGAGGCTTTCTAGTTGAACCCTAAAGTTTCAAAGTGGGTCCCTTCTCTTTTCTCACCGTTTTATTCCCTTTTTGTCTCAAACCATAACAACTCTCACCAAAACTATTATTTATTTTTATATTTTGTTCACAAGGAAACCTTAGTTAAGACCCCTAAGTAAATCCTACATAAACCCTAAAATTTTCAGAACAATCAGAATTAGGATCAGGGCCCCTAAAACTCAGGGGGGTATTCCCCATTGACGATTATCATCACAGTTTATTATCAAAATCGAATTTTCTCGTTATGTCAACTCACCTAGGCTACAAAGACGCATGGCAACCCTATGCTAAAACTGACTCCGTCGCGCCACGCGACGCGACCACATGGACCCCTCACGCCACGCGAGGGGGTCAATTTCTCAGTATAAATAGAGGGGTGTGGGACTTGATTTCCTGCGTTGGAGCAACGAACAAATTCGTTTTACGCTTCGAGATATAGTCCGTTTATTACCAAACACACACTAGCTCGAATTCTGCTACGATACCGGGTATTAACTCGATCGCTGCTACGATTCGATGTCCGATCGATTGAAACTATCCGACCGGATGTTTAAGTGCTATCCTTTGTCATTAGTCGTGATTCCGACAGGATGTTTTGAGTACTACCCGAACTCGGGGAATACTCTGCCATTCGTTGTGAATCCGATGGATGTTTAAGTGATTGCACTTTGTCATTTGTCGTGAGGGTTTTAATCTCGTTTGTTATCGTAAATGTTGTATTAGTAACTTACCGAGTTCATGTGCACTAGGTTACAAGACTAATTATTAGGCTAAGCTCTGCCTGTATAAATCTGCAATATATCAAGGCTTATCTGTAGACTAAACTTTGCCCGTATGAATCTGCATGCTTATAATGTGAGTCATTCTCTTTTTATAAAATTACTTTCAAAATCATGTTATTTTCAAAGTTATAATTACAGGGATTAAGTCTTTGTAATCTCCATATTACAGCCGGTATGTGGGGTTTTGTATACATTACTTGATAATCTTCACCATTGGACAACGAGTTAGCCAATGGGTGATATGACCATAGTCACAGAAACGAGTCGAGTGACAAATACCGAGGGTAGTTGGTTGATATAGAAACATTGTAATCGCTCTTAATACTGTAAATTATAACAATGTGTCGTTTTAGTAAAAAAAGAATGATTCACCAGTATTTCCTGCTGACAAAACCTTTTTAAAACGCGTTTCAGGTAATTACAGTAGATTGGAGTAAGAGATGGATACGGCACTGAAAGGCTTCAAGAAGTGGCTTATTTTACTAATTAAATCAAATTAAGAAATATTGCTTTATGTAATCAAATTTATCTTTATTAAAGCTACCATTGTAAAACATGGGTTTATCCCATCTATTTAATAAATAAAATCCGGTGTTTTCTAAACTCTGATATTTTTCCTACCTCACGGTCCTGATGAAATTTCCGCTGCAATATTTTTCAAAAATAATCACCGGTACCACTGGGCTGTTCGCGGCTCCCGATTCCGTCCAGGGTGGGTTGGGGGTCGTGACATCAACTCTTTCTTCTTCCTTTCATTATCATACCTATGTGTTTTAAGTTTGCTGATGAAACCATATAGATGTAACTTTGAAAAATTAGAATCTCTTTTTAGATTTTCCAAAAAATCATCCCATTTAGCTGGTAATGCATTAGCAAACTTTGATACTATTTCTGTTTCTGATATTATTATCTTATGCTCTTTCAAATGATCAATCAAGCGATTAAATCTTTTCTCCAAATCATCTAATGTTTCATCTTTATTACACATAAAACATTTGAACCGGTTAACCCAAACATTCTCAGGCAAACCTTGATAATAACTACTAAAATATCCTCGATACCAATCATTTATCCTTTCAAGATCATGATTCTCCTTTTCTTCAAACATCTTTGCCATATTTCAAACAGTCCCGACAAAATTCACACAATATAATCTTTCAAGCGAAAATAATCCTTTCAAACGGAATAACACACTCAAACGGAATACCCTGTTCAAACAAAATACCAGTTCAAGCGGAATAACCAGTTGAAGCGAAATCACCAGCAATCCAGTTTCAAACGGAATATCAGTTCAAGCGAAATTACAATTTGAAACGGAATCAGGTGTTTTCAAGCGGAATCACTTATTTCACTTGAAATTACTTCAACTTTTCAAGCGGAATAACGATTTCAAACGGAATTATCTGCTGATTTCGCTTGAAATGTTGCTGCATCATCAAGTCGATCTGTTTTAGGCAAAATTGATCAAGTTCTAGGCTGATTTTAGGTCTGATTCTTTCAAGGGTTTATTAAAACTAGGTTTTGTACATTATATGTGAAAATCAGTCCATTTTAACCGTGAAAACTTGATTAATTTTAAAAAGAAGGTGTAGAAATCAGAATTTTCCAGCGAAAACTAGCTAAACGGTAAGAACTCTTCCTCCTGAGCTCTGATACCACTTGTAGGATCGTTAAACGACCTAACGAGTCGATCAGAAGAGTGCTCAGACAAAATCAGAGGCGGAATTCATTGATTCTATCTTTGTTTAGCTTGTATTACACTAGAATCACTATTAACTGTCTCTTGTATTGATCAAAACACGTTTACAGACTCGGAGACACCTCGACAGAGCTTCGCCGTCGGAAACAAGAATCATACAACTGATTTCGCTTGGATGGCTATTTATAGGTGTCACACCCCGACCGCGGAAAACAACAAATCGCGGCGGAAACATCGGGGCGTGTTGCGACAGAATTAATTGTTTCATAACCATGGCACACAAAGTGTATTTTATTTATTAAACAAGGGTGTTACATTGTTTCAAACAGGAAATTTAAGAGTTCAGAACATAATTAAACATAGTCTATCATCTTTTAAAGTCTCTAAGGCACAGGTCCGCCATAGTATCATGATCAACATCCTATGGAAAAGCACCTGAAAACACATGTGAAAATAGGTACGTCAGCATAAAAATGCCTGTGAGATACATAGGTTTTGTGAAAATAAGATTCATGACTTATATTTGAGAAAATGTTTAGTCATGAACCTTGTTATTTGCTTTGTCTTGTAAATCATTTGAAAACAATAAGATCAGATGATATGTATAAGTAATTGTCAGGTTAAATAAATAACCATGTAAAAATGTGTTTGTATAAGGTAAGTTGTTTGTAAATCAATGTCTTGTGAAAAGTATGTTATTTGTATAAAATGTTATATGTATTAAACTGAAATGATTCAAATAACGTTACGCCATGTAATACCATACAAACACTTATATATAGGAAGTACCAGCGGCGTATCCACCATGCTTGTATCATATTACACACGCATCGTTAACTTAATCACTTAATCAAACCAAACCAAACAATGTAAGAAGTCTATGTTTAAATCAATTGTCAAATGTATTGGGTAATATGTCAAAGTGTTTATGTCAAGATGTAAATCATATCAAAATGTCTATGTCAAATATCCATGTCAAATGTCTATGTCAAATATCCATGTCAAATGTCTATGTCAAAATGTCATGTATGGCAAGTGAAATGTCTCAACTAAACCATATGCACAAAAACAAAGTATTGAAGTAAAACATGGTTTAAATCAACGCTATGTTTTGTGTAAATGCATGCAACTATTTAATATGAACATTTATGCGGTATTGTGAATATGCATACATCCAAGCCTGGCGACTGTGGTGATAAAACCCTTTAAACAAATTAAAGGTCTATCTGTCTTAATGTCAACGAATTCGGTCATTCCTTTCTGTCCCCTTACCCTGGGATGTCCGGAACGGGAGTTGTCAATTCCTATGGTACCACTACCTACTAACGAACGGCGTAGCTAGTGTTAATGGATATATTGTCCCATGTAAACAAACCAAATGTCATAACAAAATGTGAGCATGTGAAAACAATGCACTAAGTATGTAATCAAATGAACATACATAGCGTGAAATGTCATGTAAAACGATGTACTAGGTAATGCACACAATGGGCACACCTAGCATGAAATGTCATGTAAAACGATGTACTAAGTAATGCACACAATGGGCACACCTAGCATGAAATGTCATGTAAAACGATGTACTAAGTAATGCACACAATGGGCACACCTAGCATGAAATGTCATGTAAAACAATGTACTAAGTAATGCCACAATGGGCACACCTAGCATGAAATGTCATGTAAAACAACGTACTAAGTAATGCACACAATGGGCACACCTAGCATAAAATGTAATGAAATCATGTACTATAGTGTACTAACAAACATAGCCGGTATATGATGTGAAAACAGGAAAGCATGAAAGTAACAAGTAGGCACATGTGTTCCACCCCAAAACAGTTTGGAAAACAGTAATAGAGGGGTCTATGTGCTCACTTGAGATTGCTCAGTTGTATAAAGATAACCACCAAGCAATGCAAGAGATCTCGGAATCAAACGGCACCTAGTATAGGTAACTATGTTAATAAACCGGACCTATATCGGAAGACTGGGTAGCATTAGGGTTTGTAAACCAAATGAGTGTCGGAACTCACGTGATATGGTTTAACAAAGCCTATATGCTAAATGAAACTTAACATAATTGTTTACGACCCATTACGACCCGTTTAGGAAGCTTATGCTACTTTAACGTGTCGTGCGTGTGAAACGCGTTCGGACCGCCTAACTAGTCCTATGACAAGTATTATATGCCTAAACATGTTACATAATCAGTTACGTGACAAAAGTTTAGGTTACATATGCTAAATTACCAATTATGTATGAAAAGGGTATTCTGGTAATTTACCTAAGGCATATAAACTACCTATCATACAACTACTTAAACGTCGTGACCATAAGGTATAACCTCGGAAGGTTATTCCCTACACTATGGTCACCTAATGTATTTGGTCGGATCCTAATGATCGACCAAACTGGGTCGGGTTCGAAGGTATAAGCGATTTATTAGATCGCTTACCCTACGACCCTAGACAACGTGGTAATCAGTAGGCATAGTCCCAAGGGACTATAACCATCGTGATTACAATCACGTTGCGAAGTTCAAACGAACTTCGCATTGACCATTACTGGTCAATGCTGAAAGTCAAACAAAGTTTGACTTTCTGACTCGAAAAGCAGTAAAAATAAGGAAAAGAACGAAAGAATACTTACGAAGGGTCCCCGAATGCTAATCTAAATCAGTATAGTTCAGGTATGAAACAAAGTTTCAACTTAGAACACAACTAATAAGATTCTAGTAAGTAATGAGGTTGGAATGGCATGGGTATTTATAGAATTCGGATAACCGTTAGGATCGTTTCTTGAATAACGTGATTGAATCTCGTGCGTACACTTGTCGAAATGTTATGGTGCCACAAATGCTCCATAACTTAGTGACACATCACTTAAAAACATGTGGTTAAGGATTGATTAGTTGCAACTTGCATTTAAATGCATTGAATCTGCCAGAACAGTCAGTCGCGTAGCGCGACGGATAAGCCACATGGGCTCGCGCTACGCGAGCACCTCTCCTGAATCAGCAAGTTTCAAAAGTTACACATTTGGTCCCTGCACGTGTTTTAAGGCATTTCCGACACTTCCAAGGCCCGTAAAGCCATCTTTATGGCCCTAAAATGTTGCCTAAACATTGTGGACATGGAACATGTTCAAAAATATGCCGGATGATGGTTCGTTTGGTCGTACTAACGCGATGTTCGCTTAATTACGACGGAATGCGCATAAGCGCGAAAAACGAACCAAACGACGAAACGAATGGATTTTTCTTAAGGCGAACACTAAAATATAATGTAGTCATGCTTACATAAATTTTTGGATGTCCAGATGTATTCAGAACGTAAGTTATGCGCGAAAATGCAAACTTGTGCACTTTTTGACACTTTTAGTCCCTGAATGTCCCAAAAGTTTATTTTAGCACACCAAACCCCTCAAAGCCTATTTCTAAGCTATGTAAAGGATATTTAAGGTGTGTTTAACTTATGGTCATGTTCCGGAATGTTCCTTACAGTTCAAATTGACATACTTTCGCAGTTTGTCATATTTAGTCCCTGTAAGCGAATTAACTTGTTTTTGCCATACCAAAGCCTTCAAAACTTATTTCTAAGTTATGTAAAGGTTATTTAAGGTATGTTGAGTATATGTTGATGTTCCGGAGTATTTCTCGCATTAAACTGAGTACGTTTACGCACTAGTTTGCGTATAACTCTCCAGAAAGTGATGTAGAGTTTGAAATTACATAAAAGTCAAAACATGAAAAATGTATAACATAACAAAACAAACATTGTGATCAAATAACATTATTTTATTGATAACAGAACTGTTCATAGTGATTACAAGCACAGTTGTTACAGTCTCCCCTACTTGTGGAAATTTCGTCCCGAAATTTATTTAGAGGAAACTCGTGGAAAAAGATGTGGATATTTCGCCTTCATTTGATCTTCGCGTTCCCAAGTAAACTCAGGTCCACGTTTAGCTTCCCAGCGAACTTTGACCAAAGGAATGCGCTTGCGTTTGAGCCACTTGACTTCACGTTCCATGATTTCCACTGGTTTCTCAACAAATTTCAGTGTTTTGCCAACACGAATTTCGTCAAGCGGTATGGAGAAGTTCTCATCAGCTGTACACTTCTTGAGATTGGACACGTGAAAAGTTGGATGAACATTTCCCAGTTCAGGAGGTAACTCAAGTCTGTAGGCTACCTTTCCGATTCTTTCGACGATCTTGAATGGTCCAACGTATCTAGGTGCAAGTTTTCCTTTCTTTCCAAATCTGATCACACCTTTCCAAGGTGAGACCTTAAGTAATACTCGATCACCGATTTGAAATTCCAAGGCTTTGCGTTTTGGGTCCGCGTAAATCTTCTGACGGTTTCTAGCTGCCTGAAGGTTATCACGAACTTTCTTGACCTTGTCAGTTGTCTCTAAAATGAGGGCAGGTCCAGTAAGTTGAGCCTCGCCAATCTCATTCCAGCAGACTGGTGAACGACATTTTCGACCATAGAGAGCTTCGAAAGGAGCCATTCCGATGCTAGTGTGATAACTGTTGTTGTAGGAGAATTCAATCAATTTAAGATGTGAATCCCAGCTACCACCAAAATCGATCACACAAGCTCTTAGCATATCCTCCAGAGTCTGGATTGTTCTCTCAGATTGACCATCCGTTTGCGGATGATAAGCTGTGCTCAGATTAAGTTGGGTCCCCATGGCAGTTTGCATGGTTCTCCAAAAATGAGAAGTGAAACGAGCATCTCTGTCAGAAATGATGTTCAAAGGAACACCATGTCGAGCCACAATTTCATCTACATAGATTTGAGCAAGTCTGTCAGTAGGAAAATTCTCGCGGATTGGCAAGAAATGTGCTGACTTTGTAAGACGATCAACGACTACCCAGATGGCATCATGACCTTTCTTTGTGCGCGGGAGTTTAGTAATGAGATCCATAGTAATGTTTTCCCATTTCCAAACTGGGATCTCTGGTTGCTCCAATAAACCAGAAGGACGCTGATGTTCAGCCTTAACCTTAAGACAAGTAAGGCATTTTGACACGTATAAGGCAATGTCTTTCTTCATACCAGGCCACCAATAGTGAATACGAAGATCCTTATACATCTTATCTGAGCCCGGATGAATAGAATAACGAGACTTATGGGCTTCATCCATAAGCAAGGTACGAAGATCATCCTGGCTTGGGACCCACAAACGGTCCATGAAGTAATATGATCCATTGTCCTTCAGTTCCAGAGCAGGTGTTATGTGATAGGGAAATTCCTTATCCATTAAACCTTGTGAAACACAAGATTGCTGAGCTTGAGAAATACGGGCTTGAATATCAGACCGAGCTTGAATAATAGACTGAACACGTACACAATGAAGCTTAGTACGTTCCTTACGACTCAATGCGTCAGCTACGACATTCGCCTTACCAGGATGGTAGCGAATTTCGCAATCATAGTCGTTTAAAAGCTCAACCCAATGTCGTTGTCTCATGTTGAGTTCTTTCTGGTTGAAGATATGCTGAAGACTTTTGTGGTCAGTGAAAACCACACATTTTGTACCGTACAAATAGTGTCTCCAGATCTTTAGAGCAAAGACAACTGCACCCAACTCAAGATCATGAGTGGTGTAGTTCTTCTCATGTATCTTCAACTGCCTCGATGCATAAGCTATGACTTTGTTCCTTTGCATAAGAACACAGCCAAGACCCAATTTCGATGCATCACAATACACGACAAAATCATCATCACCCTCAGGTAATGATAGAACAGGCGCATCGCAAAGCTTCTGCTTCAGGTGTTGAAAAGCTTCCTCTTGTTTGATTCCCCAATAAAAGGGCATTTTCTTCTGAGTTAGAGCAGTTAGAGGAACTGCAATCTTAGAGAAGTTTTCAATGAAGCGGCGATAATAACCCGCTAGACCAAGAAATGAACGAACTTCAGTAGGAGTAGTAGGCGTATCCCAATCCTTAATCGCACTGATCTTGGAGGGATCTACATGAACACCTCGTTCGTTGATAATGTGTCCCAAAAATTGAACTTCTTTAAGCCAAAATTCGCATTTGGAGAATTTGGCGAAAAGTTGCTCTTTCTTCAGGAGTTCCAAAGTAAGACGAAGATGCTGCTCGTGATCAGCTCGCGTCTTAGAGTAAATCAAGATGTCATCGATAAAAACAATGACGAACTGATCCAAATAAGGTTTGCAGACCCTATTCATTAAGTCCATGAAAACAGCAGGAGCATTAGTCAAACCGAATGGCATGACTGTGAACTCGTAATGTCCATAACGAGTACGGAATGCTGTCTTCGGAATGTCTTCTTCTTGCACCCGAAGTTGATGATATCCAGAACGCAGATCGATCTTCGAAAAATAAGAAGCACCTTGTAACTGATCAAAGAGGTCGTCTATGCGAGGTAGAGGATATCGATTTTTGATGGTAAGCTTGTTAAGCTCACGATAATCGATACACATCCTAAAGGATCCATCCTTCTTCTTGACAAAAAGAACGGGAGCACCCCACGGTGAAAAGCTGGGACGGATAAAACCTTTGTCAGAGAGCTCCTGAAGCTGTTTAGACAACTCTTGCATCTCAGACGGTGCAAGACGATATGGAGCTCTGGCAATGGGATTTGCACCAGGTACGAGATCAATGCGGAACTCGACTTAGCGTGCTGGAGGTAGACCAGGTAAATCTTCAGGGAACACTTCAGAATAATCCCGAACGACAGGAATATCTGAAATAGACTTACCCTTGCCTTTATCTTCTGTAACATGTGCTAAGAAAGCCACATAGTTCTTCTGCAGATACTTCCGAGCTTTAAAACAAGACATGAGTCTGAGACCGCCGATAGGCTTCTCACCTTGAACTTGCAGGATCTCGCCTGTCGAAAGCGGCACACGAACAATCTTCTTAGAACAAACTATCTCTGCGTGATGCTTGGATAACCAATCCATTCCCACAATAACGTCGAAGCTTCCAAGTTGCATAGGCGCGAGGTCAATAGGAAAAAGATGGTCGTTAAGATTCAACTGGCAGTTGTGAAGAACAGAATCAAGAATAATGGGTTCACCACTAGCAACCTCTACTGTCAAAGATTTGCCTAGTTTCGTTCTAGACACTCGAAGCATTTGCTCAAAAGACAAAGACACGAAACTTTTATCGGCACCGGAATCGAAAAGAACAGATGCAGGCTGATTATTAATAAAGAACGTACCGTTCACCACATTATCGTCAGCCTGTGCCTCTTGGGCATTCATGTTAAAAACTCGGCCTCGAGCCGGAGCTGGATTCTGGTTCAGGTTCTGGTTCTGGTTGGCTAGCCTTGGGCACCGATTTCTATAGTGGGTCAGATCTCCACAATTGTAACAAGCACCTGGTGGGTATTGTGGTCGTGCAGCTTGACCCTGTTGCGGAGCAGGAGGCTGAGCAACTTGTTGAGCCGGGTTCTGAACCACGGGATTCTGAGCAGATCGACAAACATTGGCGAGATGGCCTGATTTCCCACAGTTAGTACAGAAACGGCATGGAAGTTGCGGCTGGTGGTGACTGTTGCATCTATTGCACAAAGGTGCATTCCCTGTATAGGGTTTCTTTGCTGGAAGCTGTGCAGGTTGGTTGGGAGCTGCCTGGTTAGCTTGAGCAGTGATAGCAAAATTTTGGGAAGCCTTACGCTTCTTTGCCCTCTTCGAAGAACCAGAGTTCTTTCCATTCAAGTTTTGACCTTTCTTGCTATCTTCCTTGTCAGCCGACTGCTTCTTGCCCTTGTCACCCTTCCTGTGTAGCTTGTTCTTCCGGATCTGCGACTCAGTCAATGTCGCAGATAACTCGATCGCCTGACGAAGTGTGGCAGGGTTACTACCAGTAAGAATGTCTTGTACCGAGTCAGGTAGGCCATCGATGTATCTCTCGATAGCCTTGTCGAGTGGGGTGACCATTGTTGGGCAAAGCAGACTCAATTCTTCAAACCGATCAGTATAAGCCCTGTGCTCACCACTATCTTGCTTCAAAACATCAAACTCCTTCTCCAATGCTCGCTGCTCATGGCGAGGACAGAATTCCCTCATCATAAGGGCTCTAAGTTCAGCCCATGTCTGTGCGAGAGCAACTTCTGCACCTTGGTCCCTCATAACCCCGTTCCACCATGTCAAAGCCCTCTTCTGAAATACGCTCGAGGAGAACTCGACCTTGCGATTATCCGGACACTGCACATGGCGAAAAGTATTCTCTATGCTCTCGAACCACTGAAGAAGCCCGGTCGCTCCCTCAGAACCACTAAACTTGAGTGGTTTAGCCTGGTTAAAATCCTTGTATTTGCATGGAACATTGTTGTTGTTGTTGGCCTGGTTCCATTGAGCAAAGAGATTTGGAAACTGAGCAGCCATCTGCTGCGCAATAATTTCTGCCAGCTCGGCAGTAGCTATCTGATTCTCGCGTCGAGGAGGCATTCTAAAAGAGGAAAACATGAAAAGAAACGAGTGAGATGATTGGATGAAAAGAATGAGATGATAAAAACAAGAATTGCAAACAGCATAGATGGTGGTCATTCGTCCGTATCACAAAGCAAACAAACGACTCACAGTGACTAATCAAAGTAAATGGATCAAAAATAATGTATAATGAAGACATGCTCGCCTATAAGTGAACACTCATCCCAAGAATTCCCAGGTAAGCACAACTGGTCTCGCATCTGGTTGAGATGTATACGAAGTGCTTGCCTAGACAGAAAACTCAGAATACAGGCATTCACCCTTCCAGTTTGCACACGTTCACATTATTTAAAACCCAAAACGTTTGACGGGATTTTTGAAAATTAGAAGGCACAAGGCCAAAAACCAAACTTGAAAAGGGTTCAAAACCATAAAACAGAGGGTTCAAAACCTTACAATTGAGGGTTCAAAACCTTGTAAAAATTTATTCAAAAACAGATGATTGTTTTTCAAAAATCGATTCGGAAAATTTGGTTCCTTGTTTTTGTTAATCACCTAAGGATAGGTGATGTACATGTTTTAAGATCTAAACACAAGATAACTTGTGTTAGGTTCCTAGAAAAGTTATAGTCTAGGTCAAAGCATTACTAATAACCTAATTCCCTATAACCATTGGCTCTGATACCAACTCTTCTGTCACACCCCGACCGCGGAAAACAACAAATCGCGGCGGAAACATCGGGGCGTGTTGGGACAGAATTAATTGTTTCATAACCATGGCACACAAAGTGTATTTTATTTATTAAACAAGGGTGTTACATTGTTTCAAACAGGAAATTTAAGAGTTCAGAACATAATTAAACATAGTCTATCATCTTTTAAAGTCTCTAAGGCACAGGTCCGCCCTAGTATCATGATCAACATCCTATGGAAAAGCACCTGAAAACACATGTGAAAATAGGTACGTCAGCATAAAAATGCCTGTGAGATACATAGGTTTTGTGAAAATAAGATTCATGACTTATATTTGAGAAAATGTTTAGTCATGAACCTTGTTATTTGCTTTGTCTTGTAAATCATTTGAAAACAATAAGATCAGATGATATGTATAAGTAATTGTCAGGTTAAATAAATAACCATGTAAAAATGTGTTTGTATAAGGTAAGTTGTTTGTAAATCAATGTCTTGTGAAAAGTATGTTATTTGTATAAAATGTTATATGTATTAAACTGAAATGATTCAAATAACGTTACGCCATGTAATACCATACAAACACTTATATATAGGAAGTACCAGCGGCGTATCCACCATGCTTGTATCATATTACACACGCATCGTTAACTTAATCACTTAATCAAACCAAACCAAACAATGTAAGAAGTCTATGTTTAAATCAATTGTCAAATGTATTGGGTAATATGTCAAAGTGTTTATGTCAAGATGTAAATCATATCAAAATGTCTATGTCAAATATCCATGTCAAATGTCTATGTCAAATATCCATGTCAAATGTCTATGTCAAAATGTCATGTATGGCAAGTGAAATGTCTCAACTAAACCATATGCACAAAAACAAAGTATTGAAGTAAAACATGGTTTAAATCAATGCTATGTTTTGTGTAAATGCATGCAACTATTTAATATGAACATTTATGCGGTATTGTGAATATGCATACATCCAAGCCTGGCGACTGTGGTGATAAAACCCTTTAAACAAATTAAAGGTCTATCTGTCTTAATGTCAACGAATTCGGTCATTCCTTTCTGTCCCCTTACCCTGGGATGTCCGGAACGGGAGTTGTCAATTCCTATGGTACCACTACCTACTAACGAACGGCGTAGCTAGTGTTAATGGATATATTGTCCCATGTAAACAAACCAAATGTCATAACAAAATGTGAGCATGTGAAAACAATGCACTAAGTATGTAATCAAATGAACATACATAGCGTGAAATGTCATGTAAAACGATGTACTAGGTAATGCACACAATGGGCACACCTAGCATGAAATGTCATGTAAAACGATGTACTAAGTAATGCACACAATGGGCACACCTAGCATGAAATGTCATGTAAAACGATGTACTAAGTAATGCACACAATGGGCACACCTAGCATGAAATGTCATGTAAAACAATGTACTAAGTAATGCACACAATGGGCACACCTAGCATGAAATGTCATGTAAAACAACGTACTAAGTAATGCACACAATGGGCACACCTAGCATAAAATGTAATGAAATCATGTACTATAGTGTACTAACAAACATAGCCGGTATATGATGTGAAAACAGGAAAGCATGAAAGTAACAAGTAGGCACATGTGTTCCACCCCAAAACAGTTTGGAAAACAGTAATAGAGGGGTCTATGTACTCACTTGAGATTGCTCAGTTGTATAAAGATAACCACCAAGCAATGCAAGAGATCTCGGAATCAAACGGCACCTAGTATAGGTAACTATGTTAATAAACCGGACCTATATCGGAAGACTGGGTAGCATTAGGGTTTGTAAACCAAATGAGTGTCGGAACTCACGTGATATGGTTTAACAAAGCCTATATGCTAAATGAAACTTAACATAATTGTTTACGACCCATTACGACCCGTTTAGGAAGCTTATGCTACTTTAACGTGTCGTGCGTGTGAAACGCGTTCGGACCGCCTAACTAGTCCTATGACAAGTATTATATGCCTAAACATGTTACATAATCAGTTACGTGACAAAAGTTTAGGTTACATATGCTAAATTACCAATTATGTATGAAAAGGGTATTCTGGTAATTTACCTAAGGCATATAAACTACCTATCATACAACTACTTAAACGTCGTGACCATAAGGTATAACCTCGGAAGGTTATTCCCTACACTATGGTCACCTAATGTATTTGGTCGGATCCTAATGATCGACCAAACTGGGTCGGGTTCGAAGGTATAAGCGATTTATTAGATCGCTTACCCTACGACCCTAGACAACGTGGTAATCAGTAGGCATAGTCCCAAGGGACTATAACCATCGTGATTACAATCACGTTGCGAAGTTCAAACGAACTTCGCATTGACCATTACTGGTCAATGCTGAAAGTCAAACAAAGTTTGACTTTCTGACTCGAAAAGCAGTAAAAATAAGGAAAAGAACGAAAGAATACTTACGAAGGGTCCCCGAATGCTAATCTAAATCAGTATAGTTCAGGTATGAAACAAAGTTTCAACTTAGAACACAACTAATAAGATTCTAGTAAGTAATGAGGTTGGAATGGCATGGGTATTTATAGAATTCGGATAACCGTTAGGATCGTTTCTTGAATAACGTGATTGAATCTCGTGCGTACACTTGTCGAAATGTTATGGTGCCACAAATGCTCCATAACTTAGTGACACATCACTTAAAAACATGTGGTTAAGGATTGATTAGTTGCAACTTGCATTTAAATGCATTGAATCTGCCAGAACAGTCAGTCGCGTAGCGCGACGGATAAGCCACATGGGCTCGCGCTACGCGAGCACCTCTCCTGAATCAGCAAGTTTCAAAAGTTACACATTTGGTCCCTGCACGTGTTTTAAGGCATTTCCGACACTTCCAAGGCCCGTAAAGCCATCTTTAAGGCCCTAAAATGTTGCCTAAACATTGTGGACATGGAACATGTTCAAAAATATGCCGGATGATGGTTCGTTTGGTCGTACTAACGCGATGTTCGCTTAATTACGACGGAATGCGCATAAGCGCGAAAAACGAACCAAACGACGAAACGAATGGATTTTTCTTAAGGCGAACACTAAAATATAATGTAGTCATGCTTACATAAATTTTTGGATGTCCAGATGTATTCAGAACGTAAGTTATGCGCGAAAATGCAAACTTGTGCACTTTTTGACACTTTTAGTCCCTGAATGTCCCAAAAGTTTATTTTAGCACACCAAACCCCTCAAAGCCTATTTCTAAGCTATGTAAAGGATATTTAAGGTGTGTTTAACTTATGGTCATGTTCCGGAATGTTCCTTACAGTTCAAATTGACATACTTTCGCAGTTTGTCATATTTAGTCCCTGTAAGCGAATTAACTTGTTTTTGCCATACCAAAGCCTTCAAAACTTATTTCTAAGTTATGTAAAGGTTATTTAAGGTATGTTGAGTATATGTTGATGTTCCGGAGTATTTCTCGCATTAAACTGAGTACGTTTACGCACTAGTTTGCGTATAACTCTCCAGAAAGTGATGTAGAGTTTGAAATTACATAAAAGTCAAAACATGAAAAATGTATAACATAACAAAACAAACATTGTGATCAAATAACATTATTTTATTGATAACAGAACTGTTCATAGTGATTACAAGCACAGTTGTTACAATAGGCAAGTGATTCCGCTTGAACATGCTCAAGCGGAATTACCCATTCATGCGAAATTACATGTTTATACAATGTTACATGTTCAAGCGAAATAAGGTGGTTGATTTCGTTTGAAATGACACTTTGTCATTTCAAGCGAAATCACCTTTAAACCTAATTTCGTTTGTGTTTTCTTGTATAACGTGCCTAAGACTCGAACTAAGATGAAGTTGACAGACAACTGCACCAACAGATTGTGTGTGTTCTAATCTGATCCGATCAATCCTAATTATAGTAAAATAAAACTAACTAACTAGCCTACAAAATCGGGATATAACGAATATTCCCTTTGTGAACATTGTAGTCCACGTCTTCCGGCTTTAACGTTCATATTCCAACAGATTTGCCCGAGTCTTTAGGAGAAGAAGTCCACTTGAACATTATAGACTTGCACCATCAATCTGCACGTGAGTTAATTAGTCACTACCAGGATACTGCATCAGGATGTTACCAATATCCTGATCCGGTATCCTGATCACAACAAAAGGAACATAGTCAGAATATTATTCAGGATATATAAGCGGAAAATCACCCATAACATATATATATATATATATATAGGGGAAGGTTCATTGGGGAACACTAAAAAAGTGGGGAACAGCGGGGAACCGACTCAAACGAACTCCGATTGGACTCATTCCAGCGGCGATGGAACCGGCTCGTCGAACCCTAACTAGGATCTCTTAACCCTAAATCCTAACTCCTAAACTCTAAACCGTAAAACTAAAAAATAAGGCTAAAACCTAAGCTAAACCGTAAAATCTAAACTATAAACCCTAAAAGCTAAACCCTAAAGGCTAAACCTAAAGCTAAACCCGAAAGGCTAAACCTAAAGCTAAACCCTAAACCCTAAAGCTAAACCCTAAAGCTAAACCATAATGATAAACCCTAAGGCTAAACCCTAAAGCTAAACCCTAAAAACCAAACCCTAATATATTTAGGGTTTAGGGGTTATGATTTTGGGTTTAGGGTAAAGAGATCCTAGTTAGGGTTCGACGAGACGGTTCCAACGCCGTTGGAATGAGTCCAATCGGAGTTCGTTTGAGTCGGTTCTCCATTGTTCCTCACTATTTTAGAGTTCCCCAATGAAGCTTACACTATATATATAGTTACTTAGTCCAAATCATGTAGTGTCATGCAAGGAGGTAGGATGAATTACATCCATTTAACCTCATTATATGGATTCGCCAAAGCATAAAATCATCAACTTCTTTGATGATTTCGGTTAGTCATGAATAATATTAAAATGTTCAAGTAACTAGGTTTGCTAAGTGGCCAAATGAGAACAACTCGGACATGTGCATACCTAACATGGCAAATGTTGGAGGCGAGGTGGGGTTCGCTCACTTTGATTTCTTGGAAACCACTTAGATGGATATCTAATTAATGAAATAAACAAGTGAAGTAGGTGGAATCATAGTTGGAAAGCCAAGGCTCCTATTATTCACACCTAACCAAAACACAAGTCTTTCAACATTGAAGGTTGAAGACTTGGATAGTTTCAACACATTGTAGGTCATTTAGGACCTTTAGGGCAGTAAGTCCCGAAGGTTATGAACCTAATAACTTCTGGGATTTAACCATATAATAAGCCCTACAACATGATTTTAGTTGGGGACAAAGTATGGCACAAGATTCCATGAGATAAACAAAGAACAATGAAAGTTTGTAAAAGCTTATATAAAAACATAAATGTAACCTACTTTGGACATCAATTATGGAGTTGTACCACCTTGTTACACCATGGTGAACATTGGGTAACAATCCTTGATGTTATCCAAGAGGTTTGAAGCAAGGATTCATGAAAAAAAAAAAAGGAAAAGTGAGTTGAAAGCTCACTTTTGAACTTGAACACAATCTGTCCAAAACTTGTATTATCATATTCTTGAGAGTGTTTTAACAGTGATTATAGTGTAGGAAAAGTGAAATGAAGGTGTGGAATGCTTGGTTATATAGTGGTTGCTTAGGGTTAGTGTTTTAATGAAGTTTGAATGTGATTGGAGGTGAAAGGAGGTGGAAAAGGATGAAATCCGGTTGGGGGAAACAACTTTCTGCGGATTATGTCCCCTCGCGTCACGCGGCGGGAAAGGCATGAGTTGACGTGCGACGTGGCGTCCCAAATTTACAAAACTTCTTGATTTTTGTTTAAGTTTGGCCCCTGTACTTGTTTATTATGTTATTTTATGCTACAAACTTGTATTTTAACATGTTTCCAAATATGGAAAGTGTATGTATGTATGTATGTATGTGATAGTTGTTGTGCATACATGATTGATAATTCAAATGTATAATAAATCTCGGTTTTTGCATGTAAACACATATTTGACGATTGATTGCATATAACATAAGGAAGATTCTAATACGAGTGATTTAAATAAGTATTTCCATTACGATCGAAGTCTCGGATTACAAGGTTGGAAATAATATACGGATACAATACGAATACAAGTTTCCAAAAATAGAAAGTATAAATATACGGGACGTTACAACGGCGATGGGTGGTGGTGGGGGTGGTGGTAGATGGCGGCGACGGTAGTGTGTGGCGGTGGTCGGTGGTAGACCAACTCGAATAAGCAAATTCAGGCCAATTGGAAACGTACATAAAATAAGCATGAAAACATATTATATTTGACCTGACTCGTTTGCAGAAAAAAATTACGTCGAAACGTAAACCAACTCGAATTTGTACCAACACGTACATAAAATACGCATGTAAAAAATAGTTTCTTTAAATATAGGAACGAAAGAGGTAAACTCGATACTTTATAAACTCGAGGGGTTAAAAATGATTTTTTTACAAAGTTTTCAAACTCAATGGCAAATTCATTTAAAAATAAATAAATGAGCAAACGAAATTATTGAAAAACAAAAAAAAAATGATATTTTACAAAGCTTTGAAACTCAATGGAAAATTAGTTTTTTAAAGAAATTTAAGAATGAATGTGATTGAAGAAAAATTAATTAGTAAAAAGTTTAATAGGTTAAAAGCGTATATTACATATGGTATAAGAGTGAAGGTTGAAACATTAGAAACTGGAAGGGTTAGTTTGCAAAACACGTAAAATCGAGTAATAGTCTATGGTTAAAATTGTCATTTGCAAAAACTAAGGGGTGTTGCAAATTAAAGTAGCAGTGTAGGGTTAAAACTCTCATTTGCAAAAGTTAAAGGGTATTGTTTGACGTGGAAAACTCCGCCGACATTGTCTTTTAAGATGATACAAGTAATTAGCCCTGCACATTTTGCGGCGCGGGTACATTACAAACATCACGCGTTAAACATATGAAGACGCATGTTTGGATGTATCCGATTTAACTCAATAGCATCGCGATTTTATACCGTCGAATAGAAACTTATTATATTTAACCCCACTCAGGTACTAAACAAAATATACGTGAAAACATGGACCCGCTACAATCGTACATAAAATCAACACAAAAATATATTATATTTGTCACGATACGTATATAAAAATACACATGAAGAAAAAATAGTTTTTTAAAGTAAGAGTATGAAAACGGGTAAACTTGAAACTTTAGAAACTCGAGGTGATGAAAATAAGGTTTTACGACAAAATAGCGAACGAATGGAAACTTATTATATTTAACCCCACTCGGTTACACGGAAACATGGACCCGCTAGAAACGTACATAAAATAATCACAACAATGTATTATATTTGACATGATGCGTATATAAAAATATGCACGTAGAAAATAGTTCTTTTAAAGTAAAAATATGATAAAGGGTGAACTTGAAATTTAGAAACTCGAGGGGATCAAAATGAAAATTTAGGATAAATTCATGAACAGAAATTACTGAAGAAAAAATAAATTATTATAAACTTAATAGGTTAAAACAGAGGAGGTTAGTTTGTAAGACTTATAAAATGAAGTAGAAACTAAAAGTGGCAATTCACAAAGTTAGGGGTGGATTTGTGAGTGTGTAAAAAAGAAGGGGGTGGATTTGTCATAGTGTACAAAAAGGGAAGGTCGGTTTTGTCTTTAAGATTATACTAGTTATAAGGCATGCGCACGTTACGGAGCGGAGCAGGTATATCGCAAACATTAAATGGATTAGTCCAAGCGTTATGTAATGCGTCAACCATATGAGAACGTTTGTTTTAACATGTTGATGACTGTCGTGAATGTCATGCAAAAACTGAAGTAACCTAAATAACTAGGGTAAGTCAGGTATCGAATCTAGAGGAGTATGGTAGAAAGCATTATGAATTAAGTAATAGTAAACTATTTGCAAAAATGTAAAATCTGTTGTTTGAGAGTTTGATTTAACGAATAACTAATTAAAATGAGTTTTTAACAATATGAGAAAACAATGGTTCCTCCGGATTTTAGATTCAAAGTAGACTTCAATTATGTGTTTGATTGCTACAATCACATAGACATGATTGCATAGTTCAATTAACCGATTGTGATTATCCAAAGACTACTTACTTCGATTGCAAAACAATGGAAGGTTATCATATGAATAATCAATTGAAATTACCAACTCTAACCCCTATCAAATATATCCCAATTGCTAGAATTCTCGGGAATTGAAGGAATTACGATTAAGAATTAAAGTAAAACCAATCGTTACAATCTAATCAATCGAGTTAAATGGTAACAAGCATCAAATGCTTAGATTACCAAAGTCAAATACAATGAAAAACACATAAACTAGGTCTACTTACAAGAATCCTCCTCGCGGAGGAAACCACTAGGAAATTAGCCGCACATCTCGGTGAATCGATCTTCAAAGGCTTGAACAATGGTTGAAATCATCTTCAATAACTTGAATTCGGCAAGAAAGTATGATGAGAAAAATGAAAAGTGCTCAAAATTGTGATACAAGATCCCCAAATTTGTCTCCCAAACTTGAATGAATGATTAGGGTTTGAAAAATAGCTTTTATACCTTCCAAAAAGTCAAACCCGCGTTGCAACCTGAGTCCCAACGTAACCTACGACGCTGAGCCGTAGGTTACGGTTCCCCAGTTCTGTTCCTTTTATGTTCCTTTGGTTATAACTTACGGGACATCAACCGTAGGTTACAGTGGACTACTTCTACTTCTTTTGTGTTTGCAAGGCTGAACGTAGGTTACGGACTACTCACCGTAGCCTATGGCGGGGTTATACACATTCTTGCCTTCACATTGTAACTTCCACAACATGACACTTTAGACCCCTGCAATTCATTCTTTCACGTTTCTCTCACTTCCGAGCTACTTTCCGACCCAAAACAACTCCCGATTAACATAGTTTACCTTGATTATCATCCCCGGGTGTTCCGCTTCATCACCGATCACTCTAACTTCACCGATTTAAGCAATTAACTTGCCAAACAAAAATCTCTCGTAATCACATTCAAAACACATAATTGTCTGAAACGCAATAGAAACACATAATATAAACACATTTACGCTCGGGTTTCACCCTCTCCATCACATTCCCACACTTAACCTTGCTTTTCCTCAAGCAACCATCACAAACATTACTCACCGTATTAACAAATCACTTTTAAAACCCCTTACTGATTTAACAATTTAAGATCCCAAGTCATACCCATCCCATAGACTGACACAATCGAGATTCACAATCTAACAATTAGATGATACACATTTGAAACAGTTCAAGACTTGTCTAACTAAAACTAACATGCTTATGATACTACACATATGCCAACATGCCCCTCACAATAAACTCTCCTCTCAGCTGTATCTGGACTAGCATGTAATGTGCTAGTATATATCACTCTAACCAGATATGCAACTTTGTACTCATAAGCTTGTATGACAATCACACCTCTATTGTTACATATAACATAGCACATATCAAACCATGACAAAGAAGACTAAACCAAACCATGACAACTTTATTCACACCGAACTACTGACACTTTGGGTTATTTTCGACCCAAATATATAATACGAACATAAATTTGTTTTCTTTTTTCTCTTTCTTTTCTCTTTTTTTTTCTTTTGTTTTTCATAACACATATCTAAACACACTTGTTATTCATGGTTGGAATTCAGCAGATGACATTTGTAACAAATGAAAGGTATAAGGTTCAAAGTGGTTAGTAAGGTGGGTTGAATAACAATTAACGGTGTAACACAAAACGGATCCTAATGCGTTTATCATCTATGTGCATGTATCAAATCACACAAGTTCTAACACAGACTAACATACATCCTACTCTCAACAAATGAACATCTATTTCAATCAGACTAATTGTTCTAATAGGCTCAAACATCTAACAAAATGAAAGGAATAAGGGTTACCAACATGTAGCATGTGTACTTCCTAAAGCATGTTACCCCTAGATAGGCATCTCTTCTCAACTATTCTCTATAAAACCTGTCAGAAATACTCTGATGAAACTTAAAGGGACAACCATAACAAAGGATCTAATTCAGTCTAAAATCAGCAAGAAACCTTTTTAGCGATTGAAAATTTTGGTTTTCATGTCGTTTAAGCATACTTGAGACATAATTTTTCAAATTTTTTAAAATTTTCAATTTTTTCATCAATTCAACCAAATTCAATCATTCAAACCTCTGATATCACCAATCCCCTCCCGGGTTACCGCATCCCCACACTTGGGATACATTGTCCCTAATGTATGGTGCACCTTATAATCCTAACCCGAGAGCTACCACCCAACAATCCATGAGCGGCTAATAAACCCAGTCCAAATCAACAAATAAATAAACACGCCCAAACATTTAAGTTCACACCACCAAAAGACAAACACATATAAAACGAAATGCAAGATAGAGAGACATCTCGACCTGATCAGTCAATCAGTAAGTGTCGGCGGTCGTGTGGCCACTGCGATCTAATAGGGATATATGTATCTCATGAATCCTTTTATATCTCACTGGGGATGTTGCCAAACATCCCCACACTTGAGTAATTGCATCCGTGAGGATTTAAACGTAGTAACCTACAAAAACACACACAAACACCAAAACAAGACAAAATACAATACAATACAATACTCTACATCCTCGGGCAGCCTCCCGAGCGCTCTAAGTTTATAGGTCTTTAGCCAGACCGTACCCGACGTGCTTAAGGTGGTTTAGATGCCTGCTTGCCTCCCCATTTCTCTACATACAAATCCATCCAATAGCTCAGGAGGTTTGCAGCTTCACGCCAGTTGGGGTCAAGTTTAGCTTCATTACCCCACTCAGTCCCACCATCAGATGATTTTCCTTCTTCTGCTCTCCTTCTCACATTCGCCTTTTTCACCTGATCTCCATTAGTTTCAACCTTAGACCTGTAAAACTCAATACCATTCTTGTCTAACATTCCATTGCTCATACGTAAAACACAATCGTTAGTAGCAACTGTATAACACAATTCATCAACAATATCGTAAGTAATGGATTTTGAAAACACATTTAAGAATAACTTACGATTCTCATAACTCATCGTGACTAATCCCTTTCTGCAATCAATTTGGGCATTAGCTGTATGCAAAAATGGACTATGTCCTCGATGGTGGGTAGTCAAATACCATAAAATCCACCTGGTAGTAGAATTAGCCCAGTTGGATTATCACGTCCTTCACAACCCCCTGGGGTTATTTCCTACTCGCATTAGCAAACATCTCCATGTTATCAACTGCGTGTAAAGGACCTAAGTCATACTGGTCATACAGGCTACCTAGAATAACACTAACCCCCGCTCCATAATCCAACAACGCTCTATGGATCTTGAATTTCTCAACTCGGATTGGGATAACTGGTTCCCTTAAGTCACTTCCACTTCCTGCCTCACTTGCTTCACATATTCCTGCAATCACATGAGAAACAGTCAAATAGTTATCATTACATTTACTCTTAGGAATGATACTTACCCCACTGATTGGTATGTTCTTCACACTCTTAGGGTTGGTTTGAGTGGCACTCGGCAACTTCCCATTTTGCTGCCTCAGATTAGCTACCTCACTAGCTAGCTGTCCCATCTGTGTTGTTAGCGATTGAATGGCCTTATCATGAATCTCATATTTTTGTCTTCTCGCTTCATCCAACTGAATTCTCTTTAGCATCTATTGCTGCATTGCTTTCAGCATTCCATGATCTCACTATTGCCAGAAGCGTTACCCTGCTGGTAATTTCTTTGATAACCATAATTATTGCCCCCTTGATAATTATTCTGATTATGGGGCTAGAAAGTTTGGTTACTACCGTGAAAGTTTGGGTACCTATTCCCATTTCCTTGCAACATGTTCACCTCATCATACACACCCACAATACTGGGGCACTGATCAGCTATGTGCCCCAAATCTCCACAATGCCCACACATAGGCATCTGTCTCCCCATTTCCGATGTGTTCTCCACTACCCTTACCACCGCATGTCGAGCTCTTCTCAAAGATTGAGCCTTTCGCTTTGAAGTGCTCACCATTTTCTCCAAGTAATCCTAGTCAATGTGCTCATAATTTGTACTGAATGTGCCATTTGATATCGAACTGAGATCACATGCATCTTCCGGTGTCAACCCCTCATGAAAGGCATTAAGTAATTCCCACATTTGTACACCATGGTGTGGGCAATTCTTCAACAACATCTTGAACCAGTTGAAGGCTTCATGAAATAACTCACCCAACTGTTGTTGGAAATTCCTAATATCCCTTCGAGCGTCACTGGTCCTCTAAGGAGTATAGAACTCGTCCAGAAACAACTACTGCATGTCGGGCCATGTAAAGATCGACGTAGATTGTAAAGAGCGAAACCATTGTTGTGCCTTATCTTCAAAAGTGAATTGGAAGTGTATCAATTTCACATCGTCAGGTGTAAAACCTTGACCCCTGATTGTATTACAACGAGCATCGTAAGCAGCAATGTGTAAATACGGTTCTTCTGTTGCTAAACCATGATACTTGGGTAGAATCTGAATAGTTTGTGCTCTAACTTCAAATGACCGACATCCTAGTTGAGGTATCAACATCGGTGATGGTTTGTTCGCAATTGTGGGTTTAAAATGGCTCTCGACCCCGCGTACTGGTCCTCGATCATATCTTCTTGGAATGCCTTCGGGTTGGTTAACCGGTAGAACCATGTTTCTTGGAAGTGGCCTTTGCGGAGCAGGTATTTGCTATACCGGTGGTGGTATTGGGATGTTTACTAGTCTCGCATTACCTGGTTGCTGGTTAACTGGGTCAGGTGGATAATCGTATTGTTGATATCCAGCTTGTTCTTGATTTCCTCTTTCAGCGAACCTAACTCTCGTGTTATACCCCTCATAATTACCCATTTTCACGACTTGTTTACTGCCTTGATTCCCCACATAACTCTCAAATTCTTCATATCCATCGCCATATTCCCTCGAATCATCCCTTTGATCAAACATCGAAGTCCTGAATGAGAAAGGTTGTGGTTGAGATGATTGGTACTGTGGCTGGTTATTTTGTATGGGAGATGTGGTTGATAAGTTAACGGGTTAACTTTGGTTCGGTGGGATAGGGTTCTCATCTTGAACTATCCTCACATATGGTGAGGAGTATTGAGTGGTAGCCGGTTGGGTGAAGGGTGGTTGTTAGGAAGATGATGATTGGTTTGGCAATGGTGGCA
The DNA here is from genome assembly GCA_030545235.1 of Helianthus tuberosus. NCBI lineage: Eukaryota > Viridiplantae > Streptophyta > Magnoliopsida > Asterales > Asteraceae > Helianthus > Helianthus tuberosus. The sequence goes on along the minus strand of CM060393.1, from coordinate 172,224,608 downwards.
TGTTGTCTAAATTGGGAAATGGTGGTGGTGGAATGGGTGCAACTTGCATAGTGGATCGGGTGGATTGAGGTACTGGTTCAGATGGGCTAAAAGTATTATGTAACCACCCTGGTTTTCACACTTGTATTTGTTTGACCCACATTGTAACAAATACCGTAATTGAAGTGAAACTTATTTGAATATACTTACTTTGTGCTCATACATGCTTATACAAATGCAAACACATGAAACAATTGCAAATTTGTTGAGTTTTATAGTATTAAACGAGGCTACATAAACTATAAAGGCCTATTATGACCTGTTGTGAAACTACAAATTTGAAGGACCTATTTGTCATTCTTTGAAACCTGCTTGAAATCTAGTACTTTTTAAGTCCAAGGACTATTTGTCATTCTTTGAAACTTTAGAAATACAAGGGTTAAAAGCGCAATTCTTGAAAACTATAAGTTTAGGGTCCTTTATGACATTTTTGAAACTTATTTTATAAATAAAATAAATGTATATGTTTTTAAAATAAAAGTCAAGGGACCAATCGGTCATTTTATGAAACTTATACTCCAGGGACTAAAACAGACTTTTTAGAAACTATTTTAACCGAATGGTCTAACCGGGTTAAATGTTATATAAGGGTTTCTTATTTAAACACTAACTGAGTTAGCTATATTTAACTAAATAAGGGGCCACTTTGGCATTTTAGAAACATGTTGTTTCAGGGGCTGTTTGTGCGTATTCTAGAACCTCAAGGACTAGAGTGTAAATATTAAAACATTAAAAAACAAAAAAATGGGTTTTTGAACCGGTCACAAGGGGGATCGAACTCGCGGCGCCTCATTCAACAAACGATGTCGTGACCGGTCGGGCTAAGCCCTCATCCGGTTAATACTTGGATTTATATTATACATATACACACTTTCAAATTGAATATTATTATTTCAAACCTGCAAACCGCCGTCTGATTCACCGGATTTCGACCCAAACCACGTGTAAAAAATTTGAAAGTGGAATCATACCACTATAATTGTGTCGATTCCTGGTCGAATTAAAATGCTATATAGATTCCCTGAACTCCTTCGAACATCCTGCACATCTCACAATTCACCAACACTTCGTAATTATTCAGAAAACAAACCTGCAACTATCGTCGGACTTCACTCGCCGGAATCTAGTCGATTCGTCATTCCAACCCTTACCGGTTCGTTTTTAATCATTCAATCCGTTTGTTTATGCTATTAGAATGTTTCCCTAGAATTAATTTGATTATAAACCTGTTTTGATCAAGAATTTGCGACCTTTGACTTTTTGTTTGACTCGGGTTTGACTTTGACCCGTCTGATTGGGGAAGACGACCTGTGATTAAACCGGAGACCCGGGTTCGAACCCGGGCACCTCCAAATCTTTTTTTTATTTCATTTTATCTATATTTTTAACCTGATATTAATTTTTACATTATTGTTGATCATTATTACACTTATTAAAAATATAAAATCTGATATTTTATTTATAAAACTATTTATTTTGAATTAAAACAGTTTTATTCTTTCAAAATTCATATAAAATCAATTTTAATTACTTAAAGTCTGAAAAATTCAGTGTAATCATTTTAAATTATAACCCTTCTGAAAATATCACTTTCACTGTTATTTTATATAAATTTATATTTTACATGATTAGATCAGTTAAATCACTTAATTATATAGTTAAACTTAATTAATTTAAATTAAATAGCTATATAATTTTTCTGGCCGAAAATATTTTTATGACATTATGTGTATTTTTCTGAGTTTATAAAAAATTCAGTAACTGATTTATTTATTTACATATTATTTTGAATAATTAAAACTTTATAAACTTGTTTATTGTTATTTAACCATTTAAATTCCTTTTTATTCATATAAAATTATTCAAGGGCCGAAATAATTATTTTAAATCAGTGATATTTATGTCCAGAAATTAAAGATGTTATTCTTAATTTTTCTGATTTAAATTAATTAATTAGACAATTATTAGATAACTATCATGTTATTTCATTCTGAAACTATAAATAATTGTTTATTTTAGAAATATATATATTTTGCCATGATAACTATTTTAAATCAGACATGTATATGTTCAATAATTAAAAATGTTATTTTTAATTATCTTGGCTTAAATTAATTATTTAGATAATTAATTGTATAATTATCATATTATCTTGAAAATATATATTTTTTGAGCACTAAAATTAATTTATGATTTTTATAAATTAAATTTAACATTTGGACTATATCTTTGTAACTCTCATTTTATATAAATTGTTCATTTAAATTTTTGTAAGTTAATCATATATATATATATATATATACAAATTTTGAGTTAAATATGTATATATTTGTTTGTTTTAATTATACAAATGTTATTTCTATAACTTAATTATTTGTATAAAATATATTTTTCTTAAATAATCCCTTTAAATTATAACCATGCTCCCTTGTCTTCACCAATTAGGATTGTTTAAACCCGTAGTTACCGTCCTAGTCAAACCGTACAAACACGATAGACATAGTTTCCTGTTTATACAGTTGCACATTTTACCCACTTGTTGATGCCATGTTCCATGTTGTGTTGTGCATGTTTAATTAGAGTGACGTGGAAATCTTGTTCCCGCAAAACTCTTACCATTACTTGTTTGAAAATTATTCGCAAACAAGGTGAGTTCATAGTTCCCATTTTCTTTTACAATATTTTTGGGATGAAACATATGAAATAATGTGATACAAACTAATTTACACTTTGTGGCTATCTTGATTGTTTCTTGCAATTGCTTGATACTTGTTGCTTAACACCTACATTCATTAACTCCGTACAAGCCCAGCGGTAATATTATAGCGCTATAGGAGTGACGTCCCATCCTAACTTCCAGATCACCATTTGTTGTTGTTGTTGTTCACATTTTTGCAAATTCGGAAGTTTGGATGATAGATCCGTGTTTACGTCTACAAGGTTTGAATGTTCCACCAAGTATACTTGTATTACTCATTTTGCTAAGATATATCAAATGCCATATTGTTAAACATTTCATTTCATTATCACATTATTTATTTATTACCAAACTAACCAAAACCTATGAATTCACTCAACCGTTTGTTGACCCAAATTGTTTTTTTTTTTTACATATGTTTCAGGTGAAAATGTTGGAATTTAGCTTTTACAAGGACCACATAGGATTGCTCAAGACAAGTGCCTTAGCTTAAAATAAAAACAAAGACTTTTGTGAACAATGTGTTGTATTTGTTTGTACTAGTTTGGATGTGAATGCAATCCTATTAACCAAACTTAATTATATTTCAACTTTAAATTAATCATCATGTGCTTATATGCATTCTACCAAGTTTCATGATGCCCTCGACGTTTCCGCCTCCGGTCAGGGTGTCACAGGTTGGTATCTGAGCCATGGTTATAGGGATTTAGGTTATTAGAAATTACTTTTGACCTAGACTATAACTTACCTAGGACACTTTCCATTAGTAACTCTTCCGTTATCTTTTCCTTTGTCTTCATCCCTATTCTTATCTTTTGTAACCAATGCCTCGTCACCACAGATCTCATCTTTAGATTTTACAAATGCTCATCACCTATCCTTAGGTGATTATTTTTCAAAACCTCTTCTGATTTTAAATTCTCATCAAAGTCTTGGGCTCTAATAACGAACTTGTGCAATCTGGAAGGGTGGATGCCTGTATTTGGGGTTTTCTGTCTAGGCAAGCACTTCGTATAAATTCCAACTCGAGGAACCAGTTGTGCTTACCTGGGAATTCTCTGGATGAGTGTCCACTTATAGGCTAAAGCATGACTTCACTAAGTTATAAGAACCCAACTACTTTGACTTGTCATTGATGTCGTTTATTCGTGGAATAAATGATATCCATCTTGTTACGTGTTTTCTCTTATCCTCATTGATTTTATGAAACTACTCTACCCCATTATGAAATCACTATAATCTTTCTTTCAGAAAATGCCTCCACGACGAGACACACGTTTGCCTACCTGGGAACTACCGATGAGAGTACAGAATACCTATAGGCTCAAGGCATGTTACCCTAATTCGAAAGGATTTTTTTTCTTTTCTCCATTTCAGAACAATCCAAGTTTTAATCGACCTACGTTGTACTATTATCAATTTTATACGATACGATTCCCCCTTTTCGAGTTTCAAAATTTTCTCGAGACCATACATTTCAGATTCAAATTTTCAAACTAGCTGCAGTAAACTGTTTTAGAACGTAGCATGGAAGCCCTAACCGATCATATGGTGTAATCCGGAATTTCCTTATCTATATAAGAAACTCACTACTCGAGCTAATCTACACAAGAACTACAACTTCTAACATAACTCAACACATACCCAAACTTTTCTTAGTTCAACAAAACCCCATATCCCAATGACAAATCTCCCATCAGCATATGCTGAATCTTCAAATGCAGCAAAAATTCACCCCTACCTTCAGTTTACTAATTTACACAATCGAGAGAGGTATCAAAAACTCAAGCATCATGAAGTTCTTACTATTAGCGGTATTGATTGGCAACGAATGGGAACGATTGATTCTAGTGGTTTACTGGCAAGATTACTACTACCTAATACGCCCTAGCGCTGTTTCTTCGACATCCTAGAACCATCATACGATGAACTGGTGTATGAGTTCTTGTCCACTTTCTATTACAAATATAATAAAAATCTTACCAATGAATCCATTCATTTTCAACTCTGTGGGCAACCTCATACTATGTCATTAACAGAATTCGCAGTTCATCTGGGCATATATACAGATGAAGAAGTTAAACAACCCATTTTACGGAGGCATCAACCTCTTATTCCTCCGCGGATATGGTAGATTATTGGCAATGCCATTCATTAAAAGAATGGTGTGGCCACAATAATTCTATGAACTTCACAGACCCTTGTTATCAATATATGCACCGTGTTTTAGCCAACACTATCACGGGGCGCAAGCATAATCAACAAAGGGTTAGAACAACCGAACTTTTCTATCTGTATAGTATTTTTGAGCAAGTCCCTTGTAATATTGCCCACGAGCTTGCTATATATTTTTCTAGTCAACAATCACATCCTCTGAGAAGTCTCATGGGAGGGTCTTACATTACAAAAATAGCAAAATCGTTAGGTGTCTTAAGTGATCAGATTATCCAAGGATTATATCCACCAAAGGCACCTGGGATTGTAAATTTGTACACCATTAGGCTAACCCCTGTTCATATTGATACACTAACTCAACCATCACAGTCGGAGGGAGCTCCAGTTATCTTAGAGAATACCTCCCCACAAAATTTACAACAATCATTGTTGCAGTTTCCTCAATCGTCTTTTTATCGATTTGATATGCAACCACCGCTGCCATACATACAAGAACATATTACAACTAACTTATCCCAATCATCAACACCAAACTTCTTACCGATAGTTTTCGAGGAGGATCCAATGACGCAAGAAGCTTTGTTTGATGAAAGCATGATGATCCAAGATCAATTAGTATCGGACTCATTTTTGTAATCAGCGTTACTGCCACAGTCTTTCCAGTCACTGTTGAACGAAGTAGAACAACTGCCACCAACTGATATAGCCGGCCCAAGTACGATGCCTCAAATGCATCTACCTCCAGATTCATTGGGAGTCGAAGTGACTAGGTTAAACAATCAAGTTTGAAATTTGTCTCAACAAATAAAATGGTTGACAGAAAGAAATCAATGGTTGGAAAGCATGCTGAGACAATTAACTGATCATATGCAACTGCCTCTACCACCTCCACCACTTTATAATCCAGAATTTGATCCATTACATGACTTATTTCAAATGTAAATTTGTTCAATAGACTGTCAAACAAACAATGCTATCATTGCTAATGTGAAATACGTTTTGATTCAGTTGATGTTGTGTTATATTGATGCTTGTTTGATTTAAACAATACCTCAATCTTATTTGTTTTCCTCACTTAACTAGAAGTGCTATGTGGACCATGCGACGAAACGCGTAATTTTGGGTGCACACTTAATTACGAGGTTCGACGCATGAGAATCATAGTAAGCCTTGTTAAGTAAGGTGGCAGATAAAAACATTATGTGGTTATGTGATTATCCATTATTTGCTTATTTGTACACACCTTTGTTTGCATAATATTTACATTACAAATCCAGCATAACATAACGCCATGCAAAACAATTTTCATACAATGATCCTCGTAAATTCCTCAAAATTATCAGCACCAAACAATGACTTGATTATCTTTCTAATCATTACAATTACATTCTACGGTCTCTTTTGAATAAATTTCGGGACGAAATTTTCTAAAGTAGGGGAGACTGTAACCACCCTGGTTTTCACACTTGTATTTGTTTGACCCACATTGTAACAAATACCATAATTGAAATGAAACTTATTTGAATATACTTACTTTGTGCTCATACATGTTAGGGGTCATTTTCTTAACATACGTATCCTGACCAATATCCTGCCTTTGTTTGTTTATTTGTGATCAGGATGCTGGAAGAGGATATTGCTAACATCTTGGGCGATATCCTGAGGCTTATTGAATTAACCATGTGCAGGTTAAGGGTTGAGGCTTGCTAACGGTCAAGAGGACTTCTTCTCCTCAAGACTCGGACGAATTTGTTGAGAAAGAGACGTTGGGCCCGAAAGACCAGGTCTACAACGTTCCAAGAAGGAATATTCGGTGGATCCCGTAAGTTTAGGGTAGTTAGTTATTTTATCTTTACTATAAATAGATGAGGTCGGATCAGCTTAGAACACAACAATTCACACTTACACTCTCGAACACTTTCACTCTCTAGCTAATTGCAAACACCACACTTGTATTTCATTTTCATTGTAACACTTAGTCGATCCGTACCACATCCCGCACTGTATCCTGATTTTTGAAGCAATTGAAGAACAAGGCAGCTGCGATTGTCAGCTCCCGAGGTTTTATGCCGGCGATCTAGATTGATCAAGGGCTTTCCTCGTACATCTCGTGTCATTTACTTTATTTTCGCTCATTGTTTGATCATAGATACAGCTCAATATCCTGAGCCGTATCCTGAGTACTGTTTTTCCAAATAACTTAACAAATATATTTTCAACACACTTTCTAGCACACTACCTCACTAAACTAATTTGATCACTTAATTACTTCGGTAATTTTTGACCAAAACAATTTGGCGCCCACCGTGGGGCAAGTGGTGCTCTCTTTACTAAAATTTTTTGTCAAATCGCTAATCGGTTTTCTATTTTCAAAACTTTTTGCCACATTGTCCATAATGGCCTCAAGATCAAACATGAGTTCCTCTACTGTGTCTGCTATGACTTCTGCTACTACCGGTTCAGTGCTTCCACCACCTCCTCCAAGGATGCCAGCCTCTACACAATCTCAAGATGTTATCCCAACTCGGAGTGTCCAGGGATCTGCTCCCGTTTTAGCTTCTAATGATGAAATTTTAACCTTATTTGGAAGTGTGCAGGAACAAATGAGGCAGCAACAGGAAACAAACCAAATGCTTTTGAGGGAAATACAACTCCTGAAGGCTGGCTCGAGCAGATCTGCCGAGGACAATATCACTCCGTCACACCCCAGAGCGTTGAACTTTAGTTCAGCTGTATATACCGAGGATAATAGGGGGAATATCGTGCCCAGTCTTCCTCAGAATCATACTCCTGAAATACCCTCCTTGGTTAGGATGTCAACCATAAGGAGCTCAGGATATGCTTCAGGATATGGGCAGAATCCTCCAACTGGTAACGTGTCTAATAATAATACTCATGCTGCTAACAGTGGTGGATCTTTGCAGGATACAGGTGTGACATCAGCACTTACCAGGGAACTTCAGAAGTTAAAGGACATGATATCTAGTGTACCTGGGGTGGTCCAACCGATCCCGGAAGTGTCTCAAGACAGCCACAAGATATCTCGTTTCACGTATCCTATCTGTGATGCTGAGATCCCAAAGAGATTCCAAACCCCCAACATGAAGCTTTATGATGGGACTACGGATCCTGAGGAGCATATTTCCCAGTATAGGGAAAGAATGGAGATTAACCCTATCCCTCCGGAGCTCAAGGAAGCATGCTTGTGCAAGGGATTTGGTTCTACTCTAACAGGATCAGCCTTAAAATGGCTGTTAAACGTTCCTCCTCACTCAATTACTTCATTTGCTCATTTGGTTAATTTATTTAACAGTCAATTTTCTTGTAGTCGGAGTTTTGAGAAACTAACCAGTGATCTTTACAGGATAACTCAAGGGCCTCAGTAATCCTTGAGGGATTATGTGAACAAATTTAGTCGAGAATCCTTGGATATCCCACATCTTGATGTTGCAACAACTGTGCAAGCTTTTAAGATGGGATTACAAAAGGATTCTCAGTTTTATCAGGATCTTGTAATGAATCCCTGCAGGAATCTCGATGAAGCTCGTAACAGGGCTTTGAGATATATCCGTCTGGAAGATGACAAGAAGATGCAAGAAAGGATGAACTCATCCAACACTTATGAATCGACTAATAGGAAGTCAGAATCCTCATTTAAGTCATATCGTCCTAAGCCATATGGTAGAAATGAAAACAAGAGAGTGAATGCTGTCGAAGATGAGGATCCTGAAGAGTATCCTGAGTTGTCTGAATATTGCTTTTCTGTTAATATTCCTGAATTGATGTATGCTATGCAGGGTCTAGGAGACAAGGCTAGATGGCCTCGAAAGAATCTACAAAAGGCTGACTGGAAAGATAAGTCAAAATGGTGTGCTTTCCACGAAGATTTCGGCCATATGACTGAGGATTGCATTGCTTTAAGGAAAGAAATAAGCTATCTTCTAAGCAAGGGATATCTGAAAGATCTCTTAGGAAAAAAGAATAATAAGGGTCAGGATACTGACAAGGATCCTGAACGAGCAGCATCACCTCCCGCGGATGCCAAGATAATCAACTTCATTTCGGGGGGATCCGACATTTGTGGAACTTCGTATTCGGCAGCAAAGAGACATGCAAAGGAAGCCAAGGCCGAAAGGGGAGATAGACCTGTCAGGATGGCTACCCTCACAACTGACAAAGTGATCACTTTTGATGCAGACGACAGGGATACTGTCCAGGATCCTCACCATGATGCTCTGGTAATAACGTTATATGTGGCTAACCATTTTGTGCGCAGGATACTGGTTGATAATGGCAGCTCCGTCAACATAATCCAACTAGAAACTCTGAAGAGAATGAATGTATCTCCAATGGATATCACTTCAAAGTCTACCGTGCTTGTTGGATTCAGTGGAGAGGCTAGAAACACAGTGGGAGAGATAAAGTTGCCAGTATATGTTGAAGGAGTCAATTCGATACAACGTTTCTGTGTGATGGATTCTCTATCCTGCTATAACATCATATTGGGAAGACCGTGGATTCACGATATGAAGGCCGTGCCATCAACATATCACCAATGCATCAAGATACCTACCCCTTGGGGAGTGGTCAAAGTTGATAGTGATCAGCAGGAGGCGAAAGAGTGCTACTCATCCTCGATGAAATCCTCAGCCAAACCTAGTGCAGCATAGCAATTAAAGACGCGGGCCCAGGATATTGTGGAGGATCCGGAGCAGGATGTGAAGAAAGTTATCCTGGACCAGGATAACCCCGATATTTCGGTGCTCGTAGGGACCAATATCCCTCAGGATATTGAAGAGCAGTTAATTAACTTTTTAAAATGCAGGATGTCAACGTTTGCATGGAAGCATGAGGATATGACAGGCATATCCAAAGATATTATCACTCACAAGCTTGGAATTGATAAGTCATTCAAGCCTGTGCAACAAAAAAGAAGGAAGTTTGCTCCTGAGCGGAACACGATTATCCAGGAGGAAGTTGAAAGATTATTAAAGTCAAGAATGATCAGAGAGGTTAAGTTCCCAAGGTGGCTAGCAAACGTGGTTGTGGTGCAGAAGAAGAATGGGAAATGGAGAGTTTGTGTAGACTACACAGACTTGAACAAAGCTTGTCCTAAAGACCCATTTCCTCTTCCCCATATTGATGCAATGGTAGATGCCACTGCCGGGCATGAAATGCTGACCTTCATGGACGCATCCTCAGGATTTCAACAGATCCAAATGGAGCCTTCTGACCAGGAGGATACCGCCTTCATGACACCAACAGGTATTTATTGTTATACAGCTATGCCTTTTGGTTTGAAAAATGCAGGTGCAACATACCAAAGATTGGTGAACATGATGTTCAAAGACAAACTAGGGGACACCATGGAGGTATATATCGATGACATGGTGGTGAAATCTAAAAAGTCTGAGGATCACCTCCAGGATATCAAGGGAGCATTTGATATCCTGGATCACTACAACATGAAGCTAAGTCCTGCTAAATGCCATTTCGGAGTGGGGGCAGGGAAGTTTCTTGGATATATGGTGACAAAAAGGGGGATAGAAGCAAGCCCAGAGCAGATCAAAGCTATCCTAGACATAAAATCACCCTCAAATATGAAGGACGTACAAAGATTAACAGGCCGGGTAGCAGCTCTAAACAGATTTATCTCAAGATCCTCAGAAAAATGCAAAGACTTCTATGATATCCTAAAGAAGAACAAAAGATTCAAATGGGGGGAAAAGCATGAAGCAGCCCTGCAGGATTTGAAACGGTATCTTTCAACCGCACCTCTATTGATGAAGCCCGCAAATGGTGAACCACTATCCCTGTACCTTGCTGTGTCAGGGAATGCTGTAAGTGCCGTTCTTATAAAAGACCATGAAGGTCAGCAGTATCCTGTTTATTATGTTAGTAAAAGTTTGCTAGATGCTGAAACTAGATATTCTCATTTAGAAAAATTGATATTAGCTCTAGTCATGGCATCAACGAAACTTAGGCATTATTTCGAGACACATAGGATACATGTTAAAACAAATTATCCTGTCAAAAATGTGCTTAGGAAACCAGAGATGTCAGGCAGGATGGCCAAGTGGTCAGTAAAGTTGAGTGCTTATGATTTAGTATATGAACCTAGAAGTGCCATAAAATCTCAGGCTTTAGCTGACTTTGTGGCTGACTTTAGTAGTGACATTCAGGACGAGGTAGACCTAGAAGTTCAACAGTTAGGAGAATCCTCAGGATCCTGGACATTATATACTGACGGTGCATCTAATGTAAGAGGAATAGGATTAGGAATACTACTAAAATCGCCACAGGGGGACATATTACCCCAGGCTATTAGGTGTGAATTTCCTGCTACTAATAATGAAGCAGAGTATGAGGCTTTGATTGCAGGATTAGAGTTGGCTAAGAGCATGAGTATCAAAAATTTGCAAGTGTATGTTGACTCTTTGTTAATTACTAACCATTTTAATGGATCCTATGCAGTTAAGGGTGAGAAATTAATCGAATATCTCGATATTCTCAAAAAATTAGCAGGATATTTCGATGTTTTTATACTTGAACAGGTACCAAGGGAGGATAATGCTGAAGCGGATGCCCTAGCAAATTTGGGATCATCGATCAGGATACCTGAAGGGACGCAAATACCAATATTACATGTCTTATATCCTGCAACGAATCCTCAGGATAAAGAAGTAGCTAGTATACAGAATCCTGGAGCAGAATATCCTGAGGAGGATCCTAAATCCTGGACGGCTCCAATCAGGAGATATCTCAAAGAAGGACACATCCCTGGAAATGAAAATCCTAAGGCATTTAGGATGAAGGTATCACGGTTCACTATTATAAATAATATTTTATACAAGAAATCTCTTGCAGGACCGTATTTGAGATGCTTGGAGGATCTTGAAGCCAAAGAAGTACTTCAGGATATACATGAAGGGGATTGTGGTAACCATGCTGGGGGCAGATCGTTATTCTCAAAAGTATTAAGAACAGGATATTATTGGCCAACAATGAGAAAAGATGCCGCAGAATATGCTCGAAGATGTGACTCATGTCAAAGACATAGTAACATACTGCATCAACCGGCTGAACCATTATACCCTATTATTTCCCCTTGGCCATTTATAAAGTGGGGTATGGATATAGTGGGAAAGCTACCAAAAGCTCCGGGAGGAAAAGTCTTTATGCTAGCAATGACGGATTATTTCTCTAAGTGGGTTGAAGCTGAAGCATTTGTTCAAGTTAGAGACCAAGAAGTAGTATCCTTCATAAAGAGGAATATCCTGACCAGATTTGGAGTACCAGCTGAGATAATCTGTGACAATGGTTCTCAGTTCATAAGTAAGAGGACTACTCACTTTTGCAAGAGTTGGGGGATCAAAATGATCACATCTACTCCGGTACATCCTCAAGCAAATGGACAAGCAGAATCCTCTAACAAGATAATTGTCAATAACTTAAAGAAAAGGCTTGGAGCCAAAAAAGGAAGATGGGCAGAAGAATTACCCTTTGTTTTATGGGCTGATAGGACAACGGTAAAGAATGCAACAGGCCAAACCCCATTTTCGTTGGTGTTTGGAGCAGAAGCAGTGATTCCAACGGAGATGACAATACCTACTGCAAGATCTATCTTAAGTGATCCTGAGCAGAATCCCGAAGCCTTGAGTCAGGATACTATATATGAAAAGAGAGATGCGGCAAGGCTAAGGATGGCAGCATATCAACAGAGAATATCCAGGGCATATAACAAGAATATTAGAACCAGAAGATTTAAGGTTGGAGATTGGGTGTTAAGAAAGGCTTTCCAAAATACTACTAATCCTGCCGATGGCAAGTTAGCTCCAAAATGGGAAGGACCATATGAAGTTGAATCAGAAGCAGGGAAAGGAGCATATAGACTCAAGAACATGGAGGGGGATATGCTACCGAGATCTTGGAATGCTATACACCTTAAGCTCTATTTCAAGTGAGTCTAGAATTTAATTTCTAACTCAAGATGGTATGAATTCTACTTCTTTTAAATATGTTTGGTTTAATTTGTTCTTTGTAACCTGATACTGACTTAAGCATCGGAGGGGTGTTAGCCAAGCTAACACCCACCTTAGTTTACATTTGTTTTGCAAGATATGTTTCAGGATATAGCTCCAGGATATGTGCTCAGGATAACTCGAAAGACTAGAGGATTGGCCCCCTCTCTCACGTTTAAGGGATACTGATCCCTTCACAGGTTTAAAGGTATTCACCTTTCTTCCGAATTGGGTTTAAACACCCCGCCTGGAGCGCAAGTTATTCAGGGATAGTTCAAGGTGGCGGGACCAGTCCATGTAAAAGTGGCTGACAATTTTGTCACTATTGGCTATATCCTGAATCCTAACGGTATATGAGGATTGATCACCCTCTCTCACGAAAGGGTATTTTCATACTCTCTAAGGTTTAAAGGTTTTCACCTTTCTAAGTCTAGGAGTTTATACACTCCCGCCTGTAGCGCATGAAAAATTGGGATTTTCCACAGGATACAAAGGATTTATCTCCAGTACATCCTTGGGTTATACCCTCGGGACGTGAAAAATTGCTTATGCCATGGAAACTGACATTAAGTAGATTTCTAAGATACTTGAAGACATTGTACACAGGGGACATCCCTGCCAAGATGGTGGTATAAAGCTAAAAGAATGAAGTTTGCGACTAATGCATTAAGTACCTTGCACTGGGGACATCTTCATTGGAAGAGTTGCAAAGGGATCGAAGTTCGGTAATAGGTTTATATCCTATGTCTGGTATGATCTTTCCTTTGTAAGCCTCATTTAAGTTTCTAGTAACATTATGTTAAGTATCCTGACACATATATCCTCAAAGTCCTTTTAAGGATATTTGACTAGGATGTTTGAAACTAGTATTGGCTTGGAACTTTGATCATCATCAAAACTTGGTTTTGAAGAGATAAACTATTTTTTACTTTCTAAAGAAATTTTTATAAAGTTAAAGGAACGTCTGGAAGATCTATTTAATAAAAGGCTTCTGCAGTATGTTTCTGAGCATACTGGTCAGGATATTTTGTAAAATAACAGTATGAAATTTTTACAAAGTCAAGACTTACACTAAACAATGCAAGGTAACAGAAAATAAGTCAAAAGATAGTTATATTATTAACAAGTCAAAAGTTGTGCTTTTGGCCCATCCGCCAAAAGCACAATTAGTTTTTACCATATTTGTGTAACGGTTGCAAGATCTGTCTCAAAACAGGACCCGTCCACCTACAACCGTTACTATGTTCAAAACAAGTTATGCTAATCGATGACCAAGGGCTTCATCCTAAAACCTAGGACCATCCACCTTTGGTCATCACATTGTTCTAGTGCAGGAAATGTAAATTGTTCAAAGACAGGAAAAGTAAATTGTTTATGCAACCACAACCATGAAATTAAAAAAGTGGGCTCCGGCCTTGGCACGTATATCCATCATCGCCCACTCTGCTGCCTAAGGGGCAGCACCCTCTTGAACAGCAACCTCCTTGCCAGCATTCGCCCCAGCATCACCCTCGGGATTCTTCTCAGCAACATCACCGGCATTGGCAACCTCCTCTGCCACCTTAGAAGGCTCTTCACCAGTATGTTTTGCAGGATGAGCAACGGGATGACCTCCGAGGCCCTGTAGTTTCTCCTCCCAAGCCTTTACATTCCAGGAAGGGCATTCAAAACCCAGATCCATGGCCTCATAAGCCATCCTTATCCTGGCTTGAAGAAGAGAGACGACCACCGAAGCTTTTAGGCTATCCCGGTATGAGCTCATATTCTGCTGATATTGGAGAAGAGCGGCGTCTAGCTTGGCTTGAGCATCCTCATTAGCTTTGTGGAGGGCGGCTTGATGTTCCTGAGTCATTGCTTTGTATTTGTCTTCATAGTGCTGGGATTTGGCAGCTGCAATGGTTCCTTGATCAGCTATGGTGGCTTGAGCTTTCTCCAGCTGAATCTGCAACATCTTGTTAAGACCGCTAGCGTCTTCGTATAAATGCATGAGGCGATCCAGACCCTGTCGATAAAGACACAGGTATTAATGTGAAAAATAAGCAGGATAAAGACTAACATACTTGTACAGGATATCGGAGAGAAAATTCTACCTGTTTGAGGAATGAGGTGGCTTCGTTAAATCCATGATTCTCAAGGGAGAATGTTTCAGAAACAGCTGGGGAGTCAGTCTCCTTTCTCTTCCGAGAGCTGGATGCCCTGGTCCTGGATGCCGGAGGACCTTTGGGGGCTGAAACAGTCTTTGAGAAGGTAGGCTTTGGTGTAGCAGATGGCTTTGTCTTGGATTCTTGTTTGATGGGTTCAAGGCTGGAGTAGCAATCTAACTCATCAAGTTCGAAACCTTCAAGGTTGACGACTGGTACTACATAAGGGAAGATATTCTTAAAACTCATCATATTTTTGAAAAATAATTAACATATGAAGATGTGCTTACCAGACATTTCTGAGCTTGATTTTTGATGAGGATCTGTGAGAGACAGGGAAAAAGTTCTTTCACTGGCAGGAAGACGGTAGATTTCCTTGATCTTGGATTCGGATTCTGCGCTAGGAGGCACTAAATCTCTGAAATTCGCTGCATAAAAACATCAGAATATAAGTCCGGGATACAGTTTGAAGATATGATTGGGGATATTCCTAAAACCCTAAATCCTACCCTTGGTTAACCATTTAACCGGTAGATCGAAACCCTTATCAATGGAGTCTCTTTTGACGAAAAAGAATTTTCGTCGCCATCGATCCTCATTCTTGGTGGCCTTAAGGACCAAAGGGTTCTTGATGGAGAACAGAAGATAACGGTGATTGCCATGAGATCTCAACCGGTATGCTACGGGAAGGTCCTCAACAAGTAGGTTAGGAAAATGACGAGATTTGATTTGATCCAACACTATCAAGATTCGCCAGACCATTGGCATAACTTGGGCATAACTAAGGCCGGTGAGGTCGAAAAAGCTGGAGATAAAGGGTGGAAATGGATACCGGAGTCCAAGAGAGAAAGGATAAGCGAAAAAACAAACCCACTCTTCGGATGATGCATCCGATCGGGCTTCCTTGTCAAAGGGGCGAAAGACCGTTCCGGTGGGAAAGGCACCGGAGTCTTTGAGAGCAGCAATATCAGCATTATTGAAGCAGCAAATCTCCTTTGCTGGATCGGTGATAAAGTTTTGACTTATGAGGGTTGAGGCTGACCGGTCTGAGCGGGATTTCGTTCGTGGTGCCATTGAGCAAATTAAGAAAAATTAAAGAAAGGAGATTAGAAAAGAAGATACCTGATGCTTGCTCGCAGATAAGGATAACCGAGACAAGGAGTCCCTCGGTTAATAAAGGATGAATATAGGGGGGTAAAAAGTAAATAATGCCTTGGAAGTTGCACCGCTGTCATTTCAAGAGTCTAGTCATATTAATTACCTTAAGTTATGAGATAAGATTTTTGAAATATATCCGTTGGATTGGTATCCCAACCGATATATTTGGGGACAATTGTTAAGGGTCATTTTCTTAACATACGTATCCTGACCAATATCCTGCCTTTGTTTGTTTATTTGTGATCAGGATGCTGGAAGAGGATATTGCTAACATCTTGGGCGATATCCTGAGGCTTATTGAATTAACCACGTGCAGGTTAAGGGTTGAGGCTTGCTAACGGTCAAGAGGACTTCTTCTCCTCAAGACTCGGACGAATTTGTTGAGAAAGAGACGTTGGGCCCGAAAGACCAGGTCTACAACGTTCCAAGAAGGAATATTCGGTGGATCCCGCAAGTTTAGGGTAGTTAGTTATTTTATCTTTACTATAAATAGATGAGGTCGGATCAGCTTAGAACACAACAATTCACACTTACACTCTCGAACACTTTCACTCTCTAGCTAATTGCAAACACCACACTTGTATTTCATTTTCATTGTAACACTTAGTCGATCCGTACCACATCCCGCACTGTATCCTGATTTTTGAAGCAATTGAAGAACAAGGCAGCTGCGATTGTCAGCTCCCGAGGTTTTATGCCGGCGATCTAGATTGATCAAGGGCTTTCCTCGTACATCTCGTGTCATTTACTTTATTTTCGCTCATTGTTTGATCATAGATACAGCTCAATATACTGAGCCGTATCCTGAGTACTGTTTTTCCAAATAACTTAACAAATATATTTTCAACACACTTTCTAGCACACTACCTCACTAAACTAATTTGATCACTTAATTACTTCGGTAATTTTTGACCAAAACAATACATGCTTATACAAATGCAAACACATGAAACAATTACAAATTTGTTGAGTTTTATACTATTAAACGAGGCTACATAAACTATAAAGGCCTATTATGACCTGTTGTGAAACTACAAATTTGAAGGACCTATTTGTCATTCTTTGAAACCTGCTTGAAATCTATTACTTTTTAAGTCCAAGGACTATTTGTCATTCTTTGAAACTTTAGAAATACAAGGGTTAAAAGCGCAATTCTTGAAAACTATAAGTTTAGGGTCCTTTATGACATTTTTGAAACTTATTTTATAAATAAAATAAATGTATATGTTTTTAAAATAAAAGTCAAGGGACCAATCGGTCATTTTATGAAACTTATACTCCAGGGACTAAAACAGACTTTTTAGAAACTATTTTAACCGAATGGTCTAACCGGGTTAAATGTTATATAAGGGTTTCTTATTTAAACACTAACTGAGTTAGCTATATTTAACTAAATAAGGGACCACTTTGGCATTTTAGAAACATGTTGTTTCAGGGGCTGTTTGTGCGTATTCTAGAACCTCAGGGACTAGAGTGTAAATATTAAAACATTAAAAAACAAAAAAATGGGTTTTTGAACCGGTCACAAGGGGGGATCGAACTCGCGGCGCCTCATTCAACAAACGATGTCGTGACCGGTCGGGCTAAGCCCTCATCCGGTTAATACTTGGATTTATATTATACATATACACACTTTCAAATTGAATATTATTATTTCAAACCTGCAAACCGCCGTCTGATTCACCGGATTTCGACCCAAACCACGTGTAAAAAATTTGAAAGTGGAATCATACCACTATAATTGTGTCGATTCCTGGTCGAATTAAAATGCTATATAGATTCCCTGAACTCCTTCGAACATCCTGCACATCTCACAATTCACCAACACTTCGTAATTATTCAGAAAACAAACCTGCAACTATCGTCGGACTTCACTCGCAGGAATCTAGTCGATTCGTCAATCCAACCCTTACCGGTTCGTTTTTAATCATTCAATCCGTTTGTTTATGCTATTAGAATGTTTCCCTAGAATTAATTTGATTATAAACCTGTTTTGATCAAGAATTTGCGACCTTTGACTTTTTGTTTGACTCAGGTTTGACTTTGACCCGTCTGATTGGGGAAGACGACCTGTGATTAAACCGGAGACCCGGGTTCGAACCCGGGCACCTCCAAATCTTTTTTTTATTTCATTTTATCTATATTTTTAACCTGATATTAATTTTTACATTATTGTTGATCATTATTACACTTATTAAAAATATAAAATCTGATATTTTATTTATAAAACTATTTATTTTGAATTAAAACAGTTTTATTCTTTCAAAATTCATATAAAATCAATTTTAATTATTAAAGTCTGAAAAATTCAGTGTAATCATTTTAAATGATAACCCTTCTGAAAATATCACTTTCACTATTATTTTATATAACTTTATATTTTATATGATTAGATCAGTTAAATCACTTAATTATATAGTTAAACTTAATTAATTTAAATTAAATAGCTATATAATTTTTCTGCCCGAAAATATTTTTATGACATTATGTGTATTTTTCTGAGTTTATAAAAAATTCACTAACTGCATTATTTATTTACATATTATTTTGAATAATTAAAATTTTATAAACTTGTTTATTGTTATTTAACCATTTAAATTCCATTTTATTCATATAAAATTATTCAATGGCCGAAATAATTATTTTAAATAAGTGATATTTATGTCCAGTAATTAAATATGTTATTCTTACTTTTTCTGATTTAAATTAATTAATTAGACAATTATTAGATAACTATCATGTTATTTCATTCTGAAACTATAAATAATTGCTTATTTTAGAAATATATATTATAAATAATTGTTCATTCTGATATTAATTTTTACATTATTGTTGATCATTATTACACTTATTAAAAATATAAAAGCTGATATTTTATTTATAAAACTATTTATTTTGAATTAAAACAGTTTTATTCTTTCAAAATTCATATAAAATCAATTTTAATTATTAAAGTCTGAAAAATTCAGTGTAATCATTTTAAATGATAACCCTTCTGAAAATATCACTTTCACTATTATTTTATATAACTTTATATTTTATATGATTAGATCAGTTAAATCACTTAATTATATAGTTAAACTTAATTAATTTAAATTAAATAGCTATATAATTTTTCTGCCCGAAAATATTTTTATGACATTATGTGTATTTTTCTGAGTTTATAAAAAATTCACTAACTGCATTATTTATTTACATATTATTTTGAATAATTAAAATTTTATAAACTTGTTTATTGTTATTTAACCATTTAAATTCCATTTTATTCATATAAAATTATTCAATGGCCGAAATAATTATTTTAAATAAGTGATATTTATGTCCAGTAATTAAATATGTTATTCTTAATTTTTCTGATTTAAATTAATTAATTAGACAATTATTAGATAACTATCATGTTATTTCATTCTGAAACTATAAATAATTGTTTATTTTAGAAATATATATTTTGCCATGATAACTATTTTAAATTAGATATATATATGTTCAATAATTAAAAATGTTATTTTTAATTATCTTGGCTTAAATTAATTATTTAGATAATTAATTGTATAATTATCATATTATCTTGAAAATATATATTTTTAGAGCACTAAAATTAATTTATGATTTTTATAAATTAAATTTAACATTTGGACTATATCTTTGTAACTCTCATTTTATATAAATTGTTCATTTAAATTTTTGTAAGTTAATCATATATATATATATATATATATATATGTATATATATACAAATTTTGAGTTAAATATATATATATATTTGTTTGTTTTAATTATACAAATGTTATTTCTATAACTTAATTATTTGTATAAAATATATTTTTCTTAAATAATCCCTTTAAATTATAACCATGCTCCCTTGTCTTCACCAATTAGGATTGTTTAAACCTGTAGTTACCGTCCTAGTCAAACCGTACAAACACGATATACATAGTTTCCTGTTTATACAGTTGCACATTTTACCCACTTGTTGATGCCATGTTCCATGTTGTGTTGTGCATGTTCAATTAGAGTGACGTGGAAATCTTGTTCCCGCAAAACTCTTACCATTACTTGTTTGGAAATTATTCGCAAACAAGGTGAGTTCATAGTTCCCATTTTCTTTTACAATATTTTTGGGATGAAATATATGAAATAATGTGATACAAACTAATTTACACTTTGTGGCTATCTTAATTGTTTCTTGCAATTGCTTGATACTTGTTGCTTAACACCTACATTCATTAACTCCGTACAAGCCCAGCGGTAATATTATAGCGCTATAGGAGTGACGTCCCATTCTAACTTCCAGATCACCATTTGTTGTTGTTGTTGTTGTTGTTCACATTTTTGCAAATTCGGAAGTTTGGATGATAGATCCGTGTTTACGTCTACAAGGTTTGAATGTTCCACCAAGTATACTTGTATTACTCATTTTGCTAAGATATATCAAATGCCATATTGTTAAACATTTCATTTCATTATCACATTATTTATTTATTACCAAACTAACCAAAACCTATGAATTCACTCAACCGTTTGTTGACCCAAATTGTTTTTTTTTACATATGTTTCAGGTGAAAATGTTGGAATTTAGCTTTTACAAGGACCACATAGGATTGCTCAAGACAAGTGCCTTAGCTTAAAATAAAAACAAAGACTTTTGTGAACAATGTGTTGTATTTGTTTGTATTAGTTTGGATGTGAATGCAATCCTATTAACCAAACTTAATTATATTTCAACTTTAAATTAATCATCATGTGCTTATATGCATTCTACCAAGTTTCGTGATGCCCTCGACGTTTCCGCCTCCGGTCAGGGTGTCACATATTAGGTGAAGGTTGAGTAGGAGTAAGTGAGAACTGGCTTTGTGGCAACAGAATGCCAAGGTGTTTGTCTAGGTTTCCTGAGTTCTCCATGAGTTTAGGTACAGGTGTTAGAGATTGTAAAATTTTGTTCTCTTGATGCAAAACTCGGGTTTGCCGAACTGTTCTCTCGATTTCTAGATCAAATACTAGCGGTGAAGACTTTCCGGACTTCCTAGTATGATGCATACATGTACACAATCACCTACACAAACACAAACAAGAAACCACGCGTAATTATGAACAAGAATAAATAAACACTATTTTTGGATTTTTAACAATTTTTAGAAAAATACTTAAAACAAAACACTTTGCGCATGACTCCCGAGCAACGGCGCCATTTTGATGACTGTCGTGAATGTCATGCAAAAACTAGAGTAACCTTAATGGCTAGGGTAAGTCAGGTATCGAATCTAGAGGAGTATGGTGGAAAGCGCTAAGAATTAAGTAATAGTAAACTAATTGCAAAAATGTAAAATCTGTTGTTTGAGAGTTTGATTTAACAAATAACTAATTAAAATGAGTTTGTAACAATAGGAGAAAACAAGGGTTCCTCCGGATTTTGTATTCAAAATAGACTTCAATTATGTGTTTGATTGCTACAATCACATAGACATGATTGCCTAGTTCAATTAACCGATTGTGATTATACAAAGACTACTTACTTCGATTGCAAAACAATGGAAGGTTATCATATGGATAATCAATTGAAATTACCAACTCTAACCCCTATCAAATATATCCCAATTGCTAGAATTCTCGGGAATTGAATGAATTAGAATTAAGAAATAAAGTAAAGCCAATCGTTACAATCCAACCAATCGAGTTAAATGGTAACAAGCATCGAAAGCTTAGATTACCAAAGTCAAATACAATCAAAAACACATAAACTAGGTCTACTTACAAGAATCCTCCACCTGGAGGAAACCACTAGGAAATTTGTAACAACCGGTAATTAACGTCTCTTAATTACGCGATTAACAAATGTTTAGGCGATAATAAATAGTGTTTAAGACGCGTATTAACTTAATTAGGCTCGTGGAATGCCTAGGAACGCCTGTCTGACTTTACAGTGCGCGTACGGTAATTTTCGGGAAATCTGCAGGATATTAAGCGGTAACGAACTGATACCGTACAAAATACTGACAATGCCGACAAATACGAATTTTATATGTTTAATTTAAACCTATGGATTTTGTTTTGCGAAAATAACACGCTTTCGAACATCACAAAGCGCAAAAGTGACTGTTGGAACGCACCGACAACGAAATGGAAGCATCGGACTAGTGTGTTGCCTTCAAAATTGAAATATTATGACATATTTAACTTCGTTTTCAAATTTTAATATCCGTAGTTTAAATTGGATAGAAAAACAGACAAGAAACGACAAACGAAGCATTCTACGCGATTTTAACGCAACTAACGAGCGTACGCAACAAACCACGACTACCGACAAGATTTTAAGTGTTTTCGACCCTAATATTACATTCTACGACAGTCCACGAAGTTCGGGTTCGGAAATGGGCTTCAGAACACGTACCGGGCCGCGTGAAGCGGGCTTGTGGGCCTAGGGCCCAAGCCCACTTAAAACCTATGTATAAATAGAAAATCAAAACCCTATTCTCTCTTTTTTTTTCAAACCTGCGCACACTAAAACAGTATCCATCCATCTATTCATTTCAACATATGAGAACCCTAACCCTCTCTCTGTCCGATCGCCGGCGACCAGGAGTCGTTTTCCAGCCTGTTTCTCCGACAAACACCCTCAGATATCCTCCCTTCATCACTCTCGGTGAGCCAGTGAAGCCACACCCCACACCCACCTCCGACACCACAACATTCCTCCACTGATTCCTGATGAAACGCACACCCACCCAAACTCTGTTTTAGAGAGAGAGGTCGGAGATCGATTGAAGAAGAGAGAGAGAGAGAGTAACCGGTGGAAGTGAGGGAGCCGCCGTGTGCGGCAACGACGACGACCGGCAGATCCGGTGTTGGAATGAGACGGAGAACGGCGGCACGATTACCAGCTGTTCCGCCTCTCCTGCAAACACCCCTGTCTTTGTTTTATTTTTCGGTGTGAGAATGATGATGTTGACGATGGTTACGGCTACCGGCGGCGGTATTCTCCGGTAAACCACCTCTTAACTCCCTCCTTCCTTTTTCTGTAAATTCTTTCAAAAACTCACGATTAATAGGCATGAGTTATTTACTATATTTGTTTCTCTTGTGACCGGTGGGATTTCGGTGGGTTAACGGCGGAGCCGCGACAACAGTGGCGGTCAACTCGGGTCAAACAGTCAAGTGGGTCAAGTCAGATTTATTTCGGGTCAACGCGGGTCAATGCGGTCAGATTCGGGTCAACTACAGTCAATGCGGACAACTTTGATATTCGGTTCGGGTTCGGGTCAAGTGTGGTCAAACTTGGTCAACAGGTCAGTTTTGGTGTTCGGTCAACAGTGGTCAACTCAGGTCAGCGGTCAAACACGGTCAGGTTCGGTCAACCTCAGTCAACGCAGGATGCGGTAAAGTTAATCGACGCGAAATTTCTAATTACTTATAGATTTTTATTTATACGCGGCCGAGCTCGAAACCGAATACATTAGTGATTAGTTACGCTTTTGCATTTGACGAAAATTTATATATATATATATATATATATATATATATATATATATATATATATATATATATATATATATATTGTTTGTTGAATTTTGAAAAGGTAACGGCAACTTTTTATTGTCGGGTTATTCCAAACACAGAGGAAACTCTGTCCAATTTTCGTTAAAAATCCGAAATACCAAACATATCTATATTGTATAAGCGACGCCTATCGAAGTATTTTCGCTAAATGAATATAAAGTATATCTATACTTTTGGCGACGTTTTATGAGTTACCAAAACAAAGTTATAACATCTCGACAAAACACGAGCTACTAGTTTACGAAATTCGCATACTTTTATAAAATAAATATAATTATTTATATTTATTTTAAATGTCTGTACTCGAAGTATGACATCTTGCCGTAAGATTCATAACAAACGATATCATTAACCGACTCGATACGATAACGACGAGCTATATATATAATTATCTACGTTTTTTATTCGCGATTACTAACACGACTTCATAAGTATATTTGAATATATACATATAAAATATATATTCTAAATCACTCGAAAACCAAGTCGATCTCGAAACTTAGTTTTATCCCGATTATAAACGGGATCAATTAACCATAGAATGGTTATTCTAAAATCAAGATATCACCTTAATACAATTGTTTAGTTAACGATTCGGTAGAGCTCGGACACGTAGTTTAACTACGTTGTTTTATTAGAAAACTTATACGTATTCCTTCGTAGGAATGTCGTAGTTGCACGCTAGCTAAATACACGTTCTTGGAACGGCACTACGGAAACACACTAAGCTAGCTTTGCACAGGAATTTCCAGGTGAGTTCATAACCCCCACTTTTTACTGATTTACATTTTTATAAATGTTTTCGGGGGTGGAAAGACATGCAAGTTTTGCAAAAACACAATGTTTCGAGAAACAAAAATCATATGTTTCTAAACCATTTCGCAACAGGATTTCAACGAACTCAAATGGTTTACGAAAAGGTTTAAGCTAAACTTACCGGTTCTTACAACAAATACGTATTTACGAAACGTGCATGATTTTCATGACTAGGGACGGGAATGTCCAAGTTACAACAATAGGACTGGGTTGGTCTGCGTACGAAAAACAAGACAACCCAGTGAGTTCATGTCCCTCCTTTCACTGTTTTCAATGTTTTGTTTTCAAAAACATCGAGGGGAAATACATGCTAAAACTATTGGTATGTTAGTTACGGAGTAGATGACATGATCAATGTGCATAAGTAGGGAAACTACATTAGTAACCATTAATCACTTAGTGACCAAGGTGCAAAAGGTGTAGATCTATTGGGCTTGAGGCACGCCCCACTCCTGGTTGGTATACCCTGGAGTGCTTTTGTGATCCCAATGATGACAAAGTGTTCTCGGTTTGGTTATTTGCTTATGGTACATTATGTCAGGGGGCTCGCTACTCACTGATAGATCCTTAACAGACTCCATGAATGAATCAGAGCATACCATGATTACAAGATAACAGAAAACATTTCAATACCGGTTTACAAAGATATCAGAAAGCATTTCAATACCGGTTTACAAAGATAACAGAAATCATTTCAATACCAGTTTACAGATACGACAGAAAACATATTATTACTGGTTTACGAACTCAACAGTTACATATATCGGTTTATAAACATAACAGAAAACATTTCGTTACCGATATACAAAGACGACATTTCAAATGCTTTGAGATAGTAAGATCTCACAAACCGGTTTTTCAAATGCAAGATTACAAGTGTTTTAAAACGCATTTGATACAAAACAAACTATGAACTCGCTCAACTTTATGTTGATTTTTCTCGCATGTTCTTTCTCAGGTTGCACTTTCAAAACTATGGAACGGTTGGAATAGGAGAACCCAAGGGAATTCGAGTACTTAGTGGCGTTCATTTTCTAGAAGTCTTAGCTCAAATACTTCCGCTGTGCAATGAGGATACCAGTCCAGTCACGCCAATGCTCTGATATTTCGGGGTGTGACAGATTGGTATCAGAGCTATAGGTTTCAGCGAATTAGGTTTCTGTAGAGATACCTAGGCTTTAACCTCACTATCCTCTGGGGACTTAGATATCAAGAATTGAACGCATACAGAACGCCTAATACTCGAATATGGGTTCCAACCGTTGCCAAGAACAATGAGTCAATTATTTTGATTTTAAACATGCACAAGAGTTGCGTTTGATATACGATACACGAAATGATTACATACACTAAGCAAAACCTTGAGAATTTTGATAACATGCATTTAGGACCTTTGAAAAACTTATGTCGAAACTCATTAAAGGTCCTCACTTAGAAACTGCGACTATTAACTCGGGAAAATGCCATATCATTATGTCGTCTATGCTATCTTACTTACCTACCGAGCAGGTAACCTACGCGGAACGAAACACTAGTGCACGAGAATACATGAAACTCAAACTATACGTCAACGGATGTCGGAGCACATCACATTCTACGCGGAACGAAACGCTAGTGCATAAGTATACATGGAACTTAAACTATACGTCAGCGGACGTCGAAGTACATCACTCGACTTTCGAGGCAAGGCCTCTGGAAAACATGATAGGGCACGATAACAACGATGCTAATCCTGGTAGTGGGAGAGCTATGGACCGCAATGCGGCACTTTGCCACGTGATCCTGCAAACGACACGAATCTAGCTGAGGTACGTTAGAACAGGATTTCACAACAGTCGGTACTTAGTCCAAAAAGACTCCTAGTTGTTGGCGTTGTAAAAGAAGTCACATGTCTCCGCATTCCCCCTATTTCATTTATGACAAACACGCAATGTTCGACATTCCATGGTAATGTCACTTAACAATGGTTATCACACGAAATTCCAGGTAAAGTCCTTAAATTTCTTTTGTTGAAATTTCAACTTTTTGCATATAGTGAGTGGATTCTCACAGTTCTACTCCTCCTAATGGTCATCGTACCACGATTATTTCTTTTATGATAGCGAATACTCATTTTCTTATTTCTTGACAAATTCGTACGCTACACATGCATTGTTTGTTACGCATGTGGTTTCACTTTGAATGGTTGTTTTGTCAACATCTCATATATTATTTCGCTATACTCAATCTTTGCATTGTGATCTAGATGACTCGTATTATTGCAAAATGTTGACTCCTTGATATCGAGTCGACAGATTTCTTGGAAAACTCATCTTCTTTTGAGGGGCATACATGGTTTCTCCGTTGTAACCATGTCGAAACTTTCTTATTGATACCAGAATTCATTGTTGGAATGTGTCTAAATCAAGTTCAATTGTTGAACTTGCTCGTAATATATATTCGATTCAAGATTCCATATGATGGATTGAGGCCATCATATTCGAAATAATTCCAACAAGCACTTCATTTTCTTTGAACCATAACATGCTTGTTTGGTATTCGACTTCATTGAATCGTTTCTTTGATCACGATCACCTTGTGGTGACGTTTTTCACAAGTTTGAAGCTTGCGCTAATCTCGTTGCTCACCCCATGTACGGATTTAATTATTTATTTATTCTTTATTGATATTAAATCCGCTTTGTTGATTTATCATATTAAAGCAATCTTAACACAATCGTGTGTTAAGATAATGGTACACAAATTCATGTCATATTTCGGTGTACCTCTTAACGATCCTTTCAGCATCGAACGAACTTTTTGTGATATTTATTGCTCTTTCATTTTCGATCGAAAAACATTATTTATTTGTTTCATTTTCAATCGAAAATTCTATGAGATTTGTTTGAAACAAACATTCGGATTTACTTCGTTGAACCTTCAGTTGAATCCAAACACGGTGAACTTGTTTGATCATCTCTATTATTGAATTATTTCATTCACTACGACACCTTGTGGTGTCGATATGAACTTGTAGCTTGGGCTAATCATGATCGAGCGTTTCATGCAAAACACGGTGATGCTTGTTCAGTCACCGCTATTGTTGAATTATTTCATTCACTACGACACCTTGTGGCGTCGGTATAAACTTGTAGCTTGTGCTAATCACGATCAGCCGTCTCATGCGAAACTATATTTGCTTTTCGTTTGACTCATTATTTAA
Organism: Helianthus tuberosus; assembly: GCA_030545235.1. Taxonomy (NCBI): domain Eukaryota; kingdom Viridiplantae; phylum Streptophyta; class Magnoliopsida; order Asterales; family Asteraceae; genus Helianthus; species Helianthus tuberosus. The sequence goes on along the minus strand of CM060393.1, from coordinate 172,196,805 downwards.
ATGGTCTTAATGCAACTATGTATTAAGACGATGATGCACCAGGTTCAGTTGTATTTCGTTTTGGTGTATCCTTGCAACACATCGATTGTATTCATCTAATGGTTCGATAGTTGGCAAATCATTTTTATGATTCTATCTATTCGAAGTCGTTGAATTCGAGTTTCAATCATACAACAACCGACGCAAGTTTCCGTTGGTCGTAAATATTATTGTTTCAAAAATTGGTTTGCAGTTTGTGAACGTTCATTTGGAATTCCATTGGTTGAATTTCCTCTTTTGTTGAACCCAGTAAACTTAGTGACATTGGTGATATTATCACAACATTTCGTTCACTTGACATCGATTTCTTGAACAAACTCAGCTGAACCGTTGGGTTCTTATTGATGCAAAATGTCTTTACACTTACGTAATCCGAATGAGTATAGATTCGATTATGCGGTCATTCACTTGGGTATTATTCGGACTTACCTGCGAACAACACAACTCTGAAGAGATAACATAGTCTAAATTTCGAGGACGAAATTTCTGTAACAGGGGGAGAATGTGACAACCGGTAATTAACGTCTCTTAATTACGCGATTAACAAATGTTTAGGCGATAATAAATAGTGTTTAAGACACGTATTAACTTAATTAGGCTCGTGGAATGCCTAGGAACACCTGTCTGACTTTACAGTGCGCGTACGGTAATTTTCGGGAAATCTGCTGGATATTAAGCGGTAACGAACTGATACCGTACAAAATACTGACAATGCCGACAAATACGAATTTTATACATATAATTTAAACCTATGGATTTTGTTTTGCGAAAATAACACGCTTTCGAACATCACAAAGCACAAAAGTGACTGTTGGAACGCACCGACAACGAAATGGAAGCATCGGACTAGTGTGTTGCCTTCAAAATTGAAATATTATGACATATTTAACTTCGTTTTCAAATTTTAATATCCGTAGTTTAAATTGGATCGAAAAACAGACAAGAAACGACAAACGAAGCATTCTACGCGATTTTAACGCAACTGACAAGCGTACGCAACAAACCACGACTACCGACAAGATTTTAAGTGTTTTCGACCCTAATATTACATTCTACGATAGTCCACGAAGTTCGGGTTCGGAAATGGGCTTCAGAACACGTACCGGGCCGCGTGAAGCGGGCTTGTGGGCCTAGGGCCCAAGCCCACTTAAAACCTATGTATAAATAGAAAATCAAAACCCTATTCTCTCATTTTTTTTTCAAACCTGCGCACACTAAAACAGTATCCATCCATCTCTTCATTTCAACATATGAGAACCCTAACCCTCTCTCTGTCCGATCGCCGGTGACCAGGAGTCGTTTTCCGGCCTGTTTCTCCGACAAACACCCTCAGATATCCTCCCTTCATCACTCTCGGTGAGCCGGTGAAGCCACACCCCACACCCACCTCCACCTCCGACACCACAACATTCCTCCACTGATTCCTGATGAAACGCACACCCACCCAAACTCTGTTTTAGAGAGAGAGAGGTCGGAGATCGATTGAAGAAGAGAGAGAGAGAGAGTAACCGGTGGAAGTGAGGGAGCCGCCGTGTGCGGCAACGACGACGACCGGCAGATCCGGTGTTGGAATGAGACGGAGAACGGCGGCACGATTACCAGCCGTTCCGCCTCTCCTGCAAACACCCCTGTCTTTGTTTTATTTTTCGGTGTGAGAATGATGATGTTGACGATGGTTACGGCTACCGGCAGCGGTATTCTCCGGTAAACCACCTCTTAACTCCCTCCTTCCTTTTTCTGTAAATTCTTTCAAAAACTCACGATTAATAGGCATGAGTTATTTACTATATTTGTTTCTCTTGTTACCGGTGGGATTTCGGTGGGTTAACGGCGGAGCCGCGACAACAGTGGCGGTCAACTCGGGTCAAACAGTCAAGTGGGTCAAGTCAGATTTGTTTCGGGTCAATGCGGGTCAATGCGGTCAGATTCGGGTCAACTACAGTCAATGCGGACAACTTTGATATTCGGTTCGGGTTCGGGTCAAGTGTGGTCAAACTTGGTCAACAGGTCAGTTTTGGTGTTCGGTCAATAGTGGTCAACTCGGGTCAGCGGTCAAACACGGTCAGGTTCGGTCAACCTCAGTCAACGCAGGATGCGGTAAAGTTAATCGACGCGGAATTTCTAATTACTTATAGATTTTTATTTATACGCGGCCGAGCTCGAAACCGAATACATTAGTGATTAATTACGCTTTTGCATTTGACGAAAATTTATATATGAGTAAACTGCCATTTTGGTCCCTGTGGTTTGAGCACTTTTGCCATTTTAGTTCAAATCTCAAACTTTTTAAATCTGGGTCCCTGTGGTTTCAACTTTATTGCCATTTTAGTCCAAAATTCAAAATCCCTCTTTTTTTTACTGTTCCAAAAAGTTTGAGATTTGGACTAAAATGGCAATAAAAGTGAAACCACAGGGACCAAAATGGCAGTTTACTCTTAATTTTGGACTAAAATGGCAATAAAAGTGAAACCACAGGGACCCAGATTTAAAAAGTTTGAGATTTGGACTAAAATGGCAAAAGTGCCCAAACCACAGGGAACAAAATGGCAGTTTACTCTTTATATATATATATTGTTTGCTGAATTTTGAAAAGGTAACGGCAACTTTTTATTGTCGGGTTATTCCAAACACAGAGGAAACTCTGTCCAATTTTCGTTAAAAATCCGAAATACCAAACATATCTATATTGTATAAGCGACGCCTATCGAAGTATTTTCGCTAAATGAATATAAAGTATATCTATACTTTTGGCGACGTTTTATGAGTTACCAAAACAAAGTTATAACATCTCGACAAAACACAAGCTACTAGTTTACGAAATTCGCATACTTTTATAAAATAAATATAATTATTTATATTTATTTTAAATGTCTGTACTCGAAGTATGACACCTTGCCGTAAGATTCATAACAAACGATATCATTAACCGACTCGATACGATAACGACGAGCTATATATATAATTATCTACGTTTTTTATTCGCGATTACTAACACGACTTCATAAGTATATTTGAATATATACATATAAAATATATATTCTAAATCACTCGAAAACTAAGTCGATCTCGAAACTTAGTTTTATCCCGATTATAAACGGGATCAATTAACCATAGAATGGTTATTCTAAAATCAAGATATCACCTTAATAGAATTGTTTAGTTAACGATTCGGTAGAGCTCGGACACGTAGTTTAACTACGTTGTTTTATTAGAAAACTTATACGTATTCCTTCGTAGGAATGTCGTAGTTGCACGCTAGCTAAATACACGTTCTTGGAATGGCACTACGGAAACACACTAAGCTAGCTTTGCACAGAAATTTCCAGGTGAGTTCATAACCCCCACTTTTTACTGATTTACATTTTTATAAATGTTTTCGGGGGTGGAAAGACATGCAAGTTTTGCAAAAACACAATGTTTCGAGAAACAAAAATCATATGTTTCTAAACCATTTCGCAACAGGATTTCAACGAACTCAAATGGTTTACGAAAAAGGTTTAAGCTAAACTTACCGGTTCTTACAACAAATACGTATTTACAAAACGTGCATGATTTTCATGACTAGGGACGGGAATGTCCAAGTTACAACAATAGGACTGGGTTGGTCTGCGTACGAAAAACAAGACAACCCAGTGAGTTCATGTCCCTCCTTTCACTATTTTCAATGTTTTGTTTTCAAAAAAATCGAGGGGAAATACATGCTAAAACTATTGGTATGTTAGTTACGGAGTAGATGACATGATCAATGTGCATAAGTAGGGAAACTACATTAGTAACCATTAATCACTTAGTGACCAAGGTGCAAAAGGTGTAGATCTATTGGGCTTGAGGCACGCCCCACTCCTGGTTGGTATAACCTGGAGTGCTTTTGTGATCCCAATGATGACAAAGTGTTCTCGGTTTGGTTATTTGCTTATGGTACATTATGTCAGGGGGCTCGCTACCCACTGATAGATCCTTAACAGACTCCATGAATGAATCAGAGCATACCATGATTACAAGATAACAGAAAACATTTCAATACCGGTTTACAAAGATATCAGAAAGCATTTCAATACCGGTTTACAAAGATAACAGAAATCATTTCAATACCAGTTTACAGATACGACAGAAAACATATCATTACTGGTTTACGAACTCAACAGTTACATATATCGGTTTATAAACATAACAGAAAGCATTTCGTTACCGATATACAAAGACGACATTTCAAATGCTTTGAGATAGTAAGATCTCACAAACCGGTTTTTCAAATGCAAGATTACAAGTGTTTTAAAACGCATTTGATACAAAACAAACTATGAACTCGCTCAACTTTATGTTGATTTTTCTCGCATGTTCTTTCTCAGGTTGCACTTTCAAAACTATGGAACGGTTGGAATAGGAAAACCCAAGGGAATTCGAGTACTTAGTGGCGTTCATTTTCTAGAAGTCTTAGCTCAAATACTTCCGCTGTGCAATGAGGATACCAGTCCAGTCACGCCAATGCTCTGATATTTCGGGGTGTGACAAAATTAGCCGCGCATCTCGGTGAATCAATCTTCAAAGGCTTGAAAAATAGTTGAAATCATCTTCGATATCTTGAATTTGGTAAGAAAGTATGATGAGAAAGATGAAAAGTGCTCAAAATTGTGATACTAGATCCCCAAATTCGTCCCCCAAACTTGAATGAATGATTAGGGTTTGAAAAATAGCTTTTATACCTTCCAAAAAGTCAAAACCGCGTTGCAACTTGAGTCCCACCATAACCTATGGCACGGTTCACCAATTCTGTTCCTTTTATCTTCCTTTGGCCGTAACTTATGGGACATCAACGTAGGTTACGGTGGACTACTTCTGCTTCTTTTGTGTTTGCAAGGCTGGCCGTAGGTTACGGACTACCCACCGTAGCCTATGGCGGGGTTATACACATTCTTGCCTTCATATTGTAACTTCCGCAACATGACACTTTAGACCCAGGCACTTCATTCTTTCACATTTCTCTCACTTCCGAGCTACCTTCTAACCCGACACAACTCCCGATTAACATAGTTTACCTTGATTATCATCCCCGGGTGTTCCGTTTCATCACCGATTACTCTAACTTCACCGATTTAAGCAATTAACTTGCAAAACCAAAATCTCTCATAGTTATCACATTCAAAACACACAATTGCCTAAAACACAATAAAAACACATAATATAAACACATTTACGCTTGGGTTTCACCCTCTCCATCACATGTCCAATATTACTCAGTGTAACCTATGTAAGCATTTTGGTTGGATAAAAAAGTAAGGTAAATTGAAGAGGTAGAGAGAGAGAAAGAGAGGGGTATATATTGGTATAATTATATCTATACTTATATTATAATGCATTAGGCAAGGGCATTTTAAGATACCCAAAAAATAAGAACTCCCCCCTATTTATAGAAAGACCCTAAAATGAGGGTAGTTTGGTCTTTTAAACACTATTTATTTTTTAGCCCCTAAACTTATTACACTTAAATCCCTAGGGTTTTAACAAAATTATTGATAACTAGTTACAATTCACCCCTCCACAACAAACTTATAATTTTTTTACTTATTCTTGACATATCTTATAAACTATATTGTTTAAAAAAAATCCAAAGATAGCATGACGACCTACACATTTTTTTCGACCTTAAGGTAGTATCAACGCACGGATTAAAAGGTACAAGTAGATAATGATTTAATGTACAAGTGATTTAAGAAGAAAATAACAACTAATAATCTTTTTTTGTACAATAATGTGTAAATAGAAATAGCTACCCGTTTGTCAATTTTCTTACTTTCTACTCTATCAGTCCCCAAAGATGCAATGTTAGACTCAGCGCATGGTTCAATTAAAAATGTTGGACATTGATCGAATGTCTAAAAATGTGCTTAATTGAGTACAGAATACACAAAACATGTGGAACACAATCAAATTTACAAATTCGAAGTAATGATTCCTGTAGAGCAAAAGTTACAGTATGCTAAAAACACATCTAGCAGGTATCTTTTACAATGTGCAAATAGAAATAGCCACCTGTTAAAAAACATAAATTAGATACAAAAAGGAAAAAGAATTAGTAAATGGTAACCACTGTGATCTTTGCAACTTTGTGAAGCAAAACAAAGTGTCAACGTACATCTTTTTCAGCCACACGTTATAAAAACATAAATTAGACACAAAAAGGAAAAAGAGGATGTTAACAAGTTGAGCCAAGGCTATCTCAAGCTTAACTCCAACTTCAAACCGAGCTAGCTGGGTTCGGAGTTCAAATCAAGCTAGCTCGGTTCGGAGTTCAAATCGAGCTGGAATCTTAAACTCACGCTCAGCTTAATTAAAAACCAAGCTGGCTCGCTTGACTCAGTTTGGCTCATGTTTACGAAAAAATTTGTCATAAGGAAATGTTGCCTTCTTGAAATGAAATCGACCATAACAACTTCTTGCTAAACGCATATCTTACCTTGCACCACCACATAATGTTAGTGTAAAGTGCCTACAAAAACGAACCCAGTAGGTTCTTTAAACTGTCACACCCCCAAAATACCACATGCGGAATCACCGCGGGGCGTGTGACGTACCAGGATCCAAGCCACCAATCACATTGAACTACGAATAATATTTAAATAAAACATTCCACTAATTTCAAAAATATAAATCCAAGACATAAGTTAAACTAAAGTAGTTGTTCAGTGGAAGCATAATATAAACTGTAACCCGTTAGTTTCAAAACAAGTGTTCATAATCAACGACGCAAGTATCCAAGAGTCTCGATCCATGACCACTCCAGCACTCCCAGATAGCAAGTCCATGTAAAGAATCTAACGACCTGCAAGAATGCAGACAAGTGTGTCAGACGACGCCGGTGAGTTCAAAGTTTTGTTAACGTGTTTAGATACCAGTTACCAGATTAAAACGTTTCACATATTTGATTTGATGTTGTTATTAACTCGAATACCGCAGGTGGCTACAAGATGTTTTTGCCCAACCCCAATGCCTCTATCAAAACATTGGTCAAGTGGTCAAGGTAATTAGTTCACGCCCGTCCTCCCCAGTACGGTGTGAGGGTGCCAAACCTAATAGCACTATAAACTAATAACCTCGTTGCCTCCCCGGCAACTATCGGTAGATGTAAGGGGTCTTAAATGATAGAACTGAGTGTAATAACAAACATCCCAATAACCCGACGTTCCTCCCCGGAACAATTACCAGATATCCCTCCCCGGGATGCATGCTTGGAAAAAGAGCAGTGACCTCACCTTGGTTTGCTCGGTTTGATTAATTACTTGTTCACACTTAAACAGTCACAGCCTATGATATTCACGTATGCGATGTCAGTTTACATTCACAAGGTTTACATATAAATGTCATTATGCATCTCACACAGTGATTCCCAAATGGCTCATAGTAGTTACATAAATCATTCAATCCACAGTTCACGTGTATGTTCCGTAATAAGACTTAACAGTTAAGCGTACTAGGTGTAAGAACCGAGTCCTGTCACTTGATCATTATTAAACATTGCTAACAGTAGATACCGTGGTTTTATTAACACAGTCATTCACTATTGTACTTGCAGTTTATATGAATCATCGTGACCCACTGTCCATGCACAACCTCTCCGACGAAACCCCCCTTTATGACGAAACATCATGGGTTTCGTCAAGTTGACATGCAACGAAAGTGTACAAGTTTCGTCGGGTATCCAGTGACGAAAGTAGACATGTTTCGTCAAGTAGACATGCGATGAAAGTTATCATGTTTCGTCGCTAACCCTAACAGGCGGTTACTAACTCATGTGATGCTAACAGTTTGACGGTTTCCTTCATTCAGATCAACTAATACTTTTAACCATGAACATGTACCATGAAGATGAACAATCATTAAACTAATCATACACAACCCCAAACAATCATTGTGCTTAATGTCACAGATCTCGATTATTCAGTGATTTTGTGCACAGATAAGATCATACTCATATGGCAACAGATTCATCAATCACACAGTAATCTTGACTAAATACAAGACATCAAATCTTTATCACACACGTTCCAATCTATCAGTTTAACGTTAAGATATCAAGACCCTAATTAACACAACATACGATTACAGTTTCTAATACAAATCCCTACATTCATAATAGATCAAAGACACACATAACAATCATTAAACATAGATCACAGACAACACGTGACAATCATCAAACAATGTGCAGTGAGATGCTAACCGATCGATGGGGCGATTACGAGAGTGCACGGAGACTTCAAGGTAAAGATGAGTGCTGCCGAAAGTTCAAGGAGAGAGCAAGGGTTTGATAACAATAGACTTACGTAACTGTGCGATTACAAAACATATACTAAGTTACAACTGGGCCTCAACTGGGCCGAAGGCCCATACGGCGAAACCCCCTTGTTTTGTCGATCAGGATCATGGCGAAACTCTCTTGTTTCGTCGAGTTACACCAATGATGAAAGATATTAGTTTCGTCGGGTTTCAAAACAAAAGTCTAAGTTATAAACATGCACAATTAAGTCTAGCAACTATCACGACTCCACTCTTCCAACAGTTACAAGTTTCATATACAACCAAATCATCGAAATAGAATTACGACACAAACGATACATAAATGAAAGAACTTGAAATATCAGGTTGTCACATAAACAACCAGCAAGCGTCGAACCAGTTAAGTTTCTAAGAAAGTAGCCACAAATATTTAAGATATAAACATGTCACCACAACAATTGACATAAAAAATGGTGTTACAACCTAAAGTCCGAGCGAGGGATATTGCTTCCAAGCATGTTCCGGCATCAACTTAGCCATTAGTTCCGCAGACACGCCTTTCAATACTGTGTGTAAAGTTTTCATTAAGATCACGAGTGCGTTTTAGTAATAAAAACCGACAAAAATGTTGGAAAAAGATTTAACATTTAACCTTGAGACTTGAAATTAAAAAGGGGCAGCAGTGTGCGGCCGTTTGGAAAACGGGTGTTTGGATCACGAAGCTCGTCAAAGAAGGGATGAATGCAGGCCTCAGACTGTTAAAAAAACTTGAGCATAAGTCATGTTTGATCTTAAAAAATAAACAAATTACTCTATTTTCAGTTATGGAAGTTAGTAAAAGTAGGATGTCCTTATAGTCGTGCACCTAAGGTTAGGAGAATATTGTAAGAGTCTTGAAAAAAGATCGACAGCTTCCGGAGGCATCCGCTTGTGAAAGATCTATGTAGAAGATATATATAATTTCAGTAAATACCCCAGAAATCAGTGTATCCTACAAATGAAGATATATATAATTTCAGTAAACGTACCGTAACATAAATGAAGATATTATGTGCCACATTTTATTTTATTAATATATCTTATAAAAACTTAAAACTAACCACAACAAACTTCCAAAATAAAGGGGTAGTATCTAAAATTAAACCCTAATGCTTACTACTATAAATACACAGCAGAACACCTCTATATCAATTGCTAAACAAGTTCAAAAATGGATCCAGTTCTGAATTCATATGTTGCGAAAAACCAAGCATGCAAGATCGAAAATTCTAAGGTTAGTTTTGTTATATCGCAGCAATGAATAATTGTTTTCTTTTATTTACGTTTATGTGAATGTTTAACTTATTTGGATTTTCAGATTCAGTTGCATGACGAACAAGCTTCTAAGGTATTGATTTTGCTGGTTTTTAACTATTATTTTTGCATATATCTTTCATATTAACATGTTCGTTATGTTATTATATGTGTGTTTTATGCAGGATGATGGTGATAAAAGTGTCGAAATAATTTCTTATGGTGCAATGTTTAGTCCATACAAGTCTAATCTTCAACGTGAATTTAGTGAAGAGGTAATCTTAAGATTTATTTGAATTTTTTTTTAACTTTTGTATTCAATTTTTGTCCTTTTTAAGGATCGGAAGTTTGAGACTCAAAGGAAGAGATCCAAGAGACTCTCTGAATGGAAATGGAGTGAGATTATTAATTTAGACGATTCTGAGGACAATGACAAAGAAGAGGAATTAGAAGATACTGTCGATTCAAAAGTATTGTTGGTGTTGTTACAATCACAGTGGTCTTGATACTAGATTTTATTAAGTTTATGATGCTTAGAAAGTATTGTAATCGAGTTACTATGATATGTATTGTGTTCCTATCTACGAGTTAAGACTGTGTTGGTGATTTCTTTGTACACGGAACTTTAAATGGGCTTGATGGAAATGACCCGCTTATAGACAATTCTGGATCCGCTTATAGACAATTCTGGATCCGCTAATGCCATGGCTATTGGCTAGGAAGATGTTAGGTTTGGGCTTTGGAATGGCTAAAAGACGGGTTTTTGTTTCACGTTCTTATTAATTTGTTATCAATCACTTAACTCAGGCATAGTTTCCAGCTTTTCAAAGAAAAGATGCATACTTTGACTTTGAAGGTAAAAATTCTTTTTTTTTAATTTCAGATATCAAGAAACTTTGATTTGTCCAAATCATTTGACGTGGGCCCATTATCACAATGATCTATTAAGTCCCGACTAGGCTCTGAGTACTCCCCGAGTACTCGCTACAAGGTAGGCTGCCGAGGCACGAGTACTGTTCTCCCAGGCCAATTACTCCCCAAGTAATCTCCGCCTAAGCCGAGTATTCCCCGAGTACTCCCGAATCCGACTAGGGAGCGCCTAGCGACTTTTGCAACCATGACCGCAATAATGCTATAACAAAATATATTATACATATATTATACATATATTTATAATAGAAGCTTATAAATAGTAATTTTAATATTATAATAATATATATATTTTACGCTTTTATTATTCTAATATTATAATAATAATTATTTTTTTTTTACTTTTTAAGTTAAATACATTTTCATATTTTTCTTAACTTTAACGATTTTTTATATCACGGGTTGGGACAAGTTTGGTATCAACCGTTATCGAACCGGTACCGGTATTGAAAATACCGGTACCGTCCAATTCGTTATCGGTACATAAAGGTAAAAACAGGCACCAACCTGGTACAGAAAACGGCAAAAGTCGGTACCGAATTAATATTGAAAATCTTTTAGTTTGGGAAATTCGGTGCTGCTACCCGGTACCATTTGCTCATCCTTGATCACGGGTAACATACGAACAACAACGGTATCGTATAACTTTTTTGTTGATTTTCATCAACTTTTAATGATTTCATTTTTTTTAGTTTCAAGGATAGGGATGAGCTCGGTGTCAACCTATACCGAATCGGTACAGGTACCGAAAATATCGGTTACAGTACCGGTGTATGAAGGTAAAAACTGGTAGCGATCTGGTAACAGGAACGCCAAAATTCGGTACCGAATTGGTACTTAAGATCTTTTGGTTTGGGAAATTCGGTGCTGGTACCCAGTACCATTTGCTCATCTCTGACCACTGGTTTCATATGAACAACATCGTTACCATCCAACTTTTCTGATTGATTTTTTTCGGTCATATTTTAGTGTTTTTTTCTACATTTTCTTTTTATTCTTGTTAGTAGTTCCGTTCGCAACGCGCTCATAGTGATTTCAATACACATGTAAACACAAACTAAATAACTTAAAAAATTCGTCGCAACGCGGCGAACTTCTTTAAACCTAATTTTATCTTAATTTTTTAAATTTAAATTTGTTTTATTTAATAAAATATTTTTAATAAATGGGTAAAAGGACTTAAATAACACTGTGTTACCTGATTTAACAGAAAAAATCACCAGGTTAGGGACAAAAGAGATACCGTGCAATATTTTGAAACAATAAATACAAAACTCGTCAATTTTAAAGACAAATGACACCGCTTAAAAACTAGTATATAAATAAAAGACAAAACTTGCAATTCACTATTATTCTTTTTTTAACGTTTAATATTTATATGTTGTAGTCACTTTTATATATATATATATATATATATATATATATATATATATATGGGATGGTTTAAATGAAAACCACTTTTATCGCGAAAACTCGAAAACTAACTAAAAAAGTCTAAAAAACACACAAATTTTTTTTCATTTTTTTTTATAAAAATCGCTAGTTTTTTCATATAAAAAAAACTTTTTTTTCAAAATAAAAAAAAATTTAGTGCACATGTGTAATAATTCACATGTGTAGTACACATACACATGTGTTCTATTACACATGTACACTACAGATTTTTATTTTTATTTTGAAATTTTTTTTATATGCCTAAAATAACGAAAATTGGTATGCAAAAAAAATTGGTATGTTTTTTTGGCTTTTTTAGTTAGTTTTCACGATAACTAGTGGTTTTCATTTGAACATTCCCATATATATATATATATATATATATATATATATTCCTAGTTTCCTGTAAAAATGACATTTTTTCGTGAGATGTGTGAGAAGGCATATTAATAGACATGTAGGCATCATGTTTTGAAATTAGGCATGATATTTTGTGTTGTTTTAGCAAAAAGAAAAAAACAAAAAACAAACATAACAATTTAAGGGGGAGGGGGCGGTCCGTTATGGGGAGTCCATAACAAGTGATAGTGTTGTGGAACACCGCCGCCTCTATGTATATGACGAGTGATAGGAAGAACGAGTGATATATATAACTCGTTGAACAATTATTGAGGGATGTGTATGACTTGTACATTGTGTATTAATACTTGTACATTGGAATCTCATCACTAGTGATGACCACCCCCACTACATTTCTATCACTAGTGATAGAATATTGGGTGATGACATGGCATGATTTGATTGGATAGTGGGAGTGATAGAATTCTATCACTAGTAACCACCCCCTCCCCTAAGACACAATGTAATGAATTCTTGGCTTTCCATTTAAAATATCATGCCAAGAACGTTTAGTAGTGTGCTCTATGCGTTAAGGAGTGTGTTTTTGTTGTGTTTTAAATTTCATGCCTATAATACATTGCATTGTGTTTTTAATTGTTATGTTTTTCTTTCCAAAAGAACCCAAAACATCATGCCTAAGTCCAAAACATGATGTCTACATGTCAATTCCTATGTCTTCTCACACTTCTTAATATCCTTTTTACAAGAACCTCACCCTATATAGTTAAATAATTTATTATGAACGCGTCTAATATAGTTAAATTTGTTTCCTTTATTGTGGGAAACCAAGCTGATGTCGTTTGTACAACATTGGTACGATAACACTACTTGTATTTGTTTTTATGGTTTACAATATATTTCAAACACGTGTCAATATCCTTTTGGTGTATCTTTTTCTGTCGTTACTTCAAGTGTCGGTACCACGAACCAATACCAACCAAAAACCCGATGCGAAATGCGAGTAATCCAACTAGTTAGATATTAAACTGATAAATACGATATCCCTGTTATAATAATTGATTTTAAAGAATGACACATGTCAATACCAGAATTACCCTCCCACATTTATCTTTTACACTAGTTTTAATTTAAATATTAATATTAATTTTTAATTTCTATAATACAAGTTAAATCTTTATATAATAGCCATTTCAATCTCTGTGCCGATCTCTTCTATATCTCTATCTCTATATTATTTATTTATTTTTTATTATTTTTCTATTATTATATTAGACCTAATTAATAAAAATCTTAGCGGACATATGTCACAATTCTAGGTAACCTTAATTTTTGTTTTTCGCGTACACTATATATCCATTTAACATACACATAGATCCTTACACATTTCAGATTTACTCGATTTCCTTTTCAATACTACATTTAATACATTAATTATTTCGTCTTAATCAACCCCGCACGTTTTCATCATTTTAACTTAACCTTTTTATAATAAAGTTTAAATTCACCATTGTTTTGTTTCTATTTTTTCTAAATTTCAGAGTCGTGATTCTCATTTTCCTCCTTTACCTTTTAGGGTACATGGAGTGGTCATTGCTCATCACATCATCACACCCAATCACTATGTTAGGAAATTATTTGTAAGTATTGAAGAAAAATATAATCAATCTGATCATATGCTGAAGATACAGTCAAAAAGATCAACAAAAGGAAAATACAAGATAACATGACAAGAAAAGAAGGAAAGACACATCTTCAACAGATATCAGAATCTGATCAGACATAAAGAAAGACGATCAGAAGAAACCAATCTGATGAGTCTGATGATAAATCTAGTGTTTATCATCAAAATCTGGTAACTTCTGATCATCAGAAATTCTGATGATCACTTCAACAGATTTCTGATAAGAAGGCCATCAAAAATTCTGGTGAGCCAACTTGTCTAAAAGATAAGGCTCTGCCATATTTGTGAAGTAGCAAGTAGACCTTAATGGATTCTATGAATATGCTAAAAAACTACTTTATTTAGAGCAAGTAAATGTTTATTCATGACAAAAACTCTCTATAAATAGAGATGTCACCACCGAAGGAAAATGAGTTAAGCCAAGCATTCATTACATCCAACAAAACTCCATTACCCTTCATTACAGAATTTTTAAAGTATTTGTTTGTATTAGTCAATAACCACACAATCACCTTGTAAACATTGTTTTTCAAAGTGATATAAACTTGAAAATTTTGTAGTTGTGTTCTTGAAAGTTTGATTTCCATGTCCAAACATTATTTTCATACTTGTTGAAATCAATTGCCCAATTTAGTTAAATAAATCATTATCTGGGATCAACACACCATCTGACAACTCATTCCATCACATTTCACTCTATAACACTAGCAATGGTCATCATATTCCATCACTCACTTTTCTTGTTTTTCTAATAAATACCACACCCAAACACTTAACACCTCAACATCAAAGTTAAACCCACACACACAACACAAACCATCACACCGCGATACGCATCACGATTTCCATCCCGATCACCAAGTGATACACCCCGTGTGGCGGTGTATCACAGAGCATCACTCATTACTTGCACCCATCACGTGCCTACCCTGGTCACCCTTATAATCCCACATATTTAAAGTTACAAAAATAAAATCAAGTTTTACTAATTCAAGTAGTGTCATACATGAGATTCTAGCCTTGTTATTAAATAAATGTATTACTGAATAATTTTACGCTGACTTGGGGAAAAATTGGAAAAAAAGGTCTACTGAAAGCCGACTTGTAGTATACATGATTTTATTTAAGAAATTATTTAAAATCGGTTTATTCAAACAGCCACTCATGTTATTATCAACTAAAAACTTTATCTTTCTAGAAAATTTCCAAAAAAACCAAATTTATATCAGCCATGTTTAATATCTTGATTTTCAGACAAGTCATTGTTGCTACCACTTGTGGCAATCAAAGAGTTCTAATTACTGCCACCTGTGATATATCTACACCTGTTAGTTTGTTATGTGAACATTTTAAAATTTTAAGGATTAAGTTTTTTTTTTTTTGCCAGCAAGAACGAATCAATAAAAAAAGAACCAGCGCAAAACTGAAAAAAGAAACGACTTATTCTTTCGCCTTTAAAGATTAAATAATTATTCAATACCAATACATTCGAAAATCTATTGATGTTATCATCAATAAAAAGTTCATCTTCTATAAGCCATATATAATTTATGGCTATAGTATTTTTGACTTTGTGATAAGCCATTGTTGTTTTCACTTCCATAAAAAGAAAAAAATAATTTTTTTTCGTACAATAAACTTCTATTAGCAAAAACGGAAAACCGGGTAGCAAGAAGCTATTAAAAATTGATAGAAATATTTAAAATGTTGTTTTCACTTCCATAAAAAGAATTTTTTTTTTCTTTTTTCGTACAATAAACTTCCATTAGCAAAAATGGAAAACCAGGTAGCAAGAAGCTATTAAAAATTGATAGAAATATATGGAATCCATTGGTTGATATTGAGTTAAGATAGACCTCACACTTCTTTATATATTTTTTTAAGTAAACTAGTTATTTTCCGCCCACGCGTTGCGGCGGGCCCCAATGACTACAAAAGGCGTGTCAGCAACGGAAAACAAATATCGAATATCAAAACATAAATAAAATGACATGGTAAGGATAGTCACTCCGTCATAAAAAATGATTTGAAATAACCTAATATATAATAATAGGACTCACACGTCCTACACGTTGGAAATTCGGTTGTTTTCAGTTCAGTTATTACGGTGCTAACACGTTAAAATATGGATGAGCTCGGTACCGGTAACGGTAGTGAAAGTACCGATCCAGAAAATCATCGAAATTAGGTATCGGCATCGAAAATGGTCGGTAAAATACGGTATGGTATTTGAAGGTAAAAATCAATAAATACAGGTATGGTGCTAGACCGGTGTCGAACCGAAAGTAACGATTCTGAAAACGCCAAAAGGTGGGTACCAAATTGGTACCGAAAATGATTTGGTATAGTAAATTTGGTACCGATACGATACCGGTTCGTTTACAGAATTTGATACGATTTGCTCATCAATATTCTAAATATCCAAGTTAATTTTACATGCTACAATTCATTCATTACAGAAAAAGACAAAAAAGAAAGCAAAATAAGTTGTGTATATAAAACCTCATTCAAACGAAATACAGTTTACTTACTGTGTGTATGAAAAGTAATCTAAACGGTGCAATTACTTGCATTGTTGTGTTGCTACAGGATTTGATGAGCTCGTTACCAACCGGTACCGAAAATACTGGTACCGAAATCCCCAAAAGTGGGTACCGGTACCGAATATACCTAGTATGGACGGTTCGGTACAGGTCGGTATTGGTACGGCACCGGTATTTGAGAGTAAAAACCGGTGAATACATATGCGAAACCGGTACCAAAAATACACTGGTTTGGTAAATTTGAGACCGGTACCTATACCCGATACCATTTGCTCATCTCTTAATCATGTTACTAATTTTAAATAATTCTAATCTAATTCTAATATTAATTTAATAATCTAATTGTAATATGAATTTAAAATATTAATTTAATAATCTAATTGTAATATTAATTTAATAGTAAATCAACAATTCTAATATTAATTTAATAATCTAATTGTAATATAAATTTAAAATATTAATTTAATAATCTAATTGTAATATTAATTTAATAGTAAATCAACTGTTCATTGTGTTTATCTTTTATCATATATGAATTTAAAATATTAATTTAATAATCTAATTGTAATATTAATTTAATAGTAAATCAACAATTCTAATATTAATTTAATAATCTAATTGTAATATGAATTTAAAATATTAATTTAATAATCTAATTGTAATATTAATTTAATAGTAAATCAACTGTTCATTGTGTTTATCTTTTATCATATATATATGAATATGAATTTAAAATATTAATTTAATAATCTAATTGTAATATTAATTTAATAGTAAATCAACTGTTCATTGTGTTTATCTTTTATCATATATGAATTTAAAATATTAATTTAATAATCTAATTGTAATATTAATTTAATAGTAAATCAACAATTCTAATATTAATTTAATAATCTAATTGTAATATGAATTTAAAATATTAATTTAATAATCTAATTGTAATATTAATTTAATAGTAAATCAACTGTTCATTGTGTTTATCTTTTATCATATATATGAATTCTAATATTAATTTAATAATCTAATTGTAATATGAATTTAAAATATTAATTTAATAATCTAATTGTAATATTAATTTAATAGTAAATCAACTGTTCATTGTGTTTATCTTTTATCATATATATGAATTCAATTATCAATATACACGGTTTTTAAACTCTTAGATTTTTATTTAGCCTGTGTTGTGATACGTTGAAAAAACTTTTATGTTGGAATCTTGTTTTGTTTATCATTTCTCCAAGAGAAATGAGAAATGACAAACATGCATGTTTAATAAGTCACTGACGAATGCATACGATCATTTAATAAGAAAGTGTGTATCACTCTCATAGAACCAAACTACGATGTTAGGTTTTTTTTTTGTTTTTTTTGAACGGCTAATGTTTTCTCCTTAAATAGTTATACGTCCTAAGGATTAAACTTTAATCTCCCAACAAGAGATAATTTCTCTTGACCACTAGGCTATAGCCTAAGTGGCTACGATGTTAGGTCTTAAATGATAGGGATGCACCAAGCAAAAAAGTCGTTACAACCAAATTATCATGAACTGATCTAGAAAAATATGGTGTTCTGTATCATCGTCATAAGATTGTCATAGTGGATCTAGAAGATGCTGTTTCTTTTCATGAGTTGTGATTATTTGTATAACCTTGTTAACATGTTCAAGGTGAAATAATTATATGCTATGACTAGTATGTAGGGATTAGGGAAGCATCACACAATACCGCTTAAAAAGGCCTTCTTAAAATGGGGATAGCCTCGACAATTGGTACAATTAAGAATATGTGTTATGGGAGCTTGGTTGAGAAAAAAAAAAATACTACCACGTGGTGTCATTTAGGCGACACATAGACACACTTTTTTCATCCTTGCGGCCATCAAAGGGGTGTAGACGTGTAGTAGAGGGGTTTTGTTGGGCTCTGTTCAATGATGGTTTAATCATTGTTTTTTTTATTTATATTTGTTAAATAATTAAATATGTAATAAATATTAAAAAAATTGATTAATATTCAAAGTAAAAAAATTATAACTAATATTTAAAAAAAAAATACATGAAGAAAATACACTTATATAAAAAATAATACATCACTATTGATAAGAACACTCTTAAGACTAAAGGGTATGGTTTGGCCCATCCCAAATGGGATGAGCCTCCACGTAGGCGCCACGTAGGCGGCTCGTGGGGGATGGGCCTCCATGAGTTTTGAGGGGGATGGAGGCTCGTGGGGGATGGGGCCCCACCTCATTATTTTATAATTTTCTAAGTTTTAATTTATTAACTTAATAAAAACTTTATAAAAATTAAAAAATAGAACATAAAACAACATAAATAATTTCATTTCATAACATAAAAAAAAAATTACATTTCCTAAAAAAAAAATTACCGAAAAAAAAAATAAAAAATTACATAACCTAAAAATAACTACTCGTCTTCGTCCTCGACACCGTCCGCTATGTTAAAGTTGTTCCAAATATGTTCTACCAAATCCTGTTGAAGGTTTGCATGCGTGAAGTCGTTGGTTAGCGAGAACGAGTTTAAATCCTGTTGTGGTGGATCTACCGGGACACTTTTGTAACGTGGTGAACCCTTCATAACCGCGAGCATCGGGTCGTTGCGTGAAAAACGGGTCTAGCCCCGCCAAATCATCAGCAATCCGTGTGAATAACCGACGACTCATTCGGAATCTGCGTCTGAATATCTCGGCATTGTAAAGGGGTGCATCCGAAAAATAATCGTTCACCAATTTCTCGTGCGCTCCTGTCGTAAAAAATATATAAATACGAAGAAATAAGGATAATAAAATTTATTAATGATAAACATTGGCGGTCTCTGTTAACCCGTATTCGTGTGGTAATAACGCTTTCAGACGAGACGTCTTCCTCTTCGTCCTCCTCGATAAGAATCTCCGCCGCCCGTAGCACAACGTTCGCGATAAACATCTCCTCTTCCTCATCCGAAGACGAGGACCACCAAGAATTAGATGGCATTGTGGATGAAAACGTAAATTTTTTTTATAAAAGTGGAGAGAAAATGGTATAAAAATGAGAGGGTTGTGGGTTGAAAGTGGGGAAAAATGGTGAAAATGGGAGAGTTTTTATAGAAAAATGGATGAGATAGAGGGTTATTTAAATTGAAAAATGTTTTTTTTTTTTTAAGAAAATAGCCGTTCAAACGGCTAGTTTTTGAATGTGGGGCCACGTCCAAGTCGGCTGAGGGGAGACGATTGAGCCGGGCCGGGGCTAAGGGGGGCGGTGTGGGGGCTCGGCGCCGGACCTAGCCGGGGCTAGCCGACCCCATACCCATTAGTCTAAAGAGGCGGGTAATGCTTTTATTGTTGTTGTATCTTTCAAGAATATTTGTATAAGTTATTTTGATGCTACTGATCAATATTGTCATATCACCTTACAACAACATCAAAACCATCCACAACAACTAGCGATTCTACTTAATAACCAGAAAGAATACTTTAAACATTATCTATACTTTAAGTTTGAATTTAACTTTGCTTCTCATATTTTTTTTAGAGTTAACTGTGATTTTCATCTCCGTGGTTTGTTCACTTTTATTATTTTAGACCAATTTTCAAAATTGCGTTATTTTTCTCCCTGACATACTGAAAACGTGTCATTTCAGTCCAAAAAACCAATCCCAATTAAAATAACTTAGTTAGCTCAGGGGTAAAATGGTCATTTTACAGAGTTTTTGTTTTATTTTTTTAGACTTTAGGTTTTAAAAAAATACTTCATAGGTAAAATGAAAATAAAAAAACTATGTAAAATGACCATTTTACCCTTGAGCTAACTAGGTTACTCTAACTGGGGTTAGTTTTTTTGGACTAAAATGGCATGTTTTCAGTATGTTAGGGAGGAAAATTGAGCAATTTTGAAAATTGGCCTGAAATGGGAAAAGTGAACAAACAACAGGAACGAAAATGACAGTTAACTCTATTTTTTATGGTCGTATTATTGGCACACTTTGGAATATTAAATCAACACATTCAATACGCATTGTATAGGCCTATATGATGTGTATTAGGGTTGGTTCAAACTTCAAGGTCAGTCAAAGGCTGACAATGTCTCCATTATAAAAAGTAATACGCATCTAGGCCTATACGATACGCATTAGTATTAGGTTGTACGTCAAAGCTGACATTCAGGGTTCTCATGCAACCCTAATATGCATCGTATAGGCATATACAATTTGTATTAATTTTTAAAAAAAAGTACGAGGTAGCTTTCTGTCACTCAAAAGTGGCATAAAGTGATTGACGTAAGCCCTATACGGGTCGTATAGGCCTATACGGTATTGAATTCTGAATTTGTCGCAACCCGCGCCCCCTTATTTGTCCCGGAAATGGGCGGCCGCAAACATTCGTTTGTGGTGGTATCAGTTATTAATTTGGCAGCGAAAATTACATCAGGATTGTAGTTAGGAAATGTTTATCAGAGTAAAACCACCATATTTTATATTAATAATCACATGGGTAAAACCCAAGTTTCTTTATTACAATATGTTTATAGGGATAAACCCTATTTTATTGAATTTAAAACATCGTCTTTTTGGTAACTTTTATAGCCACATTTTTCCAAGCCGTCAGTGCTCTCCAGCTGGTTTTTTACTAATTGGCTGTCACATTGTGTTACCTGAAACGCGTTTTAGAAACATTTGACAGTGGAAAATACTGGTGAGTGAATCCCAGTTTAATCAAGAAACATTTTATCAATTAACACAGTATTGAGAGCGATCACAATGTTTATTTCTACACAATTACTCATTCAGTACTGTCAATCCTGACTGGTGGGTCATATTACACATTGGCTAACTCGTTGTCCAATTGTAACGTGTTCCACATTTTGTATACAAAACCCCAACATACCGGCAGTAATTGAAGAACTACAAAGACTCAATCACTGCTTAATCACATTGTAAAACATTTAAGGTTTTGTAGAAACAATTTACAAAAATGTTAACAAAAAGAGGATAAACTCACATTGTTGTTTTAGACTTCTTCTAGGGTTTCCTGGTGTTAATCTATAATTTACACAAATGTACATATGTTAGTATAATAACCCTTTATTTATATTAACGATACCCTCCCCGAGACGGTATTCCAACAACTACGTCGGGCAGAACCACGACACTTGTTACGGAACCCTGGATCAATCGGGCAGCGTATCTAATATGTAACTGGGGTTATAATACTTACAACGGAGCAGAACCTCGCTAATTAGGGGGTATTATACTCGAAGATTATGCCTATTACTTCAGAAATTCGAGATTTAGAAAAGAATTGAACGAGCAGACTGAAGGCCCGATGCCCTCTATTTATAGGGCCTGATTTTTACTTTCTCGCGGCCCGCGTAAAGGTTAGGCCAAGGCCTACGCGGCCCGCGTCCTAGGGGGGTCTAGGTGTAGCTGATCCGGGTCATGACTAGGTTCAACAAACGTTATGACACGTGTCAATACAGGGGTTCGCCTGACCTTTAAGTTGTCGCGGCCCGCGTAAGGGTTAAGGGGTGGCTTACGCGGCCCGCCAGAACCCATTTTTCTTGTTTTTTATTTATTTTTAATGACATTTCATATTTTGGGCTCGGTTTTCACATACGGGGTGTATTTTAAGACATATAGGGGTATTTTAAAATATATCAGGGTGTTAGAAAAATTTCAGGAGGGTTGTTATATCATCCCCACCTTGTTTTAGAACTCGTCCTCGAGGTCTACTGGAACAAGTATGGATATTTCCTTTGCATTTCTGATTAAGGCTCCCATGTGTATTCTGGTCCTCTTTTGGAGTCCCATTTCACTTTGACCAGAACTAATCTCTTGTGCTTGAGGTTCTTAACTTTCCTGTCTTCAATTTGTAGAGGCTTTTTCTCAAATTTTAACTGCTCATTTACCTCTATATCTTTAAGAGGTACTATTAGTGACTCATCAGCTAAGCATTTCTTGAGATTAGATACATGAAATATATCATGTATTCCTGCCATTTCCTCTGGCAGTTGCAGCTGATAGGCTACATGTCCTATTCTTTTAATAATCTTGAAAGGTCCAACATACCTGGGACTTAGCTTTCCCCTTTTTATGAATCTTACCACTCCTTTCCAAGGAGAGACTTTTAATAACACTTTATCTCCTACTTGAAATTCCAATGGTTTTCGCCTGTTATCAGCATAACTCTTTTGTCGATCACGTGCTGCTTTCAGCCGTTCCTTAACTTGAATGATTTTGTCTGTTGTTTCTTGTACTATCTCAGGTCCAGATAGTTGTTTTTCCCCAATTTCTGCCCAACAGACTGGGGTTCGGCACTTTCGTACATAAAGTGGTTCGAATGGTGCATCATTGATACTTGTGTGATAACTATTATTATAAGAAAATTCTATCAATGGTAAGTGATCGTCCCAATTACCTCTGAAATCAATTACACAAGCTCTAAGCATGTCCTCCATTGTCTGAATTGTCCTTTCGCTTTGTCCATCCGTTTGAGGATGATAAGCTGTGCTTAGATTCAACTTGGTTCCCATTGCTTTTTGGAAACTTGTCCAAAAATGAGAGGTAAAACGACTATCTCTGTCAGAAACAATTGATAGAGGAATTCCATGTAAAGAAACTATTTCATTTACATACAATTTAGCTAATTGTTCCATACTAAAAGTTTCTTTCATTGATAGGAAATGAGCTGACTTGGTTTGTCTATCTACAATCACCCAGATTGTATCATTACCTTTCCTTGTTTTGGGTAATTTAGTAACAAAATCCATTGTTATCAACTCCCATTTCCAAACAGGCATTTCTAACTGTTGTAATAAACCTGAAGGTTTCTGATGTTCAGCTTTGACTTGTGAACAGGTTAAACACTTCGCAATGTAGGTTGCTATGTCCTTTTTCATTCCTATCCACCAGAAATTCTTTCTTAAATCTTGGTACATTTTATCGCTTCCAGGATGCATTGTATATTTAGATTTATAGGCTTCTTCTAATATACAATGACGTAGGTTTCCTAATTTAGGTACCCATATTCTTTTCTTATGGAATCTCCAAATTCCATCTGATCCTTGTTCTAATTCCTTAATCATTCCTTTTAGTTTTTCAGTATCATCCTTGATTACTGATTCTTATGATTTTTTAATCTGCTCATTTAAATCTATTTGTAGATTTAACTTAAGAGAACGTATTCTTTTTTATTGTTCATGATACATTCGGCTTAAAGCATCAGCAACTACATTTGCCTTTCCTGCATGATACTGAATATCATAATCATAATCACTAAGCATTTCCATCCAGCGTCTTTGTCTCATATTCAATTCCTTTTGTCCGAATACATACCTTAAACTTTTATGATCAATGAAAATAGTAAACTTACTACCGTACAAGTAATGTCTCCAAATTTTAAGGGCGAAAATTATAGCTCCTAATTCTAGATCATGAGTTGAATAATTTTCTTCATGATTCTTAAGTGTCTGGATGCATAGGCTGTAACCTTTTGACGTTGCATCAATACACATCCATAACCTAATTTAGAAGCGTCACAATAGATTACAAAATCTTCAGTTCCTACTGGTAACGCTAGTATGGGTGCATGGGTTAATCTTTGCTTAAGGATTCTAAAGGATTTTTCTTGTTTTGGTTCCCATTTAAACTTAACAGATTTACAAGTTAGCTTAGTTAAAGGAATGGCTATTCTAGAAAAATCTTGAATAAATCTTCTATAATAACCGGCTAGTCCTAAGAAACTTCTTACTTCAGTTGGTGACTCAGGGGTTTTCCACTTGGTTATTGCCTCGATCTTGGTGGGATCCACATGAATTCCTTCATGATTAACAAGATGTCCAAGAAATTGTACCTGTTCTAACCAAAATTCGCACTTTGAAAACATAGCATAGAGCTTTTCTTTTCTTAATAAACTTAGAAGTGAGTGCAAATGCTTTGCATGTTCCTCTTTACTCTTAGAGTAAATGAGAATATCATCTATAAAGACAATTATGAATTTATCCAAATATGGCTTACATATTCGGTTCATCATGTCCATGAATGCAGCTTGGGCATTGGTTAAACCAAATGGCATGACAGTAAATTCATAATGACCATACCTTGTTCTGAAAGCGGTCTTAGGAATGTCCTCTTCCTGTACCTTTAATTGATGATATCCTGACCTTAAGTCGATTTTTGAGAAAAATCGTGCTCCTTGTAACTGATCATACAGATCATCAATTCTTGGTAATAGATACCGATTCTTAATTGTGACCTTGTTCAATTGACGGTAGTCAATGCACATACGCATTGATCCGTCCTTCTTTTTGACAAATAAAATCGGCGCTCCCCAGGGTGATGAACTTGGTTGTATGAATCCTTTTTATAATAATTCGTCTAATTGTTTCTTTAGTTCTTGCATTTCTGCAGGTGCCAAACGGTAAGGTGCTTTGGCAATTGGTGCTGTCCCTGGTATTAAATGGATTCTGAATTCAACTTCCCTATTTGGAGGTTGTCCTGGTAGCTCTTCTGGAAATACATCTGAAAACTGGGATACTACTGGAATATCCTTTAATTCTTTTCCTCTAGTGTTAGTGATTATAGAAATCAAATACACTAATGATCCTTTTCTTATGTAACTTGCTGTTTTCATCACAGAGATGAATTTAGTAGATCTAGAGGTTTTATATCCTTTAATTGTGATCTTTTCACCCTTTGGTGAATTTACTTGTATCAACTTTTGATCACACAAAATACTGGCTTTATTGGCTATTAACCAATCCATTCCTAATACTACATCAAATCCTGCCAAATTCATGGGGTGAAGATTTGCAATAAATTTCTGATTTAGAATTTCTATTCTTGCTCCCTGCAAGATCTCAGAAATTTTAATGGTTTCACCATTTGCTGTTTCTACTAGGCATTCTTGTGGAAGTTTAGTTAATGATTGGTTGAAAAGTTTGCAAAATGAAGTATTAATAAAACTTTGGTTTGCACCAGAGTCGAATAATACTTTAGCAAAAATGACATTAACTAAAAACGTACCAGTGATCACATCCGGGATCATCTTTGCTTCTTCTACAGTCAGAACAAATGCTCTAGCATTTTTGGTATTCTTGTTGTTCGTAGCCGGAGCTAATTTTGGACAGTTAGGCTTGATATGACCTTGTTCTCCGCAGTTGTAACATATCCTGTTGTTAGCTTTCTTCCTGCAGTCTTCTTCCTTGTGTCCCGATATTTTGCAAAAGTTATAGTATATGGAGCATCTTCATGAATGCTTCCTTTTGCAATTCTTACAGTAAGGTGCAGAGGTAGAACCGATATTTTTCCCACAGTTAAAATTTCCAGAACGAAATTCTTGTGTGAGCTTTTGAGTTAGGTTCTTCCTTTGATCTTCTTCTCGTGTACGAACTAATTCATCTGTCAAGGTATTGGCTAGTTCTACAGCTTCTTCTATGGTTTGAGGTCTAGCTGCCTTGACTACATGTCTTATCTCTCCAATTAATCCCCAAATGTAATTGGAGATTAACACTGGTTCAGGTGAAGCAAGGGTTGGTACTATTCTAGCATATTCAAAGAATAACTTAGTGTACCCCTTACTATCTACACCAATCATTCTAAGGTTTAAGAACTTGTTTGCTATCTGTTCTTTGTCATTCGGAGGGCAGAATTTCCTTTCTACCATGTTTTTAAATTCCTCCCATTCCATATTGTAAATTCTATCACTTCCTCTAGACTGGAGGATAGTGTTCCACCATTCTAGTGCTGAATTCTTAAATAGATTAGAAGCAAACATTATCTTATCTTCTTCTGCGCACTTGCTTATTCTTAAGACTGCCTCAGTCTTTTCTATCCAGCGTAAGGTTGCAATGGCCCCTTCGTTTCTCGAGAATTCCATTGGTTTACAAGATCATAAATCTTTGTAAGAACAACCGTAAGACACGGTTCTTCTTCTTTTGGGGATGGGTAATTGAAGTATGGGTCCATTGTTCACACTGTTTTCAGGTTCAGAGGGTCGCTTGCTATCATGTTTACTTTTATTTTCTGCTTCTCTAACTGTTTGAATAATATATGGCATCGCATCTATTATTCCTTGTGCTACTATGTGTTGGATGGCACTGTTATCAACTTGGTTTCCATTGTTGTTGTTTGGATTTTTGTTACCCGAGTTATTGTTACTCTGGTTATCATTATTCAGATTTCCCTGATTTACTTCGTCGGCCATCTGAATTTAAACATTTGCCAATTATTAATATCACAGAATAATTAATAGTTTAAGTAACAACCACATAATACACATATTGGTCAAAAACGTCGAGCATTGCGACTTTACTCTTTTTAGATAGTATGCGTCAAATACACACTAAAACAGGAATTAAAAATTACAACACTGTTATGCATCACTAACCATAAAGTGGTCTATACTACAATACATTATTATATATATATATATATATATATATATATAGATTATATATATTATATTTTTTTCATACAAACATATTATATATTAATATATTATTATTATTACCAACTCCACTTATCATCTTCATGGATATGGATTTCCCCCAAAATCCATCTGACGTTCGTCATATTTCCAGACGAGTTGTTCTCCTACATACCTCATCCTCTCACTACTCTCTAAGATTTCTTCTCTGAAAGTTCGGAGTTCTTGCAAATTCTCTGCACTCATTGGGGGTGCAGGTGCTGGTACTCGATCTGGGTACTGTGGCATGGGATTCTCCTGAGGGCATGGATTCTCTAAAATTTCCCTAATGTATTCATCGTTGTCATAATAGGGATCTAGAGGGTCCAGACCTGGATACGCTGCTATGTTTGGCAAGGTTTCGTCATTTAGGTGGTAGCGTGGCACATAATCCCTAAGATCATCAAACCATGGATCATAATTTGGGTCTAAAGGATTAGGGACTGGTATCCTAGGTATCTCTTTAGGATTGAAATCATGCATTTCTACCTCCATTGGCTGAGTGGGAATTAACGGTAAGGGTTGTGGGGCTACTAGTTGTTCCAGACTTGGGTCGGCAGCAGTTGTTGCTAGGATATGGAAATTGGCTAAGCTTCTATTAAGCATATCCGGTGTATGGGCATCTGATTCTCGCTTAGCGGCTGCTAGGACTCTTTGCTGTTGCAACTTTCACATTCTTTTTCTACGCTCAAAGGCTCCCTTACTGAACCATCCTCTCTTTTTCCGAGGGAATGGCTCTTCAGACTGAGCTTTAAAGGCAAACATTCCTTCTTCCTGATCAGCGGAATACCCAGAGAGGGTAGGCTGGGAAGAGGTACTTTCACTCCTAGGTGAATTGGATAACTGACGATACACGTCTGAGGGTCCTTGATCACTCATACTGTAAACTAACAAATAGTCAAATAACACATAACAATAAAATACAGATATTCACGTATTTTCAAAATTTATTTCCTAACAATTTAAATAATATATTAATGTCAGCAGACCACTTCTGTGGCTGAATCAGTGGCTAAGCTCTGATACCACCTTCTGTCGCAACCCCCGCCCCCTTATCTGTCCCGGAAATGGGCGGCCGCGAACATTCGTTTGTGGTGGTATCAGTTATTAATTTGGCAGCGTAAATTACATCAGGACCGTAGTTAGGAAATGTTTATCAGAGTAAAACCACCATATTTTATATTAATAATCATATGGGTAAAACCCAAGTTTCTTTATTACAATATGTTTATAGGGATAAACCCTATTTTATTGAATTTAAAACATCGTCTTTTTGGTAACTTTTATAGCCACATTTTTCTAAGCCGTCAGTGCTCTCCAGCTGGCTTTTTACTAATTGGCTGTCACATTGTGTTACCTGAAACGCGTTTTAAAAACATTTGTCAGTGGGAAATACTGGTGAGTGAATCCCAATTTAATCAAGAAACATTTTATCAATTAACACAGTATTGAGAGCGATCATAATGTTTATTTCTACACAATTACTCATTCAGTACTGTCAATCCTGACTGGTGGGTTATATTACACATTGGCTAACTCGTTGTCCAATTGTAAGGTGTTCCACATTTTGTATACAAAACTCCAATATACCGGCAGTAATTGAAGAACTACAAAGACTCAATCACTGCTTAATCACATTGTAAAACATTTAAGGTTTTGTAGAAACAATTTACAAAAATGTTAACAAAAAGAGGATAAACTCACATTGCTGTTTTAGACTTCTTCTAGGGTTTCCTGGTGTTAATCTATAATTTACACAAATGTACATATGTTAGTATAATAACCCTTTATTTATATTAACGATACCCTCCCCGAGACGGTATTCCAACAACTACGTCGGGCAGAACCACGACACTTGTTACGGAACCCTGGATCAATCGGGCAGCGTATCTAATATGTAACTGGGGTTATAATACTTACAACGGAGCAGAACCTCGCTAATTAGGGGGTATTATACTCGAAGATTATGCCTATTACTTCAGAAATTCGAGATTTAGAAAAGAATTGAACGAGCAGACTGAAGGCCCGATGCCCTCTATTTATAGGGCCTGATTTTTACTTTCTCGCGGCCCGCGTAAAGGTTAGGCCAAGGCCTACGCGGCCCGCGGCCTAGGGGGGTCTAGGTGTAGCTGATCCGGGTCATGACTAGGTTCAACAAACGTTATGACACGTGTCAATACAGGGGTTCGCCTGACCTTTAAGTTGTCGCGGCCCGCGTAAGGGTTAAGGGGTGGCTTACGCGGCCCGCCAGAACCCCATTTTTCTTGTTTTCTATTTATTTTTAATGGCATTTCATATTTTGGGCTCGGTTTTCACATACGGGGTGTATTTTAAGACATATAGGGGTATTTTAAAATATATCAGGGTGTAAGAAAAATTTCAGGAGGGTTGTTATAGAATTGCATTCTCCTTCCCATATTTAAACGATGAAGAAGACGATGACATATATTGTATTCGTTATATATTCACATTCGCTAACAAACATGTCTTGGTTCAACCACATTTTCGGCGAGTCGTCAGATACAAACACGAGCACGTTTATTCCGGAAAGCAGTGTGGTATAGCATTTTTTAACTTGTTCTGTTTTTTTTAATGAAATACTTAGCACATCGTTTGTATTAGGAGGGGTCTAATGTCCCTGATTCTTACGATGGGAGAGAAAATGATGATCACGCAGAGGAGGTCGTGTCCGGCTTTCGTCCCCATCATATGAATCGTTGTTGCCAGACCTCAATGAGGTAAGTATATATTTACTTTTTTCTATTCGGCGTTAAACTTACCATTACCTTTTACCCGTTGGTTTTTTTAGTCTGATGTGCCCCGCCAACCGTTGTTACCAGATCTGAACGAGGTAAAAATAAATTTACTTATTATTATGAAGGCTTTTAGATGTTCCATTATGATTTAACCGGGTTTTTTTTCAGTTAGTCGTGTCTAGCTATGATCATGGTTATGGGTCTCCGTATTATGAAGCCGGTTA
The DNA here is from genome assembly GCA_030545235.1 of Helianthus tuberosus. Taxonomy (NCBI): domain Eukaryota; kingdom Viridiplantae; phylum Streptophyta; class Magnoliopsida; order Asterales; family Asteraceae; genus Helianthus; species Helianthus tuberosus. The sequence continues at coordinate 172,166,817 of CM060393.1, read as the reverse complement.
CTGTGCCTCGTACGGACAGGAAGAATATGGCAATAACTTTTTCGTTTGTGGTGCCTCGGGAGTACAAGAAGATGTTGGTGAGCCTTCTTACGCGCAAGAGTCATTGGGTGACGAGCAACCCGCTTACCTTGAAGTTTCGTACAAAACTGATCAGGTACGAATGATATATATTTTTGTTAAATGTTATATTTTTCTGTTAAAAATTATTATAAAATTGTTAATAAAAATACATTAAAAATTGTTATATTTTTCAAATAGGATAAAAATTAATTAAAAATGTTATATTTTTTATAAAATTAATTAAAATTGTTATATTTTTTAAATATAATAAAAATACATTAAAAATTGTTATATTTTTTAAAATTATTTGTTATATTTTTAGATTGATATGGATGACGTTGTTATATATTTTTGTAAATGAATTATAAATGTTATATGTAATATTTTTATAAAATTAATTAAAATTGTTATATTTTTAAAATATTACAAAAAATAAATTAATTTTTTTTTAAAGTATTTGTTAGATTATTAGATTGATATGGATGACGTTGTTATATACTAGTGGGAAGGCTCGCACGTTGCAGCGGGTGTCCCGAATCACTAGATTCAATTATAATCCCTGTGCTATATGGCGGGCTTGTGAATTCGTTCCCTGGACCGAATCTCTAACCAATGAATGCGTACCGACACGTGATATATGCGGAATCCAATCACGTATGTGGATGAGAACACAAGGATGTAATTAATGCTGATTTCTATTAATACTTTAACAGTACAAAACCACGAAATCAGTTGGGCAGAGCTTCACCTCAAGAATACCCAAAAGTTACAAATGACAAAGACAAGACTCCTATTTATAGACATGCTAGGTTCGAACCAGGACATGTTTGGCTTCGTACGAAGCCATAAGCCTTCGTACGAATGCACTTCTGATGACATTATGTAGCTTCGTTCGAACCGTCCCTTCGAACCAAGACTCTTATTCTCAATTGACTTCAAGCTCTTGATGTGTGTAAAATGCAACATATAAATTACATCAAATGAGGCATAGAACTAACCCTTTTTTAGTACTAATGTTGGAAAAAGTGTGTTTTTGTCTTCCTTTTGAATTTACAGGACCAAATGAGCTTAAACGAGCAAAAGGAACAAATATACAGCAAAAACCAACATAAATACAAAGAAAAGGAATAAACGTGACATGTTCGACCCCTCGGCAGCATCCCCAAGAGCAAAAACATGAAACAGAAGACTGACCATGGCCTGTGCCCACTGGACACGGGGGTGTGGTCAGGTGTCTGCAGAAAGGACAAAGCTGTGGAAGCTTCTACGCCCACCACGGGGGCGTGCCCAGCTCAGCACGGGGCGTGGTCAACGCTAAGATTCGCAGAATCTTCCAAAATCTTAGTAGTACAGATACGCTTCTGCACACGGGGCCGTGCCCACTGGACACGGGCTGTGTTGAGCCCTGTGCTGACAAATGCAATTAATGAAGGAAGAGAAAAAGATGGCCACGGGGCGTGTCCGCTGGACACGGGGCCGTGGCCGGGTTTCTGTTCAGGCTATAAATAGGGGTGTGTGGCTCACTTCAAAGGCATCCCCTGGCAAACCACCTCTCTCCTACTTTGCCACCATTCCACCACCACTACAACACCCACATCCACCACCATCATCCACCTTAGAGTGTGTGTAGTAGTCTCGGGATCCAAGATTGATAGTAAGAGTTCTTGTCAATCAAAGGCCATGTTTGGCTAAGTTTCTTACATCATTTGGTGAAGACAAGTCTTTAATGTATTACTTTTGATTTTTAATCTTTTCGCACTTTTTATTTGGTTTTGTATTAATGACTTTAATAACTAGTTTCTTAGTATTCAAGCATCTTGTTATTTTTGAACTTCGTACCATTATCACTTCTAATTCGTCGAATTGGTAGGTGACACAGATTCTCAATCTTCTTGAATAAGATCATTAAGTAATCAAATGTTTCATCCTTTGATTCCAAGAATGTTACCTAATAAAATCTTGAATATTCATTAGTGACAGCCAGGCAGTAAAGATCTCCGATGACACTTTTGACATTCACAGATCTGAAAAATCCATATGCAATCTTTCCAAAGATAACTTAATCGAGTTGAATAACTTCCGTGGATGTGATTTCTTCTGTTGCTTACCTTTCTTGCAGCTGACACAATCATCACTCAAATGAAAGTTCTTTACATTCACACATTCCACGAGATTGTTTTGAACCAAGTAATTCATCTTTCTTAAATGAATATGACCCATCTTTCGATGCCAAAGGATCGAGTCTTTCTCCATTGCTTTCTTGACAAAACATTGGGCGACCTTCGAAGTAGTGGTAGCAGTACTCATGTCAAGAACATATAAGTCATTCTCTCTCGAAGCCCGCATCAAGATCCACTCTTATGGTATGATAAGTCCTGGCTTCAAAATAATGCAATCTTTATCACTGAAATTATATAATATTCAACACGCGCTCTATCTAGATTATTCAACAAGTAAAGAGACACATATAAATGCACTAACAAAATCCCCCTTGTGCGTTGTTGTCTAATATCAAACTTGAAATCTGAAAGTCGTGTTTGAATATTCTGCAACTTCAATCAACTTTTTGTAAATGTCCTCAAATCCCCCTTTTATTGATGATTCGAGCTTGTATTAACATTAACAAGTTCCCCTTGAACTTATGCTTCAGGTCTCTATTTGCACAGTTGATGACCCACTCCTCTGATTTGCTAAACCGCAGTCTTCACGAATATCAATCACTTTGAAAATAGTCAATGTAGCTTCTCCATTTCAACGTTAACCACATCTGCGTTTGGTTTTTGATATACTTCTTTGATCAATTCCCTGATCTTCAAAAACCAACTGACAATTGATAGAAACTTCAAACACCACACTGGTAAACTTCAAATCAGTAAATTCCTACGAAAATCTGAAATCCCAGTTTCCTTAATCCACATTATGCCCAACTTGAATAACTTATCAGTGTAAACGGTAATCTCCACAGTCAGCAAATCTTCATCGGATCACAAATCATCTAGTAACACTCTGTGATCTTTAAAGTATAATGATAAACGTTCTTCAAAGATCAACTTTGTAGTCTTCTCCGTTTGTTTTGATGCAACGTAATCGTTAGACATCATTACTCTGTGGGACAAAACTCATTTGTCTGAAAATCCAAAATGTAGTCTTCTTCTTTAATCATGATAGTAAATATCTAGAATTCTCCGCCAGTCCCGATAGCAACTTAATCTTCAACCTTCATTATTCCCTGGCGGTTACTCTAGAAAATAACTCATTCGCTTGGAGATTAAAAATGTAGTAGAGCTCTCATGTATCTAATATCTTGAAAGCTCTGTGAAATCTGACAGCTCATAGTGACCACAGATATCTCCTGCATACCGGCTTTTATGAAGATGAGGCTTCAATTTGATCATGAACTAAAGAATCCGAAAGATATGTTGTGCAACCAGCTTGATGAAGATTGAGACCTGAATTTGTTTCCAAATCGAAGAATACAAAATAGAAAATACTATGCATCACCAGTAATTTGAGTTAGAACCACCCGAATACTGTTGCAAATCTTCTTTGCCTAAATTTCAAAAAAAATGCTCGAATTTCAATATGTGACAACAAATTTTAGTGCCCCTCATTTTTGCAATTCTAACCTCTATATTATCACTTTTGAAATTCTAAGGATTTCCCCCTCAACTCGGCAAATTTTGGTCTCTCTTATCTCTCAAACTCAACTTTGTGGAATATTTGACATTTTGCTCGACAAAAGTCAGTTTTTCATCAATGCAGAATTTGATGTTTTGGCACATTAATAGTCACTTCACCAAATGATAATCATTATGCATAGGTTTCCATGACAACCCCACTATCTTTAACATTCTATGATTTCATCATCTTTGAAAGTTCTTTTTTTTTCTCATGCGCGCGCATGACACTTCCCCCTGAGCGTACGAGTCATGCGTGCGTATGACTCTTACGCTTGGGCTCCTGCACTCGTAGGACTCCTGCTCTCCAGATATTGCGCCATATGAGCTCCTACGCTGATACTCCTCCTCGCGCATGACTCATGCGCTCCAGGAGGCTGTTTGCACATTTTTCGATCTAAAATATTCATTTCTTCGAATTTGATGATGAATCTTCCACAGACATGTGCGAAAATCAATTCCAACACAATGATATCTTCAATTTGATATTTCATATGTGAATTGATCTTCAATTTTGATTTTTACGTCTAAAACACATAAATCATGAGCGTAGGTGATTCAACCGACGGTTACTTTGATTGAATTGGGTACTGTAGTTCTGATACCAATTGAAAGTGCAGGATCTGATGTGTTTAGACAGAAGTTTGGATTAAAAAACTAATTCGATAGAAATTTCGGCAACATAACATTTAAGTCGACCCGTTTGGAGTAGCTTCCAAAATGTAACGAAAGAGCATACATCATTGACAATATGGAGAGAATCACACAGGTTCTCTCCTCTCAAATCCAAAATTTATGTTCCCAAGTGCAGGACACTATTATTTATAGGATATGACTCATGTGCTCCTACATGCGTATGAGTCCTCCGTGTGTAGGATTCCTGCGCACGTAGGACTCCTATGCAGGTTTCATATCATGCGCTCCGAACACTCTACCTTTCTAAACTATACAATATTCAACATACGCTCTATCTAGCTTATTTTGACAAATAACGGACATAAATGCACCAACATTTCAAATACTTTCTGAATTCCAGTGTAACCGATTTACTAAGTTTCTGTCAAACTACCTGTGATCTTATTTATATCAAAGTTGAATAAAGGCTTGTAAATGTTTCTTCGTTTAATTTCAACCCAACCAATAGTTTTTTCTTATCGTGTCCATTCATTACGAAAAATGAAAGTATGCGTGTTTTTTCATTAATATCCTAGACGAATGGATCCAATCTTAACAAATCTAATACCATTGTCATCATCACATTTCATTGGTATCCAATCTTTTAAAAGTAAGCATCAACATCAAACTAGTCTAAATCAAATTTTAAAAATAATACAAATATCGAAACTTCAAATCACCCACTTCATGATATTGATCAACAACTAGCAAAATCTTCTTCAGTATTGCGGGAGGAATTTGATCGATATTGGTTCGTTAATTACAATATCAATACAGTATCAACATTCGATATAACATCCTAATGATAAAACCTGAAACATATAGTAATGATATACCCCAAAATAATATTGACATGTGTTTTAGAATAATGAAAAGGTAGACAACGTTAAATTATATAAAAAAAAAGTAAATCTGAGGTAGCTTTTTTATATCATGTAAGTTTGCGCTTAGATTACTTATTCACTACCACTCACAGCTTGGTTAAAGGTTTATATCGAAACGTAAATAAATAAAAATAGATACATCGCAATTGCATACTTGAAATTTTAGAAAATATTGTATCTTAAAAGTTACAAAGAAAAAAAAAATATGTTTTAATTTATCACCAAAATAATATTAATAAAATTAAAAGTTACAAATAATAATAAAAAATAATTTAGTGTTTGAAGTTCTTTCTTTTAATATGGTATATAATCCAGTATCACCTTTTGTTTTGAAACATGATAAGTAATTAAAGAAAATCTCGTATTTATATATTATCAGTTTGCAATACATTTGTGTTTCTACTGGTTGTATCTCACGCATTAGGACTTTAGTGTGCTTCGTAGGTTGTAACGTTGGCTTAATGAGTTGTTTTCTTTGTAAAAGTGTTTACAATAGCATTTTATCTTTAAATATATTGTGTTTTATTGTACTTTTTATAATAGCAATTAGATTTTGAATGTGTTGTATTTAGAAATTGTCTTTGTTTGTGCCGAACCCTGCTGCATTACGAATACTAATTTTAGTTAGTGGTTAACATGTACATGCCAAATTTACAAAAAACATTTACTTACCTAAAAAATACACACTGTCAAGCTTGAAAATAAATATTTTTTTACAATGCTAGCAAATATATTACACTTGAAAAAATATAAGAAAAATATTTTTTTATGAAGTCAATATAATGAAAATACCGTCTTTAGAAGCAACAGTGGTTATCGGAACGCAAAAATGGTTATCCGAAAAGATAAGAAGTGTTTTGGATAAAACTCTAAAATTATTTTTCTTCTAAATTCACCACCCAATGCATCAAAACTTACAATTGGCTCACCGATGTAACTCCTTTGCTAAATTAACACTTCTAGTATGTTGATGATGTTTGGCACTACCAGGTAGGGCTGGCAAATCGTGTCTTATCGGATTTAACAGGTCTCTGACGAGGCGAATAACACAAGTATTAAATATGAATACAACTTTTTAACTACTTTATATCTCATGTCTGTAACACAGTTGTATGTTTTATGTACCAAGAAGAAGAAATGATGGATCGTAGCCTCCTAATTCTATTTATTTTTAAAAAAGTAAAAAACTAAGTAGTGTACTTTTTCAGTAAAAAAGTTTAATCGTATCTTATACAAATATCTATTGTCAGCCCTACTTACAAGTTTCCACTTCCATCACTAATGATATGTTTGACCTCATACCCTTACCTAATCTAGAAGTCCTGTGGCTAGAACAACTCCTACATAATTAAGGATTCGTGTACTTTAAGGAAAGAAGTATGTGTTGACCAAAAATACATACTTTTCATCGATGAACATCTCAACAGCTTTTTCGTTAGCAGCACTAAGAACTCTGGTCATTGTGCCGCCAGACGCCAGCTCGCCCGGCAGCATAAGCCAAATCCATTGACGGGTATTTCACATTATTCGGTTCTTTGAACGTCAATGATCCCAGCCTAAATCCATTTGTTAAGAAACTTATTCATTTATCATGGAGTCGAGTTACTTTTAGGGTGGAAATTTCCAACACAGCGCAAAATACAACACGAAGATAATCAAGTTTTAGGTTGTTGGATTTAGCCCATTTAATAAATGGGTCGTGTTCCGGTTGACCGTTTAACTAAACACATCGACCCACGAACCCGTTTAACCCAATTATTACAATGCACCAACGCGATTTAAACGTTTACAACTTGATTACTACGTATCAACTCGTTTGACACATTTTACTGTGTGTGGGTTAGAGTTGATGTTTTTTATACGAATAATAAATGGAGTCATGTTCAGGTTGAACAATTCAATGATACATCAGTGAGCAGTTAAACTAGTAAATTAAGATGCCTTGACCCCTTTGAAGGTCACCTGCCCTGCCCATGTAAGTTGCGTTTTTACCTGTCTCACTAGTTGATTAGCACAATATTGGTGGGTCCTGTAAATTTTCCTTATAAAAGTTCTCATGGTAAAATAAAAAATATAAAAAAAGAGGTTAAACTAAAAGGATCAAAATACCTGAAAGCGTCTCCAGACACAGTTAAGATTATACGCCTTAAAGCACCTTCAGAAAAGCCTTGAATACACTAAAAAACTAAAAAACAAGGCAAGTTTACAGGAAAAAACTAAGATGTAAACATCTTATGTTTTCATTATCTTCGTGACAGGCTCATTTATGTTTTATATTATTCTAACTAAAAAATTAAAGAAAAAAGTTATTGGATGATAATGGTTCTTTCGGTTTTCTCCTAATTTTTTATTATTATTTTTTATTATTATTATTATTATTATTTATTTTTTTTGTGGCTCTCTTGGTTTTCTATGTAAGTAACGAAATTAATAAAAGTTATATAATAATAATAATAATATTATTATTATTATTATTATTATTATTATTATTATTATTATTATTAAATATATAATAGGGTAACTAAATAGTGATACTTTTTAAAACTATCAATCTAACACTAAAAAACAAGATGCTCATCTTGGTGTATTATGGAGACAACTAACACCAATAAAATTAAGCCGTCTAAAAGCATTAACATCCTGGGAATCAAAATCTATCTGTGGAGTTTTTAAAATATAAAGAGTATAAAAAGTGGTTGTGAGTGAAGAGAGATAAAAATGTAATGATAAATGTATAAAAATATTATTTAATTGAAAAGAAGAGAGAAAAAGTATTTGTTTTTAGTGAAAACATATTGATATATGAGTTATTTTTTAGTAGAATGTATGTATATTTTTAGGGATCTGGATGTGAATGCTCTAAGGGGGTGTTTGGGATTGCTTATTTTAGTAATTTATTAGCTTATTAACTTTTTGAAAAGTTAAAACGTGTTTGGCATGAAATTATTATGTGAGGATAAAAAGTCACTCCATTATAACTTGTTAACTTTTTCAAAAATTCATAAGTTGTTTTGAAAAGCTAAGCCAAAATGGCCTTAAGACTTGAACATCTTTTGAAAGTTTTTACTATTTTAAAAACCTTTTTTTTTAAATAACTAACACCTATAAAATTTTAAAAACCTTTTAAATGGGTTAATAGCATTAAAGATAAAAAGCTTTTTACTATTTTAAAGGCGTTGGTGGTATACATGAGCTAAACCTGGCCTTATTGGCAAAGTGGTGTTGGCGTTTGAAATCGGATCCATCTTAATTATGGGTCAAGGTGGTTCGTGCCATTCATAACAACTCCAAACAACATAAGCAAATTCTCGTGAAAAACACAATTACCGGAATATGGAAGTCTATGGGTTGCATCGAAAAAGTTTGCTAAATACAACATAGATTTTCAGTAAATTGTCACCTATGGCATGTTTGGCTAAGTTTTTCCAACCCAACTTATGACTTATTGGGCATGTTTGGCTTAACCCCAAACACCCACATTGACTTAATCAAAAAGATAAAAAGGGGTTTTAGTGTTTGGCAAACCTAAAAGTCCTTTTCATAATGACTTTTTGAATAGGAGAAAAAGTCATCAAAAAGTCATTTTTGAGAAGTTAGGGGCTTGTGACTTTTTGATCAGCTTATAACTTTTCAAAGACAAAATTACCAAATTACCCCTGATTTAACACTCCTCATATTTGTTGACTTATGAAAGAATGTCCCTTTTGGTCATTTTACATCAATAAGCTAAGCCAAACACTTTTTAAAAAACAACTTATTGATTTATTGGCTTTTCCCACCCCATAGGTTAATCCAAACACTTTTTTAAAAACTCATTTTCAAAAAATTATAAGTCAATAAGTCCTTTTCACAAAAAAAGTCTTTTTTTAACTTAAATAAGCTTAGCCAAACATGCCCCTAATTACCATCGAATCGCGGATGATGTGGTTTTTCTTGGTGAATGGTCAACTCAAAACATTCTAAACCTTAATAGAATTCTTAGATGTTTTTATCTTTCATCGGGCCTTCGAGTAAATAGAGCTAAAAGTAATTTGTTTGGGGTCGGAGTGGGTGATGTAGAGATTGCGGTCATGGCAGGGGTTCTACGATGCAAGGTTGGGGCGTTTCCTTTTAGGTATTTGGGGCTCCAAGTAGGCGCAAATATGAATTTGGTCAAGAATTGGAAGCCGGTGGTTGACATTTTCAAGAAAAGATTGTCGGTATGGAAGTCTACTACCTTGTCTTTTGGCGGGAGACTTACTCTAGTTAAATCCGTTTTGAACTCGTTGCCCACTTATTATTTTTCGATATTCAAAGCCCCTTTCACAAGTCATTAATGAATTGGAGAGACTCCGAAGAGAGTTCTTGTGGGGAGGATCTTCGGAACACTCTAGGATGAAATGGGTCGCGTGGAAAAATGTGATGGCTCCGAAAGACTATGGAGGTTTGGGGTTCGGGTCGCTTCGCGAGGCGAATTTAGCTATGATGACAAAATGGTGGTGGCGGTTTAAGATAGAGGACAAAAGCTTGTGGAAGAAAGTGATTGTCGGCCTTCATCAACATTCGAGAGACTGGAGTTTTATTCCAGTTAGATTATTACAAGCCGGACCTTGGAAACAAGTGTTTAAAATTTCTGACGAACTGGCGGGGATGGGTATAAACCTGGTGCATTTATTCAAAGTTGTTCCAGGTAGCATCTGTAATGTTTTCTTCTGGAATGAGTGGTGGTTAAACGGTGCCCCGTTGTGTGTTGAATTCCCGCGCTTATTCAGTCTCGAGGTGAGAAAAAATGTGAAACTGATGGACATAATTTCTTTCGTGGAGGGCATGATGATTCTAAATTTCAACTGGTCTAGGCAGCCTACTGGTCCAGAAGAAGTGGCTGAATTGTCTGCTCTCTCTCAAGCCTTAGCGGCGATTACAGAGCTCACAGGTAATGATAGGTGGAAATGGTGTGCTGAGCACTCGGGGAACTTCTCGGTACGTAGTCTAAGAGCTCGTATCCAGCAGGTTTCGTATAGTGATCTAGGTACCGGTTTTGCGTGGAACTCTTGGGTTCCTTCAAAAGTAAACTTTTTTTCATGGCGTGTGGCGCTAAATAGAATCCCGACCCTGATCGATCTGGATCGCAGGAATGTGCGGCTCGGGTCTACTCTCTATCGGTTTTGCGATGTTGGTGATGAAGATGCAAGCCATGTTCTGTTCGTGTGTCATTTTGCCCAAGAGGTTTGGAACTTTGTGGTTGGCTGGTGCAAGTTGCAGCCGCTAATCGTCTTAGAGCCGAAAGACTTGGTTAATATCCACAAGTATATGCAAGGGTCGAGCAAATGGAAAAAGGTGATTTATCTAGTGTTTCAGACGACTATGTGGTGTATATGGAAAGCTCGCAATGATCTCATTTTCAATAGCAAGCAACTTATTGTTGGGAGGATTAAAGACGAAATTAGAGCTCTTGGATTCCTTTGGTTGAGAAGTCGGGCGAAAGCGAGTTCGGTAACATGGACGGATTGGTGTAATTTTGATTTGGGGTAAATTACACTTTTCGTCCTTTATGTTTGTACCAGATAGCCTTTAACTTCAATAATTACAGTCACGGTCCTTTATTTGTAAAACTCATTACACCCTACGTCCTTTAGCACTAACCAGGTTAAAATTTTCCGTTAAATATGGCATGTGCCTTGCACGTGAGGGCTTTTATGTCTTTTAACCCCAATCTATTTAAATTATATAAAAACATTAGTATATATCCCTTATTTAACCCCAATCTTCAAAGATGAAACCCTAGACATTCTCCAACTCACCCGCCATTAAAGCTCTTCTGGAGCTCGAACATGAATCAGACTCCATTCTTCCCAACGATCCTCACCTAACGCCGTTATCCACTCACCTAACCGCTCTCAAAACACTCATAAACTCGCCGGTTCATCGTCGACGGAGACAACGCCACGTCCAGCGAGATCAAGGTGAAGGGGAGTAAGAGAGGCCAGCGAAGATCTGTGTGATGCGGCACCATTTGGATCTAGTGAGATCGATTTATTTTGGCTTAAAGAAAGTGGGTTTAGCCTGTAAATCTCAGAATGAAGATGAAATATAAAAAAAGTTGTGATCACTGTGGGGGATAACCCTACGTATATGTATATAAGGGAGTTTATTGCAAGGCTTAGTAAACTTCCTAGTCCATTCCTAAAAGTGACAAGTGTGAGGCTAAGCCTATGGCTTTTAATGATTCGACTAAGGTAACGATACATAGTGAATCACCTATGTGAGAGAGAAGTGGGGTCGCTTCGAATGGTGTTGTTGGGGCACAATACCTAGTGGCTCTCGCAGAACCAGGCTCATGTTCATGACCATAACGAACATAACTATGAGGACTTGACTTTGTCAGGGAGAGTCTTGTGTGAAGTGCATTGTCGTCTACACAAACGGCAGACGAGTTAAAAGACATCGAGTTCTACTAAGAGCTAGTGGGCTAAGTGCATTTCATGAGCGAAGTTTCAAAGGGTAACACCTACCTATCGTATGCAAAACTCAACTGCTGAAATTAAATTGGAATAATGTTGTTTCTGAGATCGACCTCCATTCATGTGGGGGATTGTTGGAAGTTTGGTGTGAATGGAAAGTCTCAGGTGGTAAAACCACCTTGTCCCACATTGGTGTGGGAACAAAAGAAAAGGCAATTTATAAGGCAAAAGCTTGACCAAGCAATTGTAGTCTTATGACATGTTTTACCACAAGTCCTACCCGCGCGCGCGCAGGGGGGTGCAAAAAACTGAGTTTTGGAACTAGAATTTGGTTGAACTCGTGCGTGCCCGCACGTCCTGCGTACACGAATGCAGCTCCGAAAACCTAGGCCCACGTGAGGCCATTTTTTGCACAGACTCGTAACTGTTATTCTCGTTTTTAATGATCATTAGTTTTTAAACTGTTATGATTTCGTTTTAATGATCATTATGTTTCAGTTTTAAAACTGATACAATAATTGCAATAATGACCATTATTCTGGTCTTTAATTTGCTGCAATGATGATGAGAACACAGTTACGGTTTTATGGCTATAAAACCGAACCATATGATTCAATTTAGACATACAGAAAAACAATATCTTCTCTCTTGATCTCTCTGCAGCATTCTCCGGTTTTCTTTTCAGGCAAGTGCTCAAGTCCGGCAGTGCGCGGTGCTGCTTCGAACCGGCGTACCCTGGGAACAGACGACGAATCTGTTTAAAGGAATTGTGTCAAACACAAGCCCGGTTCAATCGTTTACTGTTTCTCCAATTTTATTACTTTCTGTCCAGATTGTGGTCAATTATTTTATACAGTTTACTAACAAACTTAAACAGATCCATTTTACTAATTGTGTCAAATACAAGCCCGGTTCAATCGTTTACTGCATTGTTTCTGTTTCTGCAGTCATGACTGCTGTGATGATTTCCGTTGTTGCTGTCACAACCGGTCTGGTTGCACCACTTCCTAACGCAGTCTCACATGCTGAGAAACCTTAGAAATTCAACGGTGTGAATTTCAAACAGTGGCAGCAAAAGATGTTCTTTTATCTGACCACGCTGAACTTGGCAAGGTTCTTGACTGAACCCAAACCCCATGTTGATGAAGGGGATGTGGATGCTCAATCTGTGAGCGCGATGCATGCTTGGAATCATTCGGATTTCCTGTACCGCAACTTTATTTTGATTGGTTTGGTGGACGCATTGTATAATGTGTATTGCAAAGCAAAGACTGCCAAAGAATTGTGGGAGTCTTTGGATCGCAAATACAAAACAGAAGATGCGGGCACTAAGAAATTCGTGGTGGCTAAGTTCTTGGACTTTAAAATGATTGACTCTAAAACGGTCATGAGCCAAGTCCAAGAATTGCAGGTTATCCTTCATGATATTCATGCGGAAGGAATGATGCTCAGCGAAACATTCCAAGTTGCTGCAATGATCAAAAAACTGCCACCAAGTTGGGTTGATTTCAAGAACTATCTCAAGCATAAGCGAAAGGAGATAACCATTGAAGATCTTGTTGTTCGTCTTCGGATTGAAGAAGACAACAAAGTGGCCCTAAAAAAGGTTGATGGTCCTGAAACAGTGAAGGCCAATCTTGTTGAACATGGCCAATCTTCAAAGGGAAAAAACAGTGGAAAGGGTGGAAAGAAAAGTCATAGGAAACGCTCCAACCTTGGTCCTAAGGGAGGAGTTGGGAAAAAGAAGTTCCAAGGAACTTGTTATAATTGTCAAAAGCAAGGCCACAAGGCCAGCGAATGCAAGCTTCCCAATAAGGAAAATGCTCGACAAGTGACCATGGTTGATGAAGTCGATAACCTAGTTGCCATGGTCACGGATCTCTCGATTTTGGTGACCGAAGTTAATTTGGTCGGGCAAAATAACAAAGATTGGTGGGTTGATACGGGGGCTACCCGTCATGTGTGTTCCGACAAAATCCTTTTCAACACCTTCAAGGAGGTGACTAATGGCGAAAATGTTTTTATGGAAACTCTGCCACAGCCGAAATTAAAGGTGAGGGGAACGTGGTTCTAAAAATGACTTCTGGAAAGGAACTCACCTTGTCAAATGTGTTGTATGTTCCAGAAATTCGTAAGAACCTTGTGTCGGGGTGGCAGTTGAACAAATTTGGGTTCAAAATGGTAATTGAGTCGGACAAGGTCGTGTTGACCAAAAATGGTGTGTATGTTGGTAAGGGCTATGCCCTCAATGGAATGTTTAAACTAAATGTAATTGTCGTGAATGCAATGAAAGAAAACGCTACTAGTTCTACTTACTTGATTGAGTCTTATAATCTTTGGCATGGTAGACTAGGTCACGTAAATTATAATTCCATTCGTCGTTTCATCAAACTTGATTGCATACCAACATTTGATATCGACTCAATTAATAAATATGAAACTTGCGTAGAAGAAATCGTCATTCAAAAAGGTGGAACGAATCACCGAACCCCTCGAGATGATCCACACTGATGTGTGTGATCTAAAGGAAATTCCTACCCATGGTAGGAATAAGTACTGCGTCACGTTCATTGATGATAGTACTAGGTATTGCTATGTATACTTACTTAAGAGTAAGGACGAGGCTATTGACAAGTTTATCTTGTTCAAAGCCGAAGTTGAGAATCAACTAAATCGGAAAATCAAAATCCTAAGAAGCGACCGAGGAGGTGAATATGTTTCACCTTTTATTGACGTATGTGCAAAAAGTGGAATCATCCACGAACTCACAGCTCCTTACTCCCCGCAATCAAATGGCATAGCGGAACGGAAAAATCGTACTTTGAAAGAAATGATGAATGCCATGAAGATAAGTTCTGGTGTAAACCAAAACATGTGGGGGGAAGCAATCTTATCGGCAAATTATGTGTTGAACATGATACCCAATAAGAAAAAGGATGTAACGCCTTACGAATTATGGACCGGAAAGAAACCACCATATAAATCCTTGAAAGTGTGGGGGTGTTTAGCTAAGGTGGTGGTCACACCACCTAAGCGCCTACTAATAGGACCCAAAACGGTGGATTGTGTATTTATAGGATACACTCGTCCTTATGGTCTTTATCGTTTTCTTGTGCATGATTCTAAGAACCCTGGAATATGCAAAGGCACCATAATGGAATCTAAGGATGCATCATGGTTTGAACATATGTTCCCATGCTTAGATAAAAGTGAACCGAGTTCTTCTAGACCAGTTGAGGAAATTATTCCCGAGGGTGAAGTTGAAAATGATGAACCTCGAGAAAAATCTAATACTGAGGAAGTTGAAATCAGGAAAAGTAAACGGCAAAGGACTGAAAAATCCTTTGGCCATGAGTTTCTTACCTATATGGTAGAAGATGAACCTCAAACGTACCAACAAGCGGTGCATTACTCAGAAGGACCTCAGTGGAGGGAGGCAATCAAAAGTGAGATAGACTCTATCTTACAAAACCATACTTGGGAACTAGTGGATCTTCCCCAAGGATGTAAACCACTAGGATATCGATGGATCTTCAAGAAGAAGATGAAACCAGATGGGACCATCGATAAGTACAAAGCAAGGTTGGTGATTAAAGGATATAAACAACGAGAAGGTTTAGATTACTTTGATACATATTCGCCAGTTACGCGAATAACATCCATCAGGATGGTGCTTGCCATTGCCGCCATTAGAAATTTGGAAGTTCACCAAATGGATGTGAAAACAGCTTTCTTGAATGGAAATCTAGAGGAAGAAATCTACATGGAGCAACCCGAAGGCTTCACAGCTATTGGGCAAGAAAAGAAAGTGTGTAAACTTGTAAAATCCTTGTATGGATTGAAACAAGCTCCAAAACAATGGCACCAAAAGTTTGATCATGTCATGCTTGATGCTGGGTTCAAAATCAATGAATGTGATAAGTGTGTGTATGTGAAAGACACATCTGATGGATATGTCATTTTGTGTCTATATGTAGATGACATGCTCATTGCTGGAAGTGATGACAAAATCATAAAATCTACAAAGAACATGCTAAAAGCAAGGTTTGACATGAAAGACATGGGTCTTGCGGATGTGATTTTGGGGGTCAAAATCACAAGAACCCAAAGTGGACTTGTTTTAAGTCAATCCCATTATGTGGACAAAATTCTTGAGAAGTTCAATGCGAATGACTCTAATGAAGCTAGAACTCCACTTGACACGAGTCAACATCTAGCCAAGAATAGAGGTGAACCTGTAAACCAATTGGAATACTCAAGAATTATTGGTAGCTTGATGTATCTTATGAGTTGTACTAGACAAGACATAGCATATGCTGTAAGCAAGCTAAGTAGGTACACGAGCAACCCAAGTTCAATGCATTGGAACTGTATCACTCGGTTGCTTCGCTACTTAAGATACACCCGGGAATACGGGTTGCATTACAACAGATATCCAGCAGTTATAGAAGGACACTGCGATGCAAATTGGATATATGACACGAATGATTCCAGAGAAACAAGTGGGTATATATTCACACTTGGAGGTGCTGCTATATCGTGGAAATCATCAAAACAAACGGTTATCGCTAGATCCACGATGGAATAAGAGTTCATCGCTTTAGATAAAGCAGGTGAAGAGGCAAAATGGCTACGTCAATTTGTTGAGGATATACCAAGATGGCCTAAGCCGGCATCGGCCATTTGTATACATTGTGATAGCCAATCGACACTTGGTAGAGCTCGTAGCACAATGTATAATGGTAGGAACAGACATATCAGACGTAGACATAATACGATACGACAACTAATCTGTCACACCCTGGCTTTGCGGAAGCGTGGTTAATTTTGGTGTGACTTCTTAATACCATAGCTTAACCATAACAAAGCTATATGAAATAAAATCATGCAAGATCATCCGTTGATTTAAGTTTTAAAACCAGAGTAACATACCATTGTCTTAAAGACTTACAACACCGTAACATAAAACATTGTCTTGAACAACATAAACAGTAACATGAAGTAAACGCAGTCTAAGATTTGTGACTTGTCCAGGAAAGAGTCACATTTCCTAAACTGGGATGACCTTGGAACCCTTATGCAGCGGGAAAACATAACATACCGTGCCAGATCCTGTTAATTTCCTGAAATACATGTAAGTTGAAAAATCAACAATAATGTTGAGCGAGTTCATGTGTAAGTGAGTATGTAAAACACTTGTAAGGATAAAAGTTCCCTGGTATGTAGCAGTGTAAGGAAAAGAGATCACCAATGGTTTGCAAGGCCATTAGCATGTGTGAAATGCAAGTAGGAAGACTCAACCTAGCAGATTTTTGCGTCGGGTACAAAGTCACTCAAGGTCCGTTCTGTTGGGCCTCTTAGAGGTCCGTTCTGTTGGGCCTAGAGTTGGGCTCGCTACACCCAGATAGATCTACCGCTTACGTCCCTCGGTGTTTCTGCCTACCCATTCACATGACCTAAGTAGTAAACCTCCTTACGTTAATCATACCATGTAGAAAGTACTTGTAATCAAAGTAACATGTATTTCACCCCCGCAGTTAAGAAAACTGAAAACAGTTAGAGAAAAGGGGGACATGAACTCACAGTGAAGCGTCTCTACCAAGTATCTCCTGCTCACGCAGCTGTGCGACGACCTACAGGTGCTAATTGCTATTAGACGGACGGCCGTGCCTTAGCTTTATAGTTTAAGTCTTTGGAAATAGTTAGACAACTATTTCGGGTTTAAGTTCTGTATATACTTGGTAGTTAATCTCCTTCCCAAGGATGGGGGATTCAATACACGTGCGTTCAAATTATATCATTAAGTCTCACTTAATATATATATATTTCCAATTCCAAAATATAAATTTTTTTCTCAAAAATATTATATTTTCATTTCACATAATTTTTCTCCAATAATACGTTGTTAAAATACGCGTTCATAAATATTTTCGTAAGTGCGTAAGTTACGTTTTAACAATCGAGTGGTAATATACTTACCGGTGTAACTTATATATTTATGGTGAAAGCGTTCGTATTATTTTGGATTCGTAAATATTATTTTTACTCTAAAAAATAATATTTATGTATTTTCACAAAATAATCATAAACAGTGTGTGAAAAATATACATTTATCACGTTAAATTTTGTGAAAATCTCACCTCCGAATATTTAGTAAATAAAGTCATGGCGAAATTTATATTTTGAAAACATGTCCAAAAATAATTCTAACACTTGTAGTGTAATTAGTTCTAAGTGTTAGGTTTTTAGAAAAATTTCGCCAGAGTTTCCTCTGTAACTGGAGGTGGCCACGCTTTCAAGCGTATCATTTTCTTTTATCAAATCAACTCAACAATTTTCTTTATTTGATCAGAACAACTTTCAACACAACAACTAATCAACATATGTGTAGATTGCCAAAAATTACATGAACTTGCAGTTTTTCCCAAAACTGTGGTGTGAACCCCTTAAATTTAGTAGATCTTCATATAAGGTAATTTGATCTTGTAAAAACCTCGTTTTTAGAGAAAATCCATCTATACAACTTCCCGTCATCTTTTTACAAAAAACGGTTATTTGTCGGATCTTTTCATTTCACAAGTGTTTACACACTTGTGGTTTATAAAAATCATGCTTGTTAGTGTAAAATCCATCTTTTAAAATACATGATTTCTTTGATACGTGGTTCTTTGAAAATACCACTTGCAGATGCGTAGATCTGCTAGTTTTAATCACTATAGTACAAGTTAAAACACTTTTACACAAGTAAAACATTTTTACACAAGTTCATGTTTCATGTGTGGTAGAGTTTCACCTTTTAACCCTTGTTACTTCTAAAATAGCTTTGTGTCATGATTCAAGAACATGACTATACCGGGTTAAACGATGATCCGAGCTACCACAACATAGATCGGGTCTAAATAATCACACATTTCAAATACTACATCATTTACACAACATATGTGCTATTAACCACCATTTTAAGTGTTTTTAGTAGACTTTTGTGCATCATTTTGCATTTTAACGAGATTTAACCGATACGAATCCTTTTAACCACATTAGAATAGTTCAAATACGAGTTTTAAGTATTATACCTCTAGCTCGAGGCTAGGGAAGAATCTATGCGCAAATGAGGTGGATAAAAGCTAAAGAAAGAGGTCCTTCGTGTTCCGCTTGCTCCAAGCTTCCTAATACGAGACCCTTGATGCTTGAATGATGATGGAACTTGAAGATCAAAACCGAAAATGGATGTGTGGGGAGGGGGGTGTTCGGCCGAGAGTGAAAGGGAGAGGGAGAGAGAGTTGTTGTTGTGTGTTGTGTTATGTAATGATCTCTTGTGTTTAGGCTCATACTTATAGATAATTCTAATGTGTATTATCCAAAGGTCCATGTGTCTTGTAGATATTAAACAAAGGTGATTAAAATAATCACCCAAGGACAAGTGTGTCCCCCTCTAATGGGGACGGTTAACAAAGGGGGGGGGGGTATCTAGTCCACTTCCAACTAGATAGTAAGTATTAGTTAGGTTAAGTTAAGTAATTAACTCGGTTACTTGTGTATAGTATGTTATGACGGGTGTTAGGGTATTCAGGGACCCTAACTGGCTCAGAAAAAGATAAATAGTGAAAATAACAATATTTTCATGTTCCGGGTATAGTCCGGTTGTTTGGTTGGATAGTAATCCGTTAATGTGTTAACAAAACTTTAAAGTGTCGTTATTACTCTCTTTAGTGACACAGCTTATTCCTGACACTTTGGAAAGTGTCTAGTGTTATATTTCTCATATTTTGGCACTTTATTAGTTAGCTAAAAGCTGAATTATTGTGTAAAGTGCTGAGTTTTGTACTTAGAGTACGTTTTAGGCACATCCAGTCATTGTGACTTATCCCTAGAGACGCAGTTCCACAACCCTTATATCCCTACACTCACCATTAGTGTAGCAATTATCTCAGGCTCTTACAGGCCTTAGAGGCAGTGTCTGCCTGATGCTGGCTCTATCAGCATGTTCAATAGGTTATCCGCTATTGTGCTACTGTGCTTTTTGTGCATCATGGTTGTCACTAGGGTTCAACATGTAAATAATGTAGTGACGATAAGTAAAGTATGATGCAAGTAAGTACATGTTTCAGATATCAAGTAGCAGTTCATCAGCTAGTTCAAACAAGCACAGTAATTAAGCAGTAGTTAATCATTAATTAAGTCGTACGGATACCTGGTTTGGTGAGGGTTGTCACATTCTCCCCCCGTTAAATAAATTTCGTCCCGAAATTTAAGTTCTGCTTGTAGATGCAGGGTTCATAGGAAAAAGGTGGGGGTATTTCTCTTTCATCCGGTCCTCACGTTCCCAGGTGTATTCAGGACCATGTCTGGCATTCCAACGAACTTTGACGAGCTTGACACTGCTCCGGCGGGTCTTGTTAACTTTCCAATCTGTGACCTCAACAGGTTCTTCAACGAAGTGGAGCGTGCCGTCAACATGAATCTCGTCGGTGGGAATGGCAATGGTAACTTGAGTTTGACTTTTCTTTAGATTGGATACATGGAATGTATCGTGAACACCATTTAGTTCAGCAGGTAAGTCCAGCTTGTATGCTACTAGTCCTATTCTTTCCAGAATTCTGAAGGGACCAATGTAGCGCGGATTTAATTTCCCACGCTTTCCGAAGCGTGCCACACCCTTCCAGGGTGAGACTTTCAATAACACCATCTCTCCAACTTGGAAATCCACATGTTTCCGGTTTGGATCCGCATAGGCCTTTTGTCTGTGGCGAGCTGCTTCGATGCGTTTAAGAATCTGCGCGATCTTGTCTGTCGTCTCTTGGACGATTTCGGTACCAGCGAGTTGCCTATCACCTGCGTCAGCCCAACATAGAGGTGATCGGCACTTGCGTCCGTAAAGGGCTTCAAATGGTGCGACATCAATACTGGTGTGGTTGCTGTTGTTGTACGAAAATTCAACCAATGGCAAATGCTTGTCCCAGCTACCGCCCAAATCCATAACACACGCTCTCAGCATGTCTTCCAAAGTCTGTATCGTTCGCTCGCTCTGGCCGTCAGTTTGCGGATGAAACGCAGTGCTCAGATTCAATTGTGAGCCAAAGGCTTCTTAGAAGGATTGCCATATCCTTGACACAAACCTTCCGTCTCTATCAGAGATGATTGAGAGGGGTACTCCATGGCGTGCGACGACCTCTCTCATGTAAATTTCCGCAAGTTTACTAGTACTGTCTTTCTCTTTGATTGGCAGAAAGTGTGCGGACTTTGTTAGGCGGTCAACTATCACCCAAATCATGTCATGGCCTCTTAGCGTTCTTGGCAATTTCATAATAAAATCCATGGAGATTTGTTCCCATTTCCACTTGGGAATTTCAGGTTGTTGTAGAAGTCCTGAAGGCTTCTGGTATTCGGCTTTAACCTTAGCGCACGTTAAACATTTGCTCACGTATACAGCAACATCGCCTTTCATCCTAGGCCACCAATAGTAATCTTTGAGATCCTGGTACATCTTATCCGCTCCTGGATGGATAGAGTACCGCGACTTGTGAGCTTCATCGAAAATAACCTTCCTTAAATCTCCAAACAAAGGGACCCAAATCCTTTTCTCAAAACATAACGTCCCTTCCTCGTTTGGTACCAAAAGCTTCTCCATCCCACGGAGATATTCCTCTTCAAGGTTCCCTTCCTTGAGAGCTTCTTTCTGCGCGGCACGAATGCGCAAGGAAAGATCAGTTCGTATAATCATTTCTAAAGCTCTAACCCTTATGGGCTTGATTCTCTCTTTACGACTTAGGGCATCGGCGACTACATTCGCCTTCCCTGGATGATACTTTATCTCGCAGTCGTAGTCGTTCAGCAACTCAACCCATTGTCTTTGCCTCATATTTAACTCCTTCTGGTTGAATATGTGCTGTAGGCTCTTGTGATCTGTAAAGATTGTACACTTCGTACCATAAAGGTAGTGTCTCCAGATCTTTAAAGCAAAAACCACTGCGCCGAGCTCCAAATCGTGTGTGGTATAGATCTTTTCATGCACTTTCAGCTGACGCAATGCGTAAGCAATAACCTTTTGGCGTTGCATCAACACACAACCCAAACCTTGACGCGATGCGTCGCAGTATACCACAAAATCATCAGTACCTTCTGGTAGAGCTAAAATTGGCGCGTTACAAAGCTTATCCTTCAATATCTGAAACGCTTCATCCTGTTTGATTCCCCAATCAAACTTCTTATCCTTCTGCGTGAGGAGCGTCAATGGTTGAGCAATCTTTGAAAAATTCTCAATGAATCTTCGATAATAGCCAGCCAAACCCAAGAATTGCCGGATCTCGGTTGGCGTCTTTGGCGTTTCCCAATCCTTGATCGCTTCGATCTTGGTTGGATCCACGTGGATTCCATCTCCATTTACCACGTGCCCAAGGAATTGCACCTCTCATAGCCAAAACTCGCACTTAGAGAATTTGGCATACAGCTGTTCCTTCTTCAGCAGCTCTAGAATGGCTCTAAGATGCTGCTCGTGTTCAGCCTTCGTCTTTGAATAAATTAAAATGTCATCGATGAATACAATCACGAACTTATCCAAATACGGCTTGCAAACTCTATTCATTAGATCCATGAATACCGCAGGTGCGTTTGTTAAACCAAATGGCATAACGAGGAACTCGTAGTGCCCATAACGAGTTCTGAAGGCTGTCTTCGGGATGCTCTCTTCTTGTATCCTTAACTGATGGTATCCAGATCGAAGATCGATCTTTGAATAAAAGCTGGAACCTTGCAGTTGATCAAACAGATCATCGATTCTTGGCAGAGGATATCTATTCTTGATCGTCAGCTTGTTCAACTCTCTGTAGTCGATGCACATACGAAAACTACCGTCCTTCTTCTTGACAAACAGGACCGGAGCTCCCCAAGGCGAGAAGCTTGGTCGGATAAAACCCTTGTCTAACAACTCTTGAAGTTGTGTCGACAGTTCCTGCATCTCAGACGGAGCAAGTCTATACGGTGCCTTAGCCACAGGCGCGGCGCCTGGAACTAAGTCAATGTGAAACTCTACTTGTCTCTGGGGTGGCAGTCCAGGCAAGTCTTCTGGGAAGACTTCTGGATACTCCCTCACGACAGGGATGTCTTCGATCTTTGGCTCAGCAGCCTTTTTATCCACAATGTGTGCCAGAAAAGCAACACATCCTTTCTGCAAACACTTCCTTGCTTTCAAGCAGCTGATAATCCTCAACGGCGTCTCACGCTTCTCTCCATGAACAACAATGGTCTCACCATCATCGGTTGGGATACGAACAACCTTCTCATGACAAACTATCTCTGCTTTGTTGCCTGATAACCAATCCATTCCTACCACCACATCGAAGCTTCCCAACTGGACTGGTAGTGGATCTAGAGCGAACTCACGCTCTCCTAATTCGATCACACAACCTCTAATAACTTCATTGGTTTCTACTAACTTCCCATTGGCCAATTCGATCGAGTAGGGAATATCTAACTTATTAGCGGCTAAACCAAGCATATTCTTAAACTCTAACGATACGAAGCTATAATCGGCACCAGTATCAAACAAAACGGATGCATAGCGTTGATTTACAGGGAACGTACCAGTAAAGACGTTGGGGTCCTGGCGCGCTTCCCTTGCTTCGATTTGAAACACTCTTCCACGGGCTTGGTTTAAGTCTGGGCAGTTCTTCTTAAAATGCCCGATATCACCGCAGTTAAAACACCCAAGTCTCTGCCCGTTTCCACCAGCTTGATCATTCCTCTGATTACGATTCACAGCGCCCGCTTGGTTAGCATTGTTACCCCGATTCTCGTTACCTCCATAGTTTCCTTGTGGGCGATTTCCATTCCCACCCCGGTTGTAATTTCTGTTTCCGAATCCTCCCTGGCCTCCCTGACCAGCAGTGGCCCAACAAGTGTCCTTCGAGTGGCCACGTTTCCCACATGCTTCGCATACTTTTGATCCGCACTGACCAGAATGATGGCGCTGGCAGGTGTTGCATTTGGGCTGGGTGCCCATATACCCTTTTCCTTTCCTTCCACCACCAGCTGTAACCTGAGCTGGCGCATTCGATCCTCCTTTCTTAACCGCCACACTGGTGCCCTGCTTGAAGTTCGAGAACTTCCGTTTGTTACCTCCTGATGACTCGACGTGAGTCTCTGCCTTCTTCGTCTTGATCTCATCAAACTTGTTCAAACGAATAGCCTCCTCAGTGAGAGCTACGCTCAAATCAATCGCCTCAGTAATAGTTGCAGGCTTGGATGAGGTTACCATGCTTATGATTTGAGGAGCTAATCCCCAAATGAAGCGTTCAATTCTCTTGAACTCAGGAGTGACCATGTAGGGTACCACATGCGATAAGTCATGGAACCGTTGAACGTATTCTGCTATCTTTGGACCGTCCATTTTCAAGTGCCAGAACTCGGTCTCCAATCGCTGGATTTCTACGCGGGAACAGTACTTTTTGCGCATAAGTTCCTTCAGTTCGGTCCAGGTCAGCATGTAGGCAGCAGCTTCGCCAAGTGTCTGTACTTGTAGATTCCACCAGGATAGGGCTCCATCTAGAAACAGCCCTGAGATATAGGTGACTTGCTGATCCAGCGCGCACTTGCTCATGCGTAGAACAGATTCGGTTTTCTCAGCCCAACGAACAAAGGCGACAGCACCTCCTGTGCCATCAAAGTTTACGGGCTTGCAGTCTAAGAACTGCTTGTAGGTGCATCCTGCACATACGTTATAACATACGTTTGGCATTAGCATCATTGCTAAAGATATCCAATTAGGTCATGGTATGTCTAAATGACTTAGTATTACCATGAGGTGGATTATTGTTGTTGCCAGTGTTGCCAGAGTTGCTTCCACTAGTCCCTCCTTGAGAGGCGGCGTATTGTGCAATGGCAGCAGCGATAATCTGCTGGAGTTCTGCCTCATTAGTAGGCATGTGTGTCTCACGTCTCGGCGGCATCTTCTAAAAGATGGTTTACGTTGGTCAGGCCATAGTGAAACGTACGTATATAATAATAGTAATAGCACATAACATCTCATGTTATCAATACATCACAAATATCAATCACACAACATCCCATGTCATAAAAATATAAATAAGCAATCAAGCGAAATCAAATATGATGAGAATACTGCGATTGCCATATATCGAGACCACATAGTAAGTGTATCAGTACATCCCTGTGTCATACAATCATCAATCAACTAGGGGCTACATCACCCCTGTCCAAAAACTATATCATGTCAGTGTCAAATACAACATCAAATACATGTCAACAAAAGTCAGGATCATAAAGTAGTCTCCAAAAATGCTGTGCAGTCCAACAATCGCCGTCTTCTCACCCTCGTCTACCCAAACAGCACTGATGAGCTCTATACAGATGGTGGTGGAGGAGGGGGAAAGTGGGTGTAAAACAAATGACGTAACTGGAGCCAGTCCTCCTCCATGGCCTGCTGGGTACGAATGATAGAAGCAACCTGCTGCTCTAGTGTAAAGAGACGGGCAGCATAATCCGGAGGTAAGGGTCGAAATGTCTGCAGAGGAGAGTGTGTCTGACCATGGCACTGGCATGGCGGCAGCTGAGCTCTCTCAAGCTCCTGGATGCGCTGCGTGTGCGACTCGTGCTGGGCGACAAAGGACATCAAAACGTCCTCGATAGTATACCCCATGTGGAAACGATGGTAGGGGTCAGTAGGCGGTACAACAGAGTCTGGTGCCCAAAGGAACGGCTCACCGGTGGGATCAAAAGGTGCCACATGAAATGGAGCAACAGAGGGTGGAACAGATGACATCTGGGGCATGAAAGGGATAGACATCGGTACATGCCCAAAAGGATGGGCTGAAGAACCCTCTCCAGCCCTCGCTGGAGGTACAAACTGAGGAACCTGAAAAGAAAAATCAACATGTCGTGTATCAGGGGTCTGAGGGGGAAATGGTGGAACATCCTCATCAGCAGGTATCCAACCGTGCTGTGCATGCTCATCTGGTGGATCCATGTGTGCCGCGAACAGTGCATGCTCGGGCTCTAGTGGAACGGGATCAGGTGGGGGAGCAACAAAAGGGTGAACAGGTGCAAAGTGCTCAACAGGATGGTCAACAGGTATATCAACAACAGGTAGAGGAACAACAAGATCAACAACAACATGATCGCCCTCTATCAAAGGAACATCCACGGGGAGATCATCAATAGGTGGGTCTGCTATAACAGGCTCAATAGGGATGTCAGCATGTACGGGATCATGCTCAAGTATGGGGTCTAGAGCGGCTGCCTGCTCAGGAGCGACGACAGGCTCGGGATCATCAAAAGCCATCTCGAAGTCAAACTCGGGGTCGATAGGGTCTACTGGGTCAGCTGGATCCTCCATGGGCTGATCCATAGGTATAAACTCGATATCACGATCTGGGTCGTATCCCGGGGGAAAGATAGGATCAGAATCCTCTATGTCATCATGGTCAAACGCAAAACTGGGAATAGGTGCAACAGAGGATGCCTGGTCAGGATCAGAATCATGCGCAAAGTGTTGTGCGCTCAATGTGTGAGAAGGTGCGGATGCCACAGACTCGAAGGAGTCTGGGACAGGAGAATGTGCAGGCGAATCCTCAGCGGGAACGTCAGCGATCATCAGAAGATCGTCTGCAGGAAGAAGGGCCTCGCCCTGGATCTCATCCTCAAAGGGCTCATCCTCAAACAGGTCAATATCGCCATCAGCCTCGGCGTCAAAAAGAAGATCATATGCTGGATAAACGGCTAAGGGTATAGGAGCCGGAATCTCTACTAGAGGTAGGTACTCAGCGGGAGGGTCATCTGCAGGCTCATCAGCACCATCGGGTAGTGCGAAAGGTTGGAAATCATCCTCGTCAGTACTGGTATAGTCAGATGTGTGCACCTCGTGCTCGGAGGATGTGGGGTCATCAGATATGATAGGTATGGGTCCAGTGGTGTCCGAAACGCCAGTACCGGCTGAATCCATGAGTCTGTAACATAAACACAAATATGCTCAAATAATCAGTCATACAATCAGATAATCACATAAGTCACCAAGTAAGATATCACATAATTCTCCTAGTCTCACTAGCCAATTTCTCCCAGTCTCTAAGACTGCTCTATCATCTACCTCGACCCCTCAGATCGAGCCTCGGTCTCCAACACCGAGCCTCAGTCTCCAAACTGAGCTTACTCTTCCTAGTCCCACTAGCCAATCCTCCTAGTCCCACTAGCCAATCCTCCTAGTCCCACTAGCCAATCCTCCTAGTCCCACTAGCCAATTCTCCTAGTCCCACTAGCCAACTAACCTCGATCTCTCAGACCGAGCCTCGGCCTCTCAGACCGAGCCTCAGCCCTTCCAGGCTGAGCCTATAAATAATAAAATGTGCTCAACATTTGTTTGTAAAAAGTTTTGGATCTGGACTTAAGTGGTATGCAGAAAAATGTTTTCGTGAGAGCCCTAGTGATCATAGTCTAGACTCGAGGAAGAATCCTAGTTCGCTATGATCAGAGCTCTGATACCAAGCTGTCACACCCTGGCTTTGCGGAAGCGTGGTTAATTTTGGTGTGACTTCTTAATACCATAGCTTAACCATAACAAAGCTATATGAAATAAAATCATGCAAGATCATCCGTTGATTTAAGTTTTAAAACCAGAGTAACATACCATTGTCTTAAAGACTTACAACACCGTAACATAAAACATTGTCTTGAACAACATAAACAGTAACATGAAGTAAACGCAGTCTAAGATTTGTGACTTGTCCAGGAAAGAGTCACATTTCCTAAACTGGGATGACCTTGGAACCCTTATGCAGCGGGAAAACATAACATACCGTGCCAGATCTTGTTAATTTCCTGAAATACATGTAAGTTGAAAAATAAACAATAATGTTGAGCGAGTTCATGTGTAAGTGAGTATGTAAAACACTTGTAAGTATAAAAGTTCCCTGGTATGTAGCAGTGTAAGGAAAAGAGATCACCAATGGTTTGCAAGACCATTAGCATGTGTGAAATGCAAGTAGGAAGACTCAACCTAGCAGATTTTTGCGTCGGGTACAAAGTCACTCAAGGTCCGTTCTGTTGGGCCTCTTAGAGGTCCGTTCTGTTGGGCCTAGAGTTGGGCTCGCTACACCCAGATAGATCTACCGCTTACGTCCCTCGGTGTTTCTGCCTACCCATTCACATGATCTAAGTAGTAAACCTCCTTACGTTAATCATACCATGTAGAAAGTACTTGTAATCAAAGTAACATGTATTTCACCCCCGCAGTTAAGAAAACTGAAAACAGTTAGAGAAAAGGGGGACATGAACTCACAGTGAAGCGTCTCTACCAAGTATCTCCTACTCACGCAGCTGTGCGACGACCTACAGGTGCTAATTGCTATTAGACGGACGGCCGTGCCTTAGCTTTATAGTTTAAGTCTTTGGAAATAGTTAGACAACTATTTCGGGTTTAAGTTCTGTATATACTTGGTAGTTAATCTCCTTCCCAAGGATGGGGGATTCAATACACGTGCGTTCAAATTATATCATTAAGTCTCACTTAATATATATATATTTCCAATTCCAAAATATAAGTATTTTTCTCAAAAATATTATATTTTCATTTCACATAATTTTTCTCCAATAATACGTTGTTAAAATACGCGTTCATAAATATTTTCGTAAGTGCGTAAGTTACGTTTTAACAATCGAGTGGTAATATACTTACCGGTGTAACTTATATATTTATGGTGAAAGCGTTCGTATTATTTTGGATTCGTAAATATTATTTTTACTCTAAAAAATAATATTTATGTATTTTCACAAAATAATCATAAACAGTGTGTGAAAAATATACATTTATCACGTTAAATTTTGTGAAAATCTCACCTCCGAATATTTAGTAAATAAAGTCATGGCGAAATTTATATTTTGAAAACATGTCCAAAAATAATTCTAACACTTGTAGTGTAATTAGTTCTAAGTGTTAGGTTTTTAGAAAAATTTCGCAAGAGTTTCCTCTGTAACTGGAGGTGGCCACGCTTTCAAGCGTATCATTTTCTTT
This sequence comes from Helianthus tuberosus, assembly GCA_030545235.1. Taxonomy (NCBI): domain Eukaryota; kingdom Viridiplantae; phylum Streptophyta; class Magnoliopsida; order Asterales; family Asteraceae; genus Helianthus; species Helianthus tuberosus. Next base: position 172,138,061 of record CM060393.1, on the reverse strand, counting down.
TATCAAATCAACTCAACAATTTTCTTTATTTGATCAGAACAACTTTCAACACAACAACTAATCAACATATGTGTAGATTGCCAAAAATTACATGAACTTGCAGTTTTTCCCAAAACTGTGGTGTGAACCCCTTAAATTTAGTAGATCTTCATATAAGGTAATTTGATCTTGTAAAAACCTCGTTTTTAGAGAAAATCTATACAACTTCCCGTCATCTTTTTACAAAAACGGTTATTTGTCGGATCTTTTCATTTCACAAGTGTTTACACACTTGTGGTTTATAAAAATCATGCTTGTTAGTGTAAAATCCATCTTTTAAAATACATGATTTCTTTGATACATGGTTCTTTGAAAATACCACTTGCAGATGCGTAGATCTGCTAGTTTTAATCACTATAGTACAAGTTAAAACACTTTTACACAAGTAAAACATTTTTACACAAGTTCATGTTTCATGTGTGGTAGAGTTTCACCTTTTAACCCTTGTTACTTCTAAAATAGCTTTGTGTCATGATTCAAGAACATGACTATACCGGGTTAAACGATGATCCGAGCTACCACAACATAGATCGGGTCTAAATAATCACACATTTCAAATACTACATCATTTACACAACATATGTGCTATTAACCACCATTTTAAGTGTTTTTAGTAGACTTTTGTGCATCATTTTGCATTTTAACGAGATTTAACCGATACGAATCCTTTTAACCACATTAGAATAGTTCAAATACGAGTTTTAAGTATTATACCTCTAGCTCGAGGCTAGGGAAGAATCTATGCGCAAATGAGGTGGATAAAAGCTAAAGAAAGAGGTCCTTCGTGTTCCGCTTGCTCCAAGCTTCCTAATACGAGACCCTTGATGCTTGAATGATGATGGAACTTGAAGATCAAAACCGAAAATGGATGTGTGGGGAGGGGGGTGTTCGGCCGAGAGTGAAAGGGAGAGGGAGAGAGAGTTGTTGTTGTGTGTTGTGTTGTGTAATGATCTCTTGTGTTTAGGCTCATACTTATAGATAATTCTAATGTGTATTATCCAAAGGTCCATGTGTCTTGTAGATATTAAACAAAGGTGATTAAAATAATCACCCAAGGACAAGTGTGTCCCCCTCTAATGGGGACGGTTAACAAAGGGGGGGGGGGGGTATCTAGTCCACTTCCAACTAGATAGTAAGTATTAGTTAGGTTAAGTTAAGTAATTAACTCGGTTACTTGTGTATAGTATGTTATGACGGGTGTTAGGGTATTCAGGGACCCTAACTGGCTCAGAAAAAGATAAATAGTGAAAATAACAATATTTTCATGTTCCGGGTATAGTCCGGTTGTTTGGTTGGATAGTAATCCGTTAATGTGTTAACAAAGCTTTAAAGTGTCGTTATTACTCTCTTTAGTGACACAGCTTATTCCTGACACTTTGGAAAGTGTCTAGTGTTATATTTCTCATATTTTGGCACTTTATTAGTTAGCTAAAAGCTGAATTATTGTGTAAAGTGCTGAGTTTTGTACTTAGAGTACGTTTTAGGCACATCCAGTCATTGTGACTTATCCCTAGAGACGCAGTTCCACAACCCTTATATCCCTACACTCACCATTAGTGTAGCAATTATCTCAGGCTCTTACAGGCCTTAGAGGCAGTGTCTGCCTGATGCTGGCTCTATCAGCATGTTCAATAGGTTATCCGCTATTGTGCTACTGTGCTTTTTGTGCATCATGGTTGTCACTAGGGTTCAACATGTAAATAATGTAGTGACGATAAGTAAAGTATGATGCAAGTAAGTACATGTTTCAGATATCAAGTAGCAGTTCATCAGCTAGTTCAAACAAGCACAGTAATTAAGCAGTAGTTAATCATTAATTAAGTCGTACGGATACCTGGTTTGGTGAGGGTTGTCACATAATCTTTACAGGAATTATCACTGTTGACTACGTGAGGTCAAAGGATAATATTGCGGATCCGCTAACAAAAGGCCTAAGTAGAGAGTTAGTACAGAAGTCGTCCATAGGAATGGGACTGAAGCCCTTGAAAATATAAGTTCATATGATGGAAACCTAACTCAGTAGACTGGAGATCCCAAGAGTTGAGTTCAATAGGAAAACCTAATTGTATGAATTAGTAAGGTCACTGTGGGGGATAACCCTACGTATATATATAAGGGAGTTTATTGCAAGGCTTAGTAAACTTCCTAGTCCATTCCTAACAGTGACAAGTGTGAGGCTAAGCCTATGGCTTTTAATGATTCGACTAAGTTAACGATACATAGTGAATCACTTATGTGAGAGAGAAGTGGGGTCGCTTCGAAGTGTGTTGTTGGGGCACAATACCTAGTGGCTCTCGCAGAACCAGGCTCATGTTCATGACCATAACGAACATAACTATGAGGACTTGACTTTGTCAGGGAGAGTCTTGTGTGAAGTGCATTGTCGTCTACACAAACGGCAGACGAGTTCAAAGACATCGAGTTCTACTAAGAGCTAGCGGGCTAAGTGCATTTCATGAGCGAAGGTTCAAAGGGTAACACCTACCTATCGTATGCAAAACTCAACTGCTGAAATTAAATTGGAATAATGTTGTTTCTGGATCGACCTCCATTCATGTGGGGGATTGTTGGAAGTTTGGTGTGAATGGAAAGTCTCAAGTGGTAAAACCACCTTGTCCCACATTGGTGTGGGAACAAAAGAAAAGGCAATTTATAAGGCAAAAGCTTGACCAATCAATTGTAGTCTTATGACATGTTTTACCACAAGTCCTACCCGCGCGCGCGCAGGGGGGGTGCAAAAAATTGAGTTTCGGAACTGGAATTTGGTTGAACTCGTGCGTGCCCGCACGTTCTGCGGACACGAATGCAGCTCCGAAAACCCGGGCCCGCGTGAGGCTAGTTTTTGCACAGACTCGTAACTGTTATTCTCGTTTTTAATGATCATCAGGTTTTAAACTGTTATGGTTTCGTTTTAATGATCATTATGTTTCAGTTTTAAAATTGATACAATAATTGCAATAATGACCATTATTCTGGTCTTTAATTTGCTGCAATGATGATGAGAACACAGTTACGGTTTTATGGCTATAAAACCGAACCATATGATTCAGTTTAGACATACAAAAAAACAATCTCTTCTCTCTCGATCTCTCAGCAGCATTCTCCGGTTTTCTTTTCAGGCAAGTGCTCAAGTCCGGCAGTGCGCGGTGCTGCTTCGAACCGGCGTACCCTGGGAACAGACGACGAATCTGTTTAAAGGAATTGTGTCAAACACAGGCCCGGTTCAACCGTTTACTGTTTCTCCAATTTTATTACTTTCTATCCAGATTGTGTTCAGTTATTTTATACAGTTTACTAACAAAAGGGGTCGTATGATTTTGAAAAAAATGGAATCAAATACTAATCAGACTTCAGATGATATGATATAAGAACAAGACTTTGACTAAATTTCTGAAAATAGAGCATGAATATTACAAATAACCCACAAATTCAAGTGATCAAAAGGAGGTGGTCAGCTTGTTGATGGAAGTGGTGGGTTGCGAATGGTGGTGGCTGTTGGTGTTTGAGGGAGAAATGGGTGAGAAAGAAAGAGAACATGATTACTAAAATGGTGGTGGCTGGTGGTGTTAGATCTTCAGAACTTAACGGGCGATGATGGCTGGTGGTGGTGGTGGGAGGAGGTGACGGTGGCTAGTGGTGGTGGCTGGAGGCGGTGGTGGCTGCTGGTTTGTTTAGAGAGAGAGAGATCAAAGTGTGTGAGAGAGAGAGTCAAAGAGAAAAGAAACCGGTATTTATATTTGATCTTATTTTCTTTTATTTATACTATACATATAAATAATTAAGTAAAAAGACTAAACTACCCTTAAGTGAATAAAGTTAACTGGAAATTTTAACCTTGTTAGTGCTAAAGGACATAGGTTGTAATGAGTTTTCCAAATAAAGGATTGTGACTGTAATTATTGAAGTTAAAGGCTATCCATTGCAATACGATACAAACATAAAGGACGAAAACTGTAATTTACCCTTTGGTTTGTCGTGTTTTATTGTTTGAGGTCGGTAGATGTATTGATTGATAATTTTCGGATTAACTCGTTAATCTTGGTCTTTAATAAAATTTCCGTTGGCCGTTAAAAAAAAATTACCATCGAATCGAATGTGCATTTGTTGATGGAACACAACTAAAACGTTGATGCACGCACGCCTGTAGATGTAGATGTAGTTGTTTTCTACACAACTAAAATGATATAACTAGGGCTGTAAACGAACCGAACGAACAAGAACAAGACCTTGTTCGTGTTCGTTTGTTAAAAAATATATGTGTTCGCGAACCGTTCACGAACACTTATCGAACGAGATTTTATGTTTGTGTTCGTTTGTTAAAGAAATGAACTTGTTCGTGTTCGTTTGTTTTTGTTTGTTAATTTTAGGCAACGAACGTTGACGAACACAAATGAGCACAAACTAATGTTCATGAACACAAATGGAAACAAACGAACACAAACAATCGTTCATAAATAGAATATACAATACACTGACACTTATTAGATATTTAATTTTTCAGAATTTTGATATATTTAAATAAATATAAAAACTAAAAACACTAATGAACTATCGAACACAAGCGAACACGTTACCGAACGTTCACGAACATAAACGAACGAACGCGACCTCTGTTCATGTTTGTTCATTTAACTAAACGAACAAAATTTCTTGTTCGTGTTTGTTTGTTTAATAAACGAACGAACACAAACGAACTTCCCGCCGAACGTTTGGTTTGTTTACAGCCCTAGATATAACAAAACAAATATAGTTACCACTTGGTTGATTTTTTTCTTATGAAAAGCTTCCCAAAAGTACACCAAAGCAGACGTAAATAATTTACATCGAACTGTCATCAGACCGTGCTGTATGTGGGTCGTCCCCCCCCCCCCCCCCCCGGTCGCCGGCGTCGTGGGTCGTCCCACACCGCCCCCCTGGGGCACGTCCTCTCCTAGACATTGGAGACGAACCAAAAGCTTTGAAAATTGTGGGCCCCCTTCATTAATGTCTCTCTCCCCCTTGAATATTATATTGATTTTTTTATTAAAGTGGGTAGTCCCCCCACACCCTTGGGTAGTCCCCAAGGGGATGGTCCTCCTCCCGTGGTGATGTGGCGCCTACGTGCCGGGTAGTCTCTTTGGGGACTATCCAAACCATACCCCATGGTCTCATATATACATATACATAAGTTTTAGCCCGAAACGGCCCCCCTCTTAACCCGAACCCATTAGAACGACGCACCAGATCTATTTATAAGATTTTGTACCCTAATCACACTACCAAACGCCAACACCCTAAAACCAAATCATGAACATCTGGAGTAGTAGAGTACCTAAAACTTACAAGCACCTCCATTACTTGCGAAAAACACGCCATAACTTTAACAAATCCACTACAACAAAACAGGCATAACACGATTTAGTTTCCGCAAATTCATACAGTTAGATGTGACGTTAACCTATGATCGTGCACCTCAAAAGCGTCTCACGACCCAAAAATATCATCATACAGGGTCTGTACTTCTATCAAGATTATGAGTTTGGCCTCCGTTTTCTGCAATTTCCAAAGCAATGTCGGAATCAGAGCTCGAGGTGGAGCCCACGTTTATGGTGCGGACTGGACGGAGGAAACCCTGCATTCTCAATAGGTAACTTTGACTAGATGGTTGGCTTGTCATGTACCGGTTTGTTGAGACGGTTAACCGGTCTGGATCAGCAGGGATGGTTTGTAGAGCACTAAGGTCAAGGTTTGGAAAGACCGAACATCGGCATCTAGGGCATTTCACGTTTAACCGAAGCCATTCATCGATGCATGCTACGTGAAAGTTATGAGCACACGGAAGACCGCGGACCTGATTTTCATTTTAGCAAAGAAATATCGTTAACCGTGTGATTACGATTTCACCAAGACACATCTCTAACCTAGGATTAGTTAAATCGCAAAGTGTTTTTTTCGAACTAGAATAAACGGTACCTCATTCCCGACATGGAATTCTTCCAAACAAATCGGACACTCGCTGCAATCAGTTGGAACGGCTTTCAGCATGAACTTTGGAAGTTCTTGAATGAGTGCCTCCACTGCTTCTCTCTAAATGTCAAATATAAAATTCTTCAAGACATTAAATATAACTTTTGTAAATGTACTGCACTACTTATTTATTACGAAATTAACATAGTTTCACTGAAGGTGTTCTGGATCAACCCAACCCAAACCAACCCGATCTAGCCAGTGCCAAAAATAACCCGTTTTGTGACCTTTAGCGAAGACGTTAAAAATACCTGGGGTTCGGTTAAGTAAAGCCCGGGATGATATGCAGTATCTTGACCCATGCCTCTCATCTCTTGACCAGCAGCTGTTTCAAAAGCCCAATCAGGTACACGAACCATATCAACCAGCACCTAAAACGCATCATTATTTAAAAAAAAGGAATATATTAATATATATTATTCATTTTGTTATTAAAACGGGTAAAAAAGGTACCCCGTATTCTGAAATAGGAATTCCCTGTTGAGCGCGTAGTGCATGAGCTTGCCTCCTTGTTAGCCACTACACAATAGACACTAGATAAGCATAAATGTTTTGAGAAACGGGTTTCATCAAGATTGTGAAAGGTGATTTATATTGCACCTTTTTCATACACGTGCCAGCAATGCATACAAGCCCGCTGTAGCTAAAAAGCAACCATATAAGAAAACCCCATTTTTGACCTTCTTCAGGCAGCTGAAAAAAAATATATATAAAAAAACATATTTATTATGAGATCCTATCTGTATTATATGTATGACTAAAGGTGGCAATTTCAGCCCGTTTATCTATGAATGGGTCAACTCGGGTTAATGTATCTCTAACGGGATTAAATATAAAAACATCAACTAAAAAGGAAACAGGTTGAATAGGTCAAAAGTCTTCCGATAAACAGTAAACGGCCCAATCCAACCTGACCCGTTTTCACCCGGTACCCAATTCGCCAACACGAACAGAAATATAATTAAGGAAACCAAATGGTAAACTTACACAGTCTTTTGCACTGCTGAACCATAGAGAACCAATAATAGTCCATGCCCAAAGAAACGGATAGAGTAACACCGAAAGAATGGATAATACCACCACTCGACCACAAAAACGTGCTTGTCTCTGCTGTGGGCCAAAATCCCTATTTCAATTTAGATACCAAATTTCAGACATAAACGTCTATGTAATTTTCATCCACAATCATCTAGATTAAAAAAAAAAACAGATCCTAGAAATATAGAGTCCAACTGGATCATGACAAGCGTTCATTTCAGAACCAATAATATGTTGAGAACCACTAGAACTGTACCTATTGCTTTAAATGTAATACACAAGACGGTTATGTAACCGGCTCTGTTTCTCTCTCCCACTAGTTCTAATCATTTTTATGCATTATGCGATTCTCACGGTTTTCAACATGTTATACGTCCTGAAGAAACGTGCCCCTGTTGATCATAAAGTTCAGAGCTTTTGTGGTTTGGATGTGAACCTAAAGCAATAATGCTTTTGAGTTTTGATTTTATGATATTATCTAACTACTGTCAACCTTAATCAGCTAATTATCTGATTTTGATTCTTCAAGTGACAATACGCACATTGAAATCATACATACATTCAATCACCCCTCAAGATAACATGCCAGATTATAACATATTCAACTAAAAATAAGGCATAAATGACTTACAGTCCCATTCCAGCAGCAAGCCCATTGTCCACAAACATTAACAGACGAAAAATAAATACAGTAGTATAGTCAACCTAAACAAAATAAGCAAGAACATCAAAAAGTTATGCCAATCAGAAGCAGGGGTGTTAAACGGGTCGTGTATGTAGGTTGGCAGGGCAACCCAACACCAACATGAACCCGAACACAACACGAAAATCATGTCATACATATGAACCCGAACACTCCACAAACCCAAAAATATTCAAACGTTAACACAACACGACCCATTTAGCCCCATTTTTTTTTAATTGTTTTAGTTTTTTATTTTGCATACTAACTACTTTAAATTTACCATTTTACAACCAAAATTACAAATGTATATAAAACAACTACATTTTATTAATAAAATCTTATATCAAATTTTCCTTTTATAAATTTCGGCATAAGATACACACAAAAAGCTTTTTAATAAAAATTCATAATTATATGATTAAACGGGTCAACCCACAAACCTGTTACTCCATTAGGTTGTACAACGAATTTTGTTAAACGTGTTCCCCGGTTCAACTCGAAACTGATTTGAACCCATTAACACCAAACCCAAACCCGCGAATTTCGTGTTCATTTGGTGTCGTGTCAGAAATTCACACCCCTAAATTCAAAATAGTAATCAAGATCCACTAATCACTCACCACGATCCATATATGCAAGGGGTGTGTGCAGAGATGATAATGCTTCCAATTAATCGCAACAATTATTCTATAACAAACAATAGTCAAGAAGCAACAAAACTTCACCGAAATTAAACACAAACAAAACATTAAAAACCTCCAAAAGGATACATACTAGTAGCAAGCATAGACAAGAAAAACCCATCATACCTGCAAAACCCACAATTCAAAACTCTTTAAAACCCAAAAAGCAACAAACTTTAACATCAAAACAAACTTGTAAGTGTGAATAACAAACACTAACCACTTGAAATCAACACCCCTGACAGCCATAACAAAGATTTAGGGTTTTAAAAAACCCTAATTTGGTAATGGGTTGAAGTTGAATTGGGGGATTAAAGATTGAAAATTGGGGGATTTGGGTGAGTTAGATCTGGAAACTGTTGAGATATGCAAATGGGTATTGAATAAAGTTGAGAAATTTGGTTTGATTTTGATTGGAAAAAGGGGGAGATTGGGGGACTGGTGAGCTGAAATTGAAGTGGGTATTGAGTATTGAAAGAAGTTTGATATTGTTTTTTTTTTTTTTTTTTGTCAAGATGTTTATGTAGTTTAACTATGTATTCTTTTAATGTCGTACACAAGTTTTGTTTATATTTATTGTGTGTTATTGTGGATGGAAAGTTTTTTTTTTTTAACTTGATAAATCATGTGAGTTTTTTTTGTGATATGACTAAGTTTTGAACAATAAAAGTCAAGTAAAAGATAAAGAAAAAGAAAAAGGTTTTGTTGGTTGAGTTGTGGGTACGATAGGCTTTATTTAACGATTTGACGAAGATGTGTGGATATGATTGGAGAGAATTTGGTTAATACTCGGTATAGATTTGTACAAGTGGGAAAAAATGGTCATGTAGTGATTTTAACAAGAACGATAGGAATGTTAATTTGTTTATAAAATTTGTTAAGAATTTTTTTTAAATGATAAAAACTCCCAAACGAGTATTCTAACTTTCAATATATAATCGGAGATGATCAAATCCATTTTTAGTGACTCATAACAATTGTCAATTAGGCTGGTTCCGAAATTGGGATTGAAAATGGATTATTGAAGCTCAAACCATTCAACAAATACAAAACATGATGATATAGATGTCAATAGATGGAACTTAGCAATTTGATTTGTTTGTATGTGACACCATAACTGATGGCGGAAATATCGGAGTGAGACGAAAACGAGATTGCAAGAGACTTCATAACGACTAAATGTGACAAGTATTTAAAAAGTATATTTTTCATTTCATTGCTAACGGTTCTAATACATGATTTGGAAACAAAAGTACAAGTAACATATGGCTAATCTAATAAACATGAATTAAAGTTTGGTGCGTTTATTGTCCTGATGAAACAGTTGTTAACCGGGAGGGTTAATTCACTAATCTCGTCAAGTAGGGTTAATCACTTTTTTCCTCGATCAGTGGTCGGGTGACCCACTAATCTGTCTCCAGCACAAGGAAACACACCGTGACTCGTAACAAAGAGGATGGGGTAGGGGTGCTCCTTGTTACCACTCTCCGGCGTGAGGATAAATATTTGCTTGAGAGCAAAGTGTGTGTTTAAGCAGTATGTGTGAGAGAGCAGATTAGCGTTACCTCAAACCTGGTCCGGGATGGGTATTTATAGTCGAAGAGCGAAGGAGGGTAGTCAAGTGGCTATAGTGACAAAGCGTAGCCCTTTGCGGGTGTGTCAGGAGCGCAGGTCATAGAAGCGTTGGACGCTTCCTGAAGTGATGCCACATCCTGTTGCGGCTGTTAGTCCGTCAGCCAGCCTTTCTTGCATGTGGGCTGGGCAGCTGACCGCTGTCAGTGCCCGGACAGGCCACTTGCTGGCTTGGTCACTTAAGTCAAAGTGTCAGTTCCACTTGTGTAGACAGTAGGATGCGGTTTTGGGCCGCATCGCTATGTGCGGTAACCATAGTGATTACCGCATCCCTTGTTGTGACGAAAACTCTTGTTTTCATACACAAGGTAGGTCTTCTCATCATTTCCCGAGTGGGAAATTAAACTGGGTTCGTGCGATGTCCGCACGAGCGCAGGTGAATCCTTGTCGATAGGGGTAACGAGTCAGGTGTTGGTCTCTCGCAGCCAAGCCTGGTGCGAGGTTTAGGACCATACCCCTTCAAGTCCCCTCAGTCCAGTGTTGCTTATACGTGCAAGTTGCAAGTGGGTGGAATGCTGGACTAATAGTCGAAAGGATGTTGTTGTAATCAGTTTGGAGAAAATACTCGGCCGAGGCCTTTGCTCCTACTTCAAGTAAATCAATCCGGCGATTGATTGTTACTTGTGGAATTGGGTGAGTAGAGTCGTGTAACGACTGTATAGAACCGGTGAGCAAGTTCAGGCTGATGTTGAAACCTCTCTCGATATGTTACGGTATGGTGGCAGGCTGGTAGTGTAGTCTACCTTTTTCTGATATCATCAAGCATGATCACCACCTTTGAGACGGTAACGGAAGATGAGTATGAACTCGCCATTACCGCATGTCAGAAGCACCCCTTGCATCCGCCGACGCAAGTGTATTCTGGGCCATGCTGGTGCTTTATGTTCATCAATTGGATAGGAAACGATGATCCCTCTTTTGTGGGGCGTTCGTGTTCGTCAATTGGTCATTTGTTTTCAAGGTTCCGCATACTCTTTGTGGTTACCTCGTTGTGGTTGATGCTTAGTTTTAGTGATAGCTCAAGCCTTGCATTGGTCGGCCGTGTTTGGTCGAACAATGTGAGTAGTTGTGATGCAAACAACGGGAAAATAAACATGGTCATAAGTAGACCTGTTACCACCATTGTTTATTCTATGAAGACAATGGGTAGATAAACAACGTTATAAGTAGACTTGTTACCACCATTGTTAAGCTTCCTGGTCTTTGACTTCAAAATGACTAGCAAAAGTCTGTATGAACAGCGTTAGAGTTTAGTTCTCCCTGTTTCTTCATGTTTAACAACTAGTCGTTCGTTTGAGTGTTCATTTAAATAAATGGGATTTATTTAAGAGTAAAAAGAACACTAAAACCAGTTGTTCTTGAAGTAGCAGGCCGCATAGCGTCGATCCGCGCGATAGGGCCTGGTGTGTGATACCTGTGTCACTTCAACCATCATACGAATACCAAACCAATGAAATATTGTATTTCATACTTGTAATTTGTATAAATATGTGTATCATTTGCACATATCAATTCTTGTTCGATTTCGAGCTTTAAATCGCTTCTGGAAGATTATACGCGATCTGATGCGTAAATATAATTAGTTTAATGAAACAAACACTTCAGAACAGTGACATAGGCTTAACATACCTTAAATAACCTTTAAATAACTTAGAAATAAGTTTTGGATGGTTTGGTGTGTCGAAATCAAGTTTATTCGCTTACAGGGACTAATTTCGACAAACTGCGAAAGTATGCCAATTCGTACTGTAACGAACATTCCGGAACTTGATCATAAGTTAAAAATACCCTAAATATCCTTTACTTTGCTTAGAAATAGGCTTTGAGGGGTTCGGTATGCTAAAATAAACTTATTTGATCAATAGAGACTAAAAGCGTCAAAAGTGCATAAGTTTGCATTTTCGCGCATATCTTACGTTCTGAATATACCCGGACATCCAAAAATTTATGTAATCATTAAAATATTTTATTTTAGTGATTGGCATGATAAAATTTCCTTTCGTCGCGTAATTTGGATCGTTTTTGCGTTCGTTACGATTTCCGTCCTAATTAACCGAACAACGCAACCGTACGACCAAACGAACCGACATCCGAGATGTTTTTGAGCATACTTTAAGTTCCCTATACTTTAAATTTATTTTAGAGCCTTGAAATGGGGTTAACGGGGCTTAAAAGTGCAAAAAAATCAAGTTTTACAAGTGCAGGGACCATTTTTAAAATTTCTGGCAGATACATTGAACTTGGTCTATTTTTGAGATTTTGATGGTTTTAACCCATGGTTTTGCATCCTATGGGATGGTATTTGATGGTTTTACATGTTCCCATGGTATTCTAAAACCTTGGGCCCAAGTGTAAGGCCATGATTAAAGCACGGTTCTCGATAAACGATCTTAACGGTGGACCGAATCCTATATATACCCACCTCATTTTCATTCTTTCCTCACACATGATCTAATTTTCTCTAAGTTGAAGCTCAAATGCTTCATACCTGAGAATTTATAGATCATATCCTCCATTTCTTGGACCCGTTGTAAGTATTCTTTCGTTCTTTTATGCGTTTTTAAGCGTAAAAGTCAAACAGTGTTTGACTTTCTTCTTTGACCAGTCTATGGTCAACAAGAAGTTCGTTTGAACTTCGTAACGCGAGCGTAATCACTAAGGTTATAGTCTCTTGTGACTATACCTACTGATTACCACGTTATTTAGGCGTAGTGACGAGTCATAGTTTCGATCAAAATGCGTATTCTTGCGTATTTTGCAACCAAACTATTCTTGAGTATCAAGACCCTTTGTCTTGATATCAAACTTGTTTTTAAACTTTGTTAAACATGTTTTAACATGTTTAACTCGTCACTTTTAGATTGGTGCTTATATAGGGTCGTAAGATAAGCGGTCTAAACAACCGCTTAGACTTTCGAACCCGACCCGTTTGGTCGATCATTAGGATCCGACCAAGCACATTAGGTGACCATAGTTGCATAGGGAATAAACTTCCGAGGTTATACCTTATGGTCACTTCGTTTAGTTAGTTGTATGATAGGTAGTTTATATGCCTTAGGAAAATGACCAAAATGCCCTTTTTATGCATAATTGATATTTAAGCATATGTAACCCAAACTTTTGTCATTTAACTGATTATGCAACATAATTAAACATGTTTAGGCATATAATACTTGTCATAGGACTAGTTAGGCGTTCCGAACGCGTTTTACGCGAACGACGCGTTAAAGTAACGTAAGCTACCTAAACGGGTCGAAATGGGTCGTAAGCACTTAGGTTAGGTTTCGTTTTAGTATGTAGGCTTTGTTAAACCATATCATATGAGTTCCCACACTCATTTGGTTTACGAAACCTCATTCTATATGATCTTCCGATTTAGGTCCGGTTTATTTACTTAGTTACCTATATTAGGTGTCGTTTGATTCCATGATCCCTCTAGCTGGCTTGGTAGTTGTTCAAGATTTCTAAGCACTCTCAAGTGATTACATAGTCCCCTCTTTTACTGTTTTCAATGTTTTGGGGTGAAGCATGTGTACCTATTTGTTATGTTCACGATTTCAAAGTATAATTGATTATACATATTTGTACTTATCTTTTGAGAAACTGAATGATTATTTATGGTTTAAACACTGATTTTTCAAAGATTATAAAAATTAATTGTTGAATTGTACTTATTTTATGTTCACCAGACCGATTGGTAGTATGATATAGCACTATATGATTTGACACCCCATTCTTGTTGTCATGGAATGTCAGAAACCGATATTTTATCCAAATAGGGATTGCCTTTGTGGTATTTCTATAGTCTCAAAGGTGTATTTTGATGCACTCAGGTCTAAATGAATTCTTAAATCACATTTTTATTGTATATTTAGTTATACTCCCAAAAGTATAGTTTGATATGCTCTCATGTGTGATATTGTACAAAACCAACATATATTTTGTTAATTACTAAAACATAGTTTAATATGTTATTTTATAAAACCAAAACATAGTTTAATATGTCATTTTATAAAACCAAAACATAGCTTAATATGTTATTTATAAAACCAAAACATAGTTTAATATGTTATTTTATAAAACCAAAACATAGCTTAATATGTTATTTATAAAACCAAAACATAGTTTAATATGTTATTTATAAAACCAAAGCATAGTTTAATATGTTATTAATAAAACCAAAGTATACTTTTGATATACTACTGAAAATTATTCTTTTAACGACTAAAGTATATTTAATATACTATTTGTTTAACGATTTTGGAACTGAAATATATTTTAATATATTACTTATTCGACTTTCTTAAAACCAAAGTATATTTTTATATATATTACAAACCTTTTTATCAAAATGTTGTTTTACAAACAACATATTTTATATAAACTCATTTTACTTAGTTATTTATTTACCTATGTATTATTCTGTTATATCATCTGATTTCTTAAAAATTTTAGTATGATTTATAAAAGAAAATATTTTTAAGGATCATGACTATTTTTGATTAAATATTTTTCTCTAAACTTACAAGTCATGAATCCTATTATAATAAAACCTATGTATCTCACAGACATTTTTATGCTGACGTACCTATTTTTACACATGTTTCAGGTGCTGTTATGTGATGATTGTTGATGCATGCTATACATAGGATGGACTCGTGCCTTAGCGACTTAAAACTTGAAAGATAATATTTGTATTTATCTGATTTGTAATAAAACAATGTGTTCAATAACTCAATAAAATGGAATTATTTAATCCATGGTTGTGAAACAATGATTCTGTTACAACACTCCCCGACGTTTCCGCCACGATTTGTTGTTTTACGTGGTCGGGGTGTGACAGAAAAGTTGATATCAGAGCCAATGGTTATAGGGAATTAGGTTATTAGTAATGCTTTGACCTAGACTATAACCTTCCTAGGACCCTAACACATGTTATCTTGTGTTTAGTTTTAAAACAATACCGTCACTTATCCTTAGGTGACAACCACAATAAGAACACAAATTTCGAATCCGCTTTGAAAACCAATCATCTGTTCTAGGATGATTTATTATAAGGTTTTGAACCCTCTAAGTTTTCAAAATCTTGTCAAAATTTGGGTCTTATAATGTGAACACGTGCAATCTGGAAGGGTGGATGCCTGTACTCTGAGCTTTCTGTCCAAGGCTAGAGTGTTCGTACAAATCCACATAATCGGACCAGTCACTCTTACCTGGGAACTCTTGGGGTGAGTGTCCACTTATAGGCTAAAGCATGTCTTCGCGATACATTAATATGACCCACTTACTTTGATTAATCACCATCTCATTTGTTTGCCTTAGGTAACAAACAAATGATCGCAATTTTTATGCATTATCATTCTGTTTTTATTTCACTTATTTCCTCCCATATCTTTCATTATCTTCATGACGCCTCTTCATCGCAACAACAATGTCAGAACCAGGTGCTTCAATTGCCCAACAAATAGGCGTCGTACTCCAGAGGACCGTTGATTTAGCTATCACCATGACTCGCCTCAGGGATGAAGCTGTACAAGGGAACTGCTCTTTGATGCAATCGATGCCATCGTCATCATCCGAATCAAATACCCTACTTCAAATGTACCCACGGTGGACGATGGAGACATTTGGTTAACATGTCTCGCTTTGCTATCCAAAACAAAGTTGTTGCAAATCCTGCCGCTGCTCAAACTCCAAATTCTGCTTCATATGTCGCCTTGGCATATCTAGTACCTCAACCTCATGAACTTTCTACCTTATGTATCGACTTAAGCATGTTTAGTGCAAGGTTTCAAAACACCTCTCGTTACACAAATTCCAAAATCCAAAATAGGATCTTTCTATCCTCATAATTAGATCCTTGTGGATAAATATCGCTCAAATCGGAGCCTTTAATTGAATTGTTCGTATGCCTCAATACGTATATTAAGATTCAATAAGGACAAATCCGAATTCCCATTAAGATCTTTCTATCTCCATAGTTAGATTATTGAAGATGTTTAAAGTGCCAAATGAAATCCACGGATTGGATTCCTGGCATGCTTTAATACCCGTGTCCAAAGATAACAAATTAAAAAATCAAGTTAAACAAATTATGTGATTATATGTGCTTATGTGATTCCTTTTATGTCTTGTGTTTTTGTGTAATCTGGATTTTCGTTATCCAAATCCTCATAGAATCTTCCATATCTCATATGAGGGATTCATAGTAGGATATCCAAAGGTACTATCTTAAATCCTTAATGGACTTCTACGTTGTAGTTAAGTCCCTTGGGTTATGAAGTACTATTCTATAAATTGGAACCCTTGAGTGGTCTAGTTAAACAGATTGATCCAAAAATCTGTTAGGAATATCATGTGATGATATAATTGAAAAGATCCCTTAAGTGGTCTATTTAAGGATATTGTACGACGGTCTAGTTATGTGATGATATAATTGAAAAGATCCCTTAAGTGGTCTATTTAAGGAGATTGTACGACGGTCTAGTTAAGAATATCATGTGTTGATCTAGTTAAAAAGATCGTTCGTTGATCTAGTTAAAAAGATCCTTTGGTGGTCTAGTCAAGTCGCTTCATGTTTATTCAATTGATTTTTCCCCTACGCATTATGAAATGAATTGTGCGGACTGTGCAAGGAATTACGTAATTATGGATGCATACATAATTATGGAATTCAGTGCACAGAAATCACAGCAAATTTTGTCATGTGTTAAGACCTATAGTGATGAGAATAACGAAACGAGAACAATGTAGAAAGGAGCATGGTGGATACGCTGCTGGTACTTCCTATATATAAGTGTTCCTTATTACATTGCAAATGTAGCGTTATTTAAGTTACTAGAAGTCCTGAACCTCGACCAATGTCATTTTATCTTACACTCTTCAACTCTGATTTCAAGCACACACAAGTTTCCTATGATAAGTCCTCATGAGAAACGTTCTTCTGTCCGTAGTTCGAAACTCCATGTTTTGTTACTACAAGGACTTCACTTTGATAGTTGACAATTTCGCTAAGAATCCAAACATGGCCCGGAGTTTTACTTAGGTTTTGAGGGATTCATTCGAAAGCGAAACAATCACAGTTGTCTTCACAAGTTTCCTCTAAAATTAAATTTATGGACGAAATTTCCTAAAGTAGGGGAGACTGTGATACCTGTGTCACTTCAACCATCATACGAATACCAAACCAATGAAATATTTTATTTCATACTTGTAATTTGTATAAATATGTGTATCGTTTGCACATATCAATTCTTGTTCGATTTCGAGCTTTAAATCGCTTCTGGAAGATTATACGCGATCTGATGTGTAAATATAATCAGTTTAATGAAACAAACACTTCAGAACAGTGACATAGGCTTAACATACCTTAAATAACCTTTAAATAACTTAGAAATAAGTTTTGGATGGTTTGGTGTGTCGAAATCAAGTTTATTCGCTTACAGGGACTAATTTCGACAAACTGCGAAAGTATGCCAATTCGTACTGTAACGAACATTCCGGAACTTGATCATAAGTTAAACATACCCTAAATATCCTTTACATTGCTTAGAAATAGGCTTTGAGGGGTTCGGTATGCTAAAATAAACTTATTTGATCAATAGAGACTAAAAGCGTCAAAAGTGCATAAGTTTGCATTTTCGCGCATATCTTACGTTCTGAATATACCCGGACATCCAAAAATTTATGTAATCATTAAAATATTTTATTTTAGTGATTGGCATGATAAAATTTCCTTTCGTCGCGTAATTTGGATCGTTTTTGCGTTCGTTACGATTTCCGTCGTAATTAACCGAACAACGCAACCGTACGACCAAACGAACCGACATCCGAGATGTTTTTGAGCATACTTTAAGTTCCCTATACTTTAACTTTATTTTAGAGCCTTGAAATGGGGTTAACGGGGCTTAAAAGTGCAAAAAAATCAAGTTTTACAAGTGCAGGGACCATTTTTGAAATTTCTGGCAGATACATTGAACTTGGTCTATATTTGAGATTTTGATGGTTTTAACCCATGGTTTTACATCCTATGGGCTGGTATTTGATGGTTTTGCATCCTATGGGCTGGTATTTGATGGTTTCACATGTTCCCATGGTATTCTAAAACCTTGGGCCCAAGTGTAAGGCCATGATTAAAGCACGGTTCTCGATAAACGATCTTAACGGTGGACCGAATCCTATATATACCCACCTCATTTTCATTCTTTCCTCACACATGATCTAATTTTCTCTAAGTTGAAGCTCAAATGCTTCATACTTGAGAATTTATAGATCATATCCTCCATTTCTTGGACCCGTTGTAATCATGGTTGTAAAACAAGGTTTCCAAGGCCGAGTACTCCCCGAGTAGTAGGGGTGTTCAAAAAAATCCAAATCCGAAATATCCGAAAACCCGTATCCGAAATATTCGAAATTTCAGATATCCGAATTTTTGGATATCCGAAAATCGGATTATCCGAAGTTTCGGATTCGGATTCGGATGCGAGTTTTAAAAATTTTCGGATAATCGGATTATCCGAATCCGAAAACTTAATCTTTTTTATTAATATATATTACACCCATTCATCCATTATGGGCTTATGGAACTACCCATTTACCCATCGGCCCATCAAACCCATTTACCCTAAGTCCTTAATATCATACGCACATTCATTACTTCTTCTCAGACATTCACAATTCAAAAGAAAAAAAACTAGGGTTTGTGTTTCTTCCAAGCCGTCGCCACTCTCCCACCTGCATCGCCGGCGACGTTACCCCATTTCGTGTCTTCTGTCAACGATAGCCTATCGCCTATGTGAAAAAAACTGTAAGTGCTCTTTAATTTCGTTGTGATCTAACATCCGATTTGTAATCTAACAGTTGATTTACTCGATTTAGATGTATGTATGTGTATATATAACTTGTACTCCTAATTGGTTGTAGATACTTGTCTATTCCTGGGTTTTTGAGTTCACGTCTTCATAAGGTAATCACTCAAGTTAGGCTTTTTTATTTGTTTGTTGTTTTTGCTGTGTTAGTTGGTGTTTTAGCAAGAGTTTAGGTTTTAGTAAGGTAATAACATATGGTAACACTATAACAGTTCAGGTTTTTAGTAAAGTGATAACATTTATAAAAGTTTTTTTATTTGCTTGTTGTTTTGGCTTATTTATTAGTTTGTTGTTTTCCTTTTTTACATAATGTAATAGCATATAGAATTTAATTTATAATGTATTTTACCAAATACACAGGTAGTAGTGGCTATGGAAGCATTTTTCTAGAAGGTTGGTTATGGAAAAATACTAATATGGTTAGGTTTTAAATATTATAATTTATATATGTGTATTATTGATAAATTGTGTCTCTATATAATATTTTGTAATTCGTGTATTTGTAGAATTGTAGACAAGAGATGGATAATGGATCTTTACAAGTGCTTATGGCTGGATTTGTTTTGAGTTTTTGTGGTTGTTTACAAGAGATGGATTATGGATGTTCATGAACTACTTTTAGATTTATGTCCGGATTTGAATTGTTTTAAATGATTGTGGTTGTTTGAAACTTTGGATTATTTAAGTTTGAATGTTTATTATTTTTTATGTTAAACACTTGGTTGTGTTGATCCAGGTTTGGATTTAAACATTGTTAAATACAGGTTTGGATTTAAACATTGTTAAATACAGGTTTGGATTTAATCATATGCATGAAGAATATTCTTTTGTTTTTTTTTTAAATTCGGATATCCGTTTAGATATCCGAATCCGAAATTTCGGATATCCGAAAATCGGATATCCGAAATTTCGGATTCGGATTCGGATATCAATATTCACTATCCGAAAATTTCGGATATCCGATTTTCGGATATCCGAAAAGCGGATTATCCGATCTTGAACACCCCTACCGAGTAGTCGCTACAAGGTAGGTTGCCGATGCGACTTTCTCTAACTCCGCCTAATTACTCGAAATCGATCAAACGCAGTCAAACTCAGCCAAAATCGGATCTAGTAGGTCAATTCGGGCCGAGTTTGACTTAAAAAATAATAAAACATAATTTATATGACTATCATATCAAATAATGAATATCGTTTTCACGTATTTTGTTAAAAATATTAGTAAATTTATGTTATTAGACATATATTTAATTTCCGAAAACTAATTTCTTTTTAATTTAACATGTCCGAGTACTCACCGAGTACTCTCCTCCTATGCCGAGTACTCTCAACTCCCCGGTCGACCGACTAGAGAGCGCCTAGCGACTTTTGCAACCATGGTTGTAAGTATTCTTTCGTTCTTTTATGCGTTTTTAAGCGTAAAAGTCAAACAGTGTTTGACTTTCTGCTTTGACCAGTCTATGGTCAACAAGAAGTTCGTTTGAACTTCGTAACGCGAGCGTAATCACTAAGGTTATAGTCTCTTGTGACTATACCTACTGATTACCACGTTATTTAGGCGTAGTGACGAGTCATAGTTTCGATCAAAATGCGTATTCTTGCGTATTTTGCAACCAAACTATTCTTGAGTATCAAGACCCTTTGTCTTGATATCAAACTTGTTTTTAAACTTTGTTAAACATGTTTTAACATGTTTAACTCGTCACTTTTAGATTGGTGCTTATATAGGGTCGTAAGATAAGCGGTCTAAACAACCGCTTAGACTTTCGAACCCGACCCATTTGGTCGATCATTAGGATCCGACCAAGCACATTAGGTGACCATAGTTGCATAGGGAATAACCTTCCGAGGTTATACCTTATGGTCACTTCGTTTAGTTAGTTGTATGATACGTAGTTTATATGCCTTAGGAAAATGACCAAAATGCCCTTTTATGCATAATTGATATTTAAGCATATGTAACCAAACTTTTGTCATTTAACTGATTATGCAACATAATTAAACATGTTTAGGAATATAATACTTATCATAGGACTAGTTAGGCATTCCGAACGCATTTTACGCGAACGACGCGTTAAAGTAGCGTAAGCTACCTAAACGGGTCGAAATGGGTCGTAAGCACTTAGGTTAGGTTTCGTTTTAGTATGTAGGCTTTGTTAAACCATATCATATGAGTTCCCACACTCATTTGGTTTACGAAACCTCATTCTATATGATCTTCCGATTTAGGTCCGGTTTATTTACTTAGTTACCTATATTAGGTGCCGTTTGATTCCGTGATCCCTCTAGCTGGCTTGGTAGTTGTTCAAGATTTCTAAGCACTCTCAAGTGAGTACATAGTCCCCTCTTTTACTGTTTTCAATGTTTTGGGGTGAAGCATGTGTACCTATTTGTTATGTTCACGATTTCAAAGTATAATTGATTATACATATTAGTACTTATCTTTTGAGAAACTGAATGATTATTTATGGTTTAAACACTGATTTTTCAAAGATTATAAAAATTAATTGTTGAATTGTACTTATTTTATGTTCACTAGACTGATTGGTAGTATGATATAGCGCTATATGATTTGACACCCCATTCTTGTTGTCATGGAATGTCAGAAACCGATATTTTATCCAAATAGGGATTGCCTTTGTGGTATTTCTATAGTCTCAAAGGTGTATTTTGATGCACTCGGGTCTGAATAAATTCTTAAATCACATTTTTATTGTATATTTAGTTATACTCCCAAAAGTATAGTTTGATATGCTCTCATGTGTGATATTGTACAAAACCAACATATATTTTGTTAATTAATAAAACATAGTTTAATATGTTATTTTATAAAACCAAAACATAGTTTAATATGTTATTTTATAAAACCAAAACATAGCTTAATATGTTATTTATAAAACCAAAACATAGTTTAATATGTTATTTTATAAAACCAAAACATAGCTTAATATGTTATTTATAAAACCAAAACATAATTTAATATGTTATTTATAAAACCAAATCATAGTTTAATATGTTATTAATAAAACCAAAGTATACTTTTGATATACTACTGAAAATTATTCTTTTAACGACTAAAGTATATTTAATATACTATTTGTTTAACGATTTTGGAACTGAAATATATTTTAATATATTACTTATTCGACTTTCTTAAAACCAAAGTATATTTTTATATATATTACAAACCTTTTTATCAAAATGTTGTAAACAACATATTTTATATAAACTCATTTTACTTAGTTATTTATTTACCTATGTATTATTCTGTTATATCATCTGATTTCTTATAAATTTTAGTATGATTTATAAAAGAAAATATTTTTAAGGATCATGACTATTTTTGATTAAATATTTTTCTCTAAACTTACAAGTCATGAATCCTATTAAAATAAAACCTATGTATCTCACTGGCATTTTTATGCTGACGTACCTATTTTTACACATGTTTCAGGTGCTGTTATGTGATGATTGTTGATGCATGCTATACATAGGATGGACTCGTGCCTTAGCGACTTAAAACTTGAAAGATAAATTTGTATTTATCTGATTTGTAATAAAACAATGAGTTCAATAATTCAATAAAACGGCATTATTTAATCCATGGTTGTGAAACAATGATTCTGTTACAACACTCCCCGACGTTTCCGCCACGATTTGTTGTTTTACGTGGTCGGGGTGTGACATGGTGCGTTTTGTTGTCCACCATCTTTGTGATGCAAAGGCGTGGCTTTGTTTGTGGACCGTAAATCGAGGTTGGTGATGGGGTATCTTTCCGTAACCACCGTTCCCATGGTCAGAAATTGTTCCTGGGTCAGTCTGTGTTTCTTCGGTTGTTTACAGAAAACTCGCTTTGAAAGGGTTATTTCAACTCAAGGTGGGCTCTGTGAGGTACTACGCCGTAGACCGCCGAGATGCGGGATTCGCAGTCCAAAGAGCGGCGGTGGTTCTGAGCATTTGACACACCTGCGTTAGTCGCGTGTGTGTATGATCGGGACGCATGTGTCATGCGTGGAATTAAAGCTAGAACGAGCTTTGTGTCCCCCCTTTATTATGTTGTTTTTTTTTCGGGGGGTCCATAAAGCGACATGCGGGTGTGCTTGCTGTAAGGCATACCATGTGAACCGCATGTTGCAGGTATATTCAGAATGAATATTTGTCGTTTAGCGTAGACGTAGCTGGCCGCACGCAGAGGTTGGTGGAAGTTGGTGAGATATAGCCGGCAGGTAGCTGACGCGACGGTGACTGGTGTGTGTCGTGTGTATTATGTTTTTATTGATATTTTAAGCCCATTTTACACATTAGCCAAGTTTTAAATTTATAAAACACGATATTCTACTAACACTAGACACACACTTGGGCAAGTGCACCCATCGTGAGCGTAGTATAGCGTTGGTAAGATACCGAGGTCGTCCAAGGACACAAGAGCTTTTAGTACCGGTTTATCCTCAACGTCTAATCAAACTAAAATTTTTGAGAAAAAAGTTTTAAGCATGAAAAATAAACTAAAAATGCAGAAATAAAAATAAAATAAAAACAGATAGACAAGATGATTCACTTGGACCCGACTCGCCTTTAATGTATCCTTTGATGATTTCCACACTTTTACACTTTTTAAGAGATTATCTTAGTTATAGTAGTAGGCCTCTCTTTTGAAGGTGACGTTACATTTAACCCAGTGGTTTGAGTCAGCAAGGATATAATCCCAAAGGGTCGGAATATTGAAAGATAATTAATTAAGTTATTAATGCGAAAAGTGGTAGGCCCCTCTTTTGAAGGTGACGTTACCCTCGGCTAAGTGGTTTGAGTCAGTAGGGATAGAATCCCAAGTAGCCGGTTTAATGTATTAATAGTAGTTTACATATGAGGGGATCAAGCCATTCGCACCCTCGCCATCCAATACCAGTGTGTATTGAAGGAGGTCCTAGTAAGCTTGACCCAGGTCCTTACAGGATCTATACACTGAACAAGGCAAGAACCTTACTAAACCATTCCCTTAACCCCCGACTATGTAGCCAACATATATCTATATAGACCGTAGAGATATGAATGGTGTAAATCTTTTACTTTATATAGACAGTAACGTAATGCCAAGACACCACGGACAAATGATAAAGAAGTTTTACCTTCAACATAAGAAACTAGTTATTAAAGTCATTAATACAAAACCAAATAAAAAGTGCGAAAAGATTAAAAATCAAAAGTAATACATTAAAGACTTGTCTTCACCAAGTGATGTAACAAACTTAGCCAAACATGGCCTTTGATTGACAAGAACTCTTACTATCAATCTTGGATCCCGAGACAACTACACACACTCTAAGGTGGATGCTGGAGGATGGTGGTGGATGTGGATGTGGATGTTGTAGTGGTGGTGGTAGAGTGGAGGCAAAGTGGGAGAGTGGTGGTTTGCCAAGGGATGCCTTTGATGTCACACCCCAACCGATGGCGGAAACATCGGGGTGCGAGCACTAAGAGTTCAGATTGCTTACGAGATTCCATAACACAAATAATTTCGATATAGGTTAAATAAGTTTCATGCAAAATTTTTCTAAACATCAAAACAACCACAAATGTCGAATACAACCACATTAGTCTTTGTTTCAAACTCTAGAGTTAAACTAGGCGAGTTTCTAAGCATCAACCCTAGCTTGTTTTCCATAGTTCCAGCATCTATCAGCCTGCAACATGTATTAAAAAAGAGTCAGTACAAAAATGTACCGGCGAGTATACAAGTTTGAATAATAGCATAATAGATTAAAGTCTCATATCCATATGTCCGTGTAACAAAATAGTATCAGCCATGCTAGTGTTCGCAGTCCAACAAGTGATAGCCCAAGTATCCCAATGCTTTGTTGTTTTCCCAAGTCTCAAGGAAAACTAGAATCCTCCTAACAATACCCCCGAGAATAATGGGGAGGTGCCTCTCCTATAGCGCCACTATTTTTAAGGCGGAACTACACACCCTGGATTAAACGTCCACATAGCACAAATAGAATACAAGAATCACAAGTTTCACATACACATAGGATAGAGTTTAGTTTGCAAAAGTCTCAAGTATCGTAGTTTAATAGAATACATGTTACATCCCAAAGTTTAAAACAAAAAGGGATCGAGTATACTCACAGTGATTGCTTAACAGATCAGCTGTTATTGGATCAAAGGGAGCTCTTTAGAATTAGCCTGGTTAGATTATAACAGATAAGAGTCGGACAAAATAACGAGATTCAACCAAGTGTCAGATTAGTCATCTTGATCGGATGGCGGTTTGATCGGATTGCTATCCGATCGGATTGCCATCCGATTGGGATGACTATTGTGAGTGAGTGACGGATTTCCACTCGGTCGGATGGTCATTCGATCGAATGGCCATTCGATCGAAGTGTCCAGTTTCCAAATGTTCAAGTTGCTGAAAAAAGATTCTAAGTGTTAAGGATTTTAAGATTCAATGTCACCTTGATCGGATGGCAGTTCGATCGGATGGCTATCCGATCAGATTTCCATTCGACGATCAGGACTTGAAGTTGCAAGATATTTAAGGTTAGGAGACCATGTCACCTGATCAAATGGCAGTTCGATCGGATGGCTATCCGATCAGATTACCATTCGACGATCAAAGATTCACAGTGTCCAAGTGTTAGGGTTAATGAGGCAGGTGTCACTCGATCGGATGGCGGTTCGATCGAATGGCTATCCGATCGGATTGCCACTCGATTGGGTTGTCCTTGTCCTGTTCCTAAACTTGTAAAATTTCTAAGTTTCAGTTTAAATAATGACGACAGGGTACGCATTGAGACCACGGTAAACCTATCAGTGTACAGCCGATCTGATCGGGTGGGAATCAACCCAGTCCGTTCAGTCACCCTTTCGTGACGGTGTTCATGTCAGAATTCATACTCCGGTCATCTTTTCCGGCAACACTCCTTCTCCAAACCAACCTCAGACTAATCTTTAAGTCTACAATTCGTTTAAATCCAGATCTCACCGTTTTTGATAAAAGTCTTAAGAAAAGATGAAGATAAACATGAGTTTTAGTTGCAAAGTATAGATTTAGTAAGATTTAGTGTAAAAACTTATGAAATTCCTTAGATCTGAGCTAGATCTTGAACAGAATGACATCACTCAACAGTTTGTACAACCTCCATGATGACGTCACCCTCAAGAGCTCAAATCTTAGAGATTTCATGGTGAAAAGTGAGATTTCAAGGGAGAATCAGGAAGAGAATAGTGTATAGATCAAGGATGTTCAAGAATCTAGTGTCAAACGTACCGGAATCGCCAAGAAATGAAAGAAAAGAGGAGTGCGTGCGTCTGGTCGAGTGAGGCTGTCACATCAGTGAGAATGATGATGTGACATGCCTATTTATAGTGTCAGAGTGAGTGAAGGCGGAGTGCACGGATCGGATGGCAGCTCGGTCAAATGGCCATCCAATTGGTTGGTCATCTGATCGGATGGTTATCCTATCGGATGGTCATCCGGGCAATCCCATCCTTTCCGCGTTCCCGTCTTTGATTCGTTTCGCGAGTTAGGTTAAGCATTGCGTTGCGTATTATTGGGTAATAGTATCACATAACTAGATTATATCATTAATATAAAAGTTTCAAAGTTTCATTGTTTCCATAGTTTCCGCCAGTGACAAGACTCCAGTCCCTCGTTCAACCAAGTCTCAAGTTTTACGAGCCTCAAGAGTCAAGCACCAAAGTATCAAGTCTCATGAATCATAGTATCATAGAATCATAGTATCATAGAATCATAGCATAAGTTTCACCAAGTATCAAAAGTATCACGTATCGCATAGTATAGGGGCTAAAAGTGACAATTAGGTAAAAGTCTAGGGACGCAGGCGTTACAGTCTCCCCTCATTTAGGAGATTTCGTCCCCGAAATCTAGGTAGAAGACTGCTCGAAGAGCTGCGGATACTTGGCCTTCATCTCACTTTTCAGTTCCCAAGTGAATTTGCCACCACGCTTTCCTTCCCATCGAACCTTGACTATGGGAATTTTGATGCACCTCAGTCGCTTAACGCCCTGATCCATGATTTCAAACGGTTTCTCCATAAAGTGTAAAGTTTCATTTATTTGCAAGTCTTCCAAGGGAACCTGTAGGTCCTCGTCGGCTAGGCATTTACGTAGATTAGATACGTGGAACACTAGATGCACGTTATTTAGTTCTTGTGGCAGTTCGAGTCTGTACGCCACCTTGCCAATCCTTTCGTGTATCTTGAAAGGACCCACCTAGCGAGGAACGAGCTTTCCCTTCTTACCAAAACGAACTACCCCTTCCAGGGAGATACATTGAGAAGAACTCGGTCACCAACATCAAATTCCAGAGGCTTATGACTATTATCAGCATAGCTCTTTTGTCTGCTCCTGGACTTGATCAAGTTATCACGGATTTGAAGAATCTTATCCGTTGTCTCTTGAATGATTTCAGGGCCAGTAAACTGCTTGTCACCAATCTCATGCCAGCTGAGAGGAGATCGGCACTTGCGACCATACAAAGCTTCGAAAGGAGCCATCTGAATACTGGAATGATAGCTGTTGTTGTACGAGAACTCAATCAATGGTAAATGTGCATCCCAGTTACCACCAAAGTCGATTACACGAGAATGGAGCATATCCTCTAGGGTCTGAATAGTTCGCTCGGTCTGTCCATCCGTTTGGGGATGGAAAGGCGTGCTAAGATTCAAGTGAGAACCCATAGCGGATTGAAAGGTTTGCCAAAGACGTGACGTAAAACGACCATCACGGTTCGAGATTATATCAAGAGGTATGCCATGACGGCATATAATCTCATCAGTATAGATTCGAGCAAGTTTCTCTACTTTATAATCCTCACGAATAGGAAGAAAGTGGGCGGATTTGGTCAATCGATCAATTATCACCCAGATACTATCGTGACCAGAAGGTGTTCGAGGTAGCTTAGTAATAAAGTCCATAGCGATGCTATCCCATTTCCAAACTGGAATCTCGGGCTGTTCTATGAGTCCTGAAGGACGTTGATGTTCAGCCTTAACTTTCGTACAAGTAAGGCATTTAGAAACACATACAGCAATATCCCTCTTCATGCCAGGCCACCAATAAGTTGCACGTAAATCATGGTACATCTTGTCAGCGCCCGGGTGAATAGAGTAACGGGATTTGTGAGCCTCATTCATAATGAGCTCACGGAGGTTATCGCGATCCGGGTACCCAGATGCGATTGAGGTAGTAATGGAGTCCATTAGGTTTAGTTTCAAGCTGCTCAATCTTAGCGCCTTGGATTTCCACTTCTAGACTTCCTTCATTTGCTGACGAATACTGAGCGTCACGAATACACGCATGGAGATCATTATAGATATGTATAGCATTCACATGAGTTTTACGACTAAGAGCATCGGCCACTACATTTTGCTTGCCAGGATGGTAGCGAATTTCGCAGTCGTAGTCGTTTAGCAATTTCACCCAACGTCTCTATCGCATGTTCAGCTCTTTTTGGTCAAAGATATGTTGAAGGTCCTATGGTCAGTGAAAACCACACACTTAGTACCATACAGGTAGTGTCGCATATCTTTAACGCAAACACAACTGCACCAAGCTCCAGATCGTGAGTAGTATAGTTTTTCTCATGTACCTTAAGTTGACGAGAGGCATAAGCAATAACCTTGTCCCGCTGCATGAGCACACAGCCCAAACCACGGTTTGAGGCATCACAATATACCACGAAATCATCATTCCCATCGGGGAGAGTTAGAACAGGAGCATTACACAAAAGAGTCTTAAGAGTCTGAAAAGATTCCTCTTGCTCGGGACCCCAAGCAAAAAGGCCTCTCTTTCTGAGTCAACGAAGTAAGAGGAACGACGATCTTAGAGAAGTTCGAAATGAATCGGCGGTAATAGCCCGCCAACCCTAGGAAGGAACGAATCTCAGATGCAGATTTAGGTGTACTCCAATTCTTCACAGCTTCGATTTTAGACGGGTCAACATGAATACCTTGCTTACTAACGACGTGACCAAGAAATTGCACTTCATTAATCCAAAACTCACACTTAGAAAATTTAGCATACAAACGTTCACCACGTAAGAGTTCAAGCATCAAGCGTAAATGACGAGCATGATCAGCTTTAGTTTTAGAATATATGAGAATATCATCAATAAAGACTATCACAAAACGATCAAGATAAGGCTTACAAACACGATTCATGAGATCCATGAACACAGCGGGTGCGTTGGTCAATCCAAAAGGCATGACCACGAACTCGTAGTGTCCATAACGAGTGCGAAAAGCGGTCTTGGGTACATCATCCTTGAGTACACGAAGCTGATGATAGCCAGAAGGAAGATCGATTTTCGAGAAGCAGGACGCGCCTTGTAGTTGGTCAAATAAATCATCGATACGGGGGAGGGGATAACGATTCTTAATGGTAAGCTTATTAAGTTCACGGTAGTCGATACACATACGGAACAAACCATCTTTCTTCTTGACGAATAGCACTGGAGCACCCCACGGGGAGGTACTTGGACGAATAAATCCCTTGTCGAGTAGTTCTTGAAGCTAACTAGACAGCTCTTGCATCTCGGAAGGTGCAAGACGATACTGGCCTTGGCGACAGGAGTCGTACCAGGTATGAGATCAATACGAAAATCAACGGTTCTAGGAGGTGGAAGACCAGGTAGATCTTCAGGAAAGACATCGGGGAAATCACACACCACTGGAACATCGTTTATGTTCTTCCCCTTGCTCTTTTGTTCCACCACGTGGGCCAAGAAAGCAAGGTTCTGTTTATGTAAGCTCCTGCTCGCTTGTGTGCATGATATCAGCCTCAGTCCTTTCGTAGGTTGGTCTTCATAGACGTGCAAAATATCACCAGACGGTAGAGGTAGATGAACAAACTTCTCGTGACAGGCAATCTCGGCATGATTCTTACACAACCAATCCATACCGATAATGACATCGAAACTACCCAATTACATGGGTATTAGATCAATGGTAAACACGTGGTCTTTAAGAATCAAGGAACAACCACAGAGAATAGAATCAACTAGAATAGACTTTCCATCGGCAATCTCCACCGAAAACGACTTAGGTAACATAGAGCGTGCACAATTTAACAAAGATTCAAATTCTACGGACACAAAGCTTCTGTCGGCACCAGTATGGAATAGTATCGAAGCATAAAGGTTATTCACAAGAAACGTACCATTGACGACATCATTGTCGTTACGAGCCTGATT
The DNA here is from genome assembly GCA_030545235.1 of Helianthus tuberosus. Taxonomy (NCBI): domain Eukaryota; kingdom Viridiplantae; phylum Streptophyta; class Magnoliopsida; order Asterales; family Asteraceae; genus Helianthus; species Helianthus tuberosus. Next base: position 172,107,896 of record CM060393.1, on the reverse strand, counting down.
AGCATTGAGGTTGAACGCTCATCCATGAGCGGCTAGCTGCTGGTCCTAGTTCAGCTGAGGACACTCGTTACGAAGATGAGTAGTATCTCCACACTTGTATCATGCACAAACAGCGTTGACTGGCCTAGGATTCTGCTGTGGAGCTGGAAGAGCGGGTAGGGCTGCCTGTGCTGGGGCTTGCTGAGCTGTTTGAGCAGGATTAGCTTGGCAACAGTAAGGGGTCGTGTGACCATAGAGATTGCAGTTGGTATACAAACGACATGCTGAGGTAGTACGGTGATGAAAATTGCAAGTTGTACACTTGGGGTAACACCCAGAGTATTGCTTCTTGACTTCAGGAGCAGTAGTGATTGGAGAAGCAGCAGCAGGAGCAGGTTTAGCAGCAGGGTTTGCAGTAGGAACAATAGCATTGCATCCTGAACCCTGAGACTTTCGCCTCTTATTCTTGCTGCCACTTGGCTGCTGGGTAACTTGATGTGCAGACTTGGAGGGAGCGGAGTTAGCAAACTGCTTATCACGAACACGGTTGTTGTTGAGACTAGCTCCAAGATGGTAGACTTCCTCAATAGTTTTGAGTTGGGTCACTTCAATAGAATCACGCATAGCAGGAGGTAGACCATTGATGTACTTGGTTATCATGCGCTTAGTAGTGGAAACCAAGTGAGGAACGATCAAGCTGAGCTGCTTGAAACGGGTAGTATAAGCCAGATTATCATCACCAATTTGCTTCAAGTGCCAAAACTCTTCTTCAAGCTTCAATTGTTCATGAGGAGGGCAGAATTCGAGCATCATCAATTCTCGCACCTCAGTCCACGGAAGAGCATAGGCTTCTTCATTCGAACGGATGTTTCCCTCATTTGACCACCATTCCAGAGCTTTGCCTTGAAACATTCCCGTCACACTCCTAGTCTTTAGTTGTTCAGGACACTCGCTGTTAATGAAGGTAACTTCGATGCTGTCAAACCACTCGAGCATAGCAGTCACTCCATCACTGCCCGTGAAAGACTTAGGGTTGCAAGAGACGAAATGTTTGTAGCTGAACTTGGTGGACTTTTCTTTCTCCGTCTTAGAGTCAACAGAAGAGGGCGGAGTGTTCGATCCTTGGATCTCAGAGACGATCTTTCATCTTTGGCACGACTCGAGCGATCTGGTCGGCCATGAAGGACATCATATTTTTCTGAGACTTTTCCCTGGATCTCTTGAGAGTGTCAGAGAGGTTTCGAGAAGACATCCTAAGGATCCAACAAGAGGATCGTATAAGTCTAGGTTCGCAAAGTCTCACAATATAGATTCGCACATGATTGATTAAAGACTCAAGATTCAACAAGATTTACGTAGTTCATAATAGTTTCAACACTGCAACCCACGACCTTTGCATGGCACGTTGTACGAAGTTTGACAACATGTCAAAAACGCTTATATATAGGAAGTACCAGCGGCATATCCACCACGCTTCGGGCAAATCGCTTCCACCTCGTACTCGATGTCATGTTACGTGTCACAAAACACTCTCATCATCATCATAGATTCACATAGATTACTCTAATAGATTCACATAGATTCCCATAGACTTCAATAGATTTCCATAGACCCAATAGATTTCCATAGACTTCAAATAGATTTCCGTAGTTTCAAATAGATTCCATAGACTTCAAATAGTTTCACATAGATTAGTGTTAACAATCCATAAACACGAAACCCCGCATGGCACGTGCTACGAAAGTTCGGCAACATGATGGAAGCACTTATATATAGGAAGTACCAAGGGCGTATCCACCATGCTTCAATCATGCCACGTCCGTCTCGTCATCGGTGTCATACTTCGTTAACCACAAAATTAGAATTCACCACAAGCTCTCTTAGATTGACCAAATAGATTCCACAACATAGATTAACCCAAATAGACTTCACAACTCCAACCCGAGCCTACAAAACTACGAACTTCTCTTAGCGCGTGGTACGAAGGTTCGGTAATATGCCAGAAACACTTATATATAGGAAGTACCAGCGGCGTATCCACCATGTTTCGGACATGCCACGTCCGCCTCGTCTTCGGCCCTATGCTACGTTTCATATTTTGTTTCTCAAAACTACACATACATAGATTACACATAGATTACGCTCGCGTGCACATAGATTACTCATAGGTTACACAAGTAGTTTCCAATAGCTTTAGATCTCAATCATCTCGTCACCGGTCTGCAAAACACTAAGTTTCGTATGGCACTTAGTACGAAAGTTGGTAACATGTCGGAAACACTTATATATAGGAAGTACCAGCGGCGTATCCACCATGTTTCGGACACGTCACTTCCCCCTCGTGTTTCCATGCCATGTTACGTTTAGTGTCTTACAACCACAACAATACATAGATTCATCAGATAGTTTCACATAGGGTCATAGTCGATCAAGATTCCCCACATAGATTAACACGATAGAATAAAGCTTCATAAATTTAGTTTGATCCTATGATTTCAGTTAACGCTTCAGATTGCGGACATACGTGAGACTTGTGTAAATAGTTTCAAAATAAACAAAGAACCAAAATAAACGAAGAATCGAGTTTAAAACCACACATAAAATCCGAGGTAGCATAAAAGATAGGCTCATAAAATCATAGGGTTGTTCCGGGTAGAGGAACGGTGACTAACCAAAGTGATTCGAACCCCTTTCGAATTGTGGCAACGTGTCCTGACTTACTCAGACAAATATGTCATCGATGTTAGGCCTACGATATTCGTCCTTTTGGTCATTTCACGTTCCTAATTGATTGGGAGTCTCGAGACTTTGGCGAGACATAAAATCAAAGAGTGGGACTAGTTATCAAGGTCTGAGTTTCACCTCTATCTTGACAACTTCGTACCCTAATAGCGTCGGTACTTATCAGCAGATAAGACCTACTTAGAATATAATTAGGAAATTTCCCATCAAGGTTTGGATATCACTCCTGTCTTGAGGGCAATTTCGTGCAAAATACAAACACTGATTAGCAGTGTTTTTCAAGTATCGAGTGTACATTGTGTCAGCCTTAGGAAAGGCATGTAAGTTTAGCAGGAAAATGTGCTGCTAGGAAGCAGATACTGTCGAATGCATAAGTCTTAAACAACAGATAAGAATCAAGATTCCTAGAACTATAGACTAAGGCAAGTATTCCTACTTATCCTAATTCCCTATAGTTACGTCTCTGATACCAATCTGTCACACCCCAACAGATGGCGGAAACATCGGGGTGCGAGCACTAAGCGTTCAGATTGCTCACGAGATTCCATAAAACTAATAATTTCGATATAGGTTAAATAAGTTTCATGCATAATTTGTCTAAACATCAAAACAACCACAAATGTCGAATACAACCACATTAGTCTTTGTTTCAAACTCTAGAGTTAAACTAGGCGAGTTTCTAAGCATCAACCCTAGCTTATGTTCCATAGTTCCAGCATCTATCAGCCTGCAACATGTATTAAAATAGAGTCATTACAAAAATGTACTAGCGAGTATACAAGTTTGAATAATAGCATAATAGATTAAAGTCTCATATCCATATGTCCGTGTAACAAAATAGTTTCAGCCATGCTAGTGTTCGCAGTCCAACAAGTGATAGCCCAAGTATCCCGATGCTTTGTTGTTTTCCCAAGTCTAAAGGAAAATTAGAATACTCCTAACAATACCCCTGTAAATAATGGGGAGGTACATCTCCTATAGCGCTACTATTGTTAAGGCGGAACTACACACCCTGGATTAAACGTCCACATAGCACAAATAGAATACAAGAATCACAAGTTTCACATACACATAGGATAGAGTTTAGTTTGCAAAAATCTCAAGTATCGTAGTTTAATAGAATACATGTTACATCCCAAAGTTTAAAACAAAAAAGGGATCGAGTATACTCACAGTGATTGCTTAACATATCAGCTGTTATTGGATCAAAGGGAGCTCTTTAGAATTAGCCTGGTTAGATTATAACAGATAAGAGTCGAACAGAATAACGAGATTCAACCAAGTGTCGGATTAGTCATCTTGATCGGATGGCGGTTCGGTCGGATGGCTATCCAATCGGATTGCCATCCGATTGGGATGACTATTGTGAGTGAGTGACGGATTTCCACTCGGTCGGAGGTCATTCGATCGAATGGCCATTCGATCCAAGTGTCCAGTTTCCAAATGTTTAAGTTGCTAAAAAAAGTTTCTAAGTGTTAAGGATTTTAAGATTCAAGGTCACCTTGATCGGATGGCAGTTCGATTGGATGGCTATTCGATCGGATTGCCATTCGACGATCAGGACTTCAAGTTGCAAGATGTTTATGGTTAGGAGACCATGTCACCTGATCGGATGGCAGTTCGATCGGATGTCTATCCGATCGGATTTCCATTCGACGATCAAAGATTCACAGTGTCCAAGTGTTAGGGTTAATGAGGCAAGTGTCACTCGAACGGATGGCGGTTCGATCGGATGGCTATCCGATCAGATTGCCACTCGATCGGGTTGTTCTTGTCCTGTTCCTAAACTTGTAAAATTTCTAAGTTTCTGTTTAAGTAATGACAACAGGGTACGCATTGAGACCACGGTAAACCCATCCTAAACTTGTAAAATTTCTAAGTTTCTGTTTAAGTAATGACAACAGGGTACGCATTGAGACCACGGTAAACCCATCAGTGTACAACTGATCTGATCGGGTGGGAATCACCCCAGTCCGTTCAGTCACCCGTTCGTGACGGTGTTCATGTCAGAATTCATACTTCGGTTATCTTTTCTGGCAACAGTCCTTCTCCAAACCAACCTCAGACTAATCTTTAAGTCTACAGTCCGTTTGAATCCAAATCTCACTGTTTTTTATAAAAGTTTTAAGAAAAGATGAAGATAAACATGAGTTTTAGTTGCAAAGTATAGATTTAGTAAAGATTCAGTGTAAAAACTTATGAAATTCCTTAGATCTGAGCTAGATCTTGAACAGAATGACATCACTCAACAGTTTGTACAACCGCCATGATGACGTCACCCTCAAGAGCTCAAATCTTAGAGATTTCATGGTGAAAAGTGAGATTTCAAGGGAGAATCAGGTAGAGAATAGTGTGTAGATCAAGGATGTACAAGAATCTAGTGTAAAACGTACCGGAATCGCCAAGAAATGAAAGAAAAGAGGAGTGCATGCGTCTGGTCGAGTGAGGCTGTCACATCAGTGAGAATGATGATGTGACAGGCCTATTTATAGTGTCAGAGTGAGTGAAGGCAGAGTGCACGGATCGGATGGTAGCTTGGTCGAATGGCCATCCGATCGGTTGGCCATCCGATCGGTTGGTCATCCGATCGGTTGGTCATCCGATCGGATTGTCATTTGGCCATTCCCATCCTTTCCACGTTCCCGTATTTGATTCGTTTCGCTAGTTAGGTTAAGCGTTGCGTTGCGTTTTATTGGGTAATAGTATCGCATAACTAGATTATATCATTAACACAAAAGTTTCCAAGTTTCCATAGTTTCTGCCAGTGACAAGACTCCAGTCCCTCGTTCAACCAAGTCTCAAGTTTTACGAGCCTCAACAGTCAAGCACCAAAGTATCAAGTCTCATAGAATCATAGTATCATAGAATCATAGTATCATAGAATCATAGTCTCATAGAATCATAGTCTCATAGAATCATAGTATCATAGAATCATAGTGGCATAGAATCATAGCATAAGTTTCACCAAGTATTAAAAGTATCACGTATCGCATAGTATAGGGGCTAAAAGTGACAATTAGGTAAAAGTCTAGGGACGCAGGCGTTACATTTGAAGTGAACCAAGCACCCATATTTATAGCCTGAACAGAAGCCCGGCCACGGCCCCGTGTCCAGTGGACACGCCCCTGTGGTCATCCCTTTTCTCTTCCTTCATTAATTTCTTTTGTCAGCATAGGGCTCAACACGGCCTGTGTCCAGTGGGCACGGCCCCGTGTGCAGAAGCGTATCTGTACTACCAATATTTGCAAGTTTCTTGGAATCTTAGTGTTGACCACGCCCCGTGCTGATCTGGGCACGCCCCCGTGGTGGGGTAGAAGCTTCCACAGCTTTGTCCTTTTTGGAGACACCTGACCATGCCCCCGTGTCCAGTGGGCACGGGCCGTGGTCAGCCTTCTGTTTCTTGTTTTTGCTCTTGGGGATGCTGTCGAGTGGTCGGGCATGTCACGTTTATTCCTTTTCTTTGTATTTATGTTAGTTTTTGCTGTATATTTGTTCCTGTTGCTCGTTAAAGCTCATTTGGTCCTGTAAATTCAAAAGGAAGACAAAAGCACGCTTTTTCCAACATTAGTACTAAAAAAGGGTTAGTTTTATGCCTCATTTGATGTAATTTATATGTTGCATGTTACACACATAAAATACCCCCACACTTGAATCTTTGCTTGTCCTCAAGCAAAACTCTTTATTATGTGGCTTACACACCCAAATGGAATGGGTAGAAGAGAAGTTTTGGGCTCATCTTGAGTGTCGGGAATCCAAGATCGTTATTGGGTTTTATTTTTATTCTATTTACAATCCTATTCGTTATGATTTATTTAGAACGTTTCATAAGAGAAATTATTTATTTGGGCATAACATGCCTCTTTAAAATTCCATTTATATATAAGTTCACATACCTCCCAGGAGATCACTCAACACTCGGCTGAAGATGTATTTTTCTGAAACACACGAGACCGGCATGGAACTTACTTCTACCATATGCTTGCCAAGCAATCAATCCTCCTCCTTTTTAACTGTAAACCTATGTAAATATCAAGAGGACTTGGGAAAGGGTTAGGCTTGGGCTAAGGGTAGGTGGTTTTGGTTAGTGGTTAGTAAAAATAGCTAAAAGCGTAAAAAGCGTCGGTTGTCGTTAAACTTTTTGTTTTTGTGACTTTTATTCAAACTAAGCATCTTCAAACAAAGTTTCTTTGAGGAACTTGTTTGTTTATTGCTAGACTTTCATTTTTTTTTGATAAAGAAACGTCACAATATAACCGAGTTTTTACTAAAACAAAGGGTTGAAAAGAAAAAGGGTTTTGGTGGGTAAAAGGGTGTTTGTTTTGTGGGTTTAGAAATGAAAAGGTTTAGGCTCAAAGGGGTTAACTAGGGGGATTTTGGGTAGGTGATAAAGAAAATGAAAAATAATGGTGTTGAAAGGAAAATGGGTTAGTCCTAATGCCTCCATCATTTATTTACTTGGGTTTTAGTTGGTAAGGACCGGGAATGTATTGACGTGGCAAGTTCTTGAGTTGCAAGAACCAAGCGGCTATTCACACAAGAAACGAAAAATGAGCATTTAATTTAAAGATATATGCTTGTATGCTCAATAAACGCTCAAAACTCACTTGTTGTGGAAATGGGTTTATAATGTGATCAAGTACATATAATCAAATTTTAATTAGATTTGTTACGTCGTTTCATAATTTTCTTATATTGGTTCTTTTTATCACGACGCTATCGGTTATAAATTTGTAAAAATATAACCTTTTTAGAACTCGTTATCCCTAACTTAATCCAAGACAAGTAAAAAAATGAAAATTTTTGAAAAAAATTTGGGGAAATTTGGGGTGATTTGTGGTTCCAATAGAGTTTTGTGTAAGGCTTGTTATTAGAACTTGCAAAATTCAAGGTTTTAGCATCCCCCACACTTAAATTACACATTGTCCTCAGTGTATCCCAAAAATAAGTTTTTAGGCTGATTGAATGTGTAAAAAGGTGTTGAAAAACAAAAGTTTGTGTTACTAGGCGTCTGGCCACGGCCCCGTGTTGGTCCGGGCACGGTCCCGTGGTCAGATTGTCAGTACCAAAATTAAACAGAAGGCTGGGCACGGGGCGTGTTCAATGAGCACGGCCCCATGTCCAGTTACCTGAACTGGGCAAATTTCTGCAGAGACTCGGGCACGGGGCGTGTTGGGCTGAGCACGGCCCCGTGCTGAACTTGCTGTAATGTTGGAAAGTTGTCGGGATGCTCTGTTTTTGTGCATGGGGTGTGGCTTTAAAGTTCCCTTGGTAACCTCCACCTTTTCGAGTGTATTTAACCATTGCAACATCATCCAAACACCATAATTTAAAACCATAATTCATTGAAGAGTGAGATACATAGTTCCTAGAAATTAAAAAAGTACATACTAAAAACTAAGGTAGATTAGTAGGTCCTAGAATGCAAGAAATTTTAAACCACAGAGAAGTTCTAGCCTATATGTTTTTATTATAAGAGTAACAAAATCCCAAAAATTGATTTATTCGGTTGAACAAGGCCTTTAGAACTTCTTTCCAGAGAGTGTCCCCTCACACATCGTTAAGACACTCCTCTATCTCCCGGGGAGAAGGAAAGCGGGCTTATTGTCTTCCTCATGTGAAGGAGGTGCGATCTCAACCGGAACCTCTTGTAAGGTGTCTAGAGGAGGTTCCGGGGGGATGTCGTCCCATCCGGTGATTAACAACTTCTTGTGCCAAGTTCCAATCTTCTTGAGGGAAGATTGGTTCCATAGGTGGCATTGCAAGAATATTCAACCTTTGGTGCAAAAGGTTGATTTCTTGGAAGCTATTCTCTAGCCCCACTGTTAGATAGTTGATACGGTCAATTAGGACCACCTCCATGGATGTCTTTTCATCGAGTGCTTCTCTTAGCACCATCACGTAACGCACAAGGGTTTCTTCAATCGATGGCCTCCTTTCTCTGTGACTGTTCCTCGAGTGAGTTGAAGATGTTCTGCTGTTCTGACTTGACATTCTAAGAAAACAAGATGAAAAGTTCAAAACAATGAAACAGTAACTCCAACCACGGCCCCGTGTTCGCTGAGCAAGGCCCCGTGGCCACCATTCTGCAGATTTTTGAAACAAGGAATCTTAGTGATTTAAATTATTTTTCTGACTTTTGAAACATTTCTGAGCAAAAATAACTTAAAACAGTGTTATAAAACTTATTTTTGATAAGATTCCCTTGTCAAAAACCTAGCAAATATCACAATAAAGCTTGAAAACATGGAGGTTTCATGCTTTAATGGAGGTTTTGAGGAGTTTTTGGAGAAGAAAGCAAAAGACAAAAGTGGTAAAGACAAGATGGTTGTTGGAAACCTTATTTGGAATTTACCTTGTAGGGTATATGTGAAAATCCCAGCAGATCTTTATCTTTGGAATGGGTCCAAATGTGTAGGAATCATGCTGACTTTATAGAAAACGACAGCACGCTGACCACGGCCCCGTGTCGTCTGGACACGGCCCCGTGGTCAGACATGACTCTGATACATTTTGTCCGTATTCTGAACACGGGGTGTGTTGGCCTGGACACGACCCCGTGGTCAATTTTTAGGCGGGCACGGGGCATGTTGAATTGGACACGGCCCCATGGCTAGAGGGTTTTATGAAGTTTCTTCTTATTTTAAGGAATTTGTCCGGATCGGGCGGTTCCTTACTGGACGGAACAACACCGAAGTGCCTAAGATACATAAATTGCTCTTGATTCAAACACGAACGCTAGAGGTTATCGGAAAGGGTAAAACCTAAGCTAAATACCAGTGGGCGAAACCGACTTTATTCCCCTTATCCAGGCTCTCGTTAAAGAAGGTATATGTCGAATCGCTCAGGTCTATGAACGCATCGGCGGAGACCGATGGAGAGTCCTTCACGGCACAATCAACATAGGGACGACTATCGCTCATGTCCTCACAAGAGTTAGAGGTGTTTTCGGTATCGACGAAGTTGTTAGAATCCGAATGCGATCTCAAAAATTCTCCTTGATCGTCGTCTTGGGATGAATAGCTTGCTTCCATCTCAAGTTCTTTTATCAATTTGAGAATTATCTCTTCGAGTTGACATAATTCTTCGAGAATCATATCATCTATAAGAAATGATTGAGAGCATTCGAGGGAGAAATAGGGATTGTTTTTACTTTCGCCCATCTTAAGGTTATAGGGAAACGATGGGTCTAAATAGTGGGGAGTGTAATTTAGAAAGTAACATTCTAAATTTTTATCAGATCCACCACATATTTGACACCATTTACCGCAAGAGGAGCGAAAGTAAACATAATCAGTATCGCTCATAGTTTTGTCAGAAATTACCAACCGTCGGGATCTTATGGTTCTGTTTTCAGTAACTGGAGGGCGGACACGGGGGCGTGTTCAGTGGGCACGACCCCGTGTTCAGCTACTGTCTGACTTAAAACAAGATTGCCAGTAACAAAGATTGGGCACGAGGAGTGTTTAGTGGGCACGACCCGTGCTGAAGTCTGCAGATGCTAAAAATTTAAGAAAATTCCTAAAAAATAGAAAAATAAGAAAAAATGATTAGGCCATTGATTCCTAACTTTCTTAAAATCCTTGTGTCTCCGGCAACGGCGCCAAAAACTTGGTGTGTGTCGGGTGTATTATGTTTTTATTGATATTTTTTTGCCTATTTTACACATTAGTCAAGTTTTAAATTTATAAAACACGATATTCTACTAACACTAAACACACACTTGGGCAAGTGCACCCATCATGAGCGTAGTATAGCGTTGGTAAGATACCGAGGTCGTATAAGGACACAAGAGCTTTAGTACCGGTTTATCATCAACGTCTAATCAAACTAAAATTTTTGAGAAAAAGGTTTTAAACATGAAAAATAAACTAAAAATGCAGAAATAAAAATAAAATGAAAACAGATAGACAAGATGATTCACTTGGATCCGACTCGCCTTTAATGTATCCTTTGATGATTTCCGCAATTTTGCACTTTTTAAGAGATTATCTTAGTTATAGTAGTAGGCCCCTCTTTTGAAGGTGACGTTACCCTCAACCTAGTGGTTTGAGTCAGCAAGGATTCAATCCCAAAGGGTCGGAATATTGAAAGATAATTAATTAAGTTATTAATGCGAAAAGTGGTAGGCCCCTCTTTTGAAGGTGACGTTACCCTCGGCTAAGTGGTTTGAGTCACTAGGGATACAATCCCAAGTAACCGGTTTAATGTATTAATAGTAGTTTACATATGAGGGGATCAAGCCATTCGCACCCCCGTCATCCAATACCAGTGGGTATTGAAGGAGGTCCGAGTAAGCTTGACCCAGGTCCTTGCAGGATCTATACACTGAACAAGGCAAGAGCTTTACTAAACCATTCCCTTAACCCCCGACCAGGTAGCCAACATATCTCTATATAGACCGTAGAGATATGAATGGTGTAAATCTTTTACTTTATATAGACAGTAAAGTAATGCCAAGACACCACGGACAAATGATAAAGAAGTTTCACCCTCAACATAAGAAACTAGTTATTAAAGTCATTAATACAAAACCAAATAAAAAGTGCGAAAAGATTAAAAATCAAAAGTAATACATTAAATACTTGTCTTCACCAAGTGATGTAAGAGACTTAGCCAAACATGGCCTTTGATTGACAAGAACTCTTACTATCAGTCTTGGATCCCGAGACTACTACACAAACTCTGAGGTGGATGATGGATGATGGTGGTGGATGTGGGTGGTGGAGTGGTGGCAAAGTGGGAGAGTGGTGGTTTGCCAAGGGATACCTTTGAAGTGAACCAAGCACCCCTATTATAGCCTGAACAGAAGCCCGGCCACGGCCCCGTGTCCAGTGGACACGCCCCCCTGTCCATCCCTTTTCTCTTCCTTTATTAATTTCTTTTGTTAGCATAGGGCTCAACACGGCCCGTGTCCAGTGGGCACGGCCCCGTGTGCAGAAGCGTATCTGTACTACCAAGATTAGCAAAATTATGCGAATCTTAGCTTTGACCACGCCCAGTGCTGAGCTGGGCACGCCCCCGTGGTGGGCGTAGAAGCTTCCACAACTTTGTCCTTTCTGCATACACCTGACCACGCCCCCATGTCCAGTGGGCACAGGCCATGGTCAGCCTTCTGTTTCTTGTTTTTGCTCTTGGAAATGCCGTCGAGGGGTCGGGCATGTCACGTTTATTCCTTTTCTTTGTATTTATGTTAGTTTTTGCTGCATATATTGTTCCTTTTACTCGTTTAAGCTCATTTGGTCCTGTAAATTCAAAAGGAAGACAAAAGCACGTTTTTTTCCAACATTAGTACTAAAAAAGGGTTAGTTTTATGCCTCATTTGATGTAATTTATATGTTGCATTTTACACACATCAGTGACTGTTGCACTGCCCGAGGCATTAAATGCACTGTGGCAGAAGTGCAATGGTCGTGTTGTGTCAGGCGCGTGGGCGGCCACGCGCGCGTGATAACCGTCACCTTCCACGTGGTAGTCCTTGATTGGCACAAAGACCGTACGTCTCTGCGGTTATGCTGATCACATTAATTGCGGAGGGTATAGAAGGGGAAACCCTATAGGGATTCCCCTCACTTGTTTCGAATTTCAAAATTTTCTCCGGCGAAAGTGTTCTCTTTGTCTTCTCCGACGAATATTTGAATTTTCTGGTGAGAGTTTGAAGTTTCTTTCTTCCTCCCCATTATTTTCTAAAACATTATTGATGGCTACTCTGTCAAAACCATCTTCTCCACCGTCGTCGCCAGCGGCAGAGGAAGAGGTGGAAGACGTTCCGGCTGGTAATTCCTTGCCGATTTTAAATTGGAAATCTGCAGATTTCTGGATGTTGATGACGACCATCCAGATGCCAGATGCATATGGGGCAACCTATCCCCAGGATGGGGATACGGCGGCTGACGCCCCTGTCGGCATGGCGACCATGTTTGCCGATTTTTTCGGTACCTGCAACCTCCGACTGCCATTGACAGTTTTCATGGAGAACTTGCTAGAATTCTATAGGATTCATATATCCCAGCTTAGTCCATTGGGAATGGAACGTGCTCATCATTTCGAGTACCGTTTCCATTCTCAAAATATTAAGCCTTTGGTGGAGGACTTTCGGCGGTTTTATTAGATGCATGTTCAGCTTGGGTTTTATTCTTTCCGGTGGCGCAACAATGCGCCTAAAATTATGTCAGCACCACCCAAGGGTTTTTACCTCATGGAAATCCAAATTCTTCTATGTGAAGGAGGCTGTGGTCACTTGCAAACTATTTTTTAGGAATGTTACTAAGAACATTCCTAAGGAGAAGATAAGTGTCCTTGCGGTGGGAAGGCAGGACTGGGTTGCTACTTTGCAAGCCGTCCCTTTGGTTACACTAGCAAACAAAGAGTTCTAGTATCTGCGTATGATGCTGCAGAACAAACCGGGTGTCAAGAAGAAGCTTGTTGTTAAGGAACAAGACAAAGGTAACTGTTTTCTGCCCTGATTTTCATGAAGTTCTGTTGTTGCCTAAAATTGCATTTGCGGTTTTGTAGTGGTGCAGTTTTGGAGGACATTTGCTGATGATTTTGAGGGAAAGATTGAAGTAGTGGAATGCGGTGAAGGGGAAGAAGGGTGGTATGAGGCCACAATCGTGGGATTCGGCTTCCGAATCTAACCGCATGAGATTCCCCTCTGCCGCAAGGGCGAGGTAATGTGTTCAAGGTTTGTTATATTTTTGTCCTTGCAGCCGGATATCTTAGGAAGAATTGTGTTTGCCGCAGGTAAGCTTGGGGCCTTAGTAGACCCTTATGGCAAGGCTGTGAAAACCGCACCTACGGTTGTGGTTATAATCGGGAAGGGCAAGAGAACAAAGAAAACTGTGACGTCCCGGTAAAACAGGTTGCGTCAGGTACCTTCCGCCCTTGAATATGCAAATCTGAAGATTACATCTGTCACACCCCCAAAATCCACCATGCGGAGTATCACCGCTTGGAGGCGTGACGTGACCAGGATCGAACCACCAATCATATTGAACAACATAATTAAGTAAATAAAACCAAACACAATACGATTGGTGACCAAAAGGAAGTAAACCGATTTTAGGTTAACAGCGGAAGCATAAAACATAAGTTCAAAACATAAGTCCATAGTTCATAAGTTTAAAGACCCAAAACATAAGTTTCACAAGATCATAAAGTTTATTTATTAAGTACTGGACATAACAGTTCGCATCCCACAACGACCACCTCCATATGCAAGCTCCATAGCATCTAATGACCTGCAAAGCATGTAATAACGAGTCAACAACAAAGTTGAGCGAGTTCACGGTTGGTTGTCCATTTTAGAGTTGTTTCCAAAAACATAGTTTAATCTCATTCGGCTATCCAGCCGTGGGGGTTACCCCATAGTTCGAAAATGTTTATTAGTTAACCATCCCATGTCCACCTTCCCTGGCTATCCAGCCCGGCACTTTGGCCGTGGGGAGCTACGCCAGTATTTTAAACTACCAGACTCGTTTATCATATCGACTACTAACAAAAATCAATTGTGCCCTAGCGTCGCCGACGTGCCATAGTCCATTAGTACAACCCCGTCCAACTGGCACGGTGTGCGGTTTGTTAAACCTAATAGCGCTATTAACTAATGACCCGCTCACCATAGCCTCGACGATTAAGTCGATACAAAAAGGGAGGGACTTCGCTGATAGAGTTCTAGTCCAGTAAGTCTAACACGTCCCAATAGGACGAGGAATTTACATTCCTGAACACGTCTCAAAGGACGAGGAATCCCTATTCCTGTACCCATTCCCATTCCCACCGGGAATTTACCATGCTTTGTAGAAAAGTGTGAACTCACCTCGGTTTGCTCGGTTAGATTCTCAAATATAGCTAACAGTCAAGGTCGGTCAATCACGTCCTAGTATGATTTACCAGTTAGTCATTTAATGGCTTACAAATAGAGCACAAAGTTCCTACACGTATCTATCACATAGCATGCATTACTTTAACTATTTATGCCCGTATATATACTTCCCATCCATTCCCCACTCATAAGCAAACATACGATAGTGCACGTAACACATATACCATGTTAGATCATTCACAGATAGCATACTCGACATTTAGACACGCAAGTCACAACTTATGTCATTTCAGCATTAATATTCAAAACCGGCTGTTTTCGGACATTTTAATAAAATAGTTAAATGTTCCAAATTTTATTGTGTAAAAATATCGGGGTCTAGTTCATTACCAATATTTTACAAAAATTCATTTTCCGGACTGATCTCAGATTTATCTATTTCTGACCACAGTCCACGGAACAATTTATTAAAAATTCATCGTAAGTCCGATTTACGAAATTTCAGTGGGGTAATTACAAATACATTAGTGGTCATCTACAGTACAAGTTTCATGATCCAACTCTACACCGAACCCGAGTTATGACAGAAAACAAAACATATATTTTCAGCAGAAAAATGCAGCTCTTGTTGCTGTTACGAAATGACGATTTAAAAATAGTAAACGAAGTCCAAAAATTACGATTCCGGTGCCATTAGAACCGTATTTCATAATAACACGTTTTAGACTCAAAATATCAGTTTTTCGTAGAGTTTATGACCTGTTTACAGCCAACTGAAGTTGGCTGTAAAACCGGGACAGATTCTGCTTTCACTCTTTAACTTCCTAGTTCGTGTTCGATTGATTTCCGTTAGCAAGTTTATTAATCACAACAACATTAAACATCAATACTAACCAGCAAAACATCAGATAATCAACCAAGAATCATAACAAAACTAGTTTCAAAAGTTTTACACTAACATTCATTCATTAACCACCATGTTTATTATTTTTAGTGGACTTTTAGTTTTGAACTCTAGTGTTCATGATTTTTATCCGACAAAATTCTTATTAACCACTTTAGACAAGCTTAAGAAGGTGATTAGAATCACTTACTACTAGCTCGTGGCTAGGGAAGAAACTAGACGAAGAACGGCTGGTTAATAGCGATGTGAAGAGGTCCTTGGCAATCCGTAAGCTCCGGGCTTCCTCGTATGAGATCCTTCACACTTGAGTGCACTTGGAATAATTTGAATGAAATTGGAAAGTGGGTGTGGTGTGGCTTTTGTGGTCGGCCGAGAATAGCGAGGGGAAAGAAAGAAAGGCAATTTTTTGTAAAGTGTTTTTGAATGCAAGTAGTGCTTATCCTCAAGTCTCATTATAAACCATCATGTTCTATTAACCAATGTATATTATGTCTTAAAGATATTAAGCATATGTAAATAAAATAATCAAGAAACCTAGTGGGGTGTCCCCCATGGGAACCGAACTCGTTCAAGGGGGGAGGTTTCATGGTTGATTTTGAACTAAATAGTTAGTGTTAGTTTAATAGTTTAGAGATTTAAATTAGTTATTAGTGGGTAGTAAATTATAACGGGTGTTAGGGTATTCGGGGACCCTAATTGGCTCAGAAAAAGAAAAAAATAGTGTCAATGACAATATTTTTATGCTCTGGGTTAAGTCCGGTTGTTCGGTTGGATACTGTTCCGTTAAAGTGCTTATTTAATCCGTAAAATGTCTTTTATGTATATTTTTGTAACACTTTTAGTTTCTAACACTTAGGAAATTATAACGGACTATTTAGTGACTTTTCTGCATACTACTAGTATGTTAACAAACACACGTAAGCATAACACAGATATCAGAAAGCAGTTAAGTAATTCCACACAGTCGTCAAGCACTTTCATTATCAATAATAAATTGTACGGAATACATGGAATTTTGAGGATTGTCACATTCTCCCCCTGTTAAGAGAATTTCGTCTCGAAATTTAGCGCGTGGTTACTGAGGAAGCTAGTTAAGTTGCGTTGTTTTCCTGATTTTCCTGGGGTGTCACAACATCATAGTGTCTAACACTCTTGAGGGATTCGGTGTACCAGGTTCTTCTTCCGGCGCAGATGGCGCGGCTGCTGGTACCGGGCCCCATATTGGGCAAAAGAGGAAAGGTGATACGGCAACTGCTGCGGGGTCGAAGAAGATATCTTTGCGTTAGTCTAGGGCGGCGGCGCTTAGCACGCTTATGCCCGTGGTATCTATAGGTAAGTTTTTACGTACTTGTGTAAAAAAGTATTTTTGTTGGTAGAACTTTCCTGATAAGTGTTTGTGTATTGCAGAAGCTGCAAAGCCACCTACCCCTACTCCTACGCCACCATCTTCTCCACCGAAGGCTGCGGGTGAAGAAGAGAAGAAGACTGAAGGTGGTGGGCCTGAAGTTCAGGTGTTGAGTTATGAAGGGACCCCCTCCTCATAATGTAGAGGGGTTGTTTGAGAATCCTACGGCTGAGAGGGTTGTTGATGATACTGTTGATTCATCAGGTAATCTGATCGATCCGCGGGGTGGTGGTGAAGTTAAGGGGGACAAAAAACAGAAGTCCCCTGTTCAAGAGAACGTATCCAACTCTGGTGCTGCGGGCCAAGGTGGTGCTGACCAGCCTCCAATTCAGCCAAACTAGATTGAGCTGGATTATTATTTTCACACTTACTCTGAAGTGCGTGGCCTAGACATCCATTGCCCCCCTTGGAGCATTATGCAAGGGAAGGTGATGACAGACCCTTCCCGTTGTAGGTAAATGTTAAAGGGTATAGGGACCCCTGCGGAGCTGAGGCGGCTAAGGGTAGGTGGTAGTGAAAATTTATATCAACAACTTGCCCTTCACCTAATTGGGGGTTCCCTGGCCGGGAATGTCGTTCTCCATGACTGGTACACCCTTGCCCAGAGGAAAGAGGAGTGCGAGTGCCTAACTGCAGAAGTTGCCGCAAGCATGGAGAAGGTGCGAGCGGCTGAAGAGCACTTGGCCAAACAAAGGGCCGACTTTGAGGCCTACAAAAGAACAGAGCAGTAGGCCGCAATCGCGGGCTATCAACATGTTCATTCTCTACCTCATCTTCTATCTGAAGAACGCAAGCTCTGGAAAGAGGCTTGTGCTAGAGAGAATTAAAAGCTTTTCCGTGTTCGTTAGGAAAATACTAAATTGAAAGCGGCCAACACCACCCTTATAAAGGAAAAGGCCGCGGCTGATGTGGCCATCAAGGAGGCTGAGGGACGCCGTGAGGCCGCGGTGAAGGACCTTGCGGATGCCAATGTTGGTCATGCCAGGATGGGCAAAATAATAGAAGAGCTCAAGGTATGTGTTATCTTTTTTGAGTTGTTTGTTTTGAACAGATTATGGGAATGCCTTTTCATACTTGAAAGTTTCTTGCAAACAAGAAGTGTCTCGTAAGGAGGTGGAGGCTCGCGAGATGATTCTTGGTGATGTGAACCGACGCCTGGAGGAGGTCGAAGCGCGGGCAACTAAGGTTGCAGACGAAAGAGATGACTTGGCAACAATGAATGCCAACCTTGTTGCTGACCGCACCTGGATGCGAAACTTTGGTTTTAAGCATGTAAGTGTCATGTTGTTTTCTCTATTCTTTACCAGCCTTGGTGTTGATCTGTTATGTAATTATTGTCGCAGATTTTGAACGCAATCCTTGATGCGTCGGAGAATACAGATGCGATCGATGTTGTAGTGAACTGCGCACGGGAAGCTGGGTACAAGGCCGGCTATGCTGAGTGTCTTGCTTAGGTGAACGTCGTATTTGTGAAGAAGTTCACTGATGAGCGCTGTGCCCTGTGCGGAGTTGACACCGAAACAACCTTATCCGCCGTAACCGAAGCATATGATGGTCTTATCATTCCTGCCCTTGCTCAAATTGAAGAATGCTTGGATGCAGATGATTATGTTGACCGTCTGCGCATACTATTTGAGCCTAAAAAGAAAGATGAAGGCGACGATGGGGCCGTTTAGATTAGGTTGGGCCTGCGTGCCTTGTTTCTTTTTCCTGTTTTCTTGTATAGTTCTTGAAACTTTTTGTAAGCAGTTGCATCCTGCATATCCAGTTGGTGCGTAGCTTTGGTTTGGAATTTCGTCCCGAAATTCTGCAGTAGCTTCAGCCTCAGTAGTGGTTGCGTTTTTCTTAAACAGCTGGGGATACTTGAGTTTCATTTGGTCTTCTCGTTCCCAGGTATACTCTGGGCCACGACGAGCATTCCAACGAACTCGGACCAGAGGTATCCTGGTATGCTTGAGGATCTTAACATCTCGATCCGTAATCTCTACTGGTTCCTCGACGAATCGCAGCTGGTCGTCGATAGTGAGTTCTTTGAGAGGACTATGAGGGTCTCATCTGACAGACACTTCTTCAGATTCGACACATGGAAAACATTGTGAACTCCGCTGAGTTCTTCAGGTAGATTCAACCTGTAGGAGACTTTGCCAATTTTCTCGGTGACTTCGAATGGTCCGACATAACGCGGATTGAGTTTGCCTCGTTTGCCAAAACGAACTACACCTTTCCAAGGTGAGACTTTGAGTAGCACTCGATCCCCAACCTGGAGCTCGAGTGGTTTTCTTCCCTTATCAGCATAGCTTTTCTGACGGTCACGAGCTGCCGCCATTCGCTGTCGTATCTGAGCAATCCTTTCTGTTGTATCTACTACGAGTTCTGGGCCAGTGATTTGACTGTCACCAACTTCTGCCCAACAGAGAGGTGATCGGCATTTGCGTCCGTACAATGCCTCGAATGGAGCGGCCTGAATGCTGGTGTGGTAGCTGTTGTTATACGAAAACTCCACTAGTGGGAGGTGCTTTTCCCAGCCATTACCAAAATCGATTACACATGCCCTAAGCATGTCTTCAAGGGTTTGGATGGTGCGTTCAGATTGCCCATCCGTCTGTGGGTGATAAGCGGTGCTCATATCTAAACGTGAGCCAAAAGACTTGTGCATTGCTTGCCACAGTTCTGAAGTAAAACGCGCGTCACGATCAGATATAATAGAGGTTGGCACTCCGTGCCTTGATACCACTTCCTTTAGGTAAATGTCTGCAAGAGTAGAAAACTTATCCATTTCTTTGATAGCCAGAAAATGTGCAGACTTGGTCAGTCGATCTACGATCACCCAAATGGTATCGTTTCCGCATTGAGATCTAGGCAGACCAGTAACGAAATCCATGGAAATTTGCTCCCATTTCCATTTCGGGATCTCCGGTTGTTGAAGTAGGCCTGATGGTTTCTGATATTCAGTCTTGACTCTCGCACAAGTCAAGCACTTACTGACGTAGGTTGCTATGTGGGCTTTCATGCCAGGCCACCAATACGTAGTCTTAAGATTGTGGTACATTTTATCCGAACTAGGATGTACCGAATAACGAGACTTATGTGCTTCATCCATCACAAGCTCGCGTAAGTTGCCATAAAGTGGAACCCAGATGCGTCCGTTTACATAGTAGGCACCGTCTTCCTTTTGTTCTAGCCGCTACCTCGATCCTCGTAGGGATTCAGCCCTGATGTTCTCTGCTTTCAATTCTTCAACCTGAGCATCACGAATCTGAGCGGGAAGGTTAGATTGGATGGTAAGCTGCAGAGCATGTACACGCCTAGGTATAGTATCCTTTCGACTGAGGGCGTCGGCCACAACATTGGCTTTGCCCGGATGATACTTGATAGCGCATTCGTAATCATTCAAGAGTTCGACCCATCGGCGTTGTCGCATGTTTAACTCCTTTTGCTTGAAGATATGCTCGAGACTCCTGTGATCGGTGTAAATGGTGCACTTGGTACCGTACAGGTAATGTCTCCATATCTTAAGTGCGAAAACAACTGCTCCCAGCTCCAAGTCATGTGTAGTGTAGTTCCTTTCGTGAACTTTAAGTTGGCGTGATACGTAGGCAATGACCTTGTCACGTTGCATCAATACACAACCCAGTCCTTGGATAGAAGCGTCGCAATAAACCATGAAATCATCTGTGCCTTCAGGCAATGAGAGGATAGGCGCGCTACAAAGTCTATCCTTTAGGTGTTGAAATGCAGACTCCGGTGCATCACCCCAACGATAGATGACACCCTTCTGAGTTAGTGAAGTGAGAGGTTGCGCAATCTTGGAGAAATCTTTTATAAACCTTCTGTAATATCCGGCCAAACCCAAGAATTGGCGGATTTCTGTTGGTGTGCGGGGTGCAGGCCAGTTCTTGATCGATTCAACCTTAGATGGATCCACATGAATTCCATCCTTGTTTACCACATGGCCTAGAAAGTGGACTTCACGAAGCCAGAAGTCACATTTCGAAAACTTGGCATACAACTGCTCTTTTCGAAGAAGTTCCAGCATAAGCCTCAGATGTTGCTCATGTTCCTCCTGACTCTTAGAATAGATCAGGATGTCGTCGATGAAAACAATAACGAACTTGTCCAGGTATGGTTTGCACACTCGGTTCATGAGATCCATGAAAACCGCTGGTGCATTCGTCAGCCTGAATGGCATAACCAGAAACTCGTAATGGCCGTAACGAGTTCTAAACACTGTTTTGGAGACGTCCTCCTCTCGGACTCTCAGCTGATGGTATCCCGATCTCAAATCAATCTTAGAGTAATAGCTCGACCCTTGCAGCTGGTCGAATAAGTCGTCAATACGTGGAAGAGGATAACGATTCTTCACAGTCACCTTGTTAAGCTCGCGATAGTCAATACACATTCTGAAAGTACCATCTTTCTTCTTTACGAACAAGACTGGAGCTCCCCAGGGCGAAGAGCTAGGACATGAAACCCTTTTCCAAGAGTTCTTGTAGTTGTGTGGACAGTTCTTCAAGTTCTGATGGAGCTAGACGATATGGTGCTCGAGCTACTGGCGCTGCTCCAGGAGCTAGCTCGATTTGAAACTCAACTTGGCGATGAGGCGGAAGACCAGGTAATTCCTCAGGAAATACATCAGGAAAATCGCGCACAATAGGGATGTCTTCAATTCTCTTCTCTTCCGTTGATGTGTCAGTAACGAGTGCTAAAATGGCAGTGTGGCCCTTTCGCAAACACTTCTGGGCCTTAAGGAAAGAGATGATGCCTTCGACAGCACCACTCTTGTCGCCACGAATCATGAGAGGTTCTTCACCAGAACGAGGAATGCGGACGATTTTCTCCTTGCAAACAATCTCCGCTTGATGATGAGATAGCCAATCCATCCCAATAACGACGTCGAAACTACCCAGTGTGATAGGAATAAGATCGATAGAGAAGGTCTGACCAGCTAAGACGAGGTTACAACCTTTAACTATGTGTGTGGCTTCAAGACTTTTACCGTTTGCTAGCTCTACCGTGTGTTTGGTGTTCAGGAGTGTTGGAGTGCGCTTAAGTATTTGGCTAACTTTTAAGGACACATAACTAGTGTCGGCACCCGAATCGAATAAAACAGTAACAAAGAAGTCATCCAGAAGAAACTTACCCATCACAACGTTGGGATCGTTCCTTGCATCACCCTGACCTAGTACGAAAACACGACCCCTTGCCCCATTGCCATTGTTGTTTCCCCCATTGCCACCTCCATAGTTGCCTCCATTGTTTCCTCCATTATTGTTGTTGTTCTGGTTCTGATTTAACTGGGGGCAGTCTTTCTTGAAATGGCCCTCAGCACCACATTGAAAGCACCCTTTGTTGTTACCTTGTTGTTGCCGCTGTTGGCGTTGATTGGGTGGGGCTTGCTGTTGCTGCCGGTTCTGATTCGCCGGATGCTGACTCCTGCAGTCCCTTGCCATGTGACCAGGCTTGTTGCATCGATGACAGTTGCCTTTACCACATGGCCCACTGTGGTGCAAGTTACAGCGATTACATTTGGGGTGATTTCCCTTGTATCCACCCTGACCTTGATTCCCAAAAGACTGCTGACTGGGGCTCCTGTACTCATCTGTCTTTCGCTGCTGGGACTGAGCTGAAGTAGAACCTTTGCCTAAATTCCCATCCCATTTTCGCTTGTTATTATTGGGTGCATCAGCAGTAGCAGCACCAATACGCTTGGGCAGCTTGTTTTGTTCCACAGCTTGATCGGTGAGACGATGGGCTAACTTAATGATCTGCTGAATGGTACCCAGGTTAGCCGAAGTCACGTGACTCTGAATCTCGGGTACAAGGCCCTTGAGGTAAAGCTCAATACGTTTGATGGGAGGGTCCACCATAGTAGGGCACAGGATGGCCAGTTCATTCGACCTCTTGGTATACGCCTCAATCTCAGACCCCGTCATCTTCAGATTGAAAAATTCCACCTCCAGTTTGTGGATGTCATCCCGACTACAGTATTCTTCCTTGATCAGTTCCTTGAAACCGTTCCATGGGGTGGCATTAGCAGCAACCAACCCCAACAGCTGAACCTGAGCGTTCCACCATGTGAGCGCTACCCGTTCAAGTGTTCCGGTAGCATATTTCACCCTACGGTCTTCGGGGCATCCGCACATCTCAAAAACTGACTCAAGCTTTTCAAACCAGTGAAGAAGGCGCACTGCTCCTTCGGTGCCACTGAAAGTGGTAGGTCGGCAGTCCATGCACGTCTTGAACGTGCACACAGGAGGTTGAGCGTGTTGACCTGTTGCGCGAGAATAAAAGATAAGGTTAAGCACGAAGATTGGTTTGCGAAGGTAGGATCTAAACGTCCTAAGGTGAGTTGATATGGCAGGTTATACCTCCTGCAGGGTTGGCTGCGAGTGCCTCAGTGACTCGTTCGTTGATCAAAGCCGTCAACTGGGCTTGAGTGAGGTTGATACGTCCTTCGCGTCCGCTCATAATCTTCATAATGAAGCAACGTAAGTGAGAAAAGTGTCGCAAAAATGCGTAAGTGTGGGATGACAATAGAAAGTAAGCACACAAGGTTCAAATAGCAATTATCACATTATCCAATGCACAGTGAGAACTATCTAACCGACCATATAACATAAATTATACCACTTATGGTGTCGAGTCTTGCACGTGAAGTGAAGCGTCGTTGTGGATCCTTGAGCACTGTACTGGTTATAGTCTGGTTTTATCAAAAACTTTTCCCTTTTAAAAACCAAGTTCACTATAACCAATGGCTCTGATACCAATCTGTCACACCCCCAAAATCCACCATGTGGAGTATCACCGCTTGGAGGCGTGACGTGACCAGGATCGAACCACCAATCATATTGAACAACATAATTAAGTAAATAAAACCAAACACAATACGATTGGTGACCAAAAGGAAGTAAACCGATTTTAGGTTAACAGCGGCATCATAAAACATAAGTTCAAAACATAAGTCCATAGTTCATAAGTTTAAAGACCCAAAACATAAGTTTCACAAGATCATAAAGTTTATTTATTAAGTACTGGACATAACAGTTCGCATCCCACAACGACCACCTCGATATGCAAGCTCCATAGCATCTAATGACCTGCAAAGCATGTAATAACGAGTCAACAACAAAGTTGAGTGAGTTCACGGTTGGTTGTCCATTTTAGAGTTGTTTCCAAAAACATAGTTTAATCTCATTCGGCTATCCAGCCGTGGGGGTTACCCCATAGTTCGAAAACGTTTATTAGTTAACCATCCCATGTCCACCTTCCCTGGCTATCCAGCCCGGCACTTTGGCCGTGCGGAGCTACCCCAGTATTTTAAACTACCAGACTCGTTTATCATATCGACTACTAACAAAAATCAATTGTGCCCTAGCGTCGGTGTTCTATCACCACCGACGTGCCATAGTCCATTAGTACACCCCCGTCCAACTGGCACGGTGTGCGGTTTGTTAAACCTAATAGCGCTATTAACTAATGACCCGCTCGCCATAGCCTCGGAGATTAAGTCGATACAAAAAGGGAGGGACTTCGTTGATAGAGTTCTAGTCCAGTAAGTCTAACACGTCCCAACAGGACGAGGAATTTACATTCCTGAACACGTCTCAAAGGACGAGGAATCCCTATTCCTGTACCCATTCCCATTCCCACCGGGAATTTACCATGCTTTGTAGAAAAGTGTGAACTCACCTCGGTTTGCTCGGTTACATTCTCAAATATAGCTAGCAGTCAAGGTCGGTCAATCACGTCCTAGTATGATTTACCAGTTAGTCATTTAATGGCTTACAAATAGAGCACAAAGTTCCTACACGTATCTATCACATAGCATGCATTACTTTAACTGTTTATGCCCGTATATATACTTCCCATCCATTCCCCACTCATAAGCAAACATACGATAGTGCACGTAACACATATAACATGTTAGATCATTCAAAGATAGCATACTCGACATTTAGACACGCAAGTCACAACTTATGTCATTTCAGCATTAATATTCAAAACCGGCTGTTTTCGGACATTTTAATAAAATAGTTAAATTATTCCAAAAATACCCAAATTTTTACAGGATATCTTAAAAGTTCCAAATTTTATTGTGTAAAAATATCAGCGTCCAGTTCATTACCAATATTTTACAAAAATTCATTTTCCGGATTGATCTCAGATTTATCTATTTCTGACCACAGTCCACGGAACAATTTATTAAAAATTCATCGTAAGTCCGATTTACGAAATTTCAGTGGGGTAATTACAAATACATCAGTGGTCATCTACAGTACAAGTTTCATGATCCAACTCTACACCGAACCCGAGTTATGACAGAAAACAAAACATATACTTTCAGCAGAAAAATGCAGCTCTTGTTGCTGTTACGAAATGACGCTTTAAAAATAGTAAACGAAGTCCAAAAATTACGATTCCGGCGCCATTAGAACCGTATTTCATAATAACACGTTTTAGACTCAAAATATCAGTTTTTCGTAGAGTTTATGACCTGTTTACAGCCAACTGAAGTTGGCTGTAAAACCGGGACAGATTCTTCTTTCACTCTTTAACTTCCTAGTTCGTGTTCGATTGATTTCCGTTAGCAAGTTTATTAATCACAACAACATTAAACATCAATACTAACCAGCAAAACATCAGATAATCAACCAAGAATCATAACAAAACTAGTTTCAAAAGTTTTACACTAACATTCATTCATTAACCACCATGTTTATTATTTTTAGTGGACTTTTAGTTTTGAACTCTAGTGTTCATGAGATCCTTCACACTTGAGTGCACTTGGAATAATTTGAATGAAATTGGAAAATGGGTGTGGTTTGGCTTTTGTGGTCGGCCGAGAATAGCAAGGGGAAGAAAGAAAGGCAATTTTTTGTAAAGTGTTTTTGAATGCAAGTAGTGCTTATCCTCAAGTCTCATTATAAACCATCATGTTCTATTAACCAATGTATATTATGTCTTAAAGATATTAAGCATATGTAAATAAAATAATCAAGAAACCTAGTGGGGTGTCCCCCATGGGAACCGAACTCGTTCAAGGGGGGAGGTTTCATGGTTGATTTTGAACTAAATAGTTAGTGTTAGTTTAATAGTTTAGAGATTTAAATTAGTTATTAGTGGGTAGTAAATTATAACGGGTGTTAGGGTATTCGGGGACCCTAATTGGCTCAGAAAAAGAAAAAATAGTGTCAATGACAATATTTTTATGCTATGGGTTAAGTCCGGTTGTTCGGTTGGATACTGTTCCGTTAAAGTGCTTAATTAATCCGTAAAATGTCTTTTATGTATATTTTTGTAACACTTTTAGTTTCTAACACTTAGGAAATTATAACGGACTATTTAGTGACTTTTCTGCATACTACTAGTATGTTAACAAACACACGTAAGCATAACACAGATATCAGAAAGCAGTTAAGTAATTCCACACAGTCGTCAAGCACTTTCATTATCAATAATAAATTGTACGGAATACATGGAATTTTGAGGATTGTCACATTCTCCCCCTGTTAAGAGAATTTCGTCTCGAAATTTAGCGCGTGGTTACTGAGGAAGCTAGTTAAGTTGCGTTGTTTTCCTGATTTTCCTGGGGTGTCACAACATCATAGTGTCTAACACTCTTGAGGGATTCGGTGTACCAGGTTCTTCTTCCGGCGCAGATGGCGCGGCTGCTGGTACCGGGCCCCATATTGGGCAAAAGAGGAAAGGTGATACCGCAACTGCTGCGGGGTCGAAGAAGATATCTTTGCGTTAGTCTAGGGCGGCGGCGCTTAGCACGCTTATGCCCGTGGTATCTATAGGTAAGTTTTTACGTACTTGTGTAAAAAAGTATTTTTGTTGGTAGAACTTTCCTGATAAGTGTTTGTGTATTGCAGAAGCTGCAAAGCCACCTACCCCTACTCCTACGCCACCATCTTCTCCACCGAAGGCTGCGGGTGAAGAAGAGAAGAAGACTGCAGGTGGTGGGCCTGAAGTTCAGGTGTTGAGTTATGAAGGGACCCCCTCCTCATAATGTAGAGGGATTGTTTGAGAATCCTACGGCAGAGAGGGTTGTTGATGATACTGTTGATTCATCAGGTAATCTGATCGATCCGCGGGGTGGTGGTGAAGTTAAGGGGGACAAAAAAAAGAAGTCCCCTGTTCAAGAGAACGTATCCAACTCTGGTGCTGCGGGCCAAGGTGGTGCTGACCAGCCTCCAATTCAGCCAAACTAGATGGAGCTGGATTATTATTTTCACACTTACTCTGAAGTGCGTGGCCTAGACATCCATTGCCCCCCTTGGAGCATTATGCAAGGGAAGGTGATGACAGACCCTTCCCGTTGTAGGTAAATGTTAAAGGGTATAGGGACCCCTGCGGAGCTGAGGCGGCTAAGGGTAGGTGGTCGTGAAAATTTATATCAACAACTTGCCCTTCACCTAATTGGGGGTTCCCTGGCCGGGAATGTCGTTCTCCATGACTGGTACACCCTTGCCCAGAGGAAAGAGGAGTGCGAGTGCCTAACTGCTGAAGTTGCCGCAAGCATGGAGAAGGTGCGAGCGGCTGAAGAGCACTTGGACAAACAAAGGGCCGACTTTGAGGCCTACAAAAGAACAGAGCAGTAGGCCGCAATCGCGGGCTATCAACATGTTCATTCTCTACCTCATCTTCTATCTGAAGAACGCAAGCTCTGGAAAGAGGCTTGTGCTAGAGAGAATTAAAAGCTTTTCCGTGTTCGTTAGGAAAATACTAAATTGAAAGCGGCCAACACCACCCTTATAAAGGAAAAGGCCGCAGCTGATGTGGCCATCAAGGAGGCTGAGGGACGCCGTGAGGCCGCGGTGAAGGACCTTGCGGATGCCAATGTTGGTCATGCCAGGATGGGCAAAATAATAGAAGAGCTCAAGGTATGTGTTATCTTTTTTGAGTTGTTTGTTTTGAACAGATTATGGGAATGCCTTTTCATACTTGAAAGTTTCTTGCAAACAAGAAATGTCTCGTAAGGAGGTGGAGGCTCGCGAGACGATTCTTGGTGATGTGAACCGACGCCTGGAGGAGGTCGAAGCGCGGGCAACTAAGGTTGCAGACGAAAGAGATGACTTGGCAACAATGAATGCCAACCTTGTTGCTGACCGCACCTGGATGTGAAACTTTGGTTTTAAGCATGTAAGTGTCATGTTGTTTTCTCTATTCTTTACCAGCCTTGGTGTTGATCTGTTATGTAATTATTGTCGCAGATTTTGAACGCAATCCTTGATGCGTCGGAGAATACAGATGCGATCGATGTTGTAGTGAACTGCGCACGGGAAGCTGGGTACAAGGCCGGCTATGCTGAGTGTCTTGCTTAGGTGAACGTCGTATTTGTGAAGAAGTTCACTGATGAGCGCTGTGCCCTGTGCGGAGTTGACACCGAAACAACCTTATCCGCCGTAACCGAAGCATATGATGGTCTTATCATTCCTGCCCTTGCTCAAATTGAAGAATGCTTGGATGCAGATGATTATGTTGACCGTCTGCGCATACTATTTGAGCCTAAAAAGAAAGATGAAGGCGACGATGGGGCCGTTTAGATTAGGTTGGGCCTGCGTGCCTTGTTTCTTTTTCCTGTTTTCTTGTATAGTTCTTGAAACTTTTTGTAAGCAGTTGCATCCTGCATATCCAGTTGGTGCGTAGCTTTGATGAATATATGATTGTTTCGGCTCAAAGCATGTAAATGGATGCTCTTTACTGTTTGCCTTTGTGTGAGCGCGAGTGAGTGAACCTCTTATTATTCAAGGCCAATTGTTAAGGCGCATGTAAATAATAAGTGTATACTATACGCCACTACTGTGGTTTAAGTAATAGTCATCTCCCAGTTTTGCCCGTAAGGGTGTAGGAAAATGTGTTTGATATCCTGAAGTACTTTGTTGCGCGTGCCCAACCGGGTTCATGGCAACGTGTGTACTTGTAACTATTACAATATTTGCATGTGACAACCACTTTGTATGGGTATTCCGAATGAAGATTAGCCAATCTGTTTTTGTATATACCGCAAAGTGTAACATGCATTTGTAATAGCATGAGAGTATAAAAATGAAGTTTTGAAAAACTACTGTTTATTTCTGAACAGATGGCGCGTGGGCCATGAAATACACATGAAAATATAGTTTACAGGCTTACATGTAGCAGCGTCTAAGCTGCTGTGCATTCTAGGTCCTTGGGATAAGGTCACCCGCTAACGTTTGCAGTTTGTACGCGCCTTTGCCCAAGACCTCGTGTATGAGGTAGGGGCCTTCCCATTTCGGGGCCAGTTTGCCTGGGCGCTATGAGTTAGAGGCTTCGTTATCGCGTAGGACATAGTCTCCTAGGTTGAACATGCAGATTCGCACGCGCGCATTGTAGTATTTTTCTAGCTTGGATTTGTATTTATCCTCATTGATTGCTGCGTTTTCGAGCCTTTCTTCCAAGAGGTCCAAGTCTAGTCTGTGCTCCCAGTTATTGTCATTTTTGTTAACAGCCAACATTCTTGGTGAAGGGAGACCCATTTTGGTAGGGATCACCGCTTCAGAACCATAGACAACGCTGAAGGGTGTCTCGCCATTACTTGTCTTTGGAGTTGTCCTATGCGCCCATAGGATGCTCGGGAGTTCATCGACCCAGCCTCTCCTTGCTATTCCCAACCTTTCCTTAATGCCTTTGACTAAACTTTTGTTGATGCTTTCTACCTGGCCGTTCCCTTGAGGATGCGCCATGGAAGAAAAGATATGCTCGATGTTTGGTTCTTTCAACTAGTTTTGGAAGTCTTCGGAGGCAAAGTTAGTGTCGTTGTCGGTTACAATGCACATTGGTAGACCGAAACGGCAGATGATGTGTTCCTAGACAAACTTTCGTGTTATCATAGCGGTGGTAGATGCTAAAGGTCTTGCTTCAACCCATTCGGTGAAGTAATCGACTGCCACTATGATAAATTTAACCGAACCTGGTGCATCCGGAAAAGGTCCTACTACATCTATGGCCCATTTTTTAAAAGGCCATGCGGTGGTGACTGGGACTAGGTTGTTCTTTGGACGCAAGGTCTTTGGCTCATGTCGTTGAGAGTTTATGCACTTGCATAAGACTTTAACAGCATCCAGGTGCATGCCAGGCTAGTAGTACCCAACATTCATAATTTTGGCCACCACCATGCGTGGTCTTGTGTGGATGCCACATATTCCTTCGTGGATTTAGTGGATTAGGTATGTGGCATCCTGAGGATCGACGGATCATAAAAGTGGTCCCAAGTATGACTTGCGTTATAAGATACCATCTCCCATTTGGTAGTGGCAAGCTTTGTATTGCAGTTTGCATGCTTCTGCTTTGTTTTCTAGGGCAATGCATGATTACAGGTACCTTATAATTGGTGTCATCTAGGATGTTCTTTCGTATTGGATGATGTTGACCTGGCGCAAGGGTACTGAAGGATTTTTGAGAACTTCAATGCGTATAACCTTGGCTAGGTGTTGGAAACTGGTTGATGCCAACTTGGAGAGTGTATCAGCTGATTTATTTTCACTTCTGTTGATATGTACGATTTGAAGGAGGTGAATTGTGATATTAGCTGCTTGGCTTGTTCGAGGTAAAGGATCATGATTTCCTCTTTGGCAGTGTATTCGCCGCTTATCTGCCCCGCAATTAATAAGGAATCGACGTGCGCTTCCAGATGTCGCACACCGAGTTTGACTGCTAGCCTTTACCCTGCAAGCAATGCCTCGTATTCAGCCTCGTTATTTGTACTTTTGAAGTCGAGGCGTATGGCGTAGGTAAGTTCCATGTTATCAGGACTGACTAGTCGCAGACCTGCGCCTGCGCCATCCTCGTTGGACGCACCATCTGTGTATAGTGCCCAGATATCTGTCAGGGATGGCGGAGGTGTAGGGGTCTACTCTTCCTCGCATTCATTGATGCGGTTTGCTAGCACTTCTGTGGCGAAATCACCTAGAACTTGCCCATTGATTGTTGGTCTTGGCTTATAAACTAGGTTGTGCCCCTAGTTCGATAGCCCATTTGGCAAGTCGGCTAGAGATTTTAGGCTTGGAGAGGATTTGCCCGATTCTGTAGTTGGTCAAGACAGTGATGATATGCCCTGCAAAGTATCGGCGCAGCCGCCTGGAGGCATGTACTAGTGCAAGGACCGATTTCTCCATGATGGAGTATCTTGTCTTAGGGTCGTTGAGCATCTTACTGACGTAGTAAATTGGTGTTTGAACCCCCTCTCGGTCCACTATGAGTACCACACCTATAGCATTATCCGAGGCGGGTAGGTACATGGTGTGTGGTTCCTTTTCGCGTGGTGCGGTAAGAGTGGGTAACTGAATCAAACACTCCTTCATTTCCCAGAAAGCGTGTTCTGCCTCGGCTGTCCATTAGAACTATTCTTTCTTTAAGCAGTTGCGCAAGGTGCGGATAAAAGGAAAAGATTTGGCCGCATGATTGGCCAGAAACCTATTAAGTGTGGCCAGTCGGCCTGCTAAAGTTTGCATCTCCTTTATCATAGATGGAAAAGGCAAGCGCTCGATCGCCTGAACCTTTTCCGGGTTGACCCTGAATCCATCTTTTGTGACGATGAACCCAAGGAATTTTCCTTCTTCCATTCCAAACGAGCATTTACCCGAGTTGAGTTTCATATTAATACTTCGCAGACTTTGGAATGTCCTCTCAATATCTTGGAGCATGGTGTCTTCTTTCATGTTCATGACGATGAGGTCATCCATATAAATTTTGACACTTTTGCTGATTTATTCACTAAAAGTGTCGTTCATCAATTTTTGACAGGTTGTGCCCGCATTGCGCAATCCAAACGGTATTTTCGTATAACAAAAGTTTCCCATAGGTGTGCGAAAAGTCATTTTATCTTCGTCCTCTAATGCCATCTATACCTAATGGTATCCTTTATAGCAATCGAGGAAGCACTTCCATCTGAATAGTGCGAGATTGTCGACTTTTTCGTCGATCTCTGGAAGTGAGTAGCAATTTTTCGGGCAGACCTTGTTTAGGTCTTTGTAATCAACGCACATGCGCCAGCCCCCACTTGCTTTTTCTACCATAACCGGGTTTGCCAACCAGGTTTGGTATTTGACTTCCCGCAGAATCCCTGTGGTGAGCAGTTCCTTGACCTGCTCGTTCATTGCGCTATTTTTTGCGGGTCCCAGGTTGCGTCTTGCCTGGACCACGGGCTTGATACCAGGAAATGTATTTAAGCAATGTTGCGCTATATCATGCAGGACTCCTGTCATATCTGTACGAGTCCATGCGAATATGTCCTTGATCCTGAAGAGCAGCTGCTTAAGGTGCGCTTTCACGTTGTTTAACAGGGCGTGGCCCAAGGTGACTGTTTGGTCGGGGTACTTTGCGTTAAGTACCCATTTCTCCGGCTCCATGCTGGGTTCATCCTTGCCGCTTTGGCCAGACGAAGTTTGTTCGTAGACATGACTTCGCGGCGGGCATAGATGATCGCAATCCCCGTTTCGGTTGGAAAACCGATCGCTAAGTGGGGAGTGGATGTGATCATGTTGAAGTCGCCCTGTGCTTCCCCGCCTAGAAGCACGTCATACCTGGAGTTGTGGGGGAGGACCATAAAGTTGACCTCCTCCGTCCGCGCATGCCTACTGTCTGTCAGGCGCACCGGAAATGTCATTTGGCCAGGGGGAACACTGTTTCCCCTGTAAATTCGGCCAAAGCGCAGTCGACTGGCTGCAACCGATCTTTGTCCTCCTGATCGAATTAGTTAAAACATTGTTCGTATATAATGTCGGAGGTGCTGCCCGGGTCTATAAATAGACGCTCGGTGCAGTAGTGTGCCAAGCAGCTGGTGATTATGACGGCACACCTGTCGTGCGGTCCGCCTCGAACTCTAGGGAAGACGACTTATTCGCCGCGCCAGTCATCGTCCTCCCCCTCCTTTCCGCCTTTCGCGGCTTCTTATAGCTTCCACTGATCATGTGGGTTGTTGCTATATATTTCATTTTCTTGCTATCGGAGGTGCCCTCATCATGAGGGGTTATGCGCTTAGTTTCCTTCGACGCATTTGGCAACAGATGTTGCAGCTTCCCCTCTTCGAGGGCTCATTCAATCTCCGGACGGAGACTTAAGCAATTGTTTATGGTGTGACCAGTATCTTCATGATATTCACAGTAGTGGTTGAGGTCTTTCCGTTTCTTGGATTTCATCGTTAGGGCGGGTTTCAAGGTATGTTCTTCTGTGAGAAGAACCTCTCTTGGCGACTTGGTGAGCTCGGTCCAATTGTGTTCCTGAGTCTCTTTCTTTGATGCCCTTTGGTCTCTCTGAGCATTTATCATTGCTCTGGCGTCCGGTTGGGTCCCAAGTGGAGTGTATGATTTGGATTCGTGGTCGCGGTTCCACGAGCTCCTGTTACGCTTATTGTTGTTGTTGTGCCTGGGTTTTTGCTTGAAAGATTACACTTACGTGGTAGAGAGGGGGTCTTCGTTTGCATTGGGCCTCAAAGACCGCTATATTTGGGCATACGTCTTGACTGCTGTCATGACGTCGTCCCACTTTTTTGGCAAGCCATCCTTGTCAGATATGGTTATAATTATTTCATCATTCTTAACTGGTCTGATGAAATGACCGCGTACCAGCGCGTCAGGTACCTTGCCAATCTCGAGGCACTCTTTGTTATATCGGGTAACGAAAGCCTCCAGGTTCTCGTTATCCCTGCCCCTAATGTTCATGATGTCTGACGTATCACGCTCATGACGCCGCTGCTGGCTGAAGTGTGCAAGAAATTTTTATCGCAAGTCTTCAGATGACGCCAGTGAACCCACCAGCAAGGAATCAAACCATGCCCTTGCAGTTCCTGTAAGGGTCTGAACGAATAAATGGCAACATAAAGGGTGTGACCAGCCGCTGGCGAGACCGGCGCTGATGAAAACAACCATATGGTCGTCAGGGTCCGACGAACCATTGTATTTGCCTACACTGGGCAGAAGTTTGGCCCTGGTGAGGGAGGCCAAGGCAATCTCCTAAATGAATTTGGAGTTGCCTGCTACGGACTTCGGTCTGTAGACCATCGGTGATCATGCTTTGCTGCACGATAATATGTTGTCGGGGCTACACCGAGGTGTAGTAGTCTTGGTCTCCAGACTGGCTGTAAGCCGTCTGGGAATCCCCGCGGTATGTATAGTCGTCCGGGTTGATTCTATCGTATGCGCCGTCATTGGGATGCGGCCCTAGGCGGCTTAATACTCTGGACCCTCAACGAGTAACCGATTCTCGCCTATATTCTCTGGGTGGGCTGAGGCGCTCATGCACTGAGACTCTGGCCCGAGATCCGTAAGTGGAATCCCCTTCATCTGTCGTATGGACACTCACATACGAGGTTCTCATGGCCCGGTCCGCGCATATCCTTAGATGTGGGATGTGTTGGCGCCCACTCCTCGTATTGTAGAGTACGAGGTGCTGGTATGAATGGGCCTAGTGTAGGCCCTCGGGGTAGCTGCGTGCTTGCGCAGGCCTGTGCGTAGGCTGCGTTTAACAGAGCCTGTTGTTGCACATATTAGGAGTGAGGGTCGATTCCTGGTGGCAACATTGATGCGAACTGGGAAAAATCCGGCACATTTGCCGAGAGATTACCCGCATGTGTAAATGTGCCAACATGGTCTATTGGTTGGCTAGGGGGAGTATTCCCCGTTTGCCCTGTGTTTGGTGGGGCAAAGGTTTCCCCCATGGTAGGAATCTGATGATCCGACATGATCTGAAAAGAAAGAGAAAACGTGCTAAGTGGAGTAGGGTGGGCGCCAATGATGAAACAATGGTTAACCGGGAGGGTTAATTCACTAATCTCGTCAAGTAGGGTTAATCACTTCTTTCCTCGATCAGTGGTCGGGTCGCCCTCTAACCTGTCTCCTACACAAGGACACACACTGTGACTAGTAACAAGGAGGATGGGGTAGGGGGTGCTCCTTGTTACCACTCTCCAGCATGAGGATAAGTATTTTCTTGAGAGCAAAGTGTGTTAAGCAGTATATGTAAGAGAGCAGATTAGCGTTACCTCAAACCTGGTCCGAGATGGGTATTATAGCCGAAGTGCAAAGGAGGGTAGTTAAGTGGCTAGACTGACAACGCGTAGCTCTTTGCAGGTGTGTCAGGAGTGCAGGTCATGGAAGCGTTGGACGCTTCCTGAGGTGATGCCACGTCCTGTTGTGGCTGTCAGTCAGTCCGTCAGCCAGCCTTTCTTGCATGTGGGCTGGGCAGCTGACCGCTGTCAGTGCCTAGACAGGCCACTTGCTGGCTTGGTCACTTAAGTCAAAGTGTTAGTTCCACTTGTGTAGACAGTAGGATGCGTTTTTGGGCCGCATCGCTATGTGCGTTAACCATAGTGATTACCGCATCCCTTGTTGTGACGAAAACTCCTATTTTCATACACAAGGTAGGTCTTCTTATCATTTCCCGAGTGGGAAATCAAACAGGGTTCGTGCGATGTCCGCACGAGCGCAGGTGAATCCTTGTCGATAGAGGTAATAAGTCGGGTGATGGTCTCTCGCAGCCAAGCCTGGTGCGAGATTTGGGACCATACCCCTTCAAGTCCTTTTCTAGTAGATTCTTTTCAATGCGTCGTAATCTAAATCCTGCAATATATATTAAAGTAATATGTCTACACATAAAGTATTAGCGAGCATACAAGGTTTGGTGTACTAGCATATGTATAAAAGAGTTTACCGATATCCTCATGGCAATAACGCATACTAAGGCATAACACAACATAATCTAGCATGCATCACATACTTATCAACCCAAAGATTCCCGCTAATGTAATCTCGTCTTAGCAACGACAAGACCAGTTTTTTAACTTAACATGATCTCAAGAATACGGGCGGTGCGTTACTCTTATAGCGCTATACATGTATGTGACAACTCGAACTTTCCCTTCATATTCCACCTTATGTTGTAACTAGGTGAACCCAGATAAACGTGGCTTAATATATTTGATTGTTTACATATGTGAATGTTATTAAAAATATAAAATTATATGTTAAATATGAAATTATATGTTATAACAAATCTTGCCGCACATTACTTATAGCCGCACACTCCTTCCTCCTCGCACACCCTTTTCCATCACACACACACACCAGGCCACATACTATTTAACGCGGCCCAAATCCCAACTCGTAAAGCAGGCCCAAGGAGGGGCTGCACACCACAACCGCACATTGAACCTCACATGTGTGTGTGGAATCATTGCTGGGTATATATAACTACATGGTGCTAACCCTAGAGAATGTTTTCCCCAAATTATTGTGATGGCAGCCTTTCACAAACATCTTCCCCTTCTTCCCCTTTTTAAAAACCCAAGAACATTCTCCTCTCTTTTTGGAATTTGATGGCGACATCATTCCCTCAAACATTTCAACTGCATTTATTCTCTTGAAGCTTCACTCTCCTTTTTCTTGAACACTCTCTTGCATCTAAAAAACTACGGTTATTGTATTATCATAAATTGATTCATGAACATGGTATTGTTATATTTGTTTAATGATAGTGCGTTGATAATTGAGTATGGCAAGATATTCATAGATTGTTCAAAGAAAATGGATAAACCTGTATGATTCTAAACCTGTAAATAAATAATGATTAGTGTTGATGAAATGATACAACTATGTTTTGTGTGATGTGTTGTTTGATAGCCTCACATGACATAATGTCCTTAAATCTGTCGTGATGATTTATTTATGAATTGGTTTGTGATGATTGATATGTGTTATTGATGAACTAGGATTTCATGATGATTATGATTAGATGATCTTGTGTCGAATGAGGATTCACGGATTTAGTTGAGTGATTTCGTATTAGGAAGGTGATGATTTGCGTTCTTATGATAAGAATGAATAAATCTGCTGACTTGTGAATCCAGAATCTGATGGTAAATGAAATCATGAAAAAATGACATGTGTTGTATAGAGCTGAATAGGTATGATGAATATGGTAATAAAATTCATGAGGAATGATGTATAAATCTGTACAACCTAACACGGCACACCGCACACTTGTGTGCCTCGTGTGCCGAACACCTTTGGATGTTACAAGTACTAATGCGCAACCTACAAACAAATGGTGCCTGGTCGCACACTCTTGAAACCGCACATTTCTGTTGTACAATCACCTGTTATGAAAAGTAGTGACCGCACTTTACCAGGTGGCCGCACACCTGATAATGTGCCACACACCATATATGGGCCGCACACTTATGTAAACAAGTTTGGGCCGCAAGGTACTATTCAGTCTTGGGCTATTGTTTTGGATCCTGGTATGGACACATTATTGTGTAATACGTGACATTTACTTGTATGCTATATGTTAGTTACGTGTAGAAAATATGTGGATTACTTGCATACAAACCTAATTTGTCACACCCCAACCGACGGCGGAAACATCGGGATGAGACGAAAACGAGATTGCAAGAGACTTCATAGCACTATTTGTGACAATAATTAAATAATAGATTTCATTTCATTTCTAAAAGTCAATTATAAAGGTTAAAATCAAAGACAACAACTTGATGTACAAGAATACAACAATCGGGTACAAACAAAATAAAGTTTAAGACGTCTAAGTGTGTATCTAAGCATAATCCCTACTTCAATTTCAAAGCGTCGTCATCCTCAACCTGTAACATGTTTAAAATAAAGTTCAATGCAAAAGCAAAGGTGAGTATACAAGTTTTGATATATCTAGGATACGAAAGATAAGTTTTAAAATCATTCCACATAACAAGCTATTGATAACAAGATAAACATCAAAATCAGCATGTGTTCGACTAATCAACCCAATGATGAAACGCAATAAGCTCATGACATAACCCAAAGTTTACAGGCGGTGCGTTAATCCTATAGCGCTATATATGTCAAGGATACGCTCATACGAAGTTAATGATAAGTCTAACACAAGATGACATAAACCCAAGTTCAACGTACCAAGTAATCACGTATGCAAGCATGTTGTAGGAATGATTGTGCATTTATGTATAAAGTTTATGTGTAAGTTTATAAGTACATGTTACACCCCAAAAGTGGTAAACGTAAAGAGGGGATTCGAGTATACTCACAAAATTGCATATGCTTTCCGATTTATCCAACGTGACGAGGTTGTTGAGACTAGAAAGTTGAATGCATTCGATTTGGAGTTTAAGAGGTGTTTACATATGGTTTAGGGATTCGAAGCTTAAGGACATGAAAGTAATCATATGAAAATAGTCATCTAGCACATGTGATACTTGTTCTTGACACTAGGAAACTCTAAGGAGTTTAAATGTTTTCATGGAACAAGGTTCCGTTAGAATCGTGACAAGTTATCAAAGTCTAAGATGATATAACCTAGTACCTTGACATATGAGCACTAATTCATCATAAAAGGTTCGATTATTTGGATAATATAATAGTATTATATAATGTTCATATAGTCATATAGGTCAAGCATGAGGTAGAAGATTAAAGTCTTCATTTAGGCACCTCTAAGTATCATAGAAATCATGTAGGAGGTAGGAAGAACAAGTCTTCCATTTAGGCACCTCTAAGTGTTCACCACTACACTTGATGTTATGAACATA
Source organism: Helianthus tuberosus (assembly GCA_030545235.1). Taxonomy (NCBI): domain Eukaryota; kingdom Viridiplantae; phylum Streptophyta; class Magnoliopsida; order Asterales; family Asteraceae; genus Helianthus; species Helianthus tuberosus. The sequence continues at coordinate 172,069,486 of CM060393.1, read as the reverse complement.
CAAGGGGGGTCATGAACTTACAAGTATACTGAAATATAAACATCTAATCTATGGAAAAACATCAAGAAGTGAGTGGATTTTTATGAAATATAGCCCAAGCTAGTCTAACAATCACACATACACTAAGCTTCAAGCTTAAACACTTCTTGTGGGTAAAACCCTAGCTAAAACAGAATGTTTGTGACGTTTTAACCTCTGATTTAACATGTCTCAGCCTCGTTTTTAAGCCCAACTAACCATATTTGTGGTTATGCGCATAAGGACGTGGGTTCGAGATGAGTTACACTCAAGTTTACTAAGTTTAACAAAGTTTAGATGAAAACAGAAACGAACAGTCCACTTTGGAGACTTTTTGGAGACATTCCAGAGCTTGGTTTTCCATGGAAAACCTCTAGAAATGTTCCTAAGGTTGTTCCAAGCAAGTAGGAAGAAGAATGGATGAAAACCGTTAAGAAATGAGAAAGTTATGCATACTTTTGTAACTTGGTATGATTCTGCTCGAAGTTGATATTTGCAGTTGATTAGAGGGAGTTTTGAGAGTGATTGGAGTGATTAGAAAAGTGTAAATGGCTTGGAGAACACTTGGTATTTATAGGGAAGGTTTAGGTTAGATGGTGGTTGGATAATTAATGTTAAAACATGTTTAAAATCAATAAAAACACAAAAATCCTGCTTAAACTCGCGTCTGGTCATGTTCAGCGATTTAGGCCATGGTGGCGGGCCGCGAAGACAAGTCTGGGCCAGATCGCGGGCCACCAGGCTTTAATGTAACGAGTATTTAAATAAATTTTGAGCCAGGTTTTGTTCGATATCAAGGCCGCAGCCGGGCGGTTTGGAGCGTGTTTTGTGGGGGTGTTGACTCGGGTTCGAGTTCCGCGGTCTGCATCTTTTTTATGATTTAATTCTTTTTTTTTAAACATTGAACTTTCCTTAAATTACACAAACAACCCCTGTAGTTAAAGTTTCAGTTGTTTACTTTAACACCCCTCGACCTTAATTAAAACTAATGTTATTTAAAAAAAAGAACTAACTTTTATAGTTTAAACTAACTAGGTTAGTTTACTAACCTTTAAAATCTAACGAAACTAACTAGATTATTATAAAAATAAACTTTTAAATAGTAAAATTAATTTATTTAATTAATTAAACCATGAATAAATAACCATTTTTATAACGACTTTAAATTAAAGATAAAGATTTTTCGACGATTATAACGAAACGACGAACACGAGGATACAAAGTTTTCCAAAAATAGAAATATGAACAACGGTTTTTAAATATGGGAAGTTATGAAAACGCGGAGCGTTACAGTATCCCCTCCTTTAGGAAATTCCGTCCCGAATTTTATTTAAGAGAAAGACTTGAAAGAGTTTTAGCAAAAGGGTGATTAAAATTGAGACTCGAAAATTTTGAAACGTAAAAAAAAGTATGAAATTTTGAAAAACGACATGATAGGTTTTTAAAGGAGTTCATTTGTCTAAAATAATTTGTGGTATCAAACATAATTGAAAACGTGTAGGTGCGTACATAGGTAAAGCGAGTTTTAAAGAAGTTTGAATATCTTAAATTGAAGATGCATAAAAAGTGTCGTACTAAGAAGGAAAATTTTGTATAAAATGGTTCGTATTTGATGAAGAGTGTGGTAATTTGTATGGAAGTTTAAGAATGGTACAATTCACACATTTGTAAAAATTGTTTATTGAGAGGGATGAGAAGGTTTGGTATTTTAAATAAAGTGTTAACGGTTTACTACGTATGTTTACACAAGAATAAAGAATAGAAAGACGGTTTTTTTAAAGGAAAGGAGCTAAGTTAGGATTCGAGCATTGAAACAGACTTGATTATGAACGAGGTTCGTATAAAAGGAAGGAATAATAGGTGTGTGGAAGTGAACGATTGACTCTTAATGAATGCAAGTATAAGAATGGCATAATATTGGATAGACGAAAGTAGCATGCTAAGAATGAGGTCTCGTCGTGGATAATCGGATATAATGCGTTTGTGAGTTGTTTAAAGTTTGAATTAGGTCCAAAAGGTCTGCAAAAAACTGAATTTCTCATGGCACATTTCATGAAAGTTTGGTAACATGGTGAAAACACTTATATATAGGAAGTACCAGCGGCGTATCCACCATGTTTTGGCCATGTTACGTCCGTTTCGTATTCGGTGTCATGTTACGTTCCGTGTCTTACCATTAACAATAGTACACTCTATTGTTTTCCTACGCCCATCTACATAATCCCGTGTGCACCTGCGATTATATTGATCGTCGCACGATTCGCATAGCTTGTACTAGTTGTGTATGAATAAGGTTATACATAAATTTGGAAAATAAGAATGTGTAAGTATAAAAATGTAGTATATAAGCAAGTCCATGCTTAATTATGTATGGGACCCATGTAAGCGAATCCCTCGGATTCCGCTCGCGTACGGATGCGAATGTAGTATATAAGCATGTATGGGACCCATGTAAGTGAATCACTCGGATTCCGCTCGCGTACGGGTATGAATGTGTGAATCATGAGTATGAAAGAAAGTATGAACATAAGTATAAGTGTAAGTATAAATACGCATGTGGGTGTAAGTATAAATATAAAACATATGAGTATGAGTGTTGTCACACCCCGATATTTCCACATATGTCCGGTGGGCCCGGTGGGGAGTATCGTGACGTAGTTGATATCATCATAGTCAATACACACAATATAATAGCACAGCGGAAGTCTGGGTGAATAAACTATTACAAACCATGCTGTCTGAGTGTTCGAGTATATGAAAGTACAGACTGGAATGTAATAAGATCCACAGGCGGATCTTAAACAAATACAAAAGAAAACAAAAGACAGACTGCAGGCATCTTATGGACTTGCAAGATCCTCTAAAGACACCCTATAGCTCCAGCCTATTTCGAGAGGTACCTGTCAAATCAGTCTTTAAGAAAATACGTCAGTTTACACTGGTAAATACAATTAACTGACTCTTTTTGAAAAGGTTTAAAAATTGATTTGAATGCACGTGGCACAAAATCTTTTATAACTTGGGACAATTATTTAAACATAATCTTGTATACAGATTTATATGTTTGTCATACAATTGGGGCCGGTTGGAAGCCGGTCGTGATTAACCGACTCACCACTTGTTGAACCCACAAAGGAGTTATCCCCAACATGTGGGTTTATATTTAGCATTTGCATCTGTCAGGTGTATGCCTACACCCCGTGCATAGGTCGTGGCCATTTTTAAATAAATGAGCCGAGGATATCCAGGACACTGTCGTTAACCCCCAATGCTTATGTTATCAAACAAGACAGATTAAAACGGGTTATGTAATTTATTAATCACAATCCGATTAAATGATTTCATACCCGACCAAGTGGTATTATTATAATACCATATCCCAAGCCCGTATAGGGAAAATAAGTTAAAAATATTTACCTGATACTAGCAGTAAAAATCTTGGTAATTTTAATGCCCATAAAAGAGTTTAATTATGCAACTGAGTTTCAGACCTGATTAAATCAGTAAAAATATGTATTTTAATAACTTATATCAGTAAGATACTTTCTATATGTAAAAATTACATTATTTAGCCAAACTATGTCCCACAGGGGCATTTTAGTAATTTTACATAGGCTTTAAAGGAAAAATATACTTCTGAGTTTAGAAACTTTAGTTTACTGTATAATTATATAAATTAACTTAAAACATCAATGGGTAATGAGTTTTATATGTCCAATATAGTTTTGACCCATATTATGTACTAAAAACGCTTAAAAGGGCGGTTTAAAGGGTTATTCGGGTAAAAATAGTAAATCTGAGTTTTTGATTAGTTTATAAAGTTCAAAATACTTTTTTTACTATATAAAATCAGTAGCAAAAGGTTTTAATCCAATCACATTGTTAGAAATCTCAGTTGTAAGTAAAAAGGGCGTTTATGGCATTATTAAGCATAATTACGATCAAGTGCATATAATTCAAACCATTAGGTACTATGTAATATAACTCCAGGGGATTATACTACTAAGTAATGTGGTCCTAATGGAAGCTTAAAACATGGGTGCATTAAGCTTAAACGGGTCAGAACTGAAAGTCAAAGCAAAAGTCAAGCTTTTGGGACTTTCGGTTAATAATTGACCTTTGACTATTAATTATCGGGTTAGGACTGATAAAACATGCTTTAATATTAATTACTAAGTTATTAGAATGTTAAAATATAATTTAGGACTTTTGGTTTATCAATTTTAATCATATTTAAACATTCTGTCCAGTTTGACTTTTTGTAAAACTACTTTAACCCGACAATTGACCAGTCAAACGAGATAATTAGGAGATGCCCTTTAAAGGGTTAATCACCTACACTAATGTGGTCTTATAACCACTTTCAATTTGATCAGTGGTTAAGCCACATGTAATTAAAACGAAAGTCAAACTAATTTTACGCTAAGTTTGACTTAAGAGTAATTAAGCTAAACTAGACAACTAAACAAGTAATTAGAAGCTTACTTAAGGTCCTAGCAAACTTTTCTACACTTGATTATCCTCTTCAATCTGCTGGAAGCTCCAGAGCAAGTCCCACAATGAAATGTTGCAAATGTGTGTTATGAACACATGAACTAGCTCCTTTATATAGTCAAATTCTTGAAGATAGATCACTTCCAGGTGTAATAGAAGGCTCCAAGATTGACCCAAGTGTCCTAGCTACTCATTTAAACCGACTTACAGCTCCCTAGGTCGATATTTTTGAGGTTAAGGCGGTGGAACAGGCCAACCCGTAACTGCAGGTCATTTTCTGATACTAGGGACCTCACGCGGCCCGCTTCAGGTATTGCTTGGCTTCACGCGGGCCGCCTGGGACTGGGTTACTGGCAAAACAATTTTCAAAGCTGGCAGAATCAGTCCCTTGACGTTTTTAACCCTTTTAAACATGATTTTTGGCAAAAGAGACCCTTGTAATTATTTTCTTGGGGCCCAAGGATGTGTAAACAAACTCCGTTAGGCTCGGGTTCGTTAAATATCACTATGAAAGCAAGTTTCGTCAAGTTTACACTTTTGGCCCAAAGTATTGAAATCACGCTTAACGATATCGAAACCACATGAAATTTATACCACTTATTCTTAAGAGTATATTTGAATGTTTCGAAGCCTCGGTTTCGTTAAAAGGTCACTCAGAGGTCAGAATTGACATGTTGACACGTTTAACCCTTGTAATATAATAATCTCCCGATTATTTCCATAAACGGCTTCTCATATCCAATCAAGCACTCATTCAAGAATATATTCATCGTGTAAGGTCATTCAGAGGCACAAGTTTGGCATGTTGACACTTTTAGTCCCTGTGGTCTCATAGTTTCGTTATTCGACAACTTTGGCCTTTCAAACGAAATCTTTCGCACCTTTGGGGTTTAAGACACGTGTCTATATATAATTGGACACGTTTTTCCGTGGTGTTACATCCTCACCCCCTTAAAAGAAATCTCGACCCCGAGATTTACTGAAATAAGTAATGGTATTTCTGCTTCATAGTAGACTCGACTTCCCACGTATACTCGGGACCTCTACGGGCTTCCCATTTAACCTTTACTATAGGTACTTGCTTTCTTCGGAGCCTTTTAACCTGTCGATCCTCGATCGATATAGGTTTTTCAACAAATCTCAAACTTTCATCAATTTGCACGTCCTTATGAGACATTGTTAGAGATTCATCGGCTAGGCATTTCTTGAGATTACAAATGTGAAACACATTATGAATCCCACTTAGCTCCTCCGGCAAGTTTAGCTTATAAGCTACACTACCGATACATTCGATAATCTCGAATGGTCCAATATACCTAGGGCTCAACTTACCCTTCTTACCAAAATGCATCACACCTTTCCAGGGTGATACTTTCAGTAAAACTTTATCGCCTACTTCAAATTTTAGAGACCTTCGCTTCCCATTAGCATAGCTCTTCTGCCTATCCCTGGCAGCTTTTAAGCGATCACGAATCTAGACAATCTTGTCCGTTGTTTCAAGGACTATCTCAGGTCCTGACAACTGAGCTTCTCCTACTTCTGCCCAACAGACAGGCGTTCTGCATCTCCTACCATACAATGCCTCAAAAGGTGCAGCCTGAATGCTGGTATGGTAGCTATTATTATAGGAGAACTCGATTAAGGGTAGATGATCATCCCAACTACCTCCTAAATCAATGACACATGCTCGCAGCATGTCTTCCAACGTTTGAATTGTACGCTCACTCTGTCCATCCGTCTGAGGATGGTAGGCGGTGCTAAATTTCAAACGTGTGCCCAAAGACTGTTGGAAACTTTTCCAAAAATGAGAGGTATATCTAGTATCTCTATCCGAGATAATAGCCACCGGTACGCCATGTAGAGCCACAATCTTGTCTACATACAACTGGGCTAATTTATCGGAGCTATGAGTCTCCTTAATGGGTAAGAAATGTGCTGAATTAGTCAGTCTATCCACAATAACCCATATTGTGTCATTTCCGTGCCTTGTCTTGGGTAACTTGGTTATAAAGTCCATAGTTACCATTTCCCACTTCCATGTGGGAAGTTCTGGTTGTTGAAGCAGGCCAGATGGCTTTTGATGTTCAGCTTTAATTTGAGCACAAGTTAGGCACTTAGATACATAGGTAGCACTAGATTTCTTTAAACCTATCCACCAATAATTAGCCTTTAAATCATGATACATCTTGTCACCACCGAACTGAGTATTTGGAATTGTGGGCTTCCTGGAGGATTACCTCTCGAAGTCCTCCATGAATAGGAACCCAAATTCTTTCATTCATTCTAAGGATTCCATCCTTCCCAGGTGTTAACTGGTCGAAAATCTTACCTAAATTTTCATTTGGAAGGTTATCTTCCAAAACGGCGTCCTTCTGTGCAGCTAATAGTCTTTCATTCAGACTATTCTTCAACTCAATGCTCTTGGCATTGATCCTAATTGGCTTAACTCTTTCCTTTCGGCTTAGAGCATCCGCGACCACATTCGCTTTACCAGGATGGTAGCGAATCTCGCAATCATAATCATTTAAGGTTTCCATCCAACGGCGTTGTCTCATATTGAGCTCTTTTTGATTAAATAAATGTTGGAGACTTTTGTGATCCGAGTAGATAACACATTTAGTTCCATATAAATAGTGTCTCCACAACTTAAGTGCGAATACAACGGCACTCAATTCCAAATCGTGGGTGGTGTAATTTTTCTCATGCACTTTTAGTTGTCGTGATGCGTAGGCAATTACCTTGCCTCGCTGCATGAGCACACAACCCATACCGGTGTGTGAAGCATCACAATATACAACAAAGTCTTCAATTCCATCAGGTAAAGTTAGTACCGAATCATTGCTCAATTTCTCCTTAAGAATCTCAAAGGATTCTTGTTGTTTCGGACCCCAATCAAACTTAAATTTCTTACGTGTCAAAGAAGTTAATGGCGCGGCTATTCTTGAGAAGTTCTCAATGAATCTCCTATAATAACCTGCTAAACCCAGAAAGCTACGTATTTCGGTTGGGGTCTTGGGCGTATCCCAATTCATAACAGCTTCTACCTTGGCAGGATCTACCTGGATGCCTTGCTCACTAACGACATGTCCAAGGAATTGGACTTGGCGAAGCCAAAACTCGCACTTGGAGAATTTGGCATACAACTTCTCCTGTCGCAGTAACCCTAAAATGCACTGAAGATGCTTCTCATGATCATCCTGATTACGAGAATAGATAAGTATATCATCTATGAAGACGATGACAAACTTGTCTAAGTATGGTTTGCAGACTCTATTCATGAGGTCCATGAATGCTGCTGGAGCGTTAGTGAGTCCAAAGGGCATCACTAAGAATTCGAAATGTCCATACCTCGTCCTGAATGCTGTCTTAGATACATCTTCAGTTCTAACCTTAAGTTGATGATACCCGGATCTCAAATCAATCTTCGAAAAGAAGCTCGCTTCTTGAAGCTGTTCAAATAAGTCATCGATCCTGGGTAAAGGATAACGATTCTTAATTGTTACCTTGTTTAGCTCACGGTAATCAATGCAAAGGCGCATTGATCCGTCCTTCTTCTTCACAAATATTATTGGAGCTCCCCAAGGGGAAGAACTAGGTTGTATAAAACCTTTCTCCAATAGTTCATCTAATTGGGTTCTGAGCTCTTTCATTTCTGTAGGCGCTAGGCGATAAGGAGCTCGTGCTATAGGTGCTGATCCTGGTATAATGTCTATCCTGAACTCTACTTGCCTCTCAGGAGGTAATCCGGGTAATTCGTCAGGAAAGACATCAGGATATTCAGAGATAATCGGAATGTCTTCAATTTTAGGCTTAGGTTCATTCACAGTCACTTGCGCCATGTAAATGACATGCCCACTTTTCATACACTTCGCTAACTTGAGAATAGACATATTGCTAGGCAATCCATATTGCGTATCTCCCTGAATGGTGACTGATTCACCAGAAGGGGTTTTGATAATGACTAGCTTTTTATCACAGGCAATTTGGGCTTGGTTATATGACAACCAATCCATGCCTAAAACTATATCAAACCCAGCCAATTTCATTGGCAAAAGAGATAGCGGGATAGAATGATTCTTAATAGATATAGAACATCCATTAAGAAGAGTGGAAACTGTCTCTAAGGTACCATCGGCAAGTTCTACCTCGTATTTTATGCCTAGAGTCTTAATAGGCAGATTCAATGACTTACAGAACTTATGGTCTACAAAAGACTTATCAGCACCGGAATCAAATAAGACTCTAGCATAATTATTATTTACGAGGAAGGTACCTGTTATGACATTCTCGTCATTCACTGCTTCCTTTGCTTGCAACTGAAAAACTCTTGCATTATTTTTCTTTGCCTCCTCGGACTTCTTTGCATTCTTGGGGCAATTTGTTTTGATGTGCCCCTTTTCATTGCAACCGTAACAGGTTGCATCCTTTATATTTCGGCACTCAACAGACTTGTGCCCATTCTTTTTGCAGATCCCACAAGGTTTAGCTTGTGGATCTTGATTGCATTTCCCGAAATGTCTTTTATTACAAGTCTTACACCTGGGCTTGTCACTCGACTGCCCCTTTTTGGAACTAGAGTTCCCTTTGCTCTTTTTGTTCGACTGAGGCGACTTGTCTTCCTCTCGCTTCCTCTTCCCTTCATCGTTTGCCCTCTTCGCCCTACTTCTCACAACATCTAAAGTGAGGGATAAGGATAGATCCACAGCGGATCGATAAGTGGCTGGCTTTGAGGCCTTAACATTTCCCTTTACTTCAGGTGCCAAGCCACCAATGAAACGCGCGATGCGTTTGGGTTCAGGAGTGACTAAGTATGGTACCAATCTTGACATAGAGTTGAAACTAGTCACATAGGATCTACAATCCAGATCCTTCATTACTAAGGTGAGGAAATCTGATTCAATCCTCTCAACCTCGTGTTGAGGGCAATAGGTGTCCTTTACAAGATCTACAAACTTCTCCCATGAAAGGTTATACAAGTGAACCTTCCCAGTAGACTGTACTAGGGCTTTCCACCACGTGAGGGCATCACCCTTGAAAGATTGTGATACAAACATCACCACATCCTCCTTAGCACATCCGCTAATGTCTATTACGGTTTCCATCTCATCTAACCATTTCATATAATCAATTGCTCCTTTTTCTCCGGTAAAATCCCGGGGCTTACAAGAGACAAAATACTTGTAGGTACAACCTTTGGCGTACCTAGAAGTTGGCTTGAGGACTAACTGCTTCTTGGGTTTATCACCCTGGTTAGATGAGTGCTGAGACTCACTTTTCTTATTAGAGTGGGGTTGAGAATGGGATTTTGAATGAGTTTGAGACCTAACGATACTAGGCTCTTTAAACTTAGCATCTACCGCTTGAGAAACTGCTGCGGTGATCATTGCCTGCAGATCGGCACCAGTGATATTAATTCTAGTTTTGTTGCCTTCTGAAGGATGACTGCTTGCTTCGTCCGAACCAGCCATTTCTGAATACTATATCAAACATAGATGATATATTTAATTTACATATCAGATCATCGTATTGATGAGTAGATGGTCATGGTATTATTAAACCATATAGGCCATATAAAATAATCACAGAGAATATCATATTATACAAAGCTCGTCTTAAGGGACATTTAAATAGCTTAGAAAGGCTTGTCACATGGACGATTAAATATAACCAACGATCCTCTGGATCAGTGATTATTTAAGGGTCGAACAAAGTTCATCGCCTTTTTGTCAAGAAGTTTATAATTAAAACTTTCATTGTCTTTATTACACCTTTGCTTATATGCATACATCTCTAATGGATGTGTGGTGTATACATCATATTGATGTTTATTAGCCATGATTCATGATGATCATATAGGCTAAAAATAGTGGCTTGGGAAAATCCAATATATATTAGTGAAATTGTGTGATTTCTCGTACCGCACAATGCAGGGTTGTTAACATGTTTCCAGATGTTAACAGGGAGTCATGTCTTAAAAAGGTTATACCATCATAGCCATTAAATATTTTGGCTAGGTTATACCTCTAAGTGTTTATTAGGTGGATTAAATAAAATTTTAAATAAAGTAGTATGGCATAATATATTAAAACCAAAATAACTGCATTAAAATCACGATACGGTTACAACGTTGCCCAAAAAGGGCCTTTGAGAAAACAACACAAATTTCCCACACAGGGGTTATTGAAAAACATTGCCCACGCAGGGGCATACTGAAAAACATTGCCCACGCAGGGGCATACGGAAACAGAAATAAGTCCGCGCAGGGACTTGATACATGGAAACGAAATAAACGTCCACGCAGGGACTTTATTACATAACAAACAAAAACAACACAACCCAACATCACCCTATTTCTTCTTACCCTTGAGAAGGTTCATAAGGCCCTTAACAAAACCATTGTGTTTTTTCTTATTTTCATGAGCCTTATGTTCAACCCTCTCCAACCTCTCTAAAATCTCCTGAGTTTGCTGCTGCTGATACGGAGGAGGTTGATAGTATGGCGGGTATTGAGAATCCTGCGGTGGGTATCCAGTAGGATAGTGTGGTGGGTATGAAGAAGGGTAATGATGATGGTATTGGGTAGCTGAAAGATACGGATCCTGAGTCCCATAGTCGGATGGGTATCCAGACGGGTTATACCCAGATGATCCTGGGTAGGTCGGGATAGGGTTGTCGAAACCCGACGGTGGTTGAAATGGTGCGTGTGAAACTGGCGGAAGGTTATCTTCCGTCTCCGTGCGTGACGACTCACCCAACTGAGGGTTTTCTGGGATAGCAGGATACGAGCTTGAGCCACGTGGAGATGAAAACCTTGGTCCCCCACGTACCGACATCCTAGCATTTCTCCCTCGTCTAGGCGGCGCGGGAGGTTGTTGAGGTGGATCCTCAACTGGCAAGGGTGGTGGGGTAACAGCCCTAAGCTGTGGTTCATCCAAGGGTGGCTGGGCTGGGGAGCTATGGTATGAAGGTGTGTAATACCAGTCATACTGGCCCATCTTCTCCTCGAACGAGTCAGGCCCATTGTACGGTGATCCCACAAATGGAGATCCGCTAGAGATACTAATCGGGTGCCCTGGTGTACCAGTTTGCAAATCCGGGTCTGGGTCGTCATCCATCTCCATCTCTTGTGAAAAATGATCCTCAGGTCCTAAAGGGTTATAGCCCAAAAAGTCATTAACATAAGCGTTAGGATTGAATTGTGAAGGTGAGTAGGTGGAATCCGATTGGTGAAAAGGATGAGATTGGTAAGAATGGTATGATTGGTTGGATTGATGAGTTCCTAACGATAAAGGAGAATGATGCGGTTCGTTCAGATTGGGCATTCCAAAGTAAGGAGGGTCCGACGGTGAAGATCCCAACGAGACAGAATGTCTTGCTGGTTCAGGGTTATGGCTCCAATTATCCTTGGAGTCGGAACCGGTAAGTGAATCGGACGGAGTGCGACTGTGAGAAGGTCCGGAGCTACTAGAGGGTCCTCCACGCATAGGTCCCTTGCCTCGTCCCCTTAGTCTTGGAGGCATTTTCCTGTTAAAACAAGTAAATATAATAAAGCAATAAAAGGAATGTTAAGAGTAAAATCCTAGGTCATTTGCCTAGACTCGAGAGTCTAAGGAATGTGCTTATTATGTCATTGAGATTAAACACAAAAGGCTAGTGTTTAATTCACTCAATGTTGGCTCTGATACCAACCTGTCACACCCCGATATTTCCACATATGTCCGGTGGGCCCGGTGGGGAGTATCGTGACGTAGTTGATATTATCATAGTCAATACACACAATATAATAGCACAGCGGAAGTCTGGGTGAATAAACTATTACAAACCATGCTGTCTGAGTGTTCGAGTATATGAAAGTACAGACTGGAATGTAATAAGATCCACAGGCGGATCTTAAACAAATACAAAAGAAAACAAAAGACAGACTGCATGCATCTTATGGACTTGCAAGATCCTCTAAAGACACCCTATAGCTCCAGCCTATTTCGAGAGGTACCTGTCAAATCAGTCTTTAAGAAAATACGTCAGTTTACACTGGTAAATACAATTAACTGACTCTTTTTGAAAAGGTTTAAAAATTGATTTGAATGCACGTGGCACAAAATCTTTTATAACTTGGGAAAATTATTTAAACATAATCTTGTATACAGATTTATATGTTTGTCATACAATTGGGGCCGGTTGGAAGCCGGTCGTGATTAACCGACTCACCACTTGTAGAACCCACAAAGGAGTTATCCCCAACATGTGGGTTTATATTTAGCATTTGCATCTGTCAGGTGTATGCCTACACCCCGTGCATAGGTCGTGGCCATTTTTAAATAAATGAGCCGAGGATATCCAGGACACGGTCGTTAACCCCCAATGCTTATGTTATCAAACAAGACAGATTAAAACGGGTTATGTAATTTATTAATCACAATCCGATTAAATGATTTCATACCCGACCAAGTGGTATTATTATAATACCATATCCCAAGCCCGTATAGGGAAAATAAGTTAAAAGTATTTACCTGATGCTAGCAGTAAAAATCTTAAAGCTTTTCGAAGGCACCTTCTACCGGAAGCTATTTAATCTGTATAGAAGGTTTATTAACCTATTAGGATGCTAACGGGTCTTTACTTTAGTCAAAGACTTAGACCGGCTAGCTAGAAAGAAACCTTAAGGTTCTAAACACTAGATTAAGCGGAGACCGGAATAGAATGAGATTTAGACCCGACAAGCTTGGATACTTGTATAATATGGGTAAACTAAATACATTCAGGAAATTGAGAACTTAATGAAAAGGTTTGACCCGTTTCGACTATTTTATGTAAACTAGTCACATAAGCCGATCCGAACGCGTAAATGCGTAACGGGTAACCAAATAAATTATATACAGGTCTTAATCATTATTATGCTCAAAATATGTTAATACATCAGTAAGATATTAACATATATGCCCAAAATTTATTTAAACCAAAATAAGTCCCATAAGGGCATTTTGGTAATTTTAATGCCCATAAAAGAGTTTAATTATGCAACTGAGTTTCAGACCTGATTAAATCAGTAAAAATATGTATTTTAATAACTTATATCAGTAAGATACTTTCTATATGTAAAAATTACATTATTTAGCCAAACTATGTCCCATAGGGGCATTTTAGTAATTTTACATAGGCTTTAAAGGAAAAATATACTTCTGAGTTTAGAAACTTTAGTTTACTGTATAATTATATAAATTAACTTAAAACATCAATGGGTAATGAGTTTTATATGTCCAATATAGTTTTGACCCATATTATGTACTAAAGGGTTATTCGGGTAAAAATAGTAAATCTGAGTTTTTGATTAGTTTACAAAGTTCAAAATGCTTTATTTACTATATAAAATTAGTAGCAAAAGGTTTTAATCCAATCACATTGTTAGAAATCTCAGTTGTAAGTAAAAAGGGCGTTTATGGCATTATTAAGCATAATTACGATCAAGTGCATATAATTCAAACCATTAGGTACTATGTAATATAACTCCAGGGGATTATACTACTAAGTAATGTGGTCCTAATGGAAGCTTAAAACATGGGTGCATTAAGCTTAAACGGGTCAGAACTGAAAGTCAAAGCAAAAGTCAAGCTTTTGGGACTTTCGGTTAATAATTGACCTTTGACTATTAATTATCGGGTTAGGACTGATAAAACATGCTTTAATATTAATTACTAAGTTATTAGAATGTTAAAATATAATTTAGGACTTTTGGTTTATCAATTTTAATCATATTTAAACATTCTGTCCAGTTTGACTTTTTGTAAAACTACTTTGACCCGACAATTGACCAGTCAAACGAGATAATTAGGAGATGCCCTTTGAAGGGTTAATCACCTACACTAATGTGGTCTTATAACCACTTTCAATTTAATCAGTGGTTAAGCCACATGTAATTAAAATGAAAGTCAAACTAATTTTACGCTAAGTTTGACTTAAGAGTAATTAAGCTAAACTAGACAACTAAACAAGTAATTAGAAGCTTACTTAAGGTCCTAGCAAACTTTTCTACACTTGATTATCCTCCTCAATCTGCTGGAAGCTCCAGAGCAAGTCCGACAATGAAATGTTGCAAATGTGTGTTATGAACACATGAACTAGCTCCTTTATATAGTCAAATTCTTGAAGCTAGATCACTTCAAGGTGTAATAGAAGGCTCAAAGATTGACCCAAGTGTCCTAGCTACTCATTTAAACCGACTTACAGCTCCCTAGGTCGATATTTTTGAGGTTAAGGTGGTGGAACAGGCCAAACCGTAACTGCAGGTCATTTTCTGATACTGGGGACCTCACGCGGCCCGCTTCAGGTATTGCTTGGCTTCACGCGGGCCGCCTGGGACTTGGTTACTGGCAAAACAATTTTCAAAGCAGGCAGAATCAGTCCCTTGACGTTTTTAACCCTTTTAAACATGATTTTTGGCAAAAGAGACCCTTGTAATTATTTTCTTGGGGCCCAAGGATGTGTAAACAAACTCCGTTAGGCTCGGGTTCGTTAAATATCACTATGAAAGCAAGTTTCGTCAAGTTTACACTTTTGGCCCAAAGTCTTGAAATCACGCTTAACGATATCGAAACCACATGAAATTTATACCACTTATTCTTAAGAGTATATTTGAATGTTTCGAAGCCTCGGTTTCGTTAAAAGGTCACTCAGAGGTCAGAATTGACATGTTGACACGTTTAACCCTTGTAATATAATAATCTCCCGATTATTTCCATAAACGGCTTCTCATATCCAATCAAGCACTCATTCTAGAATATATTCATCGTGTAAGGTCATTCAGAGGCACAAGTTTGGCATGTTGACACTTTTAGTCCCTGTGGTCTCATAGTTTCGTTATTCGATAACTTTGGCCTTTCAAACGAAATCTTTCGCACCTTTGGGGTTTAAGACACGTGTCTATATATAATTGGACACGTTTTTCCGTGGTGTTACAAGTGTAGGTACGAATAATGAAAATTGCGTATGTAATATATGTTGAAGCATAACGAATTTAGGCATATAAAATGTTCGAGAAATTTGAGTATGTAAATTAATAGACGTGGGTATAAATCATAAATCGTATAGATGAGAGTATAAACATGAGTAGAAATAGAACATAAATCGTATAGATGTGAGTATATGTATAAACGTAAAATGTATGAATTTGAATTATGAGCATAACATAAATGTGTTTGTAAGAATTTAAGTGAAGACATGAAATGGATAAGTATGAATGTAAGGAATAATGATTTTGTAAATTGTATAAATTGAAATACACGATGTCGCAACCCCCGACCCCTGCCTCGGGAGGCGGGTGGCCGCGGCCTACTCAGAGATGGTGGTATCGGTGTTTATCGTTATTTGGCAGCGGAATTTACATCAGGACCGTAGTTAGGAAATATTTTATCAGAGCAAAACACCATATTTTATAATAATAACCATTTTGGGATAAAACCCAAGTTTTTATTACAAACAGGTTTATAGGGATAAACCCTATTTTATTGAATAAAACATATTTCTTTATTTAGGTAACTTTTATTGCCACATTTTTCAAGCCTTCAGTGCTCTCCAGCTGGCTTCTATTTTGGCTTTCACATTCTGTTACCTGAAACGCGTTTTAAAAACATTTGTCCGTGGGAAATACTGGTGAGTGAATCTCAATTTAATCAAAATAGATTTTATCCTTGTACAGCATTGAGGGCAATCAGCAATTACATTTATTTATTATTCTACCTTAATTACCACCCACGGTACTGTCGACCCGACTTGTGGTCATGTTAATACTCACAGTGTAGTAACAAATTTTGTATACAAAACCCCAACATAACGATGATAATTTTAGAATTAAAAATACTCAATCACTGTTAAATATAATGTAAATCAATTGAGGTTTTGTAAAAACAGTTTGCAAAAAGGTTTACAAAAAGGAGATTACTCACATTGCTACTTTAGACTTTTTCCTGTGTTTTCCTGGTTATAATCTAATAAATTAAACAATGCACACGCGTTAGTATAATAACCCAATATTTACATTAGTCATACCCTCCCCGAGATAGAACTCCAACGACTACGTCGGGCAGAGCCTCGACAGCCGTTACGGAGCGCTAAATCAATCGGGCAGCGTATCTAATATGTAACCGGGGGTTAAAATACTTACAACGAGGCAAAGCTTCGCTATTTTAGTGGGGTATTATGCCCGGGTATTATAGTAAATTATGAACGATTTCCAAATGACAGCCGAAGCCATCTATTTATAGGTCTGATCGACCAGTCTCTCGCGGCCCATGTAAGATGAAGGCTAAGCCTTCGCGGCCCGCGAGCTTGGGGTGTAGGCTTTAGCTTTGCTGATTCGTCGAACTAGGTTTGACACGAGGCTGCCACGTGGCAGCTCAGGGTGTCGCCTGGTGGGTTGGCTGACGCGGCATGCGTAAGAGACCACTAAGGTCTTCGCGGCCCGCCAGGAACCATTAAAAAATGTTTTTATTTTAATTTTATAAAACTAAAGGTATATAGGGCCAAATCTCGTATTCGGGGTGTATTTTAGGATGTATAGGGACATTTTAAATATTATAGAGGTGTTGGAAATATTTTAGGAGGGTTGTTATATCCTCCCCACCTTGTTTTAGAACTCGTCCTCGAGGTCTACTAGAACAGGTGTGGATATTTCCTTTGCATCTCCGATTTAAGCTCCCAAGTGTACTCTGGTCCTCTCTTGGAATCCCATTTACTTTGACTAGAACTAATCTCTTGTGTTTATGATTCTTGACTTTTCTGTCTTCAATTTGTAGAGGCTTCTCTACGAACTTAAGTTTTTCATTTACCTCTATGTCTTTAAGAGGTACTACTAAGGTTTCATCGGCTAAACACTTCTTGAGATTACATACATGAAATACATCATGTATTCCTACCATTTCCTCTGGCAGATGTAGCTGGTAAGCTACTGGTCCTGTTCTTTTAATAATCACAAAGGGTCCAACATACCTGGGGCTTAGCTTTCCTCTTTTGATGAATTTTACCACTCCTTTCCAAAGAGAAACTTTTAATAATACCTTGTCTCCTACTTGAAACTCCAATAGCTTTCGCCTGTTATCAGCATAACTCTTTTGTCGATCGCGTGCCGCTTTTTGTCATTCCTTGACTTGAATGATCTTGTCTGTTGTCTCTTGCACTATCTCTGGTCTAGGTAATTGCTTTTCTCCGATTTCTGCCCAACATACTAGAGTTCGACACTTTCATCCATAAAGTGCTTCGAATGGTGCAGCATTGATACCGGTATAATTGTTGTTGTTGTAGGAAAATTCTATTAAGGGTAAGTGATCGTCCCAATTTCCTCCGAAATCAATTACACAAGCTCTAAGCATATCTTCCATTGTCTGAATCGTCCTTTCGTTTTGTCCATCCGTTTGAGGATGATAAGCGGTGCTTAGATTTAACTTGGTTCCCATTGCTTTTTGGAAACTTGTCCAAAAATGAGAAGTAAAACGGCTATATCTATCAGAAACAATAGACAAAGGAATTCAATGTAATGAAACTATTTCATTTACATATAACTTGGCTAACTGTTCCATACTGAAAGTTTCATTCATTGGTAAGAAATGAGCAGATGTAGTTAGTCTATCTACAATCACTCAGATTGTATCATTACCTTTTCGTGTCTTGGGTAATTTGGTAACAAAATCCATTGTTATCAATTCCCATTTCCACACTGGCATTTCCAATTGTTTTAACAAACCTAAGGGTTTCTGGTTTTCAGCTTTGACCTGTGAACAAGTTAGACACTTGGCAACATAAGCTGCTATATCCTTTTTCATTCCTATCCACCAGAAATTCTTTCTTAAGTCTTGATACATTTTATCACTTCCAGGATGTATCGTATATTTAGACTTATGAGCTTCTTCTAATATTCGGTGACGTAGGTTTCCTAGTTTAGGTATCCAAATCCTTTTCTTATGAAATCTCCAAATTCCATTTATTCCTTGTTCTAATTCCTTAATCATTCCTTTCAATTTTTCAGTATCATCCTTGATTACTGATTCCTGGGCTTTTCTAATTTGCTCATTTAAATCTATCTGCAGATTTAGTTTAAGAGAACGTACTCTTTTTGGCTTTTCATGATATTTTCGATTAAAGCATCGGCTACTACGTTAGCTTTTTCTGCATGATACTGGATATTACAATCGTAATCACTTAGTATCTCCATCCAGCGTCTCTGTCTCATATTCAACTCTTGTTGCCCAAAAACATATCTTAAACTCTTATGATCGGTGAAAATGGTAAACTTACTACCGTAAAGATAATGTCTCCAAATTTTCAGGGCAAAAATTATAGCTCCTGATTCTAAATCATGGGTTGTATAATTCTCTTCATGATTCTTAAGTTGTCTAGAGGCATAGGCTATAACGTTTTGACGTTGCATTAACACACATCCATAACCTAACTTAGAAGCGTCACAATAAACTACAAAATCTCCAGTTCCTTCTGGTATTGCTAGTATGGGTGCGTTGTTTAATCTTTTCTTAAGGATTCTAAAGGCTTCTTCTTGTTTTGGTCCCCATTCAAACTTAACAGACTTACAGGTTAATTTGGTTAAGGGAATGGCTATTCTAAATGTCGGATAAACCTTCTATAATAACCAGCTAGTCCTAGGAAACTTCTAACCTCTGTTGGTGACACAGGGGTTTTCCATTTAGTAATTGCCTCGATCTTTGTGGGATCCACATGAATTCCTTCATAATTAACTAAATGTCCAAGAAATTGTACTTCTTCTAACCAAAACTCGCATTTCGAAAATTTAGCATAAAGCTTTTCTTTTCTTAGCAAATTTAGAAGTGCATGCAGATGCGCTGCATGTTCCTCTTTACTTTTAGAATAAATTAGAATATCGTCTATAAAGACAATTACGAATTTATCCAAATATGGCCTACATATTCCGTTCATCATGTCCATAAATGCGGCTGGGGCATTGGTTAAACCAAATGGCCTCACAGTAAATTCATAATGGCCATACCTTGTTCTGAAAGCGGTCTTAGGAATGTCCTCTTCCCATACCTTTAATTGATGATATCCTGAATGCAAATCGATTTTAGAAAAGAATCGAGCTCCTTGCACTTGATCGAACAGATCATCGATTCTCAGTAATGGGTACCGATTTTTAATCGTGACTTTGTTCAATTCACGGTAATTAAAGCACATTCGCATTGGCCCGTCTTTCTTTTTTACGAATAAGATCGGTGCTCCCCATGGCGATGAGCTTGGCTGTATAAATCCTTTTTCCAACAGTTCGTCTAACTGTTGCTTTAGCTCTTGCATTTCTGCGGGTGCCAAACGGTAAGGTGCTTTAGCAATTGGTGCCGTTCCTAGTAGCAGATGAATTCTGAATTCGACTTCTCGGTCTGGCGGTAGTCCGGGTAGTTCTTCTGGAAATACATCTGAAAACTGGGATTCTACAGGAATATCTTTTAATTCTTTTCCTTTAGTGTGAATGATTATGGAAATCATATACACTAGTGATCCTTTCCTAGCATAACTTGTTGTTTTCATCACAGAGATGAATTTTGTGGGTCTAGTTGGCTTATCTCCTTTAGTTGTGATCTTTTCACCTTTTGGTGAATTTACTTGGATTGACTTTTGATCACATAGAATACTGACTTTATTGGCTATTAACCAATCTATTCCTAATACAATATCAAATCCTGCCAGATTCATTGGGTAAAGGTTTGCAGTAAAATTTTGATTTAAAAATTCTATTCTTGCTCCCTTCAAGATTTCAGTAATCTTAATGGATTCTCCATTTGCTGTTTCTACTAGACATTCTTGTTGGAGTTTAGTTAATGGTTGATTAAGGAGTTTGCAAAATGAAGTATTAATAAAACTTTGGTTCGCACCAGAGTCAAATAATACTTTAGCAAAAACATCATTAACTAAAAACGTATCAGCAATCACGTCCAGAATCATTTTGGCTTCTTCTGCAGTCAGAAAAAATGCTCTAGCATTCTTAGTCGTCTTGGTGTTTGTAGCTGGAGCTAGTTTCGGACAGTTTGGCTTGATATGTCCTTTTTCTCCATAGTTGAAGCATACTCCATTACTGGGTTTCTTCCTACAATCTTCTTCTTTGTGTCCTGGTATCTTGCAGTAGTTGCAGTATGTGGAGCATCTTCCTGAATGCTTTTTTTTACAGGCTTTACAGTAAGGTGCAGAGGTAGAACCTATATTTTCCCACGGTTAGAATTACCGTAGCGAAATTCCTGGGTAAGTTTCTGGACTAGGTTCTTCCTTTGGTTTTCTTTCTGATACGCACTAATTCGTCAATCAAGGTATTTGCTAGTTCTACAGCTTCTTCTATAGTTTGTGGTCTAGCCCCCTTGACTACATGTCTAATTCCACTGATTAATCCCCAGATGTAACGGAAGATTAACACTGGTTCTGGTGATGCTAGGGTTGGCACTATTCTAGCATATTCAAATAATGTAGTGGTGTAACCCTTGCTGTCTACTCTAGTCATTCTTAGGTTTAAGAACTTATTTGCTATTTGTTCTTTTTCATTAGGAGGACATAATTTCCTTTCCACCATGTTCTTAAATTCATTTCATTCCATATTACAGACCCTGTCACTTCCCCTAGACTGGAGAATAGTGTTCCACCATTCTAGTGCTGCATTCTTAAACAAATTGGAAGCAAACATGATTTTATCTTCTTCTGCACACTTGCTTATTTTTAAGACTGCCTCAGTCTTTTCTATCCAGTGTAGAGCTGCAATGGCCCATTCATTGCCAGAGAATTCTTTTGGTTTGCAGGACCAGAATTCTTTGTAAGAACAACCATAAGACATGGTTCTTCGTTTCGGAATTGACAATTGAAGTAATGGCCCATTGTTAACGCTGTGACTAACTTGAGTATGGGTTTGCTTACTTCTACCATTACTGTTATTATTTTCTGTCACACCCCAACCACGTAAAACAACAAAACGTGGCGGAAATGTCGGGGAGTGTTGTAACAGAATCATTGTTTCATAACACATGGAAATTGAAATATTGTTTTATTGAATAAAAGAGTTACAATGTCTTGATAATCAAAGAAATATAACATAAATAACTAGTCTTGTGTAACACCTGTGCCTCCACGGCCATCAAACAAATACCAAACCAATGAAATATTATATTTCATACTTGGGATTTGTAAAAATATGTGTATCATTTGCACATATCAATTTTTGTTCAATTCCAAACTCTAAATCGCTTTCTGGAAGGTTATACGCGCACCGATGCGTAAATATAACCAGTTTAATGCAACGAACACTCCGGAATAGTGAAATAGGCTTAACATACCTTAAATAACCTTTACATAACTTAGAAATAAGATTTTGAAGGTTTGGTATGCCGAAATCAAGTTAAATCGCTTACAGGGACTAAAGTTGACAAACTGCAAAAGTATGCCAATCTGAACTGTAAGAGACATTCTGGAACATGACCATAAGTTAAACATACCCTAAATATCCTTCACATAGCTTAGAAATAGGGTTTGAGGGGTTCGGTGTGCTAAAATAAACTTTAGGGTCATTCAGGGACTAAAAGCGTCAAAAAGTGCACAAGTTTCCACTTTCACGCATATCTTACGTTCTGAATACATCCGGACATCCAAAAATTTATGTAAGCACTATAATATTTTATTTTAGTGTTTGGCATAAGAAAAATCCATTCGTTACGCAATTTGGATCGCTTTTCGCGCTTGTGCGCATTCCGTCGTAATTAAGCGAACATCGCGTTCGTACGACCAAACGAACCAACATCCGGCATATTTTTTAGCATGTTTCATGTCCACAATGTTTAGGCATCATTTTGGGGCCTTAAAGTTGGCTTTACGGGCCTTAGAAGTGTCGGAAATGGCCTTAAACACGTGCAGGGACTGAAACTGTAAATTCTGAAACTATTTCTGATTTGTGACTCCCAGGCGGCCCGCCTGAGTTTTGCTTGATCCGGACGCGGGCCGCGTCCGCCTTCCTGACCAGATTAACTGCATTTAACAGCAGTTTGCAGCTGTTTAATCCTCCACCACACACTCACACTTGTCTAGTCAGCTGATAAGAACCCATTTTTAGTCACCATAACATTCCAACACATGTACGCACAAGATTCGATCACATTTTCCAAGAAACGATCCTAACGGTTCGGGTATTCCTATAAATACCCATCCACCCCATTTCAAAACTTACAAGAATTTTGATTTGAGAAACTCTAAGTTGAAACCATTGTTTCATACCTGAGATTCTTGGATCGAGATTAGCATTCGGGGACCCTTCGTAAGTATTCTTTCGTTCTTTTATTGCTTTTCGAGTCTTTTCGAGTCTGAAAGTCAAACTTTGTTTGACTTTCTGCGTTGACCAGTTTATGGTCAATGCGAAGTTCGTTTGAACTTCGCAACGTGAGTGTAATCACGTTGGTTATAGTCCCTTGGGACTATGCCTACTGATTACCACGATGTCTAGGGTCGTAGGGTAAGCGATCTGATAAATCGCTTATACCTTCGAACCCGACCCATTTGGTCGATCATTAGGATCCGACCAAATACATTAAGTGACCATAGTATATAGGGAATAACCTTCCGAGGTTATACCTTATGGTCGCTTCGTTTAAGTAGTTGTATGATAGGTAGTTTATATGCCTTAGGTAAATTACCAGAATACCCTTTTCATGTATAATTGGTAATTAAGCATATGTAACCTAAACTTTTGTCACATAACTGATTATGTAACATGTTTAGGCATATAACACTTGTCATAGGACTAGTTAGGCGGTCCGAACGCGTTTCACGCGAACGACGCGTTAAAGTAGCATAAGCTACCTAAACGGGTCGTAATGGGTCGTAAGCACTCAGGTTAGGTTTCATTTAGTATGTAGGCTTTGTTAAACCATATGACACGAGTCTCTATACTCGTTTGGTTTACGAACCCTCATTCTATCAGATCTTCCGATTTAGGTCCGGTTTATTAACATAGTTACCTATATTAGGTGTCGTTTGATTCCGTGATCTCTAGCATTGCTTGGTGGTTATCCTAGGACTTCTGAGCAATCTCAAGTGAGTACATAGACCCCTCTTTTACTGTTTTCCAAACTGTTTTGGGGTGAAACACATGTGCCTACTTGTTACTTTCATGCTTTCCTGTTTTCACATCATATACTTCCTATGTTCATTAGTACATTATAGTACATGATTTCATTACATTTTATGCTATGTATGTCCATTGTGTGCATACTTAGTACATGGTTCTACATTACATTTCTGCTATGTATGTTAACTGATAGCATGCTAGCACATTGATTTACATGACTTTTCTGCTTTGTATGTTAACTTAGCATACTTAGTACATTTCTTATTCATCATATGCTTACATTTTGGTATGACATTTGGTTCGTTTAAACTATACTATACATTCATTAACACCGATCATGCCACTCGGTAGTAGGTAGTGGTACTATAGGACTTGACAAATCCCATTCCTGAAATCTCGGGTTTGTTTGGACGTAAGGAATGACCGAATCCGAATACATATTCTTTTGATAACTCATTTTTACATAGTTATCCGACTGTCGCAAGGCTTGGATGTATGAATTTTCACAATACCGCATAAATGTTTATATCAGTATAGCATGCATTTACTACACAGAACATAACTTTGATTTAAACCAAGTTTTACTTCAATACTTTGTTTTGTGCATTTCATCTATGGTTTAGTTAATGCATTTCACTAGCCATACATATCATTTTGGTTACACATTACTTGACTACTTTTGGACTATTAACATTTGATATGATTTATACAAGGACTTTTGGCAATTGGTTTAAATATAGACTTATTACATTGGTGGTTTGTTTAAGTGACTTAAGTTACGAGGCGTGTGTAATATGATACAAGCATGGTGGATACGCCGCTGGTACTTCCTATATATAAGTGTTTGTATGGTATTACATATCGTAGCATTATTTGAATCATTTCAATTTGGACATATAACATTTTATACAAATAACATACTTTTCACAAGACATTGTTTTACAAAACAACTTATCTTATATAAACTCATTTTACTTGGTTATTCATTTAACCATACATTATTCTCTTACTTATACATATCACCTGATCTCATTGCTTTTCAAATGATTTACAAAACAAAGCAAACTACAAGGTTCATGACTAAACATTTTCCTAAACATAAGTCATGAATCTCATTTTCACAAAATCTATGTATCTCACAGGCATTTTTATGCTGACGTACCTATTTTCACATGTGTTTTCAGGATATGATGCATAGGACTTGTCAAGATACACTTAGGCGGACTTGGGCCTTAGCGACAATAAAAGATGCAAGACTAGTTATTTATGATTTGTTTCTTTGATTGTCAAGGCATTGTAACTCTTTTATTCAATCAAACAGTATTTCAATTTCCATGTGTTATGAAACAATGATTCTGTTACAACACTCCCCGATGTTTCCGCCACGTTTTGTTGTTTTACGTGGTCGGGGTGTGACAGAAAAGTTGGTATCAGAGCTCATGGTTATAGGGAATTAGGTTATTAGTAATACTTTGACCTAGTCTATAACCTTCTTAGGACCTTAACGCGAGTTTACTTGCGTTTAGTCATAAAACAATACCGTCACCTATCCTTAGGCGACGACCACAACAAGAACACAAATTTCAAAACCGCTTTGAAAACTAATCATCTGTTCTAGGATGATTGATTACTAGGTTTTGAACCCTCTATTGTAAGGTTTTGAACTCTCTATTATATGGCTTTGAACCCCTTTGAGTTTTCAAAACCTCGTCAAGGTTTTGGGTTTTAAATAATGTGAACACGTGCAAACTAGAAGAGTGAATGCCTGTATTCTGGGTTTTCTGTCTAGGCAAGCACTTCGTATACATCTCATCAGACGCGAGACCAGTTGTGCTTACCTGGGAATTCTTGGGATGAGTATTCACTTATAGGCAAGCATGTCTTCGCGATACATTATTTTTGACCCATTTACTTTGATTTGTCACCATCTCATTTGTTTGCCTTAGGTAACAAACAAATGATCACAATTTTCATTCGTTACCATTCTATATTGATTATCCAATAACCTTTCACTTGTTTCTTCTTATGTCTTTCATTTTCTTCTAGAATGTCTATTCCTCTCAGCACTGGTCAAATGTCCGAGCGAACAGCCAAATTTGTCCAGCAAATAGGCGAAGTGATTCAGAAGATTGTGGATTTAGGCATTGCCATGGCTCGTCTCGAAAATGAAGCCTCTCGTCTCGACAATGAAGCCACTCAAGAGCCACCAAAGGAAGCAGAAGTCAAGCCAGCACCAAAATCAAGGAAGCGTAAGGCTTCAAGGAAACCCACAGCGGTTACACCTAATCAAGCGGGACCTAGCCATGTGGCAAGGCCACCAGCTAGGAAGCCATACATAGGAACTGCCCCTTTGTGCAACCAATGTAGCCTTCAACATCAAGCTAGTGGGAAGTGCCGCAAATGCCATATTTGTGGACTTATAGGTCATACGGCAAGGGTTTGCCCAACTACAGCAGTACCAAATCAAGCAGGACCCATCCGGGTGGTAGCACAACCTGCTAAGAAGCAATACAAGGGAACGGCGCCATTTTGCGACAAATGTAATGGGCATCACCAAGCTCACTTACAGTGTCATCTGTGTGCATCGTGCGGGCGACTCGGTCACCTGGAAAATGTTTGTCGTTGTAACCCGAACCAAGGTGGTCCAAACCAACCACAAGCCAACTCTGCTCAAGCTCATTTCTCACCAGGGTCTTGCTACAACTGTGGCGAGATGGGCCATTTCCTAAGGGATTGCCCAAAGCTTGCTAATGCAAATCCAACCCACGGATGAGTAGTTGGCTGACTAGAGGATGTTGTTGTCTTATGCTTTTGTTCTTTTATTTCCTTGTAATGTGAAACAATCTGTTTTGTTTATAAATAAATTGTTGTTCACAAATTCTGATATACAAGTATAGTTACATGTGTGTATGATTTTCCTATGATACCTGCATTAAGGAACTATGTTCCTTACAAACTACTCTCGTGATTTCTCTCTTTCAAATGATCGCTCATGATTCTCTCAAAACTTTTAAGTACTCGTTTCACTCTAAGAAACAAAGTACAGAAAATAAAGTGACATTATGAGTAATCATGCTTCTGCACATCTGTGCCTTTGAATCCTTAGTTAAATAACTATGGGTATTTCCAAATCTCATACTCATTACGTGTAAATTTTTCAACATATACAGTACAAGTATTTCAAAAAACAATCTTCATGATCTCAAAACATTTCATATAGTTTGGAAACAATTTTTCTAAATGCATTGTCTATGTTATTTCAAAAACATTGGCCATGTTATCAAAACCAACCTTCCTAATTTCAAAATATTTCATATAGTCTGAAGGCAATATTAACACAGTACATTTTCTTATCAAGTGCATGATTTCGAAAAGCATCATTCATGTATTTCAAAAACCTTATACATAATTTCAAAATTTATCTCACATAATCTTAAAACATTTTTAGGAATATACCTACCTAATACACCTACTTTATGATTTCAAAGGTATTATATATAAGGTTTCAAAAAAAACATTTTTAACCCCATGCATGGTTTTCAAAAATATTTTTCCTCATACATTGACTTAACCTTCAAATTCTGCTTCATATGTCGCCTTGACATATCAAGCATCTCAACTTCATAAGCATTCTTACTTCATGTTTTGACATAAGCACATCCAGTACAAGGTTTCAAAACATCTTCAACTTCTAAGATCCATATGGGATCTTTTTATCTTCACAATTAGATCCTTGTGGATAATTGTCATGCAAATCAGAGTCCTTAATTGGATTCCTTATGTACCTTAATTCGAACATTTCGGTTCCTTACAATCGAAATCGAATTTTCTTTTTGAATCTTTCTATCTTTATAGTTAGATTCTTGATAACGTTTAAAGTACCAAATGAAATCCACGAAATGGATTCCTAGTATGCTTTAAATGCATGTACGCAATTAACAAGACAAATTAACAAACAATTTTGTGGTTATGTGACTATGTGTTTATGCATCTTATGTTTTCTTTTATGCATTTTTGTGTTTTTGTATACTCTGGATATTCGTTATCCAAATCCTCGCAGAATCTTTCATATCTTCATATGAGGGATTCGTAGCAGGATAGTCAAAAGGTACTACCTTAAATCCTTAATGGGCTTCTATGAAATAGTTAAGACCCTTGGATTATATAGTACCACTCCATGATTCATAAAAGACCCTTTAGTGGTCTAGTCAAAAAGATTGATTCACGATTTGGTTAAAGAACGACATCTAGTGATGTAGCTGAACAGACTCCTTGATAGTCTATTTAGATCATTTATTGATTTAATTAAAAAGGACTCTATGGCGGTCTAGTCACACTCATCACAGGATTGTTCATTTGGTTTTACCCTACACATTATAAAATAGACTGTGTGAACTGTGCAAGGAATTATCTAATTATGGACGCGTACATAATTATGAAATTTAGTGCACAGAAACCCAGTAAGATTTATTATGTGTAAGAACCGATAGCGACAACAATAACAAAATGAGAACGATGTAATGGAGGTACGGTGGACGCACCAATGGCGCTTTATACACTTGTATATAAGTGTCCCTCTTACATTGAAAGCATAATGTTATTAAGATTACTAGAAGTTCAGAACCCTAACCAATGTTGTTCGATCTTTTCAACTTCATGTTTTAAACTCACAACAAGTTTCCTCTACATAAAATTTCGGGACGAAATTTCCTAAAGTAGGGGAGACTGTAACACCTGTGCCTCCACGGCCATCAAAAAAATACCAAACCAATGAAATATTATATTTCATACTTGGGATTTGTAAAAATATGTGTATCATTTGCACATATCAATTTTTGTTCAATTCCAAACTCTAAATCGCTTTCTGGAAGGTTATACGCGCACCGATGTGTAAATATAACCAGTTTAATGCAACGAACACTCCGGAATAGTGAAATAGGCTTAACATACCTTAAATAACCTTTACATAACTTAGAAATAAGATTTTGAAGGTTTGGTATGCCGAAATCAAGTTAAATCGCTTACAGGGACTAAAGTTGACAAACTGCAAAAGTATGCCAATCTGAACTGTAAGAGACATTCTGGAACATGACCATAAGTTAAACATACCTTAAATATCCTTCACATAGCTTAGAAATAGGGTTTGAGGGGTTCGGTGTGCTAAAATAAACTTTAGGGTCATTCAGGGACTAAAAGCGTCAAAAAGTGCACAAGTTTGCACTTTCGCGCATATCTTACGTTCTGAATACATCCGGACATCCAAAAATTTATGTAAGCACTATAATATTTTATTTTAGTGTTTGGCATAAGAAAAATCCATTCGTTACGCAATTTGGATCGCTTTTCGCGCTTGTGCGCATTCCGTCGTAATTAAGCGAACATCGCGTTCGTACGACCAAACGAACCAACATCCGGCATATTATTGAGCATGTTTCATGTCCACAATGTTTAGGCATCATTTTAGGGCCTTAAAGTTGGCTTTACGGGCCTTAGAAGTGTCGGAAATGGCCTTAAACACGTGCAGGGACTGAAACTGTAAATTCTGAAACTATTTCTGATCTGTGACTCCCAGGCGGCCCGCCTGAGTTTTGCTTGATCCGGACGCGGGCCGCGTCCGCCTTCCTAACCAGATTAACTGCATTTAACAGCAGTTTGCAGCTGTTTAATCCTCCACCACACACTCACACTTGTCTAGTCAGCTGATAAGAACCCATTTTTAGTCACCATAACATTCCAACACATGTACGCACAAGATTCGATCACATTTTCCAAGAAACGATCCTAACGGTTCGGGTATTCCTATAAATACCCATCCACCCCATTTCAAAACTTACAAGAATTTTGATTTGAGAAACTCTAAGTTGAAACCATTGTTTCATACCTGAGATTCTTGGATCGAGATTAGCATTCGGGGACCCTTCGTAAGTATTCTTTCGTTCTTTTATTGCTTTTCGAGTCTTTTCGAGTCTGAAAGTCAAACTTTGTTTGACTTTCTGCGTTGACCAGTTTATGGTCAATGCGAAGTTCGTTTGAACTTCGCAACGTGAGTGTAATCACGTTGGTTATAGTCCCTTGGGACTATGCCTACTGATTACCACGTTGTAATATGATACAAGGCGTGTGTAATCAATCATCCTAGAACAGATGATTAGTTTTCAAAGCGGTTTTGAAATTTATGTTCTTGTTGTGGTTGTCGCCTAAGGATAGGTGACAGTATTGTTTTATGACTAAACGCAAGTAAACTCGCGTTAGGGTCCTAGGAAGGTTATAGACTAGGTCAAAGTATTACTAATAACCTAATTCCCTATAACTATGGGCTCTGATACCAACTTTTCTGTCACACCCCGACCACGTAAAACAACAAAACGTGGCGGAAACGTCGAGGAGTGTTGTAACAGAATCATTGTTTCATAACACATGGAAATTGAAATATTGTTTTATTGAATAAAAGAGTTACAATGTCTTGACAATCAAAGAAATATAACATAAATAACTAGTCTTGCATCTTTTATTGTTACTAAGGCCCAAGTCCGCCTAAGTGTATCTTGATAAATCCTATGCATCATATCCTGAAACACATGTGAAAATAGGTACGTCAGCATAAAAATGCCTGTGAGATACATAGGTTTTGTGAAAATAGGATTCATGACTTGTAAGTTTAGAAAAAAAGTTGTTTAGCAAAAGTCAGTCATGAACCTTGTAAATTGATTTGTTTTGTAAATCGTTTGAAAAACAATAAGTTCAGATGATATGTATAAATAAGAGAATAATGTATGGTTAAATGAATAACCAAGTAAAATGAGTTTGTATAAGATAAGTTGTTTGTAAAACAATGTCTTGTGAAAAGTATGTTATTTGTATAAAATGTTATATGTCTCAAATTGAAATGATTCAAATAACGCTACGATATGTAATACCATACAAACACTTATATATAGGAAGTACCAGCGGCGTATCCACCATGCTTGTATCATATTACACACGCCTCGTTACTTAAATCACTTACTCAAACCAAACCACCAAAGTAAAATGTTTATGTATAATCAAATGTCAAAATGTTTATGTGAAAACCATGTCTAATGTCTATGTCTAATGTTTATGTCTAATGTAAATCATGAATTGTGTATGTAAATGTCAAAATGTTTATGTATGGTAAGTGAAATATATCAACTAAACCATATGTAAAATGCACAAAAACAAGGTATTGAAGTAAAACATGGTTTAAATCAAAGTTATGTTTTGTGTAATAAATGCATGCTATACTGATATAAACATCTATGCGGTATTGTGAAAATTCATACATCCAAGCCTTGTGACTGTAGAATAAACCCTAGCACAAAGTCTAAGGTCCACCTAGAAATGTAATCGGATTCGGTCATTCCTTCCAATCCAAACAAACCCGAGATTTCAGGAATGGGATTTGTCAAGTCCTATGGTACCACTACCTACTACCGAGCGGCATGATCGGTGTTAATGAATGTACATTGTCCCATTTAAACAAACCAAATGTCATACCAAAATGTAAGCATGTGATGAATAATAAATGTACTAAGTATGCACACAATGGGCATACATAGCATAGAATGTAATGTAAAATGATGTACTAAGTACGCACACAATGGGCATACATAGCATAAAATGTAATGTAAAATAATGTACTAAGTACGCACACAATGGGCATACATAGCATAAAATGTAATGTAAAATAATGTACTAAGTACGCACACAATGGGCATACATAGCATAAAATGTAATGTAAAATAATGTACTAAGTACGCACACAATGGGCATACATAGCATAAAACACAATGAAATCATGTACTATAAATGTACCAATGAACATAACAAGTATATGATGTGAAAACAGGAAAACATGAAAGTAACAAGTAGGCACATGTGTTTCACCCCAAAACAGTTTGGAAAAGAGTAAAAGAGGGGTCTATGTACTCACTTGAGATTGCTCAGTAGTCCTTGAGTGACAACCAAACAATGCTAGAGATCACGGATATCAAACGGCACCTAATATAGGTAACTACATTAATAAACCGGACCTAAATCGGAGGATCGGATAGAATGAGGGTTCGTAAACCAAATGAGTATAAGAACTCATGTAGTGTGGTTCAACAAAGCCCACATACTAAAATGAAACCTAACCTAAGTGCTTATGACCCATTACGACCCGTCTAGGTAGCTTATGCTACTTTAACGCGTCGTTCGCGTAAAACGCGTTCGCCTAACTAGTCGTATGACAAGTATTATATGCCTAACATGTTTAATTATGTTACATAATCAGTTAAGTGACGAAAGTTTAGGTTACATATGCTTAATTACCAATTACACATGAAAAGGGTATTTTGGTAATTTACCTAAGGCATATAAACTACCTATCATACAACTACTTAACGAAGAGACCATAAGGTATAACCTCGGAAGGTTATTCACTATATACTATGGTCACCTAATGTGTTTGGTCGGATCCTAATGATCGACCAAACGGGTCGGGTTCGAAAGTATAAGCGATTGTTTAGATCGCTTACCTTACGACCCTATATAAGCACTAAACTAAAAGTGACGAGCTAAGCATGTTAAAACATGCTTAACTATGTTTAGAAAACAGGTTTGGTATCAAAACAAACGGTTTTGATACTCAAGAGTAGTTTGGTTACAAAATACGCAATAATACGCATTTTGGCCGAAACTACGACTCGTCACTAAGCCGAGATAACGTGGTAATCAGTAGGTATAGTCACTAGGGACTATAACCATCGTGATTACGCTCACGTTATGAAGTTCAAACGAACTTCGCATTGACCATAAACTGGTCAACGCAGAAAGTCAAACAAAGTTTGACTTTAACGCTAAAACGAATGAAAAGAACGAAAGAACACCTACAAAGGGTCCCCGCAAGATTGATAATCCAAGTATTCTCAGGTATGAGGTGATGAAACACCCCAACTTAGAGAATTCTCATATTTCAAGTGGGTTTTGCAAGGAATTGAGGTGGGTATTTATAGGATTAGGACCACCATTAGGATCGTTTCTTGAATATCGTGCCTTGATCTCACCCGTACACTTGTCGGAATGTTATGGAACCCAAATTGGCCCCCCACCATAAGAGATCAACATGTGGCAAAGGATTTGGGAGTGGTTAACAGCTGTTAGAAACATTTAATCTGGTCAGAAGGGGCCTCGCGGCCCGCGTAAGTGACAACTAAATCTTACGCGGCCCGCCTGGGCTGCACAGATCAGAAACAGGTATCAAAAGTTGCAGTTTCAGTCCCTGTTATGTGTTTAAGACATTTTCGACATGTTTAAGGCCCGTTAAGCCAACTTTAAGGCCATAACATGATGTCTAAACATTGTGCACATGAAACATGATCAACAATATGCCGGGTGTTGGTTCGTTTGGTCGTAAGATCGCGATGTTCGCTTAATTACGACGGAATGCGCATAAGCGTGAAAAACGATCCAAATTGCGCGACGAATGGATTTTTCTCAAGCCAAACACTAAAATAAAATATTTTAGTGCTTACATAAATTTTTGGATGTCCGGATGTATTCAGAACGTAAGTTATGCGCGAAAATGCAAACTTATGCACTTTTTGACGCTTTTAGTCCCTGAATGACCCAAAAGTTTATTTTAGCACACCGAACCCCTCAAAGCCTATTTCTAAGCTATGTAAAGGATATTTATGGTATGTTTAACTTATGGTCATGTTCCGGAATGTCTGTTACAGTTCAAATTGGCATACTTTCGCAGTTTGTCAAATTTAGTCCCTGTAGGCGAATTAACTCGATTTTGCCATACCAAAGCCTTCAAAACTTATTTCTAAGTTATGTAAAGGTTATTTAAGGTATGTTAAGCCTATTTCACTATTCCGGAGTGTTCGTTGCATTAAACGGGTTATATTTACGCATCAGTGCGCGTATAACCTTCCAGAAAGCGATTTAAAGCTTGAAATCGAACAAGAATTGATATGTGCAAAGGATACACATATTTATACAAATCCCAAGTATGAAATACAATATTTCATTGATACAGTATTTGTTTGATGGCCGTGGAGGCACAGGTGTCACAGTCTCCCCTACTTTAGGAAATTTCGTCCCGAAATTTTATTTAGAGGAAACTTGTGAGAGTTTAAAACATGAAGTTGAAAAGATCGAAAAACATTGGTTAGGGTTCTGAACTTCTAGTAACTTTAATAACATCATGCTTGCAATGTAAGAGGGATACTTATATACAAGTATATGAAGCGTCATTGGTGCGTCCACCGTACCTCCTGTACATTGTTCACATTTCGTTATTGTTGTCACTATCGGTTCTTACACATAATAAATCTTACTGTGGTTTCCGTGCACTAAATTTCATAATTATGTACGCGTCCATAATTAGACAATTCCTTGCATAGTTCACACAGTCTATTTTATAATGTGTAGGGGAAAACCAAATGAACAAACCTGGGATGAGTGTGACTAGACCACCATAGGGTCCCTTTTTATTAAATCAATAAATGATTTTAATAGACAACCAAGGAGTCTTTTCAGCTTATATCATCACATGTCATTCTTAACCAGATTTTTGAATCAATCTTTTAGACTAGACCCCTAAAAGGGTCTCTTATGAACCATGGAATAGTACTATATAGTCCAAGGGTCTTAACTATTACATAGAAGCCCATTAAGGATTTAAGGTAGTACCTTTTTGAATATCCTACTACGAATCCCTCATATGAAGATATGAAAGATTCTACGAGGATTTGGATAATGAATATCCAGAGTATACAAAAACACAAAATGCACAAAAGAAAACACAAGATGCATAAACACATAGTCATATAACCACAAAGATTGTTTATCTAGATCTTTAATTTGTTAATTTGTTTTGCTAACAGAGCACATGTATTTAAAGCACACTAGGAATCCATCTCGTGGATTTCATTTGGTACTTTAAACATTATCAAGAATCTAACTATAAAGATAGAAAGATTTTTAAAAGAAAAATTCGATTTCGATTATAAGGAACCGAAATGTTCAAATTTAGGTACATAAGGAATCCAATCAAGGACTCTGATTTGAATGATAATCATCTACAAGGGTCTAAATGTGAAGATAAAAAGATCCCATATGGATTTTAGAAGTTGAAGATGTTTTGAAACCTTGCACTTGATGTGCTTAGGTCAAAACATGAAGTAAAATGCTTATGAAGTTGAGATGCCAGATATGCCAAGGCGACATATGAAGCGAAATTTGAAAGTTAAGTCAATGTATGAAGAAAATATTTTTGAAAACTATGCATGGGGTTCTTAAAAAAATGTGTTCAGTGTTTTTGAAACCTTATTTAAAATACCTTTGAAATCATTAAGTATGTGTATTAGGTAGGTATATATTTATATAAAAAAATTGTTTTTAAAATCATGCGAGATGAATTTTGAAATTATGTATAAGGTTTTTGAAAACATGAATGATGCTTTTCGAAATCATACACTTGATAAGAAAATGTACTGTGTTAATATTGTTTTCAGACTATATGAAACATTTTGAAATTATGAAGGTTGTTTTTGAAAGCATAGCCAATGTTTTTGAAATAACATAGACAATGCATTTGAAAAAAAATTGTTTTCAAACTATATGAAATGTTTTGAGATCATGAAGATTGTTTTTGAAATACTTGGACTGTGTATGTTGAAAAATCAAAACGTAATGGGTATGAGATTTGAAAATACCCTTAGTTATCTAACCAAAGATTCAAAGGCACAGATGTGCAGAAGCATGATTACTCATAATGTCACTTTATTTTCTATACTTTGTTTCTTAGAGTGAAACGAGTACTTAAAATTTTCGAGGGAATCATGAGCGATCATTTGAAAGAGAGAATCACAAGAGTAGTTTGTAAGGAACATAGTTCCTTAATACAGGTATCATAGAGAATTTCCATTTACTCATGTAACTACACTTGTATATCAGAATTGTGAACAACAATTTATTTATAATCAAAACAGATTGTTTCACATTACAAGAAATAGAAGAAACAAAAGCATAAGACAACAACATCTTCTAATCAGCCAACTGCTCATCCGTGGGTTGGATTTTCCTTAGCAAGCTTCGGGCATTTATTCACGAAATGACCCATCTTGCCACAGTTGTAGCACGATCCAGGCTGAAAGCGAGCTTGAGCAGGATTGGCTTGTGGTTGATTTGGACCACCTTGGTTCGGGTTACATCGACAAGCACTTGCCAGGTGACCAATTCGCCCACATGATACACACAGACGACATTGTAAGTGAGCTTGGTGATGCCCATTACATTTGTCGCATTTTGGTGCAGTACCGGCATAAGGTTTCCTAGTAGGAGGTTGAGCAGTAGCAAGGTTTATAACAGCTTTGTTTTGGATAGCAAAGTGGCATATGTTAACCAAATGTCCCCGCCGTCCACAGTAGGTACATTTGGAGCAGGGTATGAGGTTTGAATGATGACGGTTGCATCGTTTGCACAGAGGAACAGCTCCTTTGTATGGCTTCCTAGCAGGGGGTTGAGCTGGTTGGTTGGGGACGACTTTACCATTGTGAGCGACCATGGCGAAGTTCTGAGAAGCCTTTCGCTTCTTTGACTTCTTAGGGGATCGTTCATCCATGGTCTTTGATTCCTCGGTTGGTTTCTTGGCTGGTGGTGCTGGCTTGACTTCTGCTTCCTTTGGTGACTCTTGAGTGGCTTCATTGTTGAGACGAGACATGGCAATTCCTAATTCCACAGTCTTCAGAATCACTTCGCCTATTTGCTGGGAAAATTTGGCTGTTTGCTCGGACATTTGACCGTTGCTGAGAGGAAGAAACATTCTAGAAGAAAATGAAAGACATTGGAAGAAACAAGTGAAAGGTTATCAGACAATCAAAACAGGATGGCAATGCATAAAAATTGCGATCATTTGTTTGTTACCTAAGGCAAACAAATGAGACGGTGACAAATCAAAGTAAACGGGTCATATTAACGTATCACTGAAGACATGCTCGCCTATAAGTGAACACTCACCCCAAGAGTTCCCAGGTAAGAGTGACTGGTCCGATACTGCGGATTTGTACGAACACTCTAGCCTTCGACAGAAAACTCAGGGTACAGGCATTCACTCTTCCAGTTTGCACGTGTTCACATTATACGACCCAAACTTTGACGAGATTTGAAAACTTAGAGAGTTCAAAACCTTATAACAGAGGGTTCAAAACCTTACAATAGAGGGTTCAAAACCTAGTAATCAATCATCCTAGAACAGATGATTAGTTTTCAAAGCGGTTTTGAAATTTATGTTCTTGTTGTGGTTGTCGCCTAAGGATAGGTGACAGTATTGTTTTATGACTAAACGCAAGTAAACTCGCGTTAGGGTCCTAGGAAGGTTATAGACTAGGTCAAAGTATTACTAATAACCTAATTCCCTATAACCATGGGCTCTGATACCAACTTTTCTGTCACACCCCGACCACGTAAAACAACAAAACGTGGCGGAAACGTCGAGGAGTGTTGTAACAGAATCATTGTTTCATAACACATGGAAATTGAAATATTGTTTTATTGAATAAAAGAGTTACAATGTCTTGACAATCAAAGAAATATAACATAAATAACTAGTCTTGCATCTTTTATTGTCACTAAGGCCCAAGTCCGCCTAAGTGTATCTTGATAAATCCTATGCATCATATCCTGAAACACATGTGAAAATAGGTACGTCAGCATAAAAATGCCTGTGAGATACATAGGTTTTGTGAAAATAGGATTCATGACTTGTAAGTTTAGAAAAAAAGTTGTTTAGCAAAAGTCAGTCATGAACCTTGTAAATTGATTTGTTTTGTAAATCGTTTGAAAAACAATAAGTTCAGATGATATGTATAAATAAGAGAATAATGTATGGTTAAATGAATAACCAAGTAAAATGAGTTTGTATAAGATAAGTTGTTTGTAAAACAATGTCTTGTGAAAAGTATGTTATTTGTATAAAATGTTATATGTCTCAAATTGAAATGATTCAAATAACGCTACGATATGTAATACCATACAAACACTTATATATAGGAAGTACCAGCGGCGTATCCACCATGCTTGTATCATATTACACACGCCTCGTTACTTAAATCACTTACTCAAACCAAACCACCAAAGTAAAATGTTTATGTATAATCAAATGTCAAAATGTTTATGTGAAAACCATGTCTAATGTCTATGTCTAATGTTTATGTCTAATGTAAATCATGAATTGTGTATGTAAATGTCAAAATGTTTATGTATGGTAAGTGAAATATATCAACTAAACCATATGTAAAATGCACAAAAACAAGGTATTGAAGTAAAACATGGTTTAAATCAAAGTTATGTTTTGTGTAATAAATGCATGCTATACTGATATAAACATCTATGCGGTATTGTGAAAATTCATACATCCAAGCCTTGTGACTGTAGAATAAACCCTAGCACAAAGTCTAAGGTCCACCTAGAAATGTAATCGGATTCGGTCATTCCTTCCAATCCAA
This sequence comes from Helianthus tuberosus, assembly GCA_030545235.1. Classification (NCBI taxonomy): domain Eukaryota; kingdom Viridiplantae; phylum Streptophyta; class Magnoliopsida; order Asterales; family Asteraceae; genus Helianthus; species Helianthus tuberosus. The sequence continues at coordinate 172,031,356 of CM060393.1, read as the reverse complement.
ACAAACCCGAGATTTCAGGAATGGGATTTGTCAAGTCCTATGGTACCACTACCAACTACCGAGAGGCATGATCGGTGTTAATGAATGTACATTGTCCCATTTAAACAAACCAAATGTCATACCAAAATGTAAGCATGTGATGAATAATAAATGTACTAAGTATGCACACAATCGGCATACATAGCATAGAATGTAATGTAAAATGATGTACTAAGTACGCACACAATGGGCATACATAGCATAAAATGTAATGTAAAATAATGTACTAAGTACGCACACAATGGGCATACATAGCATAAAATGTAATGTAAAATAATGTACTAAGTACGCACACAATGGGCATACATAGCATAAAACACAATGAAATTATGTACTATAAATGTACTAATGAACATAGCAAGTAGATGATGTGAAAACAGGAAAGCATGAAAGTAACAAGTAGGCACATGTGTTTCACCCCAAAACAGTTTGGAAAACAGTAAAAGAGGGGTCTATGTACTCACTTGAGATTACTCAGTAGTCCTTGAATGACAACCAAACAATGCTAGAGATCACGGATATCAAACGGCACCTAATACAGGTAACTACATTAATAAACCAGACCTAAATCAGAGGATCGGATAGAATGAGGGTTCGTAAACCAAATGAGTATAAGAACTCATGTAGTGTGGTTCAACAAAGCCCACATACTAAAATGAAACCTAACCTAAGTGCTTATGACCCATTACGACCCGTCTAGGTAGCTTATGCTACTTTAACGCGTCGTTCGCGTAAAACGCGTTCGCCTAACTAGTCCTCTGACAAGTATTATATGCCTAACATGCTTAATTATGTTACATAATCAGTTAAGTGACGAAAGTTTAGGTTACATATGCTTAATTACCAATTACACATGAAAAGGGTATTTTGGTAATTTACCTAAGGCATATAAACTACCTATTATACAACTACTTAACGAAGCGACCATAAGGTATAACCTCGGAAGGTTATTCCCTATATACTATGGTCACCTAATGTGTTTGGTCGGATCCTAATGATCGACCAAACGGGTCGGGTTCGAAAGTATAAGCGATTGTTTAGATCGCTTACCTTACGACCCTATATAAGCACTAAACTAAAAGTGACGAGCTAAGCATGTTAAAACATGCTTAACTATGTTTAGAAAATAGGTTTGGTATCAAAACAAACGGTTTTGAAACTCAAGAGTAGTTTGGTTACAAAATACGCAATAATACGCATTTTGGCCGAAACTACGACTCGTCACTGAGCCTAGATAACGTGGTAATCAGTAGGTATAGTCACTAGGGACTATAACCATCGTGATTACGCTCACGTTATGAAGTTCAAACGAACTTCGCATTGACCATAAACTGGTCAACGCAGAAAGTCAAACAAATTTTGACTTTAACGCTAAAACGAATGAAAAGAACCAAAGAACACTTACAAAGGGTCCCCGCAAGATTGATAATCCAAGTATTCTCAGGTATGAGGTGATGAAACACCCCAACTTAGAGAATTCTCAAATTTCAAGTGGGTTTTGCAAGGAATTGAGGTGGGTATTTATAGGATTAGGACCACCATTAGGATCGTTTCTTGAATATCGTGCCTTGATCTCACCCGTACACTTGTCGGAATGTTATGGAACCCAAATTGGCCCCCCACCATAAGAGATCAACATGTGGCAAAGGATTTGGGAGTGGTTAACAGCTGTTAACAGCTGTTAGAAACATTTAATCTGGTCAGAAGGGGCCTCGCGGCCCGCGTAAGTGACAACTAAATCTTACGCGGCCCGCCTGGGCTGCACAGATCAGAAACAGGTTTCAAAAGTTGCAGTTTCAGTCCCTGTTATGTGTTTAAGACATTTTCGACATGTTTAAAGCCCGTTAAGCCAACTTTAAGGCCCTAACATGATGTCTAAACATTGTGGACATGAAACATGATCAACAATATGCCGGTTGTTGGTTCGTTTGGTCGTAAGATCGCGATGTTCGCTTAATTACGACGGAATGCGCATAAGCGTGAAAAACGATCCAAATTGCGCGACGAATGGATTTTTCTCAAGCCAAACACTAAAATAAAATATTTTAGTGCTTACATAAATTTTTGGATGTCCGGATGTATTCAGAACGTAAGTTATGCGTGAAAATGCAAACTTATGCACTTTTTCACGCTTTTAGTCCCTGAATGACCCAAAAGTTTATTTTAGCACACCGAACCCCTCAAAGCCTATTTCTAAGCTATGTAAAGGATATTTATGGTATGTTTAACTTATGGTCATGTTCCGGAATGTCTGTTACAGTTGAAATTGGCATACTTTCGCAGTTTGTCAAATTTAGTCCCTGTAGGCGAATTAACTCGATTTTGCCATACCAAAGCCTTCAAAACTTATTTCTAAGTTATGTAAAGGTTATTTAAGGTATGTTAAGCCTATTTCACTATTCCAGAGTGTTCGTTGCATTAAACGGGTTATATTTACGCATCAGTGCGCGTATAACCTTCCAGAAAGCGATTTAAAGCTTGAAATATAACAAGAATTGATATGTGCAAAGGATACACATATTTATACAAATCCCAAGTATGAAATAAAATATTTCATTGATACAGTATTTGTTTGATGGCCGTGGAGGCACAGGTGTCACATTTTCTGCTTCACTAACATTTTGGATGATAGCTGGCATAACATCTCTAATTCCTTGGGTTACAATGTGTTGAATTTCACTGTTATTTGTTTGATTAGCATCATTCTGGTTTTCCTGATTTGCGGCGTCGGCCATCTGGATTATAAACATTTACCAAGTATTAATATTGCAATATAATATCCAATGCAAACAATCACACAACAAGCATATTGATCCAAAATCGTCGAACATTACGATTTTACTCTATTTTATATATATTATGTGTCTATTACAAACCATAACTGGAAATTTAAAATATAATACTAGTATGCATCAGTAACTATAAGATTGTCTATACTATAATATATATATATATATATATATATACGACAAAGATCCGTTAGGAACTACCCTTTATTGCGAGAACCGTGAGAACCAATGTGAAAACAACCAAAAATAGCTAAAAAACACAAAAAAAAAATTTTAATATTTTTTATAAAAAAATCGCTACTTTTAGTAGCAAAAAAAAACAATTTTTTTTTTTGCTACTAAAAGTAGCGATTTTAACTTAAAAATATTAAAAAAAAATTTGTGTGTTTTTTTTTTTATTTTTTTAGGTTTTTTGGGGGTTTAGTTTTTTTTTTGTTGGGGGGGGGGGGGGGTGGGGGTTAGGTTTTTTAAGGTTTTTTTAGCTATTTTAGGTTGTGTTCACATTGGTTCTCGCAATAAAGGTGGTTCTCGCATGAACCTTACCCTATATATATATATTTTCAAGTCACACACACACACACACACACATATATATATATATATATATATATATATATATATATATTATTACTACTACTGCTTAATGGGGGTCCATCCAGAACTGCATGTTACGCTCGTCATACTTCCAGACGAGCCTTTCACCTATCTGTCTCATTCTCTCACTTCCTTCTAATATCTCCTCACCAAAGGTTCGGAGTTCTTCCACAATCTCAGTGCTCATGGGTGGTGTGGGTGCCGGTATGGGTTTAGGGTATTGGGGCATCGGTTCCTCTCGTGGGTACGGGTTCTCTAGAATCTCCCTGATGTATTGGTCATTATCATAATATGGGTCTAGAGGATCTAAGTCGGGATAGGGTCCTACTAGGTTTTGCATGGGCTCCTCTATTGGGTAACGTTGTTGGTAATCCCTATGGTCGTCAAACCATGGGTCATAGTCTGGAGGAGGGGGTGCTGGTACCCTAGGAATCTCAGCTGGGTCAAAAGCAGGTGCTGGAATTTGGTCTACTGGGTTTGGCTCGATTTCCATGGGTTGTGTGGGAAATAGTGGTAACGGCTGGGGTGCTATGAGTTGTTCCAGATTAGGGTCGGCAGCGGTAGTAGCTAAGATATGAAAGTTTGCTAATCTTCTATTGAGGATATCCTGGGTTTAAACATTCATTTCTCTATTGGCCGCTGCTAATGCCCGTGGTTGTTGCAATATTCTCATCCCCTTTCTACGTTCATGAGCTCCTCTGCTGAACCATCCTCTCTTCTTATGAGGGAATGGCTCCTCAGATTGTGCTTTGAACACGAAAATCCCTTCTTCGGTATCAGTCGAATACCCCGAGGGGGTAGGCTGTGAAGAGGTGCCTTCGTCCCTAGGTGAACTGGAAAGTTGACGGTAAGCGTCCGAAGGTCCTTGGTCGCTCATACTGTAAACTAACAAATTGTCAAACAACACAAAATAATAATCTACACGTATGCACATAGTCTTACAAATTATTTCCTAACAAAATTGATAATTTCAATGTCAGCAGAACACTTCTTTGGCTGAAATCAGTGGCTGTAGCTCTGATACCACCTTTCTGTGGCAACCCCCGACCCCTGCCTCGGGCCTACTCAGAGATGGTGGTATCAGTGTTTATCGTTATTTGGCAGCGGAATTTACATCAGGACCGTACTTAGGAAATATTTTATCAGAGCAAAACACCATATTTTATAATAATAACCATTTTGGGATAAAACCCATTTTTTATTACAAACAGGTTTATAGGGATAAACCCTATTTTATTGAATAAAACATCTTTCTTTATTTAGGTAACTTTTATAGCCACATTTTCCAAGCCTTCAGTGCTCTCCAGCTGGCTTCTATTTTGGCTTTCACATTCTGTTACCTGAAACGCGTTTTAAAAACATTTGTCAGTGGGAAATACTGGTGAGTGAATCCCAATTTAATCAAAATAGATTTTATCCTTGTACAGCATTGAGGGCAATCAGCAATTACATTTGTTTATTATTCTACCTTAATTACCACCCACGGTACTGTTGACCCGACTTATGGTCATGTTACTACTCATAGTGTAGTAACAAATTTTGTATACAAAACCTCAACATACCGACGCTAATTGTAGAATTACAAATACTCAATCTCTGTTAAATATAATGTAAAACAATTGAGGTTTTGTAAAGATAGTTTGCAAAAAGGTTTACAAAAAGGAGATTACTCACATTGCTACTTTAGACTTTTTCTTGTGGTTTCCTGGTTATAATCTAATAAATTAAACAATGCACACGGGTTAGTATAATAACCCAATATTTACATTAGTTATACCCTCCCCGAGACAGAACTCTAACGACTACGTCGGGCAGAGTCTCGACAGCCGTTATGGAGCGCTAAATCAATAGGGCAGCGTATCTAATACGTAACCGGGGGTTAAAATACTTACAACGAGGCAAAACTTCGCTATTTTAGTGGGGTATTATGCCCGGGTATTATAATTGCTATGTAGAAATTGAGAGAGAAAAGTGAATTCTGAACGATTTCCAAATGACATCCGAAGCCATCTATTTATAGGTCTGATCGACCAGTCTCTCCCGACCCGCGTAAGATGAAGGCTAAGCCTTTGCGGCCCGCGAGCTAGGGGTGTAAGCTTTAGCTTTGCTAGTTCGTCGAACTAGGTTTGACACGAGGCTGCCACGTGGTAGCTCAGGGTGCCGCCTGGTGGGTTGGCTGTCGCGGCCCGCGTAAGAGACCACTAAGGTCTTCGCGGCCCGCCAGGAACCATTAGAAATTGTTTTTATTTTAATTTTGTAAAATTAAAGGTATATAGGGTCAAATCTCATATTCGGGGTGTATTTTAGGATGTATAGGGACATTCTAAATATTATAGAGGTGTTGGAAGTATTTTAGGAGGGTTGTTATACACGAGTTCAAGTACATAAAAGACTAAGAAGTTTTGAATATGAAAGGAAAAGATAATGGGTGACACTTGCGAGATTGTTGTGAGATATCAACTAAAACATGTAATATATTATGTATGTATAGTGGTTTGAGTAAAACGTGAAGTTTATCAAAATAGATTGTGTTGGCATGGTACGTAGAATCTAAGTCGTGAATGTAAAGAGAATATAAAACATCTTCGATAGGGTACTTTGTAAAATAATGGAAATGCGATTCTTGTTTTGAAATAACTTACACAAGTTGAAAATTGTCGGTTCCTATGAAGTTCCCTTGCCCACATGTTTTGAATTTAGTTGACGTATCGAAAAGTTCTAGGGATTAATAAGTTTGCATTATTTTAAATGACTTTGTATTAAAGAAAGGAAAATTTTTGAAGTTTATAGGTCCTTGTGAAAAAGTTGATCATTGGAAAAGGAATTTGATATATGAACTTAGTGATTGTTGAAAAGTGTCTTAAATAAAATGTTGTATTGATTTTGAAAGGAGTTTTTTTTTTTTTTTTTGTAAGCGGTGGGATAATATTTTATAGAGTTGAGCGAAAAAGTTGGTTTGATTCCCAATTTAAAATAAAATCTCCAGTTTAATGATGTGAAGTGAGCGTGTTTTATTAATTATGTTGAATAGGAAAATTTCGTGGGCAATGGGTTTATTAGACCGACTAGATTGATAAGTAGCATTTCGTGAAATTTCAAAAATCGAGGAACAAGTGTTTATGGTAACATTAAAATTTTTGTGTATGCGAGTGATGTGAAAATAGATTATAGGATAAGAGATACGTTTAAATAAGCGATGCATTTTGAAATAAATGATAAATGATTTAGGTATAAACATGATCGTGTTTACATAACTTAGTCTATTAAAAGAAAGTATCGGTAACGATCACCTAGGTAAGGGAATCACCCCTAATCCTTTGGTGAAGTCGTTGTAAGATGAGAAAAGAAGCGGAGTTAATCGTCAAGGTAAGGAAATCACTCCTATCTTGATGATATGTCTCCACTTGTTGTTACAAGAAGTGTAAATAAAATTACGTGAAATTATGCTTGTAAATAATATATAATTATATGAAAAGTAATAGTATGATGTATGCATAAAAGTGAAATCTCAAAAATGGTTCTAAATTGAGAAAAGAGAATTGCATCATAAAAGATCGAAAATAATAAAGTGTAAGTTCGATTAAAACTTGGATGGTTCCAAAACGGAATTTTGACTAACCAAAGTGATCAAAAGGTCTTTTGAAACTGAGGAATATGTTTTGGCCTAATAGGTGGTATATTATCGCCGACAAGTTGGTTAACGGTATTCACCCTTCCGGTTACTACATGTCCCAATTCAATCGAAATCTCGAGGCTTGGCGGGATTTATGAAAATCAAGGAGTGGGACTAGTTGACGAGATGCGGGTTTCACCCCTAACTCGATGACTTTGTACCCTAAGTGTGGTTGATACTCGACGGGTCAAAATTAAATTTCGACATGTTGACGAGGATCCACTAGAATTTGAAATTGAAATTTTCATTAAGATGTGGATTTCACTCCTAACTTAATGGTGTAATTTCGTGCAAAAGTAGTATCAAGCGAAATGAGAGTCGTTACCAAATTGTGGGTTTCACGTCTATTTTGGTAAACTCGTCTCGTTTGTACAATATGAGTGTTCTTGGATTTTGAATAATCAAACAAAAGCCTTAGAAAAACATATGTTAAGGAAATAAACGAACAAGTAATAACACATAATAAGGCTTGTCAAGAATAACACATAAGAATAGAATATTAAATCAAGTATCGACACATAATAAAACAAGTATTAACACATAATGAAACAAATATTAACACCTATGGATGGCATGTCAAGTATAGTGCATAAAGATAAAACGACATATATGCTTAAAAGTTTAAAGAAAATGAATAAGAAGCAAATAAGTAGCATGCAAGTAGTTTCAAGCAAAACCTAAGAATAAGGCTCTAAAAATATAGACTAGGTAAAAAGCATGGCAATTTTCCTAATTCCTTATAGTTATGGCTCTGATACCAATCTGTCACACCCCAACCGATGGCGAAAACATCGGGATGAGACGAAAACGAGATTGCAAGAGACTTCATAACACTATTAATGACAATAATTAAATAATAGATTTCATTTCATTTCTAAAAGTCAATTACAAAGGTTAAAATCAAATACAACAATCGGGTACAAACAAAATAAAGTTTAAGACGTCTAAGTGTGTATCTAAGCATCATCCCTACTTCAATTTCAAAGTGTCGTCATCCTCAACCTGTAACATGTTTAAAATAAAGTTCAATGCAAAAGCAAAGGCGAGTATTCAGGTTTTGATATATGCAACATATGAAAGATAAGTTTTAAAAGCATTCCACATGACAAGCTATTGATAACAAGATAAACATCGAAATCGGCATGTGTTCGACTAATCAACCCAATGATGAAACGCAATAAGCTCATGACATAACCCAAAGTTTACAGGCGGTGAGTTAATCCTATAGCGCTATATCTGTCAAGGATAGGCTCGTACGAAGTTAATGATAAGTCTAACACAAGATGACATAAACCCAAGTTCAACGTATCAAGTAGTCACGTATGCAAGCATGTTGTAGGAATGTTTGTGCATTTATGTATAAAGTTTATGTGTAAGTTTATAAGTACATGTTAGACCCCAAAAGTGGTAAACGTAAAGAGGGAATTCAAGTATACTCACAAAATTTCATATGCTTTCCGATTTATCCAACGTGACGAGGTTGTTGAGACTAGAAAGTTGAATGCGTTCGATTTGGAGTTTAAGAGGTGTTTACATATGATTTAGGGATTCGAAGCTTAAGGACATGAAAGTAAGCATATGAAAATCGTCATCTAGCACATGTGATACTTGTTCTTGACACTAGGAAACTCTAAGGAGTTTAAATATTTTCATGGAACAAGGTTCCATTAGAACCGTGACAAGTTATCAAAGTCTAAGATGATATAACCTAGTACCTTGACATATGAACACTAATTCATCATCAAAGGTTCGATTATTTGGATAATATAATAGTATTATATAATGTTCATATAGTCATATAGGTCAAGCATGAGGTAGAAGATTAAAGTCTTCATTTAGGTACCTCTAAGTATCATAGAAATCATGTAGGAGGTAGGAAGAACAAGTCTTCCATTTAGGCACCTCTAAGTGTTCACCACTACACTTGATGTTATGAACATACAAGGAGGGTCATGAACTTACAAGTAAACTGAAATATAAACATCTAATCTATGGATAAACATCAAGAAGTGAGTGGATTTTTATGAAAGATAGCCCAAGCTAGTCTAACAATCACACATACACTAAGCTTCAAGCTTAAACACTTCTTGTGGGTAAAACCCTAGCTAAAACAGAATGTTTGTGAGGTTTTAACCTCTGATTTAACATGTCTCAGCCTCATTTTTAAGCCCAACTAACCATATTTGTGGTTATGCGCATAAGGACGTGGGTTTGAGATAAGTTACACTCAAGTTTACTAAGTTTAACAAAGTTTAGATGAAAACAGAAACGAACAGTCCACTTTGGAGTCTTTTAGGAGACATTCCAGAGCTTGGTTTTCCATGGAAAACCTCTGGAAATGTTCCTAAGGTTGTTCCAAGCAAGTGGGAAGAAGAATGGATGAAAACCGTTAAGAAATGAGAAAGTTATGCATACTTTTGTAACTTGGTATGATTCTGCTCGAACTTGATATTTGCAGCTGATTAGAGGGTGTTTTGGGAGTGATTGGAGTGATTAGAAAAGTGTAAATGGCTTGGAGAACACTTGGTCTTTATGGGGAAGATTTAGGTTAGTTGGTGGTTGGATAATTAATGTTAAAACATGTTTAAAATCAATAAAAACACAAAAATCCCGCTTAAACTCGCGTCTGGTCATGTTCAGTGATTTGGGCCATGGTGGCGGGCCACGAAGACAAGACTGGGCCGGGTTTTTATTCGATATCAAGGCCGCAGCCGGGCGGTTTGGAGCGTGTTTTGTGGGGGTGTTGACCCGGGTTCGAGTCCCGCGGTCTGCATCTTTTTTATGATTTAATTCTTTTTTTTTTTAAACATTGAACTTTCCTAAAATTACACAAACAGTCCCTGTAGTTAAAGTTTCAGTTATTTACTTGAACACCTGATGTAGAGTGTGAAACATGGGTGTTTAAGGGTTGATTTTGTGTGTTTTAGATTGTTTTATATGATTGGAATTAGATTATTGCGAGTGTTTGTATGTTCGCAGATAAGAGCGCGTAATTTGGTGAGTTTAGAGACGAAGTGGAATGATATCGTCATTTGATTGAAAGTTGAAATTAATTCCATGTGGTATGTTATAAAAAATAAAAGATTCTAAGATTACCAAAGCAAAAAAAAAACATGCACATGTGAGCTTGAGTGTTGACGGCAGACTTTTGGAGGGTAGGAGTGAACAATTCATCATACATACATCACATGGATAACATTGAAAAGAAAATGAGGATGTCACATGAAAGAAGCAGCAACTTTATTTGACTTTGTGGGATCTCATAATCATAAAATATTATCATCATCGAATTGGCAGCCACAAGATATCTTTGGTTATTAAAAATCATTAGATCACCATATAATGTTATTGGCAGATTTACAACAATTTGGGCTCTCAAAAATACATTCCATCATGAAGGTTTTTTTGGGGCAGCCGTAGGATAATATTGGGCTCCAAACTCACGGCCCAATACATCATCTATTCTCGAAATGGGCTTCACAACATCTGCGAAGGACTCTTAGCAACCGTATAACAAAATGCTGGGTCTCTCAACTTAAAAAAAAAATCAATATCATCGATCATCACTCATCAGCCACACAACATACCGAACCAATCATGTCTTCATCACTATCTCAACTTGTGATCGCGTCCATTCAATAATGAGCGGATACTCTCGTCGGTTTCACCCGGGTGTAGATGTTGTAAGATTTCTAGGGTTTATACCATTGTATTTTAATTTGGTTTTGTGACAAACTGTTTAGCATTTGAAACTTATGATAATTGTCGTGCATTTGAATTGAATTTGTGAATTGTCGAACGATGATAAAGTTATGACTTTGCGAAATGAATTTGTGCACTTATGCCTTATCGTAGGTTAGGATTTACATGTCCGAGGCAACGAAGTGCATTACGGTCCGTTGTCTATGACGTTGATAGAAATTGGCACCTAAGCTTCGTGATAGTAATCCGTTAATCACTATATGCAATTGAATCAAGTTAAAACATGTAGGAACCCTAGGTCTTGCAATTATCGAACCGGGTGTGATCCGTATTCTTATTTATTGTTTCAACTTTCTAGTTAGTATTTTAGTTGCAATTTTAGTAAATCAAAAGTGTTTTAGATAATACCCATTGTCGGTTCACTCCGATTTATTTTCAAATCAATTGAACAAATAAAATTAGCAAACTTTATAATCACGTTGTACATTGTTTGTAAATAGTCTAACTAATCGAACGGGTCGTGCGATACTGACCACCTGCTCTTCGTGGATACGATACCCGACTTACCCTAGCTACCTAGGTTTAATTGGGTTTTTGACTGATCGGGACGACACGGTCACGTCAAAATGGCGCCGTTGCCGGGGAGCTAGTGCGCTTAGTATTTCATTGCTTGTTCGATTTTAGTTTAGTTTTTCTTTCTTGTATATTCGTGATTTTACTTTGGGTGGTCGAGCTTGTTTGTGCAGGTACATGTTTTGCAGGTATCATCTTTCAATATGAATTGGGTAGATGATGATCCGTGTGAGTGTTGCGGAAGCGGAGAGCATTATTTAGAGGATTGCTCTGTCTTCTACGAAAAAGTTCAAGCCAACAAGGATCGGGAAGACTACCTCAGCGGATTGTATGAATATAGGAGGGCGGATTATGAAGATTTCAATGGTCCATCCTCATATTATCCATACGATAATCCACCACCACCACATTATCAAGAGTACTACTATGAACCCGAATTGCCACATTTCTCAAGTTACCGGGAGGTGTATGATGATTATTATAATGAATACCCTCAACCGGCATACGAGGAACCTCAAGACTCAATAAGTTCCAAATTTGATGCCCTCATGAATGCAATGAGTGCCCTTACTAATTCACATCAAGCCCTTACTAATTTACATCAAGAGATCAAAACCGAAATGAAGAAAGATTTTGAAGTAAGAGATAAAGCTCATGAAGACTTGGCAAAGAAAGTGGGTCATCTCGCCGAAGAATTGGGTCAACTTAGACGAGACCAAGAGGTGTTGGCTAGTGGTACAGCGGTGGATGGTGATGTGGCGGAAGAGGTTATGGAACTTCCAGAGCAAGTAATTGAATGTTTGAACCGAGCGGAAGACATGACACCGCAAGACGAATTGGATTCGAAAGAAGTTCACGTTCATATTCATCCTTCTTCCAAATTTATCACTCCAACCAACAAAGTTGGGGATGCGGGTTCGTGGATAAGGATTCGAAGGGTGGCATTGTGTAAGGACTCTCAAAATTGTCCTAAAAATAACCGTAAGTATAATCCCGAACCCCTGAAACCATACTATGCATGAAAAATCAAGAAAAACAGAATTCTGGTTCCCAGGCGGGCCGCGTAAAAGACAAGCATGGTCTTACGCGGGCCGCGTCAACCTTAGGTTTGACCGGATAAGCATCCGGATCCACGTGTCACGCGCGTGGCAAGTCTAGTGATGACACCGTAGCCCTAATCTAGGATATAGGTGCCCTCGCGGGCCGCGTAAAGGTCGAAGGAAGGTTCACGCGGGCCGCGTGAACCTCTAATTTCAGCTATAAATAGCTTGTCCCAGGGGCTATCCTCTGGTGTCGAAATCACATCACAAAAACGAAAATATACTCTCCAGAAGTCGAATTTTCAATTTAGATAGCGAGGCGCTGCTCCGATACCGGGTATTAACTCGATCGCTGCTACGATTCAATGTCCGATCGATTAAAACTATCCAATGGATGTTTAAGTGCTGCCCACATTAGGGTTTATGCTTTGTCATTCGTCGTGAATTCGATGGATGTTTAAGTATCGCACTTTGTCATTCGTTGTGAGGGTTTAATCTCGTGAGTTATCGTAAATGTTGTATTAGTTACTAACCGAGTTTATGTGCATGTTGTTTAAATTTAGGTTAAAAGGCTAATCAGTAGGATAAGCTCTGCCAATAAAAATCTGCAATGTGAGTCATTCTCTTTTTATCAACTGTTTTACAATACCTCAAATTATTTTCAAATGTTATAATTACAGGGAGTAAGTCGTGGTAATCTTAATCAATGGCTAGTGGGGTATTGTGCACATTACTAATTTCTCACGGGGTTAGGTAAATAAGCCCTAACATAGGTTAGGCATATAAGCCCTAACAGTGATATATCATCACTAATTGGGTGACAGGACCCAATAGTGGTATGACCATCGTCACCAGGAGGTGACACGGCGCCATATAACAATAAGATAGAATCCATTGTAATCGCTCTTATGCTGTAAATTATAACTGTGTCATTTTCTCAAATAGAGTGACTCGCCAGCATTTTCCCCGCTGATTAAATTTTTTTAAAACATGTTTCAGGCGACCTGCTGTAAATCAAGGAAAACGTGCTATGGAGCACTATCAAGCTTGAAGAGGTGGCTCAGTTAAAAATAAATAAACATGTTTTATTAAATCAGGGAATTTTCTAGTTAAATTCCTCTATTGTAAATTACGGGGTTTATCTCCAAATTATGGAATAAAATAATTGGGCATTTGAGTTTTTAAAAGATCCTGTTGAAAATCTTCCGCTGTCGCATCATTGATACCACAGGTTCCTGTCCTGCGGCTTCTGACCGGGTCAAACCGAGGCTGGGGCCGTGACAGGAAAAGGTGGTATCAGAGCCATACTAATCGAGCCACTGATTTAAGCCTATTAAGTATTTAAAATACTTAATTTTCTTGATTTCATTTTGTGATTATGTGTTTTATTAATTAACTATTTGTTAGTTACAGTATGGGTAAGCAAAAGCTTTCAAACATCTATCTTAAATTAGATAGGTCATCAAAAGAGAAGGGAAGTTCATCCCAAACAAATTCCTCGAAATACCCAACAGATACTGATGAAGGAATATTTGTTCGAAAGGCACAATATGAGGAACCACTTTCTCCTAATAAAAGAAGTTTGATTATTAGGAAAAGTCTGGAGAAAATAAAGAAATCACAACCAAAAGAAAAGAAAGTTAATCAGAAAACCCAAGAACTAGGCAGTAACCCACCATGGAAAGACAAGTTAGATGAAAAATGGGTAGATCTCTATATGCTAGCCACTGTTGCAGTAAATGCAAATTTTTAAATACACCTGACTCAAGTTCTAGCACTCTTATCACCTACAAGCCCGAAACTTTACCCAGTAAATAAATAAGTTTACAGTAAACCCTAGTATGTTTTAATTGTCAGTTGTCCTTTGTATTAAATTAATCACACGGTATGAAATAATATTTAAGGATTATCTATGAAGTTTTATTATAAAATTTTAACTTAGCATTTTGTGTATATTGTTGCATGTATGCTAAACAGCATGAATGAGTTATCTGAAGCCCTTCAGAATCTCAATCTTTATCCGGTAAAAATAGAAGTTTCCAGAGATTTTACTGGTTATGTACCCGATATAGAAGAACCTATGGAATTCAACGCTCCACCTCCGGAGAAACTCAAGCCTAAAAAAAGGAGAAGATTTGTAGGATGGAGGCGTGTACGCAGGAGGAAACCCGCAACTAGGAAGATTCCCAAAATAGAAAATCCCATAGACAAAGGAAAGAGTATTGAAATCGGGGAAGGTTCTAGGCAGATAGAAATGGAGTTTGGGGAAGGTTCTAGGCAAACAAAGATGGAAATTGGGGAAAGCTCTAGGCAAATTGAGGAGTTGCCATTTCAGGAGGAATTGGATCGCGCATTGGCGAGCTGTGATATAGTTAGGCCTATCAATAATAATCTCTACCCTTATCCTGCTGAAAATCAACTTCCAATAAACTTGGAACCAGCAATCCTAGAACCTATAATCCACACCCAACCTCTAGGAATGGACGAGTGGTGGACTAATGATTGGCAGTTTCAAAACCTGCTCAACAATCCTTATACCTTTTGTAGGATCGGATTGCGACCTAAACGAGTCGTTCGGAAGAGTTCTAGTCCGTTTCAGAGGCGGAAACTAAGAAACGGACGTGATAACAGCTTGAAATACACTTTAATCCTCTTGTATATTGATATTACAACCTTTACAATCAGAAGAGAGACCGGCAGCACTTCGGTACACTTGGCCAAAAACTGTTACAAATGAAAGCACACTATGCCTATTTATAATGCTCTAGGTTTCGCTTGAAATACTTGAAGCGAAACCTTCAAGCGAAATCTTTAAAGAAATATCATCTATTGAAGCGAAATGTATAACATTCTGAATTTTGTCTTGAAGCGAAATCTTCATGCAAACTTGAAATCTGTTTTGTCCTTTTGCATGCAATCTCACGTGAACTTGTAATATGATGTCATTGATGATGTCATCTAGATGATGTCATCATGACATCATGTCTTGATTAGCTCCGCACCGAACCGAGACTCGATACAAGACGAAGACGACAGATGTGTGCACCAACAGACTCCCCCTCAGATGTTGACGAGTCTTAAGTGTCGAGTCTTCTCAATCTTCAGTCTTTATCAGTCTTTGATCTTCCTTCACTCTAACTTTCTTCAACTAATCTCCTCCTCAGACGATGTAACTCTCTTTAACAGACTCCCCCTCAAAACATGCTGGGATCGTAGTCTGGCTTTTACAGTATCAGAATTGAAATCTGGCTCTCTATCAGCTCAGAATCCAGTCTATCCTGCACATCCTCTACCCAAAAGTAAGATTCACAAGAATAAAATATTTAACAATTTATCAAATTTCATGCACCAACACTGAGCCTTCTCCAATCAACATACAATCAAACATTAACAATGATCATTTAATGAATTTTTATCTCTGAAAAACTTTTCAATCAAATTTTCCCAAACCTGTTCGTCATGTTCAGCACTTGAAATTTTGAAAATCAGCTCTTCAACATCAGTTGTCTAAAATCTTTTTGAATTTTTTCAAAATTTATGCTAAAACACACCGAAAATCTTTTTGGATTTTGAAATAACAGAAATAAAATGCAGAAATGAACTATTTACATACAATATTTTTGTGAGTTTGTGTAAGAGGATCATATCAGTTTTTGAGACAAATCACCAACACCGTTAAGCTTTAAACATTTTAAGTTCTAAACAATTCACCTAGATTGTCAGTATACTTGTCCACTTAAATTTTCACACAAAGTTCAACTGCTTCGAGATACGAATTAGTGTTTTAGGACTTAAACATCTACATGTGTCCCACCTCAGTATATACTCCCGTATCCAGACCCCAGTATTCAGTCTTACAGGTGAGTATACCTAGATGATATCTGTAAGGGGTTAATTGCGAGGGCCGTGAGAGCTCAGGTCGATCTTTCGATACGCAGAGAGATGACGGCTTCGACTTTTGGTGGGTCCCCTTTAGAGGATCTTTTGTTTCAACAGCCATGATTAGCATTTTTCAATGTTTCATCATTTTTTAGCTGAGGGTGAGCTATATTTCAAGCAAATGTAAAGTATTCTCCGGGGACTAGGCCATTGCTTCCGCATTATCAGAAGTCCCGGGATAATACCCCAGATATCACTAAGTATAAAGACCTAGTATCTCAGAATACGGGACCCTTCAAACAAGATTTCAGGGGTTACCTATATATCCTGGAGGTGTTCCCCACGTAGACACAAGTAAATTTTATGTTTATATCTCGTCACAATTTACTAAATGTGCAAAAACCTACTGACATATCCACAGTGAGATTGTTTATCACATTTATACCTTCCATTTCTTTAGCATGTTGTGACAGTCCACTGATGTACTATCATTTCCTCTTTTATACAACAAAACTCATTTTTGATTTTATCATGTTTTTGGCTTTTTCCAAATTTTCAAATGTTTTTGGATTTTCTAAAAATTTTTACTCCCCCTAAAATGCAAACACATTTTAGGAAATTTGAAAATAAACTGTACAATAAAATGACAACTGATATCAAATCACTTCAAATCGCCATCCACTTGGCATAAACAATCAGAACTCCCCCTCACAACAAACTATTTTCCCATTGATTTCAAAACACTTAAGTTTGTATTAATCAAATGGTTTTTCCGGAAAATTAGTTTAGTTGATTTTACCACTTGTAGGTTAGGGGTTTCATCACATTGTTGTCATATCAAAAACCACTTGTAGAAAATCAAGTACAACTTAATGTCCCTGATTTACCACTTGTAAGTCGAAATCACTTTCGTGAATTTCTCAAGAAATGTGCCGATTCCTGCTCCACTTTTACCCACCTGGGAGCTCCGGCAAGTCCGGTTTTTTTTAATCAAACAATACGTCCACCCAAGCCTCACCAGCCTTGGGTGACTTTGGTGGCAAACATCTGTCCCACCAACATTTTGATTTATAAAATTCTTGAGCACCTTTTACCTTCCTATCAACCATCTTACCGAAAATATGTTTGACTTTCCCGTTGAAAGCCTTCTCAACATCAAATTCTCCCTTATCAGCGAAGAATTGATTTGAGATCTCTACCTTTCCCACTTTCGACTTCCAATTTTCCTTTGACAATGAAGGAAAATTTTCATCGTTCACCTCAGGAACGGAATTCACAATCTTTTTCTCAACAAATGACTCCTCTGATTTTATAGAATCAGATTCATTGTCAGAACTTCTTTCAGATTTTACAATCCATTTTTGTTTGGTTAAATCACCTCTTCTTTTGTAAAATCGTTTTGAACTTTCACCTTTTTCAAAACTAGAATTATCAAACACTTTCGATTTTTCAGTTGATTGTTTCTTCTCAAAGACAAGTTTTTCTTTCAGTTTTGAGTTAGAAGTAACTTCCTGTTTTATATTGTTGGACTGTTGACAATTCCAAGCAATATGCCCAACCTTTTGGCATTTGAAGCAAGTTCTTCTATCAACTCTTTGAGCAAACTTTCTCACATTCTTCTTCACTTCAGCAAGAAACTCTTGATTGGATTGTTTCCAGAATGGTTTCTTCTGCTCATCTTCAGCACTTCCTCCTGCAACAAATTTTGTATTTGGTTTATAAGTTTTCTGATTTTGATAATTTTCAGGAGGAATAAATCCTAAACCTTTCCTTTTGAGATTACCGTTGTAGTTTGGTTTCTTTCGATAACCATAACCAGAACTATAACCCTTTTTCTTGTTCAATCTCTGTTGAACTCTTGAAGTGTATTTTTTAGGTTTTTCATCAAGATTTAAATCTTTTATATCAGAAAGATTAATTTCTGTTAATTTGAAAACCTGTTTGATCATTTCAGTTTTTACACTTCTGATTGGAAATTCCTCATCAGAATATAATTTGTCTGAATCATTCAAAGTATAAGCCACTTTGATTGATCCGTCATTCAAATTAGATTTTGATAACAGGAATTCTCTATTGTAAACCCTATTAACCGGTGAACTCGGACTCTTTTCTGACGAACTCGGACTTTCAGACTTAGACTCCGGTTTTGACTCCTCATCCGTATCCAACACCTGATCGACAACTTTCTTTAATAACTCAGACTCATGATCAGTGTCAGACGCTGTGAATGTAACATCAATATTGTCTGGTAATTCATCAATGATTTCAGACTTTAACTTGATGTTGACTGCCTTTTTTAGACGCTCTTCATTTGGATTCCTGGGAGAATAAGTTTCATGGATCGGGGGCGGACATCTGTTATACTTGACACTTGGTTTCTTACCAGTATCAGTATCTTCAGTCTTTTTGTCCATGAATGCTTCCAAACCTGCAACAGTAGGATAAACACGATCAATCAAATAATCACATGTAGTGTAACTCAACAGTAATCGTTTAATCCTTTCACTCTCAATCTTTTCAAGTTCCACTTCTTTCTTTAACTGTGCACAATCTTCAATATACTCATTAATGACTTTTTGCTTTGTCATTAATGTTGCACTCATTTTATCCATTGCTTTTTCGGTTTCAGTATTCGTCTTTTTTAGACGATCAACTATGTTGTTGAGCACATTGTACGACTCCTTAATGTACTTCACATCAGACAGTAAGTCTTCTTTAATCTTCTCCAACTCAGCAATCTTCTTATCTTTCTCTTCACAAGCTTTGCAAGATTCTGAACACTTCAAACATGGTTTTTCAACTTCAACCACTTTTTCAACTATCTTTTCAATCTCAACAATCTTCTCTACTTCGACCAATTTTTCAACTTCGACTATTTTCTCTATCACTTTCTCCACTTCAACAATTTTTTCTATTGCATTTTCAGTCACTGCTTCAACTTTTGTTTCTCCAACTTCTGTCTTTGCCTTTTCATTAGCAAGTAACTTTGCTGCTTCCAGTTCCCTTTTTAAGCTAGCAATCTTCTTCTGATTTAGCATATCAACTTTATCTGCATAGAAAAAATTAAAACTATCAGGCTCAATGCTTTTTCTACATTTGTTAAGATATTCTTCCTCATCATCGGTATCTACATCGCTTCCAAGATCTGGAAAAATCGGGATTCTTTTCTGATTAACCTCATCTTCACCTAGAATTCGAGCAACAAAGCCTGATTCTGATGGAATGTACTTATCCCAACTAAATCCCTCGGCAACTTTTTCGTCATCTTAATGGATAATTAAAGCTTTCTTCTTTCCATCATCAGTAGCATGAGCATGTACAATTTGAGGTTGTTGAGTATGGAAGATTGATTTCTGGTAATAATTGTTTCTATCTTGATTCCCGGTAGTTTCTTTACTTTTGCACTCTCGTTTAAAATGACCTTTTCCTTTACAACGGAAACAGGTAGCCTTTGATTTATCAAATCCCAATGGAGAGGTAGCCATTCCTCGAAATTCATCCCTACCAGTAATCTCTTGAAACTTCTCAGCTCTCCTCCAAGCACTTGCTAAGCACCATTTGATATCCATCACTTCAAGTTCTTCAGCATCAATTTGGTCGTAATCTTCTTTGGTAAGCATCGGATTCCCAATCTTCCCACCGATCAAACTTTCGTAAGATTCTAACATAGTAACCAGTGATGCCATGTGTTGCTTGGCAACTTCCGGAGACAGATTCTGACCATTTTGAATGTTTAAAGTAACATTGCACTGAAGATTTGTTGAGTTTTGTTGTTGAGGACTTGATGTTGTAAAGTTTGGATCAAAACTTGAGAATGATGAAGATCCACCACTTTGAGTAACATTACTCTTTGTTCCGGATGAACCATCTGCACTGAAACCAGTTTGAATCTTTGGGCTAGGGCTGGGGGTAGTCTCAAACTTGTTCCCTCGGTAATACAAACTGACATCTTGTTTGGCATTTGGATTTGTCATGATAGCCGTTTTCTGAATATCTAACTCATGCTCTTCAATCCTCTGAATAAACTGAGCCAAATTCATATTTTCAGACTTTCTTGTATGTTTTAAGATCAGCAAATACGTTCCCCATTTCTGTTGTGGTAATGCTTCAGCAAGTTTATCAACCCATTCATCATCCTCTTTATCAATGTTAAATCTTTTCATTTCCAAGACTAGATGACAATATCTATCAATGGTATGCTTTGTAGTTTCATGATCAAAGGCTGAAAACATATCAAATGATTTTTTCAGTAAAGCCTTTCTGTTCTTGATCATATCTGCGCTTCCTTGGAATTTCTGAATCAATGCTTCCCAAATTGATTTAGCCGTACCATTATGTTGGAGCAAAACAAATATATCTTCTTTTATTGCTTGCTGAAGAATACTAATCATCATTTTCTCACTTGTGAATTTTAATTTGTCAATCTCTGAGTAGTCCTCAAATGCTTTTTCCATCCCACGGTCATTCTTTGGTTTCTCATAGTCTTTCAACAATGAACACCATGCATCAAATTTGTAAGCTTGTACCCAGTTCTCAAATCGATTCTGCCATCCTTTAAATTCTTCAATGTACATAAGCTTTGGTGGTTTTTGATGCGTTCCCGTTTCATTTTCACTATATAAATTTTCAGCAGCAGTAATCGGAGTGACTGGTGTAGCAAACGCGTTGTAGAAATCCTCTTCCATGTCTTCAGTAATTAGCAAATACTTCGGCAAGTACCTTTACAATCACAAACAAAAATACAATCAGTTTAAACGTTTATCAATTAACTGAAACAAACTGGTAC
Organism: Helianthus tuberosus; assembly: GCA_030545235.1. Lineage (NCBI taxonomy): Eukaryota > Viridiplantae > Streptophyta > Magnoliopsida > Asterales > Asteraceae > Helianthus > Helianthus tuberosus. The sequence continues at coordinate 172,010,281 of CM060393.1, read as the reverse complement.
TCAGACTGTCGATTTTTTTTTGCGGACTGAACGTTGAACAACTGTGCGGACTTCTAGGACCCGAATCGAAATCAAGTGACTTGACCCTTTGAAATCTTTGAACTTCAAACCGTATGAACTGGACAACTATCACGCAACTTGACCACACAAAATGACTTGACTGATCAAATGTATTGATCGAACCGTGCTCCAAACCTTGTGACCTGACTTTGATACGAATTGACCTTTGTCACAAATGATCAGGTACAAACAGCTTGAACTCAAATGACCCGATGGATCCAATACGTACAAATAGGGACACGGACAACAACTATTGGTATTTATAAATCCACCAACAAACAAAACAAAAACACAAAGTCACATGATACTAACATTTTGCAATCTCAATTGATGTCTGACACATGCACATGCAAACACTTTTCAAACATTAATTGAATATTTCAACCTTAGCCGACAACCACTGTTACATACAATAAAGGATCTCAAAAATCGATGTATTCACATGTATCATGTCAGCTTTTCATGCAAATATTAACTAATATTTCAACTTCAATATCACATATATTCTGACACACACTTATCAACTCAAATTCTATCTTTTGCCGACAACTCAAATATCACAAACAAACAAATCAATAGACACCCATGTGACCTACTGACATTCTTTCAAACTCAATATTACACATAATCTGATTATGAACACCTCGTGCCAACTGACACAAAAGCTCATGAATTCTTGTCTCAATTAACTAACAATCCTCGATCAGAATATTTCACACAATTCAACGTATACACTCAAATGAACTTCACATACAATCACATGACCCCATAACTCGATGTACTTTAAATCAACAAACAATACGTGTTTTCAATTAAGAGCAGAATTCAATGATCAGCAAAATTCAGTTAAGACAGCACTGCAGGTTTCAAACAGATATCAACGTATTTTCAAGCGAAATGCAATCAGATCAGTTTCGCTTCAACTATTCAAGCGAAATCAAATAATGTTCTCAACTTGAAGCGAAATCAACAGAAATACATCAACTTGAAGCGAAAATCAACAGATTATCATCAACTTGAAGCGAAATCATGTACAAAATGTTGCTGATGTCATCATATTAACGAGCAGTTGAAGTGAAATCACAGAAATTTACAAGTTTTAGATTGAATTTTAACTTGAAACTTTCAAGGATTGATTAAACCATGTATGCGCACAATATATGTGAATTTTGTCCGATTTTGACCGTAAAAAGTTTTGTTTTTCGAAAAAGAAAGGTGTAGAAACAGATTTTACGGCTGAATCAACAAGAACTCTTCTTCACTGGCTCTGATACCAATTGTAGGATCGGATTGCGACCTAAACGAGTCGTTCGGAAGAGTTCTAGTCCGTTTCAGAGGCGGAAACTAAGAAACGGACGTGATAACAGCTTGAAATACACTTTAATCCTCTTGTATATTGATATTACAACCTTTACAATCAGAAGAGAGACCGGCAGCACTTCGGTACACTTGGCCAAAAACTGTTACAAATGAAAGCACACTATGCCTATTTATAATGCTCTAGGTTTCGCTTGAAATACTTGAAGCGAAACCTTCAAGCGAAATCTTTAAAGAAATATCATCTATTGAAGCGAAATGTATAACATTCTGAATTTTGTCTTGAAGCGAAATCTTCATGCAAACTTGAAATCTGTTTTGTCCTTTTGCATGCAATCTCACGTGAACTTGTAATATGATGTCATTGATGATGCATCTAGATGATGTCATCATGACATCATGTCTTGATTAGCTCCGCACCGAACCGAGACTCGATACAAGACGAAGACGACAGATGTGTGCACCAACACCTTTCTCCCTCAGTTCGAGCCGGAACCGATACCAAACCCGCCAATGAGAAATGAAAATTTAGCTGAACTCCGTCACTTTGGAGAGGAGCTGGTGGATGCAGGAAATAGGATTCGGGAAGTAGGAGAACAGATCTCCTGGAAGTACGACAAAAGGGAACGTCGTTACTGAAGTACCAACTGACGAGGGATAGTGGGGTTATGAAACTGTGATTGTATAATAATAATAATAGTAAAATATAATTTTTGTAAAATAACTACAAATAAAACTTTGTAAGATAACGGTGTGTATTGATGCATATTATAATATATATATAAAAAAAATGGGAATCGAGAAATCGATAATTTTGGCTATCCATGTGTTATGAAATTGTGTGATTATTTGTGTATTGCTATTAATTATTTTATACTAATAATTTATATATATATATTAATTATCAGATGGAAAACGCTAATAATGAACCAGTTAACGAGGTTAACCAATCTGAGCAACACCCGGAGGATTAATTTATGACTAGGCAAGATATAAAAAATATCGTTGCTCAAGGAATAGCCAATGCTATTCCAGCAATCCTTGCTGCTGCCCAAAAACCTGTTGAACCTCAACAAATCATTCCTAGCAAACGTACTTCTGAAGATAACTTCAGTAATAGCATAAACGGAGGCGGTAATCATACTAATCACGATAATGATCCACGGCAGGCTCCGCTCCCTAAGAAAATGAAAGCTGCAACGCCTGGTTGCACTTACAAAGAATTTCTTGCCTGTAAACTAGCTGAGTTTGCAGGTAACGAAGGGGCGACTGCAGCACTGCGTTGGTTAGAGAAAACCGAGGCAGTAATTTCCATAAGCAAATGTGCTGAAGAAGGCCAGGTCATGTATACGTCGAATCGTTTTAAAGAAGGGGCGCTAGAATGGTGGAACACGGTGTTACAAGCAAAAGGAAGGAGGATGGCATATGCTATGAACTGGGAAGAATTTAAGAGTCTTGTAGAAAGAAAATTCTGTCCCGAGTATGAAAAGGAACAAATGACAAATAAGTTCCTGACACATCGGATGGTGGATGTAAACTATCGAGGGTACACTTCGACATTCTTCGAATATGCGAGAGTAGTACCAACCCTGGCTTCGCCAGAACCAGTACTTATTTCCCGCTATATTTGGGGATTGATTGGTGAAATTTGTAATATCGTCAAGGCTGCGAAACCCTGCACGATTGAGGATGCGGTGGATTTAGCCAACACACTGACTGACGAACTGGTACGGACGAGAGAAGAAAATAGAAAGAAGGAAGTAGCTCAAAAGATTACCCAAGGATTTCGTATGGGTAACCGTAACAATTTCAAGCGAAGGGGAACTGGACAATCTTCCACTGGTCCATTTTTCAATTCTTGCAAAAAGAAGCATTTTGGAAGATGCAAAGTATATTGCAATTTTTGCAAAACTCGGGGGCATCAAGAGGAAGACTGCAGGAGAAAGAAATTCACAGTCTACTACAACTGTGGAGAAACTGGACATCTTAGGCCAGACTGCCCAAAACTAAACAAACCAGCAGATAACAAAGCTAAACCTGCAGAAGGAACGAATAAGAAGAACGTTAGAGCCTTTCAACTGACGACTCAGGAAGCCGAACTGATTCCTGATGTGATAGCTGGTACGTTTCTAGTTCACAATGTATATGCAAAAGTATTATTTGACTCTGGTGCAAACCAAAGTTTTATAAATACTTCATTCTGCCAAGCACTTAATTTACCCTTAACCCAACTTAGGCAAATATTTACAGTTGAAACGGCAGACGGAAATTCTGTCAAAATAAATAAGGTTGTGCGAGAAGGAAAGATAGAATTATTAGGCTATAAATTCTCTGCAAACCTATTACCTATGAATTTAGCTAGATTCGATGTAGTGTTAGGAATGGATTGGTTAATAGCCAACCATGCTCGAATTCTTTGTGATAAGAATTCCATAGAAATTCATACACCCACAGGAGAATTAGTGGTGATTACAGGAGATAAGCCACGAAAGCCACTGAAATTCATTTCAGTAATGAAATTGGCTAGTTATTCCAGTAAACAAGAAATGGTGTATATGATTTCAGTAATCATTAATACGAAAAGCAAAGAGCTTAAAGAAATTCCAGTAGTATCGGAATATCCCGATGTATTCCCAGAAGAACTACCTGGGTTACCACCTGATAGGGAAGTTGAATTTAGAATTCATCTAATTCCTAGAACTACACCGATAGCCAAGGCACCTTATCGGTTAGCACCCACCGAAATGCTAGAATTGAAAAAGCAATTAGATGAATTACTAAGTAAAGGTTTCATACAACCTAGTTCATACCCTTGGGGAGCACCAGTGTTGTTTGTAAAGAAAAAGGATGGTTCGATGAGAATGTGTATTGATTATAGAGAATTGAATAAGGTTACAATTAAGAATCGATACCCATTACCTAGAATTGATGATCTTTTCGATCAACTTCAAGGAGCTAGATACTTTTCTAAGATCGATTTACGCTCCGGATATCATCAGTTGAAGGTACAAGAAGAAGACATACCTAAAACTGCTTTCAGAACTAGGTATGGTCATTACGAGTTTACAGTCATGCCCTTTGGACTAACGAATGCACCTGCCGCATTTATGGACATGATGAATAGAATTTGTAAACCGTATTTGGATAAATTTGTAATTGTCTTCATTGACGATATACTTATTTATTCCAAAAGTCAGGACGAGCATTGTGAGCACCTGCATGCACTCTTAACTTTGTTAAGAAAAGAAAAACTTTACGCCAAATTCTCGAAGTGTGAATTTTGGCTGCAAGAAGTGCAATTCCTAGGACACATGGTGAATCACGAAGGTATTCATGTAGATCCTGCTAAGATAGAGGCAATTACCAAATGGAAGGTTCCGCAATCCGCAATGGAAATTAGAAGTTTTATAGGTTTAGCCGGATATTATAGACGGTTTATTAAGGATTTTTCCAAAATAGCTGTACCATTAACTAAGCTAACCTGTAAAGCAGTTAAGTTTGAATGGGGACCTAAGCAAGAAGAAGCTTTTAGGATTCTAAAGCAAAAGTTAACAAATGCCCCAATCCTAGCCTTGCCAGAAGGAACTGAAGATTTTGAAGTTTACTGTGATGCTTCAAAACTAGGATTAGGATGTGTGTTAATGCAACACAAGAAGGTAATTGCGTATGATTCAAGGCAATTGAAAAAGCACGAAGAAAACTATACGACTCATGACTTAGAATTAGGAGCCATAATTTTTGCCCTTAAGATTTGTAGACATTATCTGTACGGAAGTAAATTTACTGTCTATACAGATCATAAGAGTTTAAGATATATATTTGGGCAAAAAGAATTAAACATGAGGCAAAGGAGATGGATGGAAATCCTAAGTGACTACGATTGTGATATTCAATATCACGAAGGAAAAGCAAATGTAGTTGCTGCCGCCTTAAGTCGTAAGTACCATGAGAAACAACGACGGGTTCGTGCTCTTAGATTAAATCTACAGTTAGATTTAATGGAACAACTAAAGCATTTTCAAGAAACAGCAATCAAGGATGGTGCTGAAGGAATGAAAGGACGAATAAAAGAATTAGAACAAGGAGCTGATGGAATTTGGAGATTCTACAAAAGAAGGATTTGGGTTCCTAAGCAGGGAGAATTAAGAAATAAGATTTTAGAAGAAGCTCATAAATCTAGGTATACCATGCACCCTGGAAACAATAAAATGTACCAAGATTTAAGAAATAACTTTTGGTGGATAGGAATGAAAAAGGACATAGCTCGATATGTTTCTAAGTGTCTTACTTGTTCACAAGTTAAGGCAGAACACCAGAAACCTTCAGGTCTACTACAACAACTAGAAATGCCTGTATGGAAATGGGAACTCGTAACAATGGATTTTGTTACTAAGTTACCCAAAACCAGAAAAGGTAATGACACGATTTGGGTAATTGTGGATCGATTAACCAAATCAGCTCATTTTCTACCAATGAAAGAAACCTTTAGCATGGAAAAGTTGGCAAAGTTGTATGTAGATGAAGTAGTATCCTTACATGGAGTTCCACTCTCCATTGTATCAGATAGGGATAGTCGTTTCACTTCCCATTTCTGGACAAGTTTCCAAGAAGCAATGGGAACTCACTGCATATCATCCTCAAACAGACGCACAAAGTGAACGGACGATCCAAACCTTGGAGGACATGCTTAGCTCATGTGTGATAGATTTTGGTGGAAACTGGGATGATCACCTACCTTTGATCGAATTCTCCTATAACAATAGTTATCATGCAAGCATCGAAGCTGCCCCATTTGAAGCATTGTACGGACGAAAGTGTAGAACTCCAGTTTGTTGGGCAGAAATAGGAGAAAGACAATTATCAGGTCCCGAGATAGTGCAAGAAACTACCGAAAAAATCACCCAGATCAAGGAAAGACTGAAGACGGCTCGAGATCGCCAGAAAAGTTATGCTGATAATCGACGCAAGCCACTCAAGTTTCAAGTTGGGGACAAAGTACTATTGAAAATTTCTCCTTGGAAAGGAGTAGTTCGATTTGGTAAGAAAGGAAAACTAAGCCCAAGATACATAGGACCATTCCCAGTGATCCAACGTATAGGACCAGTTGCTTATCGCTTACATCTACCAGAGGAGTTAGCTGGAGTACATGATGTATTTCATGTATCCAACCTCAAGAAATGCCTATCAGACGAATCTTTGGTAGTACCTCTCCAAGATATAGAGGTAAACGAAAAGTTAAAATTTGTTGAGAAACCTCTTCAAATCAAAGATCGAAAGATCAAATTTCTCAAACACAAAAGATTGGTGCTAGTTAAAGTCAAGTGGGATTCAAAGAGAGGACCCGAATATACTTGGGAATTGGAATCGGAGATGAAGCGAAAGTATCCTCACTTATTCCAATGAATCTCGAGGACGAGATTTTAAATAAGGTGGGGAGGATGTAAGGACTCTCAAAATTGTCCTAAAAATAACCGTAAGTATAATCCCGAATGTCACACCCCGACCGCGTAAAACAACAAATCGCGGCGGAAACATCGGGGCGTGTTGCAACAGAATTAATTGTCTCATAACCATGGCATACAAAGTTTTATTTAATTATTAAACAAGGGTGTTTCATTGTCTTGAACAGTAAACAAAAGAGTTTATAACATAATTAAACATAGTCTATCTTCTTTTAAAGTCTCTAAGGCACAGGTCCGCCCTAGTATCATGATCAACATCCTACGGAAAAGCACCTGAAAACACATGTGAAAATAGGTACGTCAGCATAAAAATGCCTGTGAGATACATAGGTTTTGTGAAAATAAGATTCATGACTTATGTTTGAGAAAATGTTTAGTCATGAACCTTGTTATTTGCTTTGTCTTTTAAATCATTTGTAAAACGATAAGATCAGATGATAAGTATAATTAAATGTAAGGTTAAATGAATAACCAAGAAAAATGTGTTTGCATAAGATAAGTTGTTTATTAATCAATGTCTTGTGAAAAGTATGTTATTTGTATGAAATGTTCTATGTATCAAACTGAAATGATTCAAATAACGCTACGACATATAATACCATACAAACACTTATATATAGGAAGTACCAGCGGCGTATCCACCATGCTTGTATCATATTACATACGCATCGTTACTTAATCACTTAATCAAACCAAACGATGTGAGATGTCTATGTTTAAACCAATAGTCAAATGTATTGAATAATATGTCAAGGTGTTTATGTCAAGATGTAAATCATGTCAAATGCCTATGTCGAATATCCATGTCAAATGTCCATGTTAAATATCCAAGTCAAATGTCTATGTCAAATATCCATGTCCAATAGTAGTCAAGTAATTGTGTAACAAATGTTATGTATGGTAAGTAAAATAAGACTACTTAAACCATAAGTAAAAATGTACAAAACAAAGTATTTTGAATATATCAAAAAGTTATGTTTTGCAAAGTGATGCATGATACATTGATACAAACATTTATGTGGTAAGTTAACGCATACATTCAAGCCTTGAGACAGTCGGATAACCCTTTCAGTCAAGGTTATCAAAAGAATTGTATTCGGATTCAGTCATTCCTTACATCCAAACAAACCCGGGATGTCAGGAATGGGATTTGTCAAGTCCTATGGTACCACTACTTACTCCCGAGCGGCGTAGCAAATGTTAATGAACGTTATAAAGACCCGTTTGTGCAAACCAAATGTCATAGCAGTTGTATACATGTCATATGAAAACACTGTACTAAGTATGCTAAGTTAACATACAAAGCAGAAAAGTCTTGTAAATCAATGTGCTAGCATGCTATCAGTCAACATACATAGCAGAAAAGTCATGTAAATCAATGTGCTAGCATGCTATCAGTCAACATACATAGCAGAAAAGTCATGTAAATCAATGTGCTTAGCATGTTATCAGTCAACATACATAGCAGAAAAGTAATGTAAAACAATGTACTAAGTATGCACACAATGGACATACATAGCATGGAATGTAATGAAATCATGTACTATAATGTACTAACAAACATAGTCGGTATATGATGAAAAACAGGAAAGCATGAAAGTAACAAGTAGGCACATGTGTTCCACCCCAAAACAGTTTGGAAAACAGTAAAAGAGGGGTCTATGTACTCACTTGAGATTGCTCAGTTGTCAAAAGATAATCACCAAGTAATGCTATAGATCTCGGAATATCAAACGGCACCTAATATAGGTAACTACATTAATAAACCGGACCTAAATCGGAAGACTGGATAGAATGAGGTTTCGTAAACCAAACGAGTGTAGAGACTCGTGTCATTTGGTTTAACAAAGCCTACATGCTAAATGAAACTTAACATAATTGTTTACGACCCATTACGACCCGTTTAGGAAGCTTATGCTACTTTAACGTGTCGTGCGCGTGAAACGCGTTCGGACCGCCTAACTAGCCCTATGACAAGTGTTATATGCCTATACATGTTACATAATCAGTTATGTGATAAAGGTTTAGGTTACATATGCTTAATTACCGATTATACATGAAAAGGGTATTCTGGTAATTTACCTAAGGCATATAAACTACCTATCATACCACTACTTAAACGATGTGACCATAGGGTATAACCTCGGAAGGTTATTCCCTACCTACTATGGTCACCTAATGTATTTGGTCGGATCCTAATGATCGACCAAACTGGGTCGGGTTCGAAGGTATAGGCGATTTATTAGATCGCCTACCCTACGACCCTAGACAACGTGGTAATCAGTAGGCATAGTCCCAAGGGACTATGACCATCGTGATTACAATCACGTTGCGAAGTTCAAACGAACTTCGCATTGACCATTACTGGTCAACGCTGAAAGTCAAACAAAGTTTGACTTTCTGACTCGAAAAGCAGTAAAATAAGGAAAAGAACGAAAGAATACTTACGAAGGGTCCCCGAATGCTAAACTCGATTCGAAAATCTCAGGTATGAAACTAATGTTTCAACTTAGAGTTTCTCAAATCAAATTTCTAGTGATTATGAACAAAGGGGGGTGGGGTATTTATAGTTTTCGGGTAACCGTTGAGATCGTTTCTTGGAAAAGGGGAAAAGATCTAGCCCGTACACTTGTCACAATGTTGTGGAAGCTAAATATGTTCCTTATCTTAATGACTAAGCAACTTAAAACATGTGGTGGAGGATCAAATGGCTGCAACTTGTGATTAGAAACATTTAATCTGGTCTGATAGTGGGAAGCGGCCCGCTTCAGGATCAGCCAAAGACAATGCGGGCCGCATGGCCCTTCTGATCTGCACATATGTTTGAAAAATGACAGTTTCAGTCCCTGCACGTGTTTAAGGCCATTTCCGACACTTCTAAGGCCCGTAAAGCCAACTTTAAGGCCCTAAAATGTTGCCTAAACATTGTGGACTTGAAACATGTTCAAAAATATGTCGGATGATGGTTCGTTTGGCCGTACGAACGCGATGTTCGCTTAATTACGACGAAATGCGCACAAGCGCGAAAAACGATCCAAATGACGCAACGAATGGATTTTTCTTAAGGAGAACACTAAAATATAATGTAGTCATGCTTTCATAAATTTTTGGATGTCCGGATGTATTCAGAACGTAAGTTATGCGCGAAAATGCAAACTTGTGCACTTTTTGACACTTTTAGTCCCTGAATGTCCCAAAAGTTTATTTTAGCACACCGAACCCCTCAAAGCCTATTTCTAAGCTATGTGAAGGATATTTAAGGTGTGTTTAACTTATGGTTATGTTCCGGAATGTTCGTTACAGTTCAAATTGACATACTTTCGCAGTTTGTCATATTTAGTCCCTGTAAGCGAATTAACTTGTTTTTGCCATACCAAAGCCTTCAAAACTTATTTCTAAGTTATGTAAAGGTTATTTAAGGTATGTTGAGTATATGTTGATGTTCCGGAGTATTTCTCGCATTAAACTGAGTACGTTTACGCACTAGTTTGCGTATAACTCTCCAGAAAGCGATGTAGAGTTTGAAATTACATAAAAGTCAAAACATGAAAAATGTATAACATAACAAAACAAACATTGGGATCAAATAACATTGTTTTATTGATAATAGAACTGTTCATAGTGATTACAAGCACAGTTGTTACAGTCTCCCCTACTTGTGGAAATTTCGTCCCGAAATTTATTTAGAGGAAACTTGTGGAAAAAGATGTGGATATTTCGCCTTCATTTGATCTTCGCATTCCCAAGTAAACTCAGGTCCACGTTTAGCTTCCCAGCGAACTTTGACCAAAGGAATGCGCTTGCGTTTAAGCCACTTGACTTCACGTTCCATGATTTCCACTGGTCTCTCAACAAATTTCAGTGTTTTGCCAACACGAATTTCGTCAAGCGGTATGGAGAAGTTCTCATCAGCTGTACACTTCTTGAGATTGGACACGTGAAAAGTTGGATGAACATTTCCCAGTTCAGGAGGTAACTCAAGTCTGTAGGCTACCTTTCCGATTCTTTCGACGATCTTGAATGGTCCAACGTATCTAGGTGCAAGTTTTCCTTTCTTTCCAAATCTGATCACACCTTTCCAAGGTGAGACCTTAAGTAATACTCGATCACCGACTTGAAATTCAAAGGCTTTGCGTTTTGGGTCCGCGTAAATCTTCTGACGGTTTCTAGCTGCCTGAAGGTTATCACGAACTTTCTTGACCTTGTCAGTTGTCTCTAAAATGAGGGCAGGTCCAGTAAGTTGAGCCTCGCCAATCTCATTCCAGCAGACTGGTGAACGACATTTTCGACCATAGAGAGCCTCGAAAGGAGCCATTTTGATGCTAGTGTGATAACTGTTGTTGTAGGAGAATTCAATCAATTTAAGATGTGAATCCCAGCTACCACCAAAATCGATCACACAAGCTCTTAGCATATCCTCCAGAGTCTGGATTGTTCTCTCAGATTGACCATCCGTTTGCGGATGATAAGCTGTGCTCAGATTAAGTTGGGTCCCCATAGCAGATTGCATGGTTCTCCAAAAGTGAGAAGTGAAACGAGCATCTCTGTCAGAAATGATGTTCAAAGGAACACCATGTCGAGCCACAATTTCATCTACATAGATTTGAGCAAGTCTGTCAGTAGGAAAATCCTCGCGGATTGGCAAGAAATGCGCTGACTTTGTGAGACGATCAACGACTACCCAGATGGCATCATGACCTTTCTTTGTGCGCGGGAGTTTGGTAACAAGATCCATAGTAATGTTTTCCCATTTCCAAACTGGGATCTCTGGTTGCTCCAATAAACCCGAAGGACGCTGATGTTCAGCCTTAACCTTAAGACAAGTAAGGCATTTGGATACGTATAAGGCAATGTCTTTCTTCATACCAGGCCACCAATAGTGAATACGAAGATCCTTATACATTTTATCTGAGCCCGGATGAATGGAATAACGAGACTTATGGGCTTCATCCATAAGCAAGGTACGAATATCATCCTGGCTGGGGACCCACAAACGGTCCATGAAGTAATATGAGCCATTGTCCTTCAGTTCCAGAGCAGGTGTTATGTGATAGGGAAATTCCTTATCCATCAAACCTTGTGAAACACAAGATTGCTGAGCTTGAGAAATGCGTGCTTGAATATCGGATCGAGCTTGAATAACAGATTGAACACGTACACAATGAAGCTTAGTACGTTCCTTACGACTCAATGCATCAGCTACGACATTCGCCTTACCAGGATGGTAGCGAATTTCGCAGTCGTAGTCGTTTAAAAGCTCAACCCAACGTCGCTGTCTCATGTTGAGTTCTTTCTGGTTGAAGATATGCTGAAGACTTTTGTGGTCTGTGAAAACCACACATTTTGTACCGTACAAATAGTGTCTCCAGATCTTGAGAGCGAAAACAACTGCACCCAACTCAAGATCATGAGTGGTGTAGTTCTTCTCATGTATCTTCAACTGTCTCGATGCATAGGCTATGACTTTGTTCCTTTGCATAAGAACACAGCCAAGACCCAATTTCGATGCATCACAATACACGACAAAATCATCATCACCCTCAGGCAATGATAGAACAGGCGCATCGCAAAGCTTCTGCTTCAGGTGTTGAAAAGCTTCCTCTTGTCTGAATCCCCAGTAAAAGGGCATTTTCTTCTGAGTTAGAGCAGTTAGAGGAACTGCAATCTTAGAGAAGTTTTCAATGAAGCGGCGATAATAACCCACTAGACCAAGAAAAGAACGAACTTCAGTAGGAGTAGTAGGCGTATCCCAATCCTTAATCGCACTGATCTTGGAGGGATCTACATGAACACCTCGTTCGTTGATAATGTGTCCCAAAAATTGAACTTCTTTAAGCCAAAATTCGCACTTGGAGAATTTGGCGAAAAGTTGCTCTTTCTTCAGGAGTTCCAGAGTAAGACGAAGATGCTGCTCGTGATCAGCTCGCGTCTTAGAGTAAATCAAGATGTCGTCAATAAAAACAATGACGAACTGATCCAAATAAGGTTTGCAGACCCTATTCATTAAGTCCATGAAAACAGCAGGAGCATTAGTCAAACCGAATGGCATGACTGTGAACTCGTAATGTCCATAACGAGTACGGAATGCTGTCTTCGGGATGTCTTCTTCTTGCACCCGAAGTTGATGATATCCAGATCGCAGATCGATCTTCGAAAAATAAGAAGCGCCTTGTAGCTGATCAAAGAGGTCGTCTATGCGAGGTAGAGGATATCGATTTTTGATGGTAAGCTTGTTAAGCTCACGATAATCGATACACATCCTAAAGGATCCATCCTTCTTCTTAACAAAAAGAACGGGAGCACCCCAAGGTGAAAAGCTAGGACGGATAAAACCTTTGTCAGAGAGCTCCTGAAGCTGCTTAGACAACTCTTGCATCTCAGACGGTGCAAGACGATATGGAGCTCTGGCAATGGGGTTTGCACCAGGTACGAGATCAATGCGGAACTCGACTTGGCGTGCTGGAGGTAGACCAGGTAAATCTTCAGGGAACACTTCAGAATAATCCCGAACGACAGGAATATCTGAAATAGACTTACCCTTGCCTTTATTTTCTGTAACATGTGCTAAGAAAGCCACATAGTTCTTCTGCAGATACTTCCGAGCTTTAAAACAAGACATGAGTTTGAGACCACCGGTAGGCTTCTCACCTTGAACTTGCAGGATCTCGCCTGTCGAAAGCGGCACACGAACAATCTTCTTAGAACAAACTATCTCTGCGTGATGCTTGGATAACCAATCCATTCCCACAATAACGTCGAAGCTTCCAAGTTGCATAGGCGCGAGGTCAATAGGAAAAAGATGGTCGTTAAGATTCAACTGGCAGTTGTGAAGAACAGAATCAAGAATAATGGGTTCACCATTAGCAACCTCTACTGTCAAAGATTTGCCTAGTTTCGTTCTAGACACTCGAAGCATTTGCTCAAAAGATAAAGACACGAAACTCTTATCGGCACCGGAATCGAAAAGAACAGATGCAGGTTGATTATTAATAAAGAACGTACCGTTCACCACATTATCATCCGCCTGCGCCTCTTGGGCATTCATGTTAAAGACTCGGCCTCGAGCCGGAGCCGGATTCTGGTTCTGGTTCTGGTTGGCTAGCCTTGGGCACCGGTTCCTGTAGTGGGTCAGATCCCCACAATTATAGCACGAACCAGGAGGAAAATGAGGTCGTGCAGCTTGACCTTGTTGCTGAGCAAGAGGCTGAGCAACCTGTTGGGCCTGATTTTGAACTGCCTGGTTCTGATTGACAGGAATGCGGCAGTTCACAGCAAGATGACCAGATCTTCCGCAGTTGGTGCACAGACGACACTGGAGGTGCGGTTGATGATGGCCATTACACCTGTTGCACAAAGGTGCATTGCCAAAATAAGGTTTCTTGGCTATTGGCTGCGCAGGCTGATTTGGTGCAGCTTGAGCCTGTGCAGTAACGGCAAAGTTTTGGGAAGCCTTTCGCTTCCTAGCATTCTTTGAAGAACCAGAATTCTTCCCATTCTTGTTTTCACCTTTCTTACCATCCCCTTTGTCAGATGCCTGCTTCTTACCCTTGTCACCCTTCTTATGCAGCTTTCCCTTACGCACCTGCGACTCAGTCAGTGTCGCTGATAACTCGATCGCCTGACGGAGAGTGGCAGGGTTACTACCAGTAAGGATGTCTTGTACCGAGTCAGGTAGGCCGTCGATGTATCTCTCGATAGCCTTGTCGAGTGGGGTAACCATAGTCGGGCAAAGCAGACTCAACTCCTCAAACCTGTCAGTATATGCCCTGTGCTCTCCACTATCTTGCTTCAAATTATCAAACTCTTTCTCCAAGGCTCGCTGCTCATGACGAGGACAGAATTCCCTCATCATAAGGGCTCTAAGTTCAGCCCATGTCTGTGCGAGAGCAACTTCTGCACCTTGGTCCCTCATAACCCCGTTCCACCATGTCAAAGCCCTCTTCTGAAATACGCTCGAAGCAAACTCGACTTTGCGATTTTCGAGACACTGCACGTGGCGAAAAGTATTCTCTATGCTCTCAAACCACTGAAGAAGCCCAGTCGCTCCCTCAGAACCACTAAACTTGAGTGGCTTAGCTGAGTTAAAATCCTTGTATTTGCACGGACCATTGTTGTTGTTGTTGGCTTGTTGCCATTGAGCAAAGAGATTTGGGAATTGAGCAGCCATCTGCTGCGCAATAATTTCTGCCAGCTCGGCAGTAGCTATCTGGTTCTCGCGTCGAGGAGGCATTCTAAAAGAGGAAAACATGAAAAGAAACGAGTGAGATGATTGGATGAAAAGAATGAGATGATAAAAACAAGAATTGCAAACAGCATAGATGGTGGTCATTCGTCCGTATCACAAAGCAAACAAACGACTCACAGTGACTAATCAAAGTAAATGGGTCAAAAATAATGTATAATGAAGACATGCTCGCCTATAAGTGAACACTCATCCCAAGAATTCCCAGGTAAGCACAACTGGTCTCGCGTCTGGTTGAGATGTATACGAAGTGCTTGCCTAGACAGAAAACCCAGAATACAGGCATTCACCCTTCCAGTTTGCACATGTTCACATTATTTAAAACCCAAAACGTTTGACGGGATTTTTGAAAATTAGAAGGCACAAGGCCAAAAACCAAACTTGAAAAGGGTTCAAAACCATATAACAGAGGGTTCAAAACCTTACAATTGAGGGTTCAAAACCTTGTAATAAATCATTCAAAAACAGATGATTGTTTTTCAAAAATCGATTCGGAAAATTTTGGTTCTTGTTTTGATAATCACCTAAGGATAGGTGATGTACATGTTTTAAGATCTAAACACAAGATAACTTGTGTTAGGTTCCTAGAAAAGTTATAGTCTAGGTCAAAGCATTACTAATAACCTAATTCCCTATAACCATTGGCTCTGATACCAACTCTTCTGTCACACCCCGACCGCGTAAAACAACAAATCGCGGCGGAAACATCGGGGCATGTTGCAACAGAATTAATTGTCTCATAACCATGGCATACAAAGTTTTATTTAATTATTAAACAAGGGTGTTTCATTGTCTTGAACAGTAAACAAAAGAGTTTATAACATAATTAAACATAGTCTATCTTCTTTTAAAGTCTCTAAGGCACAGGTCCGCCCTAGTATCATTATCAACATCCTACGGAAAAGCACCTGAAAACACATGTGAAAATAGGTACGTCAGCATAAAAATGCCTGTGAGATACATAGGTTTTGTGAAAATAAGATTCATGACTTATGTTTGAGAAAATGTTTAGTCATGAACCTTGTTATTTGCTTTGTCTTTTAAATCATTTGTAAAACGATAAGATCAGATGATAAGTATAATTAAATGTAAGGTTAAATGAATAACCAAGAAAAATGTGTTTGCATAAGATAAGTTGTTTATTAATCAATGTCTTGTGAAAAGTATGTTATTTGTATGAAATGTTCTATGTATCAAACTGAAATGATTCAAATAACGCTACGACATATAATACCATACAAACACTTATATATAGGAAGTACCAGCGGCGTATCCACCATGCTTGTATCATATTACATACGCATCGTTACTTAATCACTTAATCAAACCAAACGATGTGAGATGTCTATGTTTAAACCAATAGTCAAATGTATTGAATAATATGTCAAGGTGTTTATGTCAAGATGTAAATCATGTCAAATGCCTATGTCGAATATCCATGTCAAATGTCCATGTTAAATATCCAAGTCAAATGTCTATGTCAAATATCCATGTCCAATAGTAGTCAAGTAATTGTGTAACAAATGTTATGTATGGTAAGTAAAATAAGACTACTTAAACCATAAGTAAAAATGTACAAAACAAAGTATTTTGAATATATCAAAAAGTTATGTTTTGCAAAGTGATGCATGATACATTGATACAAACATTTATGTGGTAAGTTAACGCATACATTCAAGCCTTGAGACAGTCGGATAACCCTTTCAGTCAAGGTTATCAAAAGAATTGTATTCGGATTCAGTCATTCCTTACATCCAAACAAACCCGGGATGTCAGGAATGGGATTTGTCAAGTCCTATGGTACCACTACTTACTCCCGAGCGGCGTAGCAAATGTTAATGAACGTTATAAAGACCCGTTTGTGCAAACCAAATGTCATAGCAGTTGTATACATGTCATATGAAAACAATGTACTAAGTATGCTAAGTTAACATACAAAGCAGAAAAGTCTTGTAAATCAATGTGCTAGCATGCTATCAGTCAACATACATAGCAGAAAAGTCATGTAAATCAATGTGCTAGCATGCTATCAGTCAACATACATAGCAGAAAAGTCATGTAAATCAATGTGCTTAGCATGTTATCAGTCAACATACATAGCAGAAAAGTAATGTAAAACAATGTACTAAGTATGCACACAATGGACATACATAGCATGGAATGTAATGAAATCATGTACTATAATGTACTAACAAACATAGTCGGTATATGATGAAAAACAGGAAAGCATGAAAGTAACAAGTAGGCACATGTGTTCCACCCCAAAACAGTTTGGAAAACAGTAAAAGAGGGGTCTATGTACTCACTTGAGATTGCTCAGTTGTCAAAAGATAATCACCAAGTAATGCTATAGATCTCGGAATATCAAACGGCACCTAATATAGGTAACTACATTAATAAACCGGACCTAAATCGGAAGACTGGATAGAATGAGGTTTCGTAAACCAAACGAGTGTAGAGACTCGTGTCATTTGGTTTAACAAAGCCTACATGCTAAATGAAACTTAACATAATTGTTTACGACCCATTACGACCCGTTTAGGAAGCTTATGCTACTTTAACGTGTCGTGCGCGTGAAACGCGTTCGGACCGCCTAACTAGCCCTATGACAAGTGTTATATGCCTATACATGTTACATAATCAGTTATGTGATAAAGGTTTAGGTTACATATGCTTAATTACCGATTATACATGAAAAGGGTATTCTGGTAATTTACCTAAGGCATATAAACTACCTATCATACCACTACTTAAACGATGTGACCATAGGGTATAACCTCGGAAGGTTATTCCCTACCTACTATGGTCACCTAATGTATTTGGTCGGATCCTAATGATCGACCAAACTGGGTCGGGTTCGAAGGTATAGGCGATTTATTAGATCGCCTACCCTACGACCCTAGACAACGTGGTAATCAGTAGGCATAGTCCCAAGGGACTATGACCATCGTGATTACAATCACGTTGCGAAGTTCAAACGAACTTCGCATTGACCATTACTGGTCAACGCTGAAAGTCAAACAAAGTTTGACTTTCTGACTCGAAAAGCAGTAAAATAAGGAAAAGAATGAAAGAATACTTACGAAGGGTCCCCGAATGCTAAACTCGATTCGAAAATCTCAGGTATGAAACTAATGTTTCAACTTAGAGTTTCTCAAATCAAATTTCTAGTGATTATGAACAAAGGGGGGTGGGGTATTTATAGTTTTCGGGTAACCGTTGAGATCGTTTCTTGGAAAAGGGGAAAAGATCTAGCCCGTACACTTGTCACAATGTTGTGGAAGCTAAATATGTTCCTTATCTTAATGACTAAGCAACTTAAAACATGTAGTGGAGGATCAAATGGCTGCAACTTGTGATTAGAAACATTTAATCTGGTCTGATAGTGGGAAGCGGCCCGCTTCAGGATCAGCCAAAGACAATGCGGGCCGCATGGCCCTTCTGATCTGCACATATGTTTGAAAAATGACAGTTTCAGTCCCTGCACGTGTTTAAGGCCATTTCCGACACTTCTAAGGCCCGTAAAGCCAACTTTAAGGCCCTAAAATGTTGCCTAAACATTGTGGACTTGAAAAATGTTCAAAAATATGTCGGATGATGGTTCGTTTGGCCGTACGAACGCGATGTTCGCTTAATTACGACGAAATGCGCACAAGCGCGAAAAACGATCCAAATGACGCAACGAATGGATTTTTCTTAAGGCGAACACTAAAATATAATGTAGTCATGCTTTCATAAATTTTTGGATGTCCGGATGTATTCAGAACGTAAGTTATGCGCGAAAATGCAAACTTGTGCACTTTTTGACACTTTTAGTCCCTGAATGTCCCAAAAGTTTATTTTAGCACACCGAACCCCTCAAAGCATATTTCTAAGCTATGTGAAGGATATTTAAGGTGTGTTTAACTTATGGTTATGTTCCGGAATGTTCGTTACAGTTCAAATTGACATACTTTCGCAGTTTGTCATATTTAGTCCCTGTAAGCGAATTAACTTGTTTTTGCCATACCAAAGCCTTCAAAACTTATTTCTAAGTTATGTAAAGGTTATTTAAGGTATGTTGAGTATATGTTGATGTTCCGGAGTATTTCTCGCATTAAACTGAGTACGTTTACGCACTAGTTTGCGTATAACTCTCCAGAAAGCGATGTAGAGTTTGAAATTACATAAAAGTCAAAACATGAAAAATGTATAACATAACAAAACAAACATTGGGATCAAATAACATTGTTTTATTGATAACAGAACTGTTCATAGTGATTACAAGCACAGTTGTTACACCGAACCCCTGAAACCATACTATGCATGAAAAATCAAGAAAAACAGAATTCTCGTTCCCAGGCGGGCCGCGTAAAAGACAAGCATGGTCTTACGCGGGCCGCGTCAACCCTAGGTTTAACCGGATAAGCATCCGGATCCACGTGTCACGCGCGTGGCAAGTCTAGTGATGACACCGTAGCCCTAATCTACGATATAGGTGCCCTCGCGAGCCGCGTAAAGGTCGAAGGAAGGTTCACGCGGGCCGCGTGAACCTCTAATTTTAGCTATAAATAGCTTGTCCTAGGGGCTATCCTCTGGTGTCGAAATCACATCACAAAAACGAAAATATACTCTCCAGAAGTCGAATTTTCAATTTAGATAGCGAGGCGCTGCTCCGATATCGGGTATTAACTCGATCGCTGCTACGATTCAATGTCCGATCGATTAAAACTATCCAATGGATGTTTAAGTGCTGCCCACATTAGGGTTTATGCTTTGTCATTCGTCGTGAATTCGATGGATGTTTAAGTATCGCAATTTGTCATTCGTTGTGAGGGTTTAATCTCGTGAGTTATCGTAAATGCTGTATTAGTTACTAACCGAGTTTATGTGCATGTTGTTTAAATTTAGGTTAGAAGGCTAATTAGTAGGCTAAGCTCTGCCAATATAAATCTGCAATGTGAGTCATTCTCTTTTTATCAACTGTTTTACAATACCTCAAATTATTTTCAAATGTTATAATTACAGGGAGTAAGTCGTGGTAATCTTAATCAATGGCTAGTGGGGTATTGTGCACATTACTAATTTCTCACGGGGTTAGGCAAATAAGCCCTAACATAGGTTAGGCAAATAAGCCCTAACAGTGATATATCATCACTAATTGGGTGACAGGACCCAATAGTGGTATGACCATCGTCACCAGGAGGTGACACGGCGCCATATAACAATAAGATAGAATCCATTGTAATCGCTCTTATGCTGTAAATTATAACTGTGTCATTTTCTCAAATAGAGTGACTCGCCAGCATTTTCCCCGCTGATAAAATATTTTTAAAACATGTTTCAGGCGACCTGCTGTAAATCAAGGAAAACGTGCTATGGAGCACTATCAAGCTTGAAGAGGTGGCTCAGTTAAAAATAAATAAACATGTTTTATTAAATCAGGGAATTTCCTAGTTAAATTCCTCTATTGTAAATTACGGGGTTTATCTCCAAATTATGGAATAAAATAATTGGGCATTTGAGTTTTTAAAAGATCCTGTTGAAAATCTTCCGCTGTCGCATCATTGATACCACAGGTTCCTGTCCTGCGGCTTCTGACCGGGTCAAACCGGGGCTGGGGCCGTGACACATTGCAAGACATTGGCCATGTTGTTACGAAACGACCCCGAAGTTGTACAGTGCATATGCCGAATATAATAAAAAGAGTATGGATTCGGCATGCTAATTACCGAGCGTAAGTTGGAAACTCGGTAGGCAAATGTGCACTTCGACTACCATGAGAGGTAAATCAGGTATAATTGTTGTAGAGTTTGTATTATTTTCGTTTTATTTTATTTTCTTAGTTAAGTGAACGTTGTGGGTGTGTTCCCTATATAACCCTCACGAGACCTACTCGTCCTCCCGAGCTAACGGGAGGTTTAAAAGGGCTTGTTGCATAAGCTAAATACAACTGTGATTCCTACGAAAGTGAGTTAGGTTTGTTGTTATTGTAAATTATTTTTCCACATAAATCAAAGTGAATTAACGTATGACTTGGTAATATTTTCATAAAAGTGGTAGAACTAGGTAGCTAATAAATTTTAATGGTTGTGAGAAGCATGCTTCTACACAAGGGTTAAGATTTGTAGGTACATTATGTTCGTGGGACGACCACTTTCTTGAAGAGAAGAAGAGCACACGAGGAATGAGCTTAAAAAAATCAGGTGCATACGTTTCTTTTTACTTTTGATTTTTAGTTAGCAAATAAGTGGATTGTAAATTGTATTTTATTTTCCGGGGTGAAATTTTGGGGAGATTAGCCGTGTCACATCCCTTGTGCGTTTTAAAAACTCTAGTTCTTACACATTGAGGAAAATGTTTACCTCAAGTGTGGGATGGGGGAGTAAAAGTTTTCGATTTTTGATCCGTTCATTTAAATACTACACATTGAGGACAATGTTTACCTCAAGTGTGGGGATGGGGGAAAAATTTCAAAAAATTTTCAAAATGTCTTTGTTTGAAGCGATCTTAAAAGCACAAGTAACTAAGTTAACGAGGGATAACACAACCCATTTGGTCTTTTGTCATGGTCAAGTTCAAATTAATAGCATGACGGGTATTTAGCGGGTGGTTATTTGGGAATAATTCGCCTAAGAAACTAGTACATTATGCATATCACATACCATACCCTTATACGTGAGGTTTTGAGCCACTTTTATATCATAGATTTACATATACATGTTTCTTTGTTTGAGTGGACCATTGGTCGCGTATTGTAGAACTTGCAACTTTTGATACGTTTGAGACCATAGACCGAATACAAGCACGAGAATGATTAAGGCGTTAGGTAAACCTTTTTCTTTTACACCATTTATCTATCCTTACCCAAATGAATCCCCTAGTAGCCCACTTTGAGCCTAATCCTTTCGTTTGATAACCCAGTTAGCCCATAACCTTAAACCTTTTCTTTTAAACCCGTGTGATGAAAATTCGATTATATGTCTATTGGTTTGTATAGTTGTGCTTTACATTTTGCGAAAAAAAAATAAAAAATTCAGAAAAGTTGTGAAAAAGAAGAAAAAAAATTGTTGAGAAAAATACAAAAATATTAGTTAGTAGTTGTGGAATAAAAGGCTAAAGTTGTTGCCGTGTAATTTGATGTTTATAGTTAGTTATGTGTAGAGTAATTGTTTGTAATAAAAATCAAATTTTCATCACCTTAGCCACTTTAAAATATCCTAGTTCCTACCCTTCGCCTAGCCCCATCACAACCCTCCAACGACCTTATGACTTGTACT
Organism: Helianthus tuberosus; assembly: GCA_030545235.1. Lineage (NCBI taxonomy): Eukaryota > Viridiplantae > Streptophyta > Magnoliopsida > Asterales > Asteraceae > Helianthus > Helianthus tuberosus. The sequence continues at coordinate 171,987,941 of CM060393.1, read as the reverse complement.
TGGTATTCGTGTTCAGTGGTGGAGAACGATTGAGTTGCAAGCCTATGAGGGTACGTGTTCTATTCGGTTTTGAGTAATTACTTTAGAAAGGTGCTAATACATCATTAGAATTAGCCAATTTATAAACCGAGTGGAGTGCACATTGTGAGGGATATGTATGATTTATTGGTTTCAAGGGCGGGTTAATCTTGGATAACCATTTTATATGTGATTATTCACTTTTCCGTTAAATATTTCGTAAATTGTAAAAAAGTTTGAACCGGGTATGACATTAGACCTTAACCTTTGTCTCGGGAATGGGAAGTGTGTTTCTCGTTCGACCCACGTGAAAGTGAAAGACAGATTTGATTAAGGGCAACCAAACGACAAGATATTATCATCATCGAATTGGCAGCAACTTTATTTGACTTTGTGGGATCTCATAATCTTAAAATATTATCATCATCGAATTGGCAGCCACAAGATATCTTTGGTTATTAAAAATCATTAGATCACCATCTAATGTTATTGGCAGCTTTACAACAATTTGGGCTCTCAAAAATACATTCCATCATGAAGGATTTTTTGGGGCAGCCGTAGGATAATATTGGGCTCCAAACTCACGGCCCAATACATCATCTATTCTCTAAATGGGCTTCACAACATCTGGGAAGGACTCTTAGCAGCCGTATAATAGAATGCTGGGTCTCTCAACTTAAAAAAAAAATCAATATCATCGATCATCACTCATCAGCCACACAACATACCGAACCGATCATGTCTTCATCACTATCTCAACTTGTGATCGCGTCCATTCAACAATGAGTGGATAGTCTCGTCGGTTTCACTCTGGTGTGTAGATGTTGTAAGATTTCTAGGGTTTATACATTTGTATTTTAATTTGGTTTTGTGAAAAATTGTTTAGCATTTGAAACTTATGATAATTGTCGTGCATTTGAATTGAATTTGTGAATTGTCAAACGATGATAAAGTTATGACTTTGCGAAATGAATTTGTGCACTTATGCCTTATCGTAGGTTAGGATTTACATGTCTGAGGCAACGAAGTTCATTACGGTCCGTTGTCTATGACGTTGATAGCAATTGGCACCTAAGCTTCGTGATAGTAATCCGTTAATCACTATATGCAATTGAATCAAGTTAAAACATGTAGGAACCCTAGGTCTTGCAATTATCGAACCGGGTGTGATCCGTATTCTCATTTCTTGTTTCAACTTTCTAGTTAGTATTTTAGTTGCAATTTTAGTTAATCAAAAGTGTTTTAGATAATACCCACTGTCGGTTCACTCCGATTTATTTTCAAATCAATTGAACAAATAAAATTAGCAAACTTTATAATCACGTTGTACATTGTTTGTAAATAGTCTAACTAATCGAACGGGTCGTGCGATACTGACCACCTGCTCTTCGTGGATACGATACCCGACTTACCCTATCTACCTAGGTTTAATTGGGTTTTTGACTGATCGGGACGACACGGTCATGTCAACACCCCTCACGAGACCTACTCGTCCTCCCGAGCTATCGGGAGGTTTAAAAGGGCTTGTTGCATAAGCTAAATGCAACTGTGATTCCTACGAAAGTGAGTTAGGTTTGTTGTTATTGTAAATTATTTTTCCACATAAATCAAAGTGAATTAACGTATGACTTGGTAATATTTTCATAAAAGTGGTAGAACTAGGTAGCTAATAACTTTTAATGGTTGTGAGAAGCATGCTTCTACACAAGGGTTAAGATTTGTAGGTACATTATGTTCGTGGGACGACCGCTTTCTTGAAGAGAAGAAGAGCACACGAGGAATGAGCTTAAAAAAATCAGGTGCATACGTTTCTTTTTACTTTTGATTTTTAGTTAGCAAATAAGTGGATTGTAAATTGTATTTTATTTTCTGGGGTGAAATTTTGGGGAGATTAGCCGTGTCACATCCCTTGTGCGTTTTAAAAACTCTAGTTCTTACACATTGAGGAAAATGTTTACCTCAAGTGTGGGGATAGGGGAGTAAAAGTTTTCGATTTTTGACCCGTTCATTTAAATACTACACCTTGAGGACAATGTTTACCTCAAGTGTGGGGATGGGGGAAAAACTTCAAAAAATTTTCAAAATGTCTTTGTTTGAAGCGATCTTAAAAGCACAAGTAACTAAGTTAACGAGGGATAACACAACCCATTTGGTCTTTTGTCATGGTCAAGTTCAAATTAATAGCATGACGGGTATTTAGCGGGTGGTTATTTGGGAATAATTCGCCTAAGAAACTAGTACATTATGCATATCACATACCATACCCTTATATGTGAGGTTTTGAGCCACTTTTATATCATAGATTTACATATACATGTTTCTTTGTTTGAGTGGACCATTGGTCGCGTATTGTAGAACTTGCAACTTTTGATACGTTTAAGACCATAGACCGAATACAAGCACGAGAATGATTAAGGCGTTAGGTAAACCTTTTTCTTTTACACCATTTATCTATCCTTACCCAAATGAATCCCCTAGTAGCCCACTTTGAGCCTAATCCTTTCGTTTGACAACCCAGTTAGCCCATAACCTTAAACCTTTTCTTTTAAACCCGTGTGATGAAAATTCGATTGTATGTCTATTTGTTTGTATGGTTGTGCTTTACATTTTGTGAAAAAAAAATCGAAAAATTCAGAAAAGTTGTGAAAAAGAAGAAAAAAAAATTGTTGAGAAAAATACAAAAATATTAGTTAGTAGTTGTGGAATAAAAGGCTAAAGTTGTTGCCTTGTAATTTGATGTTTATAGTTAGTTATGTGTAGAGTAATTGTTTTAATAAAAATCGAATTTTCATCACCTTAGCCACTTTAAAATATCCTAGTTCCTACCCTTCGCCTAGCCCCATCACAACCCTCCAAAGACCTTATGACTTGTACTTGGTATTCGTGTTCAGTGGTGGAGAACGATTGAGTTGCAAGCCTATGCGGGTACGTGTTCTATTTGGTTTTGAGTAATTACTTTAGAAAGGTGCTAATACATCATTAGAATTAGCCAATTTATAAACCGAGTGGAGTGCACATTGTGAGGGATATGTATGATTTATTGGTTTCAAGGGCGGGTTAATCTTGGAAAACCATTTTATATGTGATTATTCACTTTTCCGTTAAATATTTCGTAAATTATAAAAAAGTTTGAACCGGGTATGACATTAGACCTTAACCTTTGTCTCGGGAATGGGAAGTGTGTTTCTCGTTCGACCCACGTGAAAGTGAAAGACAGATTTGATTAAGGGCAACCAAACGACAAGTGTGGGGATGTTATGTAGAGTGTGAAACATGGGTGTTTAAGGGTTGATTTTGTGTGTTTTAGATTGTTTTATATGATTATATGATTGGAATTAGATTATTGCGAGTGTTTGTATGTTCGCAGATAAGAGCGCGTAATTTGGTGAGTTTAGAGACGAAATGGAATGATATCGTCATTTGATTGAAAGTTGAAATTAATTCCATGTGGTATGTTATAAAAAATAAAAGATTCGAAGATTACCAAAGCAAAAAAAAACATGCACATATGAGCTTGAGTGTTGACGGCAGACTTTTGGAGGGGAGGAGTGAACAATTCATCATACATACATCACATGGATAACATTGAAAAGAAAATGAGGATGTCACATGAAAGAAGCAGCAACTTTATTTGACTTTGTGGGATCTCATAATCATAAAATATTATCATCATCGAATTGGTAGCCACAAGATATCTTTGGTTATTAAAAATCATTAGATCACCATCTAATGTTATTGGCAGCTTTACAACAATTTGGGCTCTCAAAAATACATTCCATCATGAAGGATTTTTTGGGGCAGCCGTAGGATAATATTGGGCTCCAAACTCACGGCCCAATACATCATCTATTCTCTAAATGGGCTTCACAACATCTGGGAAGGACTCTTAGCAGCCGTATAACAGAATGCTGGGTCTCTCAACTTAAAAAAAAAATCAATATCATCGATCATCACTCATCAGCCACACAACATACCGAACCGATCATGTCTTCATCACTATCTCAACTTGTGATCGCGTCCATTCAACAATGAGTAGATAGTCTCATCGGTTTCACCCCGGTGTAGATGTTGTAAGATTTCTAGGGTTTATACATTTGTATTTTAATTTGGTTTTGTGACAAATTGTTTAGCATTTGAAACTTATGATAATTTTCATGCATTTGAATTGAATTTGTGAATTGTCGAACGATGATAAAGTTATGACTTTGCGAAATGAATTTATGCACTTATGCCTTATCGTAGGTTAGGATTTACATGTCCGAGGCAACGAAGTGCTTTACGGTCCGTTGTCTATGACGTTGATAGAAATTGGCACCTAAGCTTCGTGATAGTAATCCGTTAATCACTATATGCAATTGAATCAAGTTAAAACATGTAGGAACCCTAGGTCTTGCAATTATCGAACCGGGTGTGATCCGTATTCTCATTTCTTGTTTCAACTTTCTAGTTAGTATTTTAGTTGCAATTTTAGTTAATCAAAAGTGTTTTAGATAATACCCACTGTCGGTTCACTCCGATTTATTTTCAAATCAATTGAACAAATAAAATTAGCAAACTTTGTAATCTCGTTGTACATTGTTTGTAAATACTCTAACTAATCGAACGGGTCGTGCGATACTGACCACCTGCTCTTCGTGGATACGATACCCGACTTACCCTAGCTACTTAGGTTTAATTGGGTTTTTGACTGATCGGGACGACACGGTCACGTCAACACCCCTCGACCTTAATTAAAACTAATGTTATTTTTAAAAAAAGGAACTAACTTTTATAGTTTAAACTAACTAGGTTAATTTACTAACCTTTAAAATCTAACGAAACTAACTAGATTATTATAAAAATAAACTTTTAAATAGTAAAATTTATTTATTTAATTAATTAAACCATGAATAAATAACCATTTTTATAACGACTTTAAATTAAAGATAAAGATTTTTCGACGATTATAACGAAACGACGAACACGAGGATACAAAGTTTTCCAAAACTAGGAATATGAACAACGGTTTTTAAATATGGGAAGTTATGAAAACGGGGAGCATTACATAATTAATATTGGTAACCATAATAGGACGTGGTTGACCAACATAACACAAGTAATTTATCTGCCGAGCGAAACAAAGGTGAGTTCACACATTTACTAAAAGCATGTATTCCCGGTGGTTAGGAACGAACTGCACTTCCCCTAGGTTGGGATTGCTTAGTATTCTAGGGAGGGATACTATTAGATATTATTTATATTTCATGTCTTAAGCGGGCTAAACGAAACTCTATCACGAAGTCCCCATACATTATACTGATTAATCGTCGAGGCCTGGCGAACGGGATATTAGTTGATAGCGCTATTAGGTTTGAGAACCTCACACCGTGCCGAGGAGGACAAGCATGAACTATTATGCCTTAGCAACCGTCAATGATGATAGACATTGGCACACGTGGCAAAAACAACGCAACAGTCATAAGTATTCGGTATAGAACAATTTAGTAGCTTACAGATGGGGTAGCTCCCCATAACATGATTATAAATGAGTAATTTAACAACTTATGTCTTTGGAAATAAAACTGGAAAACCGTGAACTCGCCAACTTTATGTTGACACCCTACTGCATGCTTTACATGTCGTTAGGAACAGCTCGGGAGCTTGCAGATGAGGAGTGTAGTGGTTGGATTGAACCATCGATGGGTTCTTATTTAATAATTATGAACTTTAAACTATCGTTTGGATTTTAAACTATATGCTTCCGCTGTTAGCTTGAGCATTGTTTTTGGACTTCAACTTTTAGTCGTTAATCGTATTGATGTAATGGTATTACTTTATTTTATTAATTATTCAATATGATTTGTGGCATGATCCTGGTCAGTCGCATGCCTCGCTGTAATACTCCGCACGTGGATTTGAGGGTGTAACAGATTGGAATTAGAACCATTCGTTATAGTGAACTTGGTTTTAAAAAAGAAAAGTCTTTTTGAGAAAAACCATACTATAACTTGTTCTGTACAAAGAGATCCGCAACGACCCTATACTCCAAGTGCAAGGCTCAACATTTTAGAATGCATAGCTTGTGTATGTGCTTATTTGATACTTATTTGAAGATATGTGTAACGATATGCTTAGCAATATATGTAACAATGTGCTTGATATGTGAAATTTTAGCAGTAAGATACTTACATGTGTGTCATGGTCAAACTTTCTTCCATTTTCCCTCACACCACTACCGCGTCACTCTCATTTTGTGTTTTGTGGATGTGAAGACAATGAGCGGACGCAGCAGAGGAAATGTTAACATGACTCAGGACCAAATGACGACCCGGATAAACGCCCGGGTTACGGAAGCTCTAGCAGTCCATCCCGGAGGTAAACCTACCTTTCACACCATTCTAGGATGTTTAGATCCCCTTCTCGTGTCATCTTATCACCCTTAACCTTGTTTGCTTCACTGTACGCGACAGGTCAACTTGCACCTACTCAACCCCGCGTTTGCACTTTCAAGGCTTTCATGGATTGCAAACCTCATTCCTTCTGCGGCACTGAAGGAGATGTAGGCCTTCTACACTGGATTGAGAAGGTTGAGTTTGTGTTTGAGATGTGTGAATGCCCTGCTAATAATCAGGTGAAGTACGCTACTTGCACTCTTGAAGGAAACGCACTCTCCTGGTGGAACGTGCAAGTTCAAATGATCAGATTGGCGGATGCTAATGCCACTCCTTGGAATCAATTCAAGGATCTGATCAAGGACGAGTACTGTCACAGGGATGACATTAAGAAGCTTGAGGTGGAGTACTACCATTTGAAGATGGTTGGATCTGAAATCGAGGCGTACACTAAGAGATCCAACGACTTGGCTGCTTTATGTCCCAACATGTCACAGTCTGCTTACAAGAGAATTGAGCTTTATCTCAAGGGTTTAGTTCCCGAAATCCAAAGCTTGGTAATTTCAGCTAATCTCCCCACAATTTAGCAAGTCGTTCGTTTGGCACATCGTCTCACCGATCAAGCAGTTGAACAGGGCAAGCTGCCCAAGCGAAACAGTGTTGCTACTGATACATCTGGCGATAACAAGTGTAAATGGGATAGCAACTAGGGCAAAGGTTCTAACCCCTCTCAACCACAAGCTCAGCAGAGAAAGTTTGTAGTTAAGAAGAGACCCAATCAGTAAGCTTTGACCAACCAAAACCATGGTGGTTATCAAGGAAACCAACCCAAGTGCAACAAATGCAATCGGCATCACAGCGGGCAGTGTGAGAAGAACCGCTGTCAGCAGTGTAACAAGCATGGGTATGCGGCTAAGGATTGTAGAAGCCCGTACCCAGTAAGGCAAAACCAGCCGGAGCAGCAGCAGCCATGAGGTAATGATCGAGGATGCTTTCAGTGTGGAGCTGAAGGCCATATTAGGAAGAATTGCCCTCAACTGAATCAAAACCGTAACAACAACAACTAAGGCACTGGGAACAACAACAACAACAACAACAACATAAACAACAACAATGACGACAACGGTGCAAGAGGACGAGCTTTTGTGATCGGCACTGGTGAAGCAAGGAACGATCCCAACGTAGTGGAGGGTAAGTTCCTACTTGATGACTACTTTGTTTTCGTACTTTTTGAATCTGGAGCCAATGCTACAATGCTAGTTATGTGTCCTTACGTGTTAGTAAGAGGCTTAAGTTTACACCAACTCCCTTGAACCATAAGCACGTTGTCAAACTAGCCAATGGTAGAAACATCGAGGCTACTCATGTCATCAACGGTTGTAAACTTGTGTTATCCGATCAGACGTTTGTTATCAATCTCATCCATATCGTTATTGGAAGTTTTGACATAGTCATCTGAATGGATTGATTATCCCATCATCGAGCGGAAATTCTATGCCAAGAGATAATTGTCCGCATTCCTCGTTCCGTCGGCGAACCTCTTGTTATTCGCGGTGAGAAGAGTAGTACTGTTGTAGGTATTATCTCATTCTTAAAGGCCCATAAGTGTTTGCGAAAGGGCCATACCGCTATTCTAGCACTCGTCACTGATGCCCAAACGAAAGAAAAGAAGATTGAAGATATTCCTATCGTTCACGACTTTCACGAGGTATTTCCTGAAAAATTACCTAGTCTCCCACCTCACCGTCAAGTTGAATTTCAAATCGAGCTAACTCCTGGAGCGCACCTATAGCTCATGCACCATATAGACTAGCCCCAACTGAACTAGAAGAGTTATCCATGCAATTACAAGAGCTACTAGATAAGGGTTTTATTCATCCTAGCTCGTCACCCTAGGGAGCCCCCATACTGTTTGTCAAGAAGAAGGATGGCACTTTTCGTAGTGCATCGACCACCGTGAGTTGAACAAAGTAACTATCAAGAATCGTTACCCACTTCCACGCATCGATGATCTTTACGATCAGTTGCAAGAATTGAGTTTCTATTCCAAGATTGATCTAAGATCGGGCTATCATCAATTGAGAGTCCGGGATGAAGACATCTCTAAAACCGTGTTCAAAACTTTGTACGGCCATTATGAGTTTCTTGTTATGCCATTCGGGACTGACGAATGCACCTACGGTTTTCATGGATCGCATGAACCGAGCGTGCAAACCTTACCTTGATAAGTTCGTAATCGTATTCATCGAAGACATCCTGATCTACTCGAAGAGTCAGGAGGAACACGATTAACACCTATGTCTTATTCTGGAACTCCTACAAAACGAACAACTCTATGCTAAGTTCTTAAAATGCGACTTTTGGCTTCGTGAAGTCCATTTCCTTGGACACGTGGTCAATGAAGCTGGGATTCACGTTAATCCAGCTAAGATCGACTCTATCAAGAACTAGCCTACACCTAGAACTCCAACTGAAATCCGCCAATTCTTAGGTCTGGCGGGTTACTATCATAGATTCATCCAGGGTTTCTTAAAGATCGCTCAACCCCTTACAACTCTAACCCAAAAGGGTATCACCTACAAGTGGGGTGATGCTAGGAATCCGTGTTTCAGTAGCTGAAGGAGAAACTTTGTAGTGCACTTATTCTTTCGTTACTCGAAGGCACCGACGATTTTATCGTCTACTGTGATGCGTCTATCCAAGGACTCAGTTTCGTGTTAATACAACGAGAGAAAGTCATTGCTTATGCGTCACGCTAACTCAAAGTTCACGAAAAGAACTACACTACCCACGACTTGGAGCTGGGAGCTATAGTTTTTGCACTCAAGATATGGAGACATTACTTGTACGGTACCAAGTGCACGATTTACACCGATCACAAGAGTGTCCAGCACATGCTTGATCAAAAGGAACTGAACATGCGACAACGCCAGTGGGTTGAACTTCTAAACGATTACGAATGCAAATCAAATACCATCCGGGCAAGGCAAACGTCGTAGCCGATGCCCTCAACTAAAAGGAAACCAAACCTAATCGTGTTCGTGCGCTTCAGCTTACCATTCATTCGAACCTCCCTAACCAAATCCGAAACGCTCAAGTTGAAGCACTGAAGGAGGAGAATCTTCTAGTTGAGTCCATGCAGGACATGGAAAAGCAACTCGAGCTCAAAGATGACGGCATCCGCTACTTCGGAACGTATATGGGTTCCATTCTACAGAAACCTACGGGAGCTTGTGATGGACGAAGTACACAAGTCTCGCTATTTGATACATCCTGGTTCCGACAATATGTATCACGACCTCAAGGCTTTGTATTGGTGGTCTAACATGAAAGCGATCATAGCAAAATACGTTAGTAAATGCTTGACCTATGCTAGTTTCAAGATCGAATACCAAAAACTGTCGGGATTACTGCAACAACCAGACATACCAACGTGGAAATGGGAGCAAATTTCCATGGACTTTGTCACTGGTTTACCTAGATCTCAAAGCGGGAAGGACATAATTTGGGTGATCGTAGATTGCTTAAACAAATCTGCGCACTTCCACGTGATCAAAGAAACCGACAAGTTTTCGAAACTAGCATGCATCTACTTAAAGGAAGTAGTTGCTAGTCACAGGGTGCCAGCTTCCATTATCTGTGATCGTAACCCACGTTTCGCATCCGATTTGTGGCAAGCCATGCACAAATCCTTCAGCTCACGTTTAGACATGGGCACCGCTTATCATCCGAAAACAGATGATCTAACTGAATGTACCATCCAAACTATTGAAGACATGTTGCGAGCATGTGTCATCGACTTCGGTAACGATTAGGAACGACACTTACCCTTGCTAAAATTCTCTTATAACAACATTTACCACACTAGCATCCAGGCTGCTTCCTTCGAGAAGTTATACAGACAAAAATGACGATCATCTCTATGTTGGGCTGAAGTGGGCGATAGCCAAATCACTGGCCCTGAACTCGTACTCAACACCATGGAAAAGATTGCCCAGATTAGACAACAAATAGCGGCATCTTGCGACCATCAGAAAAGCTACGCTGATAAGCGTAGGAAACCCTTGGAATTCCAAGTTGGAGACCGAGTTTTGCTAAAAGTCTCACCTTGGAAAGGTGTGGTTCGTTTTGGAAAGAAAAGGCAAGCTTAATCTGCGTTATGTCGGACCTTTCAAAGTCACCGAGAGAATCGGTACAGTGGCATATAGAATGAACTTGCCTAAAGAGCTAAGTGGTGTACATGACGTTTTCCACATGTTAAATCTGAAGAAGTGTTTATCAGAAGAGTCTCTCATTGTTTCTTTCAAGGAACTCATAATTGATGATCAGCTTCGCTTCATTGAGGAACCGGTTAAGATCATGGATCGAGAAATCAAAACCCTCAAGCGTAGCTAGATACCCAAACTTCGAGTTCGTTGGAACTCGCGTCGTGGTCCAGAATTTACTTGGGAATGGGAAGATCAAATGATGCGAAAATATCCCCAGTTGTTTAACAACAATGCATCCAATACTAAAGCTACTACTGAATTTTGGGACGAAATTCTAAACCAACATGGGGATGATGTAACACCCCACGAAAACACTTAGCTACACTAGCTTATTCTGTGACTGCACGCTAAATTTCAGGACAAAATTTCTTTCAACTTGGGGAAAATGTGACAGCTCGAACTTTCCCTTCACGACCCACCTTACGTTGTAATTAGGTGAACCCTTATACACGTGGCTTAATATATTTGATTGTTTACATATGTGAATGTTATGAAAAATATGAAATTATATGTTATAAAAAATCCAGCCGCATATTACTTATAGCCACACACCCCTTCCACCACACACACCCTTTCCATCACACACACACCAGGCACCACACTATTTAACCTCGGCCCAAATCCCAATTCACACAGTAGGCCCAAGGAGGGACCGCACACCCCAACTGCACAATGAACCTCACATATGTGTGCGGAATCTTTGTTGGGTCTATATAAGCACATGCTGCCAACCCTAGGGAATGTTTTCCCCAAATCATTCTGACGACAGCCTTTCACAAACATTCTTCCCCTTATTCCCCTTTTTGGAAACCCTAGAACATTCTCCTCTCTTTTGGAATTTGACTATGGCATCATTCCCACAAACATTTCAACAGCAGCCTACATTTATTCTCTTGAAGCTTCACTCTCCTTTTTCTTGAACACTCTCTTGCATCTCAAAAACTACGATTAGTGTATTATCACAAATTGATTCATGAACATGGTATTGTTATATTTTTTTAATGATAGTGTGTTGATAATTGAGTATGGCAAGATATTCATAGATTGTTCAAAGAAAATGGATAAACCTGTGTGATTCTAAACCTGTACATGAATCATGATTATTGTTGATGAAACGATACAAATATGTGTTGTGTGATGTGTTGTTTGATAGCCTCGCATGCCATAATGTTCAAAAATCTGTCGTGATGATTTATTTATGAATCGGTTTGTGATGATTGATTTGTGTTATTGATGAACTAGGATTTCATGATGATTATAATTAGATGATCTTGTGTGGAATGAGGATTCACAGATTTAGTTGAGTAATTTCGTATTAGGATGGTGATGATTTGAGTTCTTATGATAAGAAATGAATACATCTGTTGACTTGTGAATCCTAAATCTGATGGTAAATGAAATCATGAAGAAAATGACGTTTTGTATAGAGCTGCATAGGTATGATGAATATGATAATAAAATTCATGAGGAATGATGTATAAATCTATATTTGGTATATTTTGATCATATAAACTAGAATGTTTAATTGATTGATCAGTTGGACTGAACCGTAGACTACGATTGCAATCGTAGTCTACGGTAGGGATAATTTGCACCGTATACTAGTGAAACGTACAACTTCATCTGCATACTGTATAACCTAACACGGCACACCGCACACTTGTGTGCCCCGTGTGCCGCACACCTTTGGATGTTACAAGTACTAATGCGCAACGTATAAGCGAATGGTCCATGGTCGCACACTCCTGAAACTGCACATTTCTGTTGTACAATCACCTGATGCGTAAAGTACAACTCGTCCAAGCATGACCGCACATTACCAGGTGGCCGCACACCTGATAATGTGCTTCACACCATATATGGGTCGCACACTTATGTAAACAAGTATTGGGCTAAACGGTACTGTTCAGTCTTGGGCTATTGTTTTGGATCCTGGTATGGCCACATGTTTGTGTAATACGTGACGTCTTTACTTGTATGATACATGTTACTTACGTATAGAAAATACGTGGATTACTTGAATACAAACCTAATTAATATTGGTAACCATATAGGATGTGGTTGACCAACTTAACACAAGTAATTTATCTGCCGAGCAAAAGAAATGTGAGTTCACACATTTACTAAGAGCATGTATTCTCGGTGGTTAGGAACGAACTGCACTTACCCTGGGTTGGGATTGCTTAGTATTCCGGGGAGGGATACTGTTAGATACTATTTATATTTCATGTCTTAAGCATGCTAAACGAAACTCTATCACGAAGTAGGGGTGTTCACGATCCGATCCGATCCGATCGAGGGTCTGCTCATGCTCGGATTGAATTACAACCGATCCGATCCAAGCGGATCAAATTTGTAAAACCGATCGCAAAAGTGATGCTCATGCTCGGATTGAATTTGAATCGAACCGATCCGGTCGGCTCGGTTTCGCTCGGTTTTTATCAAATCCTAAAAAAAAGCGAGCGAATCGTTTTCGCTCGATTGAATAATAAGGCTTCGTTCAACAAAACCAAATTCTAACTTAAAGTGCGAATACAAAAGCAACATAAAATAAAGTGCGAATACATAAGAAACACAAAATAAAGTGCGAATACAAAAGCAACACAAAATAAAGTGCCAATACAACCAACCAGGCCCAACTAGCAAGAAGCTAGAAAGGACATGGGACAAACAACAGCTAATCACCAACTATGTTTACATCAAAATTTTGCCAACTGTCGAATGTCATCGATCTCCATCTTTCTCTATGCTACTATAACAAACATACCAAACAGAAACATAACATACCAAACAGCAGATTAAAAAAACAACATATTAAAAAAACAGCAGATTGAAGAACTGTTGAAGACCGTCCGAAGATTGAAGACTAGAGACAGCGGCGATATGTGTGTCGGAGATTAGAGGGTCGGAGACGGAGACTGTGAGTCTGTGACTGTGGAGACCGGAGAGTGAGACCGAGATTAGAGCGGCAATTTGAATACGACTGATTAGGGAATAATAGATTTAGGGTTAGATACTTAGATTTATATATTAAATATTAAGTTGGGTTGAATGTTATTTGGGCTTTTAGTTTTTTTTGGGCTATTATATTTTTTTGGGTTTTTATCTATAAAATCTATAATATAAATATATATATTAATTATTAATAAAAATAATTCGAGCGAAACCGAGCGATCGACGAGCGAGCGGAGCTATGCTCATGCTCGGATTGAATTTGAATCGAACCGATCCGATCGGCTCATTTACAAACTGAGCGGGAATCGAACGAGCATTTTTCGAGCGATCGTCAAGCGATCTTCGATCGTCGAGCAGTTTGGACAGCCCTATCACGAAGTCCCCACACATTATACCGATTAATCACCGGGGCCTTGCGAACGGGATATTAGTTGATAGCGCTATTAGGTTTGATAACCTCACACTGTGCCGGGGAGGACGGGAGTGAACTATTATGCCTTAGCAACCGTCAATGATGATAGACATTGGCACATGGGGCAAAAACAACACAACAGTCATAACTATTCAGTATCGAACAGTTTAGTAGCTTACAAATGGGGTAGCTCCCCATAATATGATTATAAATGAGTAATTTAACAACTTATGTCTTTGGAAATAAAAATGGAAAACCGTGAACTCACCAACTTTATGTTGACACCATACTGCATGCTTTGCAGGTCGTTAGGAACAGCTCAGGAGCTTGCAGCAGAGGAGTGTAGCGGTTGCATTGAACCATTGATGGGTTCTTATTTAATTATTATGAACTTTAAACTATCGTCTGGATTTTAAACTATATGCTTTCGCTGTTTGCTTGAGCATTATTTTTGGACTTTAACTTTTAGTCACTAATCATATTAATGTAATGGTATTACATTATTTTATTAATTGTTCAAAATGATTGGTGGCATAATCCTGGTCAGTCGCACACCTCGCGGCAATACTCCGCACGTGGATTTGAGGGTGTGACATGTTAAGGGAGGCTTGTACGAAATTAATGACTAAGTATTGTGCAAGTAAAGTTTCTAGCATGTATTTCTAAGTATGAACGTATAAAGCATGTATGTTGGAGTCAATTGTATGAATAAAGTGTTTGCGTACAAGTGTTTATGTGAGTTTTTGTATAATGTATATATTGCACCCAAAAGTGATACAACGAAAAAGGGGTTATATATACTCACGGTATTGCTATGCTTTTCGTTTAACCGCGAGTTGATGAGTTGAGAGTTGGAACACCGAAGTTACCCTACATTGGGGAAACGAAGGTGTGTGAGTATTCGGATTTGGTGAAGGATTTGGATTCGGGAATTAAGTATAAAAAGTATGTACACGAAAATATATCTTGTCTTAAACGCTCGTTTTGACACTAAGATTTTATGTGATTTCATGGGTCCAAACTTGCCCATTAGAATCATAAACGAGGAACTTAGAACAAAGATAAGTTAACCTATGTTCATGACATATAACCATAATCTGGTTATCATCAAGAATTCGGTTATATATTATATAGTATATAGATTATATTATAGGTCCATCATGTATTATCATGTAGTGTCATATAAGTCAAGCATGGAGGTATGAATAACCTCATTGTATGATTTACCAAAGCACAAAGTCATCAACTTAGTTAATGACCCGGTTGGTCATGAATGAAAAGTAAAATACAACTAACTACCTAGTTCATCAAGTAACCAAGTAAGATCAACCCGGGTATTTCATACCCGTCATGGAAAATCTTGGAGATTGGGCGGGGTTGTGTTACTTTAGGTCTAGGAAACTACTTAGAATAATATGATAAAACATCAAGTGAGGTGGTGGAACAAGTTTGGAAATCCAAGGCTTCCATGGTTCACACCTATACCAAAGCTCAACTATTGGCATATGAACGAATGGTAAACCTGGATGGTCTCAACACTTATAGGTTGTCTAAACCTTATCAAAACAGAAAGTTTAGAGGGTGTTTGCACCTCTAAACTCATAAGAATCAACCTCAAACAAGTCCTATAACCATAGATGAGATTAGGAACATGTTAGGCATAAGATTCATGCATGAAAGTTAAGTTTATAAAAATTTTACAACATATAACTTCCAAAACAGAAATTTTGGACCTCAAAATGGTGATGTTCCACCTTAGTTTACCATGGTAAACTTGTGGAAACACTCTTAGAGGTGTTCCAAGCTCTCATGAGGAAGAAGAAGTGAAGAAAATATGAAGAAATGTGAGTTTGAACCCACTTTTAGACTTAGAACTTTCTGCCCTTTTCTTGTAATACAACTGATTGAGAGTGTTTTTGAGAATGTAAAAGAGTTGGGAAAGTGAAAATGAGATGATGGAGGCTTGGTTTTTTATGGGGAGGTAGGGTTTTGTGTTAAAGAAGGTTGTATGGTGATTGGGGAAAGAGAAGGTGACCAATCTTGGAGCAGAAAACAAGTTTCCGCTGATCAAGGGGCTTAGTGCCCCGCCAAGCTAAATGGGGTTAGGCGTCGCGTTGCGCCACACCTCATTTAGCTAGTTTTTTGTTTTATTGCATTTTAGTCCCTGAACTTTTATATGTTCCTCATTTGATATAACAACCCTCCAAAATAAATTCCGACACCCTAAAAAATATTTAAAATATCACTATACGTCCTAAAATACACACCGTATACGAAAATAGGCCCCGAAAACCTTTATTTTATTAAAATTAATTAAAAACAAAATTTAATGGGACGTCGCGGGGCGCGACAGATCCCTTGAGGTACATCGCGGGCAAGGGCGTAGCTTAAGAGGGGCCGGGAGGGGCGCCCGAGCCCCCCAACTTTTCGCTCAGTAGTGTTATATATGTAGTTTTCGTATAGAAATTTTTGGGTATATACGTTTTCGACCCCCCCCCCCCTCGATTTCATGGTCAAACTTCGCCACTGGTCGCGGGGCGCGAGCACTTGCCTACGAGGCCGCACCTAGAGCCGCCACGTGTCGGTATCGTGTCAACCCTACTCGAAGAGCGGTCAAAGCTACGCCGTGGACCCCCTAGGTCGCGGGCCGCGAAGGCCCTGCCTTCCTTCGTCGCGGGGCGCGACGGACCTGTCGCCCAGCCCTATAAAAGGGGCCATCAGCTTTCAGTTTTCGTCGCTCATTTCTTTCTTTCTCTCTCGAATTTCATAAGTGTAGAAGCTATAATCAGGTATTATACCCCCTAAATAATGAAGTTCTGCCTCGTTGTAAGTATTATAACCCCCGGTTACATATTAGATACGCTGCCCGATTGATCTAGGGTTCCGTAACGGCTGTCGAGGTTCTGCCCGACGTAGTCGTTGGAATGTCGTCTTGGGGAGGGTATTACTAATGTAAATATTGGGTTATTATACTAACGCATATGCATTTGTGTAATTAATAGATAATCACCAGGACATCCTTAAGGAAAACCCTAAGACAGCAATGTGAGTAATCTCCTTTTTGTAAACTGTTTTTACAAAACCTTAAATAATTTATAATGTGGTTAGCAGTGATTGAGTCTTTGTAGTTCTTCAATTACTGCCGGTATGTTGGGGTTTTGTATACAAAATGTGGAACACGTTACCATTGGACAAAGAGTTAGCCAATGTGTAATATGACCCACCAGTCAGGATTGACAGTATTGAATGAGTAATTGTGTAGAAATAAACATTGTAATCGCTCTCAATACTGTTAAAGGATAAAACTCTTCTTGATTAAACTGGGATTCACTCACCAGTATTTCCCACTGACAAAATGTTTTTAAACGCGTTTCTGGTAACAAAATATGAAAGCCAAATAGAAGCCAGCTGGACAGCACTGAAGGCTTGGAAAAGTGGCTATAAAAGTTACCTAAATAAAGAAGATGTTTTATTTCAATAAATTAGGGTTTACCCCTACAAATCCGTTTGTAATAAAAACTTAGGTTTTATCCCAATGTTTTTATTTATATAAAATGTGGTGTTTTACTCTGATAAAATATTTCCTAACTACGGTCCTGATGTAATTTCCTCTGCCAAAATGATAAACACCGATACCACCGAAACTGGTCTCGCGGCCGCCCTTCCTGGGACAGATAGGGGACGGGGGTTGCGACATTTGATGCTAAAACTTTGTAATTTAACATGTTTTCAAGTATGGAAAGCGTATGTATGCACAAATTTCATATCATGAATGCGTGAATAGCGTTTTGAATGTATAACAAGTATTAAATTGTAAGTAAACATGTAATTAACGATTGATTATATGTATAACACGTATGTATAAAAAGTATGTAAGTTTGTTAAGATCAAGGTCTCGGATTACAATATTGGAAATCAAATACGAATACGATATGGTTGCAAGTTTCCAAAAAATAGAATTACGAATAAACTTTCTAATTAAGGAAAGTACGAAAATGCGGAGCGTTACATGTTAGGAGTGATGTTGATCATGTTCATTTTATTCGATATTGTGCTCTTAAAAACATATTTATAGTATTTGTTTTATGATAGAAGGTGATTTGGGCAAATACTTTCGTGTTGGAACTTGGAATCTCAACTTTGTAAATATATGCATTTAAGGATACCTATAGTCACCTCAAATGGTGTAGTATGACTAGTTTTGTTCTTGGCATTATGGCTACGTTAATTGTGGCTAATCCGTGCTAAGAAACTTGCTAGTTCACCTTACATATGTTAAGAGTCTATGTCATAGATTACGATTAGAACTTTCAAGTGTGGTATGTAAGATTAAATATATTATGTTTAATATTTAATCTAGTAGCCATTATAATCATTTACCTAATATAGATCAAAATATATAACAACCTATTAAATAATTAGTTGGTAATTGTTTATGGACCTAATTACCCTTATTAACTAATTAGGGTTTCCTCCTGGGTGCATATATAAGGAGACTAATGTAGAGGTTTTAAGGTAAGACTTCAACATAACCTTATTAGTTCATAACATCAATCGCCTCTCTCTCTCCCAACCGAACAACCCTATTCGGTTTCATCATCACCATCATTAGATTGCACCCTAAGGAGGAACCAGATCAAGCTGACAATCATGTCAAACTCTGTTGCTGCGTCTCCATCTGGATTCTCTACTGACCTATCTGATGCAATCAAAGGTATGTTTTCATGTTTTCACTTACGTTTAAACAGAACCGTTCAACATGTGGTATCAGAGCATATGTTGATTAGTCAGTTCTGTTTTGTATCCGAAAATCTGGTATAAAAACTGGAAAACAGCTTTGAAAACACAATAAAATTCCGTTTTTTGCCATCCGAAATCCTCATTACGGATGATTTCGGATGATTACGGATCTGGGTTTAATCATCTCGAATGAATCTCGGATCATTACGGATCATCTCGGATCATTACGGATCATCTTGTATTATTACGGATCATTACGGATCCGGGGTGTTATCATTACGAATGCATTATGGATGAATTATTTGAATGATTTTATCTTAGGGTTCATCACATGTTCATAAGAAAATTCGAAAATTCCTTAAGTTTTGGAATGAATTTGGATTATTGGGTGTTTTCTTGTTTTGATCTATTTTTATCTACTAAACAATTTTCGAAATCTGTTATTGTTATTAATGGATATAATTTTCGAAATAAACAGATAAATATAACTAATTTTTAAACAGGAAACATAATCCCATAATATCAAAATTTTGGATTTTGAACCTTATCAATTAATAACTGCCAAAATTAAGGGTTTGACAGCTTGAAGAACACATCTCGGATGAACATTCCGGATGAACACCTGTTCATCCATCACGGATCAATAAATGACTGATCATTCCGGATGAACATTCCGGATGCACATTCCGGATGAACATTCCTGATGGACATTCCGGATGAGCATCTGTTTCATCCATTACGGATCAATAACTGCCTGATCATTTCGGATCATCTCGGACTAAGCATCACCATTTCGGATGAATCCAAGACATAATTCATCCGAAATCACGCGTCTTGGACACATCCGAAATCATCCGAGATCATCTGAAATCATGAGTGTTCATAAAATTTCAAGACTTATTCGAAATCCTATTACTTTATTAAGCAGTTAATAAGAACTAAATTTTGGTTTGCTATTAGATGATTTGCTATTAGATGATTGGTTTTGTAAATACTTAGTTAATTAATAAGGATCAAATAATGTTTTACAAAACCAAAATGGCTTTACTTGAATGAGCTTCTGATGTATCATTTCTGGCCAAAGCTGATTTGATACATCTACTTATCATCCAAGTATTACGAAAGCTATGTTAAGTGTGCATCATAAACATGAATGTCTTAATATCTGGCCAAAGCTGATTTAATTCCTTCATAGATGGCATACTTAACAAGTGCATAACTAAAGTGATTGTTCCATTTCTGGCCAAAGCTGATTTGTCACAAACACTTTGCACACATGCTTAAATGATTACACTTCTGGCCAAAGCTGATTTGTCTTCGTTTAAGTAGAACTTTAAATAAGTCTATTATTTTGATGTTAGTAATAGACATATCACAACCTCTTCACAATAATGATCCTTATATTAATGATTCTTCATTAATTTCATCTGCCTTATCTTTTAGTACTCATAAATTTTTACATACTATAATTTTCTTCTATAAATCTATATCTCATCCACTCTAATTCCTAAACCTAAAATGTTTGCTTTATTTAAAGTTTCTATAAGATTAGCTCTTAAAGTTAAATCCTTGATTATCTCTTAAGACACGATAATCCTATTGCTCTCTTCTGATAAAGCACTACAGAAGAAAAGTAGAGCATGATGAATAGGACAAATAGAACATGATGTATCTTATGATAATCAAGATCTCTCTAAACAAAAATGCTATTGCTAAGGTTATTCCAGATTAAGTATTTCCTAAGACTAATCTATTATTGTGGAATAATCACAAGAACTCCTAAGATGCATGTCTTCATTTAAAATTCTAACCTATAAAGTTAAGTGGTATATGTGAATACATTATAATGTACAATACCATGACCCATAAAGTTAAGGGTTTATGCATGGAAATAAGTACATTTTCCAGTACATTACATACTAAGATTTTCACTTGTACAAATTTGATGCCTTATAAATCAACTATAACACTCAAAAGTACCAAAGTATAATGAGTGTGTTGATAAGCAACATATGTACAAAGAAATAAATGTGTGAAGCTGGAAAATAAGTTGTTATTCACCTTACAACCACTAAAACCTTAAAAGAGGATTGTTCTAAGGTCCATAGACAAAATACGAGTACACAATTCAAACTCTAAGTTTCTTCAAGGGAGAATCTCACAGCGTAATTATGCCATTAAACTAGGCATAAGCAACGAGACTATCCATTATTCTAAAGAACAGTTGGATAAATCAATTAGATAGTCACTAATGATATTTAAGTCTGGTAATTTTAATATTCCTATTAACACATGATTAGTTGACTCTAGTTTTAAACGTTTCCTTACCAGAAGTCAACAAATAACTAACATGAGAGTTAGTGACAAAATTAAATGTTAAGGCTATAAGAACCATAATAAGCAGTCTTCTAACAACGATTTTCGATACCTTATATATTCCGAAGATTAATCAGAATATAGTATCATAATTAAGCAATGTTATGAAGGTTGTGAGGTTTGCATAGTCAACATAAAGTCACACTTACCTTAAACTCTCATCTTATTTGTTCTAAATATCTGGATTGAAACATTACTAAGATGGAACTAGATGACACCTTACACTTTCATAACCTTTTTTCATCATGCAAATGAGAATTTGACAAAAGGAAAATGAGACTTATAAATTTCATCCATTATAACTGAAATTCATGAGAAATCATGACATGGTTAATGAGTATGATTTTTTATCTACTCTCATTCTAAGTGATTTTAAATCATGACGTTAAAGCCCTAAATATTACTTAGCTTAAGGAATAAGTATGGGTCCATCATAAGTCATTCATTGACATTTATGGAACTTATTCCAAATGGAATATTCAGACATAATTCATTTATCATTTTAAAGACTATCAACTTGTATCTAAATTTTGTCGCATATGGTCCACGGTCTTAGAAGAAATCTATTCATATATACACTTAATAAGATTTCTATTAGATATGTCCCTAAGTTTCTTATGACATCTGGACATTAAGGGAATCAAATAAAATCTAACGTATATATGATAGGTTCCCACGTCACGTACCTCGTTGAAACTTCTCTTGTAGCATTTCTAGAGATATCAAAGATCAGTGGGAGCATTAAGTGTCTTAATAATAACTTGCAATAGTTGCGAGAGGTGGGGAGTGAAAACTTTATATTACTTCAATTTACACCTCTTGTACAAGACACAGCTCCATCTTGACACTGTTCTATCATAACTTGTCTCATTAAACTCTAATGCTACACTTACAAAAGTTTCATTGTTGCTTAATTGTGGACACACTTAGATTTCTTACCTAAACTAACATAATCCTCAACAAGAGAAACTACAACGACTAACGTCATTAATTTGTTTTTCTCTATTAGAAGTTTTTCGGTCGTTAAAAATTAACCCTAAGCATGCCGAGTTCCTAAAGATTTCTAAGGTCAGTGGGAGCAGTCAAAGTCCTTATCATGACTTGCAAGGAATACAAGAGGCAGGGGGAAGAGAGTGTCATTAAATTTCACTCTGAATTTAACTCCGATTACACCTCTTGTACACCATACTGCACCAACTCTTACAAACTTAGAATCCTGAAAATGATAGCAACCTAACCAAGAGCTAATCCATAAAACTGAAACTT
Source organism: Helianthus tuberosus (assembly GCA_030545235.1). Lineage (NCBI taxonomy): Eukaryota > Viridiplantae > Streptophyta > Magnoliopsida > Asterales > Asteraceae > Helianthus > Helianthus tuberosus. Next base: position 171,965,535 of record CM060393.1, on the reverse strand, counting down.
CTAATAAACCCAATAATTAACTCAGGAGGTTATCTAGGTTTAAAAGCCTACTAACTTTGATGATTACATAACCTCCCTAACTGAAGTTGAAATGGATTTTGGAAATGTTTAATGATCCTATCTCTTCAAATTAAGCCATTAGTGTCAATCAATCATCTAAATGGAATAAAACTGTTTTCTAGTAAAACTGATTTTATGTGTTCGTATAACGTTTGGGATTTGATTGAATTACCTAAGAGTGTTCATAACTAAACCAAATCCTGAAATAAGCGTTATGACACGAAGAGGCATGATTGATTGTCAAAGGTTGTACTCAGGAAGAGATAAATTATTAAAGAATCTTTATTACATATCTAACAAAAATTTTCTTTAAGGATCATCACTGTTCTAATAGCTTATAACAATTTAAAGCTATATTAGATGAACATTAAAAACAATTTTCCCTAACAAATGGCTGACATATTTACATGTTCATAAAACAACCTGAAAGTTCTAAACTGAAGGTTAAAGAACACTTTATTTGTAAGCCAATAAAATCCATGTATGGGTTAATGCAAACATCATAATGTGATGAAATCTTAACATAATTATTTTCATCAACAACCAAATGGATTAATGTACCTACCTCAAAATGAGTGGGAGCAACTAAAATAAACTTGTCTATATGGATGATATTCTTTTCACAAGTATATGTTACATAAGTCAAAGCATTGTTAACACAAACTTTGATATAATAGATCTCAGAGATATCTCTTATGTAATAGATATCATAACATATCGAGATAGACCCAATGGGACATTAGTTTCATTCCTTAAGTTTAACCTTAAATGGGTCCTTACGCATGTAACAAAATACTGCTCTCCTTTAAGAGGATAATAGGATAAATGAGAGTATTTCCTTACGCTTCATTAATTAGAAGCCTTATGTAAGTTCAAGTCTATATTCGTTTAGATATTACTCACATTGCAACACACTAGATATGTCTAGATTATTGTGAAGCATCTAATAGAGTATCATAATATCTTTAAAAGAAACGAGAGACTATATTTTAAAGAAGAAGTGAGAACTCAAACCGGTTTATTACTTTAACTTTGTAATGTTCAAAGATGACAAAAAATGTAACTTCGGGTATATCCTTATGTCAGCAGACAAAACCTATCTCATGGAGGATTCATAATAAACTGATAACAACAACCTAAGTTATAACGACATAATATAGTCACTAAATGTTGTTGGAAATTTATCAGTGGACTCATAAGTTTATTAACTCCATATAATTAATGTTTTGAAGACTTAGTGTGATAAAGTCAGCTACCATGACTCCGTGAACAGTAACAGTTCGAGAGGTGCTGCATTAAATTTTGATACGCAATTAATTATTCGTTTATGAACGAATTGAGGAAGCTAAGTTTTGTATCGAAAACATTCATGATATGCTTAAGGATCCTATAATTGGAAGGCTATTACCCATAAGTCTTATTAAGAGAGCTCATAGACGGGTATTAATTGATGGCCGTGCACAATTGCATATCGTACTATGAATGACTAAGTATTAGTTAATTTTCCTCATCAGTTTGATTTTGTATGTCTCTTAGAATATGTTCAACCGGTATAATGGCATATAGACAAATAAAGTTACAAATAAAACAAAGGGCTTATGCGTATTTTGATCATAACGATTAGGTTTTAAATTAAGGCTATAGTATGACTAATGGGGGTCCTGAGTCGCATAATGATTCAACGGCTGTATTTCTCTGCTATAGTACTTGTTTAAGGCTAAAATGAGTGTTAACTCCTGATCAAGCTTATCTAATACTCATGGTAAATGATTACTCGGCTAAGTGGGAGAATGTAAGATTAAATATATTATGTTTAATATTTAATCTAGTAGCCATTATAATCAATTACATAATATAGATCAAAATATATAACAACCTATTAAATAATTAGTTGGTAATTGTTGATGGGCCTAATTACCCTTATTAACTAATTAGGGTTTCCTCCTGGGTGCATATATAAGGAGACTAATGTAGAGGTTTTAAGGTAAGACTTCAACATAACCTTATTAGTTCATAACATCAACCGCCTCTCTCTCTCCCAACCGAACAACCCTATTCGGTTTCATCATCACCATCATTAGATTGCACCCTAAGGAGGAACCAGATCAAGCTGACAATCATGTCAAACTCTGTTGCTGCGTCTCCATCTGGATTCTCTACTGACCTGTCTGATGCAATCAAAGGTATGTTTTCATGTTTTCACTTACGTTTAAACAGAACCGTTCAACATGGTAGCCTTAAGAACTATATTCTCAATAAAAAAGTGTGTTTGTGGACATGATTTACACAAAGTGACACAATGACCTTTGCAAAGTATAGCCATGAGAACTTGATAACATGATGGTAATGAGAATTACGATTCTTGCACATTTGGTGTGTGAACATTGATTTACACATAAGGGATATATGAACTTAATTACACTTGAAACAAATATGATTTAGACATGTGTTTTTATACGGTGAATTATATCCATACAGTATTGTTTTAATTAGTGAATTATTGATTTGTGAAATTGTGTTGGTGGTAACCACAGGTTTGCAAAGTATGTTATGAAAGTAAACTAGTAGATCATCTTAAACTTTCACAATGGACATTAGTATGATTTCATAGGCCTTTGTGGATAATTATGTAAGATTAAATATTTTTATTATATGACGATAGTTATCATTTATCTAATTTAATTGATCATTGATCTAAATACCCTTATGAATTATTTGATAATTGTTTGATGGAGATAATTGTCCTTGTCATGATAAATAGGGTTTCCCCTTGGACGTGTGCATATGTGTGCGTGTATATATATATATATGAACATGATAGCCATCCTAACCGTACACCCTAAACATAAACACGATCACCCTTAAGATCATGACGTCTTCCCTCTCTACGATTACCGGAGTATCATCTGACATTACTAGAAAACATGGTTTTTGTCATGTAATTTCTTATTACAAAATGGTAGCAATTTCCTTGTTGTCACCAGTTTGCCTCCGAAAATACGGTGACAAAAACACCCGTGTCAATTTCCCTAATGCCACCAAATAGCAACCATTTTTATATTTTGCTACCTTATTTTTACCACCACAAAATTGGTCAAAATTATTTGCCACCACTTCATGTTTGCTACGCTCCGCCTTGTTTGCCATCGAGTTTGCCACCGAGTTGTGATGCGTTTTCATACCATTTAGCCACTGATATTGCCATCATTTAGCCACCATTTTTTTTACACAATTTGCGAGTTTTGATACCATTTAGCCACCGATATTGCACCATTTTGCCACCATTCTTTTATACAATTATGACCACCTTGGTATAGTTATTTGCTACCATTTACTGAATTCAAAATTACATATCAATAAAACTACAAATAACATAAAAAAGTCTAATAAAATCCCAAAATTATATAAAACATCTCGTTTTCAAAAGCATATAAAAATACCAACTAAAACATAAAATAACTAAAATTATCCTAACAAGATAAACATCTAAGCATTCAAAACCAAGCATTTATAGCCTATCTTCGAACTGTAGATGTTAACATAGCTTATCTTTTTTCTTTTTCAGCCAACAACCCCGCAATAATTCCATTGAATCTTTCTTTTTCTTCATCTTTTTCATGAGTACCACTCCACCCGTCAACCATTATATATGTTATGAAGAACGTTGCTTTCATTGGGATCGCGATGCCAATTGTTTCAGGAATCCTGATATCACAGTTAGTAGAAAATTAAGTCATGCAACTGCAAAATCAGATTAAAGTTAGCCATGACACGTACAGACTAACTAATATACCTACTTGCTGGCTGATTTAGAAATGTATTGAGTTGTTCAAATGCAGCCCCGACGATATGCAACCTAGAAACACGTTAACAAATTTGAAAAGATAGTATCTGGAAGCGCATCTCCTCTCGAGTCGTGATTTACTAAAAAATCCTTCAAACTTGGACATCATCATTAAGATTTAGATTTAAGTTTGTTTCTATAATCATAATGAAAATCATTTTAAATGTTGAACAGTAAAACTAATTACATATTTACACATTCATTCATGGCTTATGCTTTTCTTGAAGGATCCTCTCCTCATTCGTCCTGCTAGGCTCAGGGCGAGTGTGTCTTTTAATGGGTACGATGGGAGTCCTATCTTCATAGTGATCATCAGAACCATCATCCTTGTAAACATGATGAATATAAGCATGCTCAAGACTTTCCTGCATGCATACCTGTAACGGATATCTGGTAAACGCAGGTTCGAATCTAAGTTTACAGTAGATATGGAACCCCATTGTCAGAACTGGAAGTGCAAGGAGAACCGGAGTCGAAGCAGCAACGTGTTTTGTACTCAACAAACCCATCAAAAGTACTTGTGATATAATCAATTCCGTGATCACACATTCATGGACATCAGGCCAGAATGCCGCTCTGCTTTCATATTTTGGGTTATATAAATTAATAACCTGCATTCAACACAGACGTCTTATATAATGTAATGTAAGATTTTTAATTCCATCCACTTGGGTTCTTTACCTGATGGCGATAGACAACGATGCTAGCCTGAAGAAAACCAAGATAAATGGAATCAATAGTGGCATCATCACCGCATAAACAAGCCCAATGAGAAAATAGAATAGTATTTGAGGTTCTCCTGTGTTGAAACTGATGCTTCCTGGATTCATGGCCTTTTCTCTGTCCCTTTCGGTCTTAACCAAGAAAATATTTTTTAAATGGTAGATTATCAAACGTTTCAACCGCAAAATCTCTCCTGCAGTACCACTCGACCCGTCAACCATTATATATGTTATGAAGAATGTTGCTTTCATCGAGATCGCGATGCCAATTGTTTCAGGAATCCTGATATCACAGAATGCAGAAAAGTAAGTCATGCAACTGCAAAATCAGATCAAAGTTAGCCATGACACGTACAACAATAATTAACATACCGACTTGCTGGCTGATTTAGAAACGTACTAAGCTGTTCAAATGTAGCCCCGGCAATAATGCTACCTTGAAACACGTTAACAAATTTGAAAAGATAGTATCTGGAAGCGCATCTCATCTCTAGTCGTGATATACTAAAAAATCCTTCAACTTGGACATCATCATTAAGATTTTTGGTAGCAGCTTGAGGAAGATCTTCAACACTATCCCAGGTAGAAAACCTTGGATAAATGACTTGATCAGCTTTCTACATAATATTTTAATACTAATCAGTACGGTGTATGTTTTGCCCAAATAAATTTAAGTAAGAATTAAAAGGTAGGAGGTCGGGAACTTACATATTAATTAGGGGCTTAAGGAAAGGTACAGACTTCTCGATGCCTTCCAAGTGATTGCACAAACGCAATTGGAATCATTTAAAAGAAAGTGAGGAAAAAGAAGGCAACACCCATAATCACCTTGCGAACAGTGAGTGAAACGTAAGGAATAGCAAGGGTTTCCAGTATACATCGCGTGGCTCGGGAACCCATTCAGTCAACCACAAAGTCGGGTTTCGAACTTGTTGTGTCTGAGCAGCAACAGCACCTCCCCAACGAGTTTTGAAGGACACAAATGCTACTGGCAGTATGGCTTTCGGGTCATCCATCACATTTTTTCTCTCTTCTGCTATCTGTATGGAAAAGTGCATAAAATCTCTTTCTAGCATATATATTATCTCACCAAATATGGAAGGATTGATATTTACCTCGTCTGAAAGTTTCTTAATTTCAGTTTCATGATGCTCGATAGCATCAACTTTCGCTCCCCAAAGTCCGAGAAAATCCAGTCTGTTGATCAAGAAGATTATGTAAGCCAACCGTGTTAGCTTTTTCTCTACAAGAAAACAGAACCAAAAGAAGAGAGAACAATCGAACCTTCCTCATAGGTCATTTTGATGGGTTAAAAGTATTTAATCGGGTAGTAGTCGAGCCAGTTTTGCTTCTTTTGTTAATTTATTACCATGGCTTTGTCCTCTTTGAAATTGAAGACAATATAACTTGTTTTAGAATGACAATAAACTCATAGAATTGGATTAGTTAAAATTATAACTCGAGCAAAAGTGGATCCTGAAATACTTTAAGTGAGCCTGTTATTTGTTTTTATCAAGCTTATAACATGGTGCAACAAACATACAAACGTACGCGCATCTGCAGCCGTCCGCTGCATTTCGGTAGCCGCACGCTGCGTTTCTGAAGTCGCGTGCTGCAGTGTTACGGCAGTCGCGCCCGTTGCGTCTGCCTGCAGCCATGCCCGTTGCGTTTGGCCACTGCGATTCTGCAGTCGCGCTTTACATTTTGGCAACCGCACGCTGTGGTAATAACACACACTATCTTTTTACAGAACCATTTAGTGTAAAATAATCAATTGACAAGCCTAGCAAATTAATTCAATTGTTTGGATAAATATACAGAATCGAGCAAAATTAACAAGAGTAGCAAATTTGGGGGCAAGAAACTACAAACAATTTAGGGCTTAAATGATTACCTTCTACGATTAACGACTTTGAATAAATCAGAACTGATATTTGAGACTTGGAACACAGAACATCGATCAATTGACCGGGACGAGGAAGACCCAAGGACGCAAGTTTATTCCAGGGTCGATGATTTTGACTCCAATTTGTCAATTACACGCTTCTTTAATCGCTTTTCAATTCTCTAACCTAATTTTGGTAACCGTGCTTGCCTATGGCCGAACCTGATTTTCAATCAAAAATTCAAAACCCTAAATAATGAGTAGGATATTAACCTAGTTAAATTTGGTCTTAAAATTTCATTTTGATACCGCTAAGACGGTGGCAATTAAAAAAATACGCGTATATTTGGGATAATCTAGGGAATTTATTCTTATTTTTCCACGAATTTGTCACCAAAAATAGATGGTGGCAAAATTTTCCACCGCTTTGCTACCAAACGATGCTGAGTACGCTTAATTTACATATCCATGGGAAATAGGTGGCTAAATTTGCCATCGATTTTTTCGGTAGCAAATTTTGGTGACAATTGCCAAGTTTTCTAGTAGTGTGATTTGCATTCTTGTTTCCATTAGATATTAAAGAATTGATCAACAAATTATTAGTTTGATGTAATGTGTTATATATTATGCCTCTATTATATAGATTAAAGTTCCCGTACAAATAACTTTAACGTACTAAACATACGAATAGCATTAAAAAGACAAAAAAACGCGTTGGCATTTTCGTAATTATTTGCTCGTAGGGTAATTATCAAAATTGCTCTACAAATGATCCTGTAGAGTAATTTTGATCTTGTAAGAGATTCTACAAGATCAAAATTACTCTACAGGATCATTTGTAGAGTAATTTTGATAATTACCCTACGAGCAAATAATTACGAAAATGTCACCGTGTTTTTTTTTTTCATGCTATTCGTACGTTTAGTACGTTAAAGTTATTCTACAAGATCAAAATTACTCTACAGGATTATTTTACAAAATTACTAATATAAGATCAAAATTACTATACAGGATCATTTTACAAAATTATTCTACAGGATCATTTGTAGAGTAATTTTAAATTGTATGTTGTTTGATAAACTTGGGGAGTAATTTTGATTCACTTGTAAAGTAATTGTGATCCAAAGCAATTTTGTTACACTTGTAGAGTAATTTTGATAATTACCCTACAAGATCAAAATTACTCTACAAGAACATTTTACAAAATTACTCTATAAAGATCAAAATTATTTTACAGGATCATTTGTAGAGTAATTTTGATAATTACTAATAATTACGAAAATACCATCGCGTTTTTTTTCAGCAAAACCTTCCATTCGTACGTTTTGTACGTTAAAGTTATTTATATTTGATTTTTTTTCTCTTATATAATCTCCCATTCGTAATCCAGAATCTGTTGTTGTTTACATGCGGTTCGCTTTTAGGTTTGTCAAAATTGAAATTCTTACACCATGCTTTATGGTTGTGCACTTGTGCATGGCATAAACACTAGAATTGTAATGTGGGAGCACAATAGCTTACGATGATTTTGCTTGCCATACAACTACTTTATAGCAAGTAAAAGCTAGTTTTTTAGGTGTTGTAGCCTTACTTTAAGGGACATACGGCATATTTTTTTGCTTTTGTTTTTATAGTCTTTTGCAACTGCTTTTGGTTTCGTTTGTGTTTTTATAGTGCTTTTGTTATAATACATCTATGTATTTGTCTCACTTTGCTAATATGTGTGTGATGTATATACTTTTAGGCGATTCATCTAAGGAACCTAAATATGAAAAATATGTTTGCCCAGCCTTCCAATCACGAACACACAAAACCAAACACAAACGATTTGAAGACTAACACGTCTCATACTCTTTTATTATTAAACTTATCTCGACAAATAAAACTGAATACATAACCCTGTATTTATACTAAACTCATTCTAATTCTAACCTAACTCAAACTCTATTTAAATAATTAAACAAAATAACTAGATAAACATATCTAATGAACAGATAATTCATACTAATAAAATAAATAAACCAACCAATATTTATCTCTAACTATCTTGAATTATCTTTAACCCATATTAACTTTCTAGATAATCCTTCAAATCAGAATTATCTCTTCAAAATAAGGTCTTGTGGTGGATTCTTTAAAAATGAATAAACTTGAGAACGTTACAAAACGTGTTACAATTCCTTATATAAACCCTTCACTTTTGAATTTCACTACATGACATTTGGTTACGAAATGGGACCATTTTCACAAAGAATGTTTAATTTAATGTATAAAAAGGGTTAAAAGAATAAGGGTGTAAGGAGTGGTTAAACACTTGAGAGTGACAAACTAAAAAATCAACCAATCAGAGTGCGCCACATTAATCAGTGAAAAGTGTTTAAACTTTGTTGAAAAGTGTTGCCAATGGTTAGACACTTAGTGAAGTGGTAAACTTTAAAAAAAAAAGGTGTGATTCCTGAGAGATGGATGGACCCCACCCCACACTACCCTCTCTCTCTCATACCCTCCCTCTCTCTCTCCTCCCGTCATCTCCCCGAATCGTCAACCCTTCCCCGCATCCGAACCTTCACCGAGCGGCAAACCCACCGGCGGCGGTGTTACCGCGCGGCAAAGGCGGTTTGCCGAGTGGGTTTGCCGCCCACTCCGTATAACACGTTTCTGTTATGGTATTTGATTTTAGGAGTTGCTAAAAAATATTTACCAAAATGGTGTTGCTAAAAAACTAATTACTAAAATAGTGTTTTCTAGAATATCTACTTGTTTCTCACTCCTTAGCTCATTAGATGACTCTCAATTTATTAAATAATTATTAATTAGTAATTTATTCATGTTAAATTTTTATGAATCTTAAATTTAATGTGCTCTTTTATAAGAAAAACTATCGGAAAAAAATAATATAAAAGTTGCATTCAATGTGTGAATTTAATAATTTCAGTAATACCAAATGAAGTCGATCAATATTTAATAAATTACAGTTTAATCAGATATACGTACAGTCAATTTATATTACTTTTACTTAATTATTTTTACATAAATAACAAAATAAGTATTTTTATAATGGATAGACCAAACAATTTATAATGTTTATGTATATATGCATACTCAAATCATTCTATATAAATTATTAAAAAACCTACATTCAGCAAAATAAGAAAAAAAACAGTATTTGCAGTATGTGACAGTGAATGCTCATCAAGCTGCTACAATTAATATTTTATATAAAGTATTTTCATTATGACTTATATTTGCCTATTCTATTTCCGAAGCAATGAACTTCGGATTACCCAATATCTAATTATGTGATACCCGATATCCAGTATACTAAATCTGTAGTACCCGAATTATATTTCGATTGGTTAGTTTGTTCGGTTTCAGTTCCTTTTAACTATTGCAATTAATGTATATTCTGTTATTAATGTAAAAAAGAAGAAATATAAAACTGATTGTATGTATATTTGAGTAAATATTTTTTAAATATAATTTTCATAGGGTATTACTTAAATTATTAGAATCATAAATAACATGCCGATTTTTAGAATACACATTTTTTCACGGTAGATTATACAAAAAAGAAAACTTATTTTAAAATTAATAAAAATATAGGTTTAGAGAACCACTACCATGATCAAATAATCACTAAATAATAATTCATAATTATTTAAAAGATTTTTATTAATTGGATTTGGGAGTCTTCCAATAAGATAAGGAGTGAGAAACAATTAAATTTTTAAAAAAACACTATTTTGGTAAATAGTTTTCTAGCAACACTAGTTTGGTAAATATTTTATCCACCAACACTAATTTGGGAAAAAACTCTGATTTTAGTTTGCAGATTCAAGATTTTTGGTTTGGTGTCTCTCTTTTATTGATGATTACTTAGTTTTCAAGGTAATTTTTGCTTGGATCTTGAGTTTGTATTCATAGTTTTCATAATTATTATTTACACATTTGGTTCCTTGTGTTGTCACGCCTCAAATTTTTGTGAACAAGGGGTTGCGAAGTTGTTTGGTCGAAGATATATTGCAAGACATCAGTATTTGACTTTTGGTGGTCAAACTAACAATAATGCAACTTTAATCAAATTTCAATATTCTACATTTGGACATTATTGATCTGAAGATAGGCATCCAAATGGCAGGCGCATAGTAATAGTTGTGGCAGTATTCTACTATTCCGTTAACCGATTTTCGGTGAATTCAGTTTCTGTTAATTTCGGTTTGGTTTTGGTTAACGGTTTGGTTATTGTTCACCCCTAGACAACATATGTCAACGAAAACTCTCTTATTATTATTTTTTTTATATCAAGGCCGGTCCGTTAGGCTTACCAATCTAGACACGGGCCAAGGACCACCAAAAATCAAAGGCCTTCAGTTTTTAGTAAAGTTTTATATATTGTGTATGTATCGGGCTCAAATAAAAGCAAAACTAAACCATGTGTTTTTAATAAAGTTTCACAAATAAAAATTGTTTAGGAAAAAAATGCTCATATTCAAGACCAAATTTCGAATTAAACCACATAAATAACTGCAGTCTACAACAACAATCTACTACTCGACATCATTCGAATTCAGCGAACCAGGGCCTAAAATCCCTAAAATTGAGCCGCAGTCATCGTTCCCACTTCCCATCATGCTCCTTCGATTTTCTAGATTATCGGCTATTACTAACGGTAATCACTCATTGTGTCAGGTCTGTTGTGATTGGAGGATAATTTATGGGCAAAATTAGGGTAATTACTCAACGTAGTCAACTTTAATAGCTAATTTTTCTATTAATCTCTATATCTTATGCCAAAAGGCCTCCACTTCGTAGTTCACTTCAGGTCTAAAAAAAACATTCCAACGGCCTGTTTTATGATATCCAACTATAGAATTTATGAGTTCTTATCAGTTTTAGAACTTTACTTTCAAATTTGTTAGAGAAAGTAGAATTTGTTATCCCAAAATATATTAATAAAAGAGGCCCACTATGCCACTATTGCTAAAAAAGTTACGTAAGCGCTGAGACTTTGCCTTGCTGGAACGCAGCAGGCACGAGCAGATTTACCGGAAAAATAATCATGTGGAAATCGTCACACGTCACTCTTGTGATTCGCTAACCAAGAGTATTTTTTTTAAAAACAAAATCACCAAATTAGCATTGGATATCATATACCAAACATAATTACACCAATACATTGTCATGTAATGATGTTGCGTAACGTTTTTGGTTTATAAATGAGAATGCAAATGTCGTTGAGTGTATTTATGACAATGAACGAAAATAGTGGGGTGTATGTCCAGTCTAAAAAAAAGGATAGATGCACGGTATCCTTAGCCGTGGAAGGGATCTCCCTTCCAGGTTCACGACCCGACAACGATCCCTGGCGGTAAATACCCTTACCAACTTGATTGGATTGAAGAGCCTGGAGTAACCAGGATTCGAACCCGCGACCTCCATGTAATGGGAGGCCTCAAGAGACACTAAATGGGTGTCGGTGGCCACTGAGCCAAGACCCAGTGGTTTGTATGTCCAGTCTAGTGCGGGTGTTAAAGATGTTTTAAGTTTAAGATGGTTGAGTTTTTATACCTTTTGAATGATTTAAAAACCACATCATCTCCGTGTCATAATACAAAGCTTATAAGTTATAAATCACAGTTATTGCAAAATGATTCCTATTTTTGCATTTGTAAGTGGTGTGTTCATTTAACTCTTGTTATTGATCGAGTCATCTGACAACATCAAATCTTGTACTTTATCTTCATAAGACATCACTCAAATCCATCCACTACCATGCATTTCGGATGGTTTGTAGCTCAACATAACATTGAACATGTTGATGTTCACACATTTTGCAAAATTTAGAATGTTTAGAAGTTGCTTTCACATTAATAATTTAGTGACTGATAGAAACAATATAGTATAACATGGTAGCATACGAAGTTGATTGTAATACATGTAAGAGTAGGATACTAGGATCAGTGGCGGAGCTAGACTTTAACACCAGGGGTATCCCAAAAAAAAAAAAAATTACGGTGTATTCATATAAAATCTTTTATAGGGGTATGCTCGTATTTTTTTAGGGGTATCCTTTATATAAAATCGAAAAAAAAAACAAAAAATTAACACTGCGAAACACTGCGAACACGACTTTGAGCCGTAGCCCGTGCTACGGCTGCTTCTATGCTGTCTCCGCCCCTGACTAGGATTTATTACTCGTCAAATTAGGCCGGCACAAATACCTATGCTATGTTCGGGTCTTTTGGTACAAACTACAACACCTACTTATTTCGCCAAAACATGATTTACGTTCAAAGCGTATTGCTCTACCATTGTTGTGTATTATGTTAAAACATACGATCGTTAAATTATTAACGTAAGCATAACGTACGATAGTCCTTGAAGGAGTTGAAGCTAAAAAGTGTTATAAGAATTACTACATGAAGCAAAGCCCATATACCCAAGAAATTTGTACGACAAAAGAAGCCCAATGCATTGCAGATTGACCTTGGGATGGGCCTGATGCAAAGCCCGTATTGAGGGGTTCATTTGGCTTCAAGCAAAAGTTCAATGTCTTTTTGTCAACAAAGTTGTAGGAGGAATCATAGGCGGATCCAGCAATCTTTTTATGAGGGTGTGAAATATTTTTAAAGATTTTAGGCTCCTAGGTATATGAAAAGAATTCGGTTTATATCGGGTCGGATCATGTAAAACAAAAGAACATCAAACTAACATTTATATAACCATAAAAAAAAGTCAAACGTCATTACAAACATGTTTAAAATTGTACCATACGGGTTTCATTTTTTGAAATCTATGCAAAACATCATCTAGAGTTACTTTTCTAATGGTTCCTCTTGAGAAATCACATCAAAATTTCCTTACTCATAGTTCCTATCACATATAAATAGATCCATAAGTTCATAAAAAAAACACTAAACACTTAAACAAAATAACAAATCATGTTCAACCATAGTCCATAATTTTCAATTTTAATTTTCAAGCCATAGTAAAGTCTAGAACAAAAAAAAAAATCAAAACAACAAAATAATGCTACTAAAGTCTAGAAGAGCAAAAATACATCAAAACACATAAAATTTCAAACTCTTTAAACAAATCTATAACTCTATTTCTCCTAAACCCACATAAAACAACAAAAAAATATAAAAGACGAAGGTGCCTTGTTAAATTTTCGATTCTGGGTGGTGGGGGTGGCTGGAATCAAGCTTTTCCGGTGAGAATGCAGTCGTTGCCATCGTGCCTGTTGACTTCTTTTGTGCGTTCAGAAGAGGGAGAGCGGGAGAAAGAATTGGAAGGGGCGGTTGGGTTATTTTGTTTAACTTTAAATTTAATTGGGTTGGGTTAATTGGGATTGGGTTACAATGGAACGTTTAATGGCTAAATTGTTAAGTGAAAGTTATTGGGTTAAATAGTTAAGTAAAGTGGTTAAAGAATAATTATATAAACTAGGTTATAATTTAATAAAAATTAGTGTTTACAACTTTTTTTTATAATTTATAAGATTTTTTTTTCTAAGGGGAGCGGTTGAAAATTTTCAAAGGGTGCAGTCGGGATTTTACGCGAAATTTAACCCATTTTTTTTCAAGGGGTGCGGTCGCCCACCCACGTCAGTAGGTAGGTCCGCCCCTCCTGAATGCAAAGTATAAATTTGTTGTACAACAATATCTACGTGAGGGTTCTAGACAAAATACAACTTTTTTTTTTTGCATAAACCGAAAGAACAAGTAAATTATTCATTTTTTTAATTTAATATTTTATAAAATATAAGAATTTGGTTGAATGCAATGTTAATTTATATATCTCTCTTAATTAATTTTATTTACACAACATATAAATTATATAACTCTACAAAAAGTAACTTTGGGTACTTCGAAAGGACACAACCGTTTGGATAAAGGGGTAACGTATTTTATAATAATCAACAAGAATACAAACCATGGAATACAAACCGTTCCACTGGTAGGTATGTCTTTTCAATTCCCATATGACGCCAGTTCAAGTCTCATTTACACCGTTTCTGCATTCAGATTTTTACCCATCCATTTTCTTTTATCAATTCCCTTTTTCTTTTATATCTTACTAGTCTTAAGCTACCCGTGTTACGGGCCAGTGGGTATAAAAGCGTGCTACCAACGTTGAGAAGATGCGGATGTAAAACCATGCTAAGTAGCATCGAACGAAGACCAAAACCGGGAAAAGCGTAAAAAAACACGAATTTCCAACACAAACTGACTTACGTGACGTAAAACGTAGACGAAGTCGAATTTATAACGATACGTGTCAGAAAGTGGAGGGGGTAAAAAAGAACTTAAAAGACCAAATGTGACCCACCAAATACGAATGAAAAAAAAAAACGAGGGGCCAAATGTGACTATCAAGCACTATGCTAAATAGCAAACAATGAAACAAATCCGAGAAAAATGTAAAACAAAAACTAATAAAAAAACTAAAATTATTTAACCTGCGTGACACAAATTATAAAAACTAAAGTTTTGTCACAAAATAAAAAATCATAATGCCAAAAAAAGAAGATACAAAAGACAAAAAATATACTATTCATCCGTATGTTGAGACAAATGAAGGAAAGAAAGAAAGAGAAGTTGAGATATTTATAATAATAATAAGGATAAGGATAATAAAATATTTTTAAATAAAAATATAATTATGAAGTTGAAGGAAAAATTGTCACGTGGCATTAATTATAGTCTTTTATTAATATATATATATATGTGTGTGTGTGTGTATGTGTGCGCGTGCGCCGCATCAAATTGAATGTTACGCACCGATTATGAATCGCCACTTTCATCTATATCTTCAACGCCCTTTCATTTTTTTTGAACGGCAAATCACTTTATATATATACATAAAGAGCCAGCTAGAAACTGGGAAACAAAACAGGAAAAACAAAAAACGACAAAAACACAAAGACAATTACAACAGCCATACAGTATCAAAAATTAACCAATTCCATACGTCTCCCAAACCGACACCAAACCCCCCATTGATATTGATTGGGATAAAATTCATTGATCCCGGTTCATCTCCATCACCCAACAAATCAATTTTTTTCACGTGGTTCTCAAAACCATCCACACCTATCCCCAGGCAGGCCCCAAATTCCAAAGTACGAGAGACTTCTTCCTCAAAATTAAGGCGAACCTGCTCTTCCCTCGCAATTACTTCTGACGCCTCCCTGTGAATACTACTACTTGGACCAGTTTCCCTCATCCTGTTGGCCTCCTCCTCCAAACGGAAGATCTCCTCGAGGTTGAATGGGTCCGAAGTGTTTGTAATCTCCGGCTCCCGATTTAGATCAGGGATAATTAAGTTTTAGGCCTTTTTCTTGGGTTTATTACCGCGTTTGGGCCTGCATGTGATGTAACTCGGCCTATTTTCTGCATCCGATGGCCTACCCTGATCGGTTTCTAGGCCATTGCTCAACACAGGCCCCACTTCTTCTCTCTCTTCATTAAGTCTAGTATGCAAGGGACCCATATTACCCTCATGCCTTCCATCATTAACTTTTGGGACCTGTGTTGCAGACTTATCCATAGCCGCCACATCTTCACACCAATCCATGCTCACATGTACGTTTCCCATACTATCCACCCTTTCAGTTTCCCCTAACGGTCTTGCTGACCTTTCATTTTCCGGCACATCTGAATCCAACGTTTCTTCCACCTCGTCCCGCAATTCCCCGTCTTCTACCTTGTCTTCGTCATCGCCCTTGACAACTGACCCTACCGATTTTACTGGCGAGAAAGGTGCAGTGGACGCAAGACCCATAATGACAGAACCAATACGCTCCTCTCTTCCGGGACCCAGATGTCGTATTCTTTTCCATTCCAAACTATAGTCACTTCCTCATCAATTCTTCCCCCCAAATCGGTTACGATCCAACAACTTCCGTTCGAGTTATCCGGGTTGTCCCACGAGAACTCCGACCCCCCGAGCACTCTCCCAAATTGACGCCCAATTTTTTCATACAACTTATCCTCACGAAGGTGTATAGGGACACCTTCCATCTTCAGCCAAACCAGCCGTTCGTAAAGCAAGTCCTACCCCGTCCACAAAACCGCTGAAGAGATCACACTACTCCACGCCTCCACCTCCTTCTCTAAAAACCCTACTGCTAAACTTTTTTCTTTAAAAACAACTATGCATTTTAACCCCCCCCCCCAAGTAACACACTGGGCTCTCCATGTATCCCCCCACATCTAGCAATGTCCGAATCTCTTGATGTGTGTAAAATGCAACATATAATTACATCAAATAAGGCATAAAACTAACCCTTTTTAGTACTAATGTTGGAAAAAGTGTGCTTTTGTCTTCCTTTTGTATTTTCAGGACCAAATGAGCTTAAACGAACAAAAGGAACAAATATGCAGCAAAAATTAACATAAATACAAAGAAAAGTAATAAACGTGGTGTGACAACCCGCACAAAACCAGGTATCCGTACGACTTAATTAATGATTAATTACTACTTGATTACTGTGCTTGATTGAACTAGCTGATAAACTGCTACCTGCATACTGATACATGCACTTACTTGCATCATACTTTATTTGCTGTCACTACATTGATTACATGCTGAACCCTAGTGACAAACATGATGCACAAAAAGCACAGTAGCACTAAACGGATACACAGTGAACATGCTGATATAACCAGCATCAGGCAGATACTGCCTCTAAGGCCTGTTAAGAGCCTCATATATTTTGGCTACACTGGTAGTGAGTGTAGGATATAAGGGTTGTGTTACCGCGTCTCTAGGGGATAAGATACACTGATTCGGATGTGCCAGAACGTACTTTAAGTACCAAAACACAGCACTTTAACAATTTAACCGGCTTCTAGCTGACTAGTAAAGTGCCAGTACATGAGAAAATATCACTAGACACTTTCTAAAGTGTCGGGAAAACAAAATGTGTCACTAAAATGTAATAATGACACTTTAAAGTCTTTTGTAGCACTTTAACGGATTACTATCCAACCGGACACCCGGACTTTACCCGGAACATGAAAACAATACTATTTTTATTATTATTATTTTTCTGAGCCAGTTAGGGTCCCTGATTACCCTAACACCCGTCATAACACGCTATTTATAACTAACGGAGTTAACGCTAAACTAACCTTCATAACTTAACTAATTACCCTAACTAAACAATTAAAATCGAACTAGATACCCCCCCCCCTTGCTCTCGTAACCGGCCCCTCTAACTAGGGGACACCCTAGTACATTGGTGATTAACCAAATCTTGTTTTGCCTAATATCAATGGGACACATTACCCATTGGGTAATACCATCTTAACTTGTCTATAAATACACACTAATCTAGAGAGTTATCATAACACACTTAACACCAACTCACTCATCTCTCTCCCTCCCTATCCACTCTCGGCCGAACCCCACTCACACCACCTCCATATTTTCGGCTTTGGTTCTTCACTTTCCAACATCATTCACACCTCAAGGATCGCGTATAAGGAGCTTTGGTGCAAGCGGAACACGAAGGACCTCTCTCGTTGGCTTTTATCCACGCGTTTTTCGTCACGATTCTTCCCTAGCCCCGAGCTAGAGGTATATTGTCTAAAACTTGTTTTTACACTCATCTAAAGTGGTTAAAAGGATTATTGTCGGTTGAATCTCGTTATATTGAAAAATGATGCATTAAAGTCTAGTAAAATCATAAAAATGGTGGTTAATAGCATATAACTTGTGTAAAAGACGTAGGACTTGAAATTTGTGCTTATTGTGACCCGATCTATAATGTGGTAACTCGAATCTTCGTTTAACCCGACTTTGTAAAATCATGTATCATCACATAAGCTTGTTTTTGAAAGATACAAGGGTTAAAGATGAAACACTACCACATTTTAGAGACATGAACTTGTGTGAAAATATTATGCTTGTGTAAAAGTGATTTGACCGGTAAAATGGTGTTTAAAACTAGCGGATCTACGTATCCGCAAGTGGTATTTTTGAAAGACCACACTTTAAAGAAATCATGTTTTTCTAAAGATGGATCTTGCACTAATAAATATGATTTTATAAACTACAAGTGTATAGACACTTGTGAAATAAAGAGATCCGACAAAGAAGTGTATTTGTCACTTGTTACTAGAAGTTGTAAAGACGGTTTTCTCTAAACACGAGGTTTTTACAAGATTAAAGTTACTTTATATAGAAACCTACATATATGAAGGTGATTTACATTATTGATGCGGAAAAACTGCAAGTTCATGCGATTATGCAAATTTACATACTTGTTGACTAGTTTGATGTGTCGGAAATTGTTTGGTTGAAATAAAGAAGTTGATTGAGTTGATTTGTTAAAAGAAAATGATACGCTTGAAAGCGTGGCCACCTCCAGTTACAGAGGAAACTCTGGCGAAATTTTCTAAAAACCTAACACTTAGACTTTTTACACAACAAGTGTTAGAACTATTTTTGGGCATACTTTTGAAACATAAATTTCGCCAGTACTACATTTTACTAAATATTCGGAGGTGGGATTTTCACAAAGATTAACGTGATAAATATATTTGTCACAACACTGTTTATGATTATTTTGTGAAAATACATAAATATTATTTTAGGGTAAAAATAATATTTACAAGCGTTAATGATTCCAAAACTTTGCGAACGCTTACACAAACATATAAGTTACAACGGTAATTACATTACCACACGATTGATAAAACGTAACTTACGCACATGCATTAAATCCCCCATCCTTGGGAAGGAAGATAACTACCAAGTATATACGACATGTAACACGAAATAGTTGTCTAACTATTTCCCGCAAACATAAACTGTAAAGCTAAAGCACGGCCGTCCGACTAATAGAATTAGCACTTGTAGGTCGTTGCACAGCTTACTATATTGGAGACGCTTGATAGAGATACGCATTCACTGTGAGTTCATGTCCCCCTTTTCTCTAACTGTTTTCAGTTTTCTTAACTGCGGGGGTGAAATACATGTTACTTTGTTTACAAGTACTTTATACACGGTATGAATAACGTAAGGAGGTTTAGATCATGTGAATGGGTAGTTAGAACACCGAGGGACTCGAGCGGTAGATCTATCTGGGTGTAGCGAGCCCAGCTCTAGGCCAAACGGACCTCTCTGAGGCTAACCACAACGGACCTGGAGTGACTTGGTTGCCCAACGCAAAAATCAGCTAGGGTTGTGTCTACTTACTTGCATTTCACAACATGCTAATGGCCTTGCAAACCATTGGTGATCACAAGTCCTCTTACACTGCTACATACCAGGAAACTTTTATACTTACAAGTGTTTTACTTACTCACTTGCACATGAACTCGCTCAACATTATTGTTGATTTTTCAACTCACATGTATTTCAGGAAATTAAACGAGATCTGGCACGGTATGGAACGTTTTTCCGCTGCATTTGTCATGGAGTCATCAGGGTTTAGGGGATGTGTCTCTTTCCTGGACAAGACACAGTCCTTAAACCACGTTTACGTTATGTTGTAGTTGTTATGTCTTTTGAACAAGGTTATTGTTGTTGGAGTATGTTCTCGTCAAACAATGGTATTGTATGATATTTTCAAACTTAATTGATGACTTGCATGGTTTTTAAATTCATATAGCTTGTTATGATTAAGCTATGGTATTAAGAAGTCACACCAAAATATACCACGCTTCCGCAAAGCCAGGGTGTGACAGCTTGGTATCAGAGCTCTGATCATAGCGAACTAGGATTCTGTCTCGAGTCTAGACTATGATCACTAGGGCTCTCACGAAAACATTTTTCTGCATACCACTTAAGTCCAGATCCACACTTTTTACAAACAAATGTTGAGCACATTTTATTAATTATAAGTTCAGCTTGGAGGGCTGAGGATCGATCTGGAGGATCGAGCTGGTTAAAGTGGTTGAGCACGTTGGTTTGTTATAGGATCGATCTGGAGGATCGAGGTGGTTAAGGTAGTTGAGCACGTTGGTTTGTTATAAGATCGATCTGGAGGATCGAGGTTTGGTTTAAGTGAAGGATAGAGCAGTCTGGTAGACTGGATGGTTTTGGCTAGTAAGACTAGGAGGATTATGTGATGCCTTACTTGATGACTTATGTGATTACTTGATTTATGATTGACTATTTGTGCATACTTGTATTTATGTTACAGATACATGGATTCGGCTGATTCAGGTGGTTCAGACATCACCGACCCCAGGCGTATTGTATCAGATGACCTGGAGTCGTCAGAGCATGAGGTTTACACGTCCGACTTCACGAGCACAGATGAGGACGATTTCCAGCCCTTTGCACTACCTGACGGTGCTGGCGAGCTCGCAGATGGTCCTATCGCAGGGGATCTACCCTTGGCACTGATCCCTGCTCCTATACCGCTGGCTGCGTACCCAGCCTACGACTTACCCATTGATGATGAGGAGGATGATATCGATATGTTCGATGAGGAGCCTTTTGAGGAGGATGCTCAGGGCGAGGCCCTTCCTGCCGCCGATCCCTTGTTGATCGCAGATGCTCCTGCCGCGGAGTCACCTGCTCACTCCCCAGTCGCGGACTCCTTTGAGTCTGTGGCCTCTGTACCCTCACATGCCCCGAGTGCGCAGCACTACTCTCACGAGTCAGATTCTGATCATGCATCTTCTGTCGCCCCCATCCCCAGTCCCACTTTCGACCACGAGGACGTGGAGGATTCCGACCCTATGTTTCCCCCAGGGTTCGACCCTGATCGTGACTTGGAGTTTGTCCCGATGGACCAGTTTATGGAGGATCCAGCAGATCCTGTTGACCCTTTTGATCCTATTGATCCTGATTTCGATTTTGACATGGCATTTGATGACTTTGAGCCTGCCGTTGCTCCTGAGCAGGCAGCTGCCCTTGATCCGTTACCAGAGCATGACCTTGCACATGCTGATGTACCTTTTGAGCCCATGGCTGATGATCACCACATTGACGTTCCTGTTGATCCCATTGATCCGTTACCCATTGTTGTTGCACCAGTTGACCCCCCTATCGAGCACTTGGCACCTGATCACCCTGTTGTAGCCCCTTTATTTGATCCCGTCCCCATAGAGCCCGGACATGCACCATTCGCAGCTCATATGGATCCACCGGACGAGTCTGCCCAGCATGGCTGGATACCAGCAGACGAGGACGTTCCCCCATTCCCTCCACAGGTTTCTGTTGCACCACACGTTGACTTTTCGTTTCAGGTTCCTATGTTTATACCTCCAGCAGGGCCTGGAGAGGGCTCTTCAGCACACCCTGATGGGCATGTACCGATGCCCATGCCTTTCACGTCTCAGATTCCTTTTACTACAGCTCCTTTTGGGATGGCACCCTTTGACCCCACACGTGAGCCACTGCTGTGGTCACCGTTTTCCCCTATGCCACCCACTGATCCATACCACAGGTTCCACGTAGGACACACTATCGAGGATGTATTGATGTCATTTGTACACCAGCATGAGTCGCATGAGCAGCGACTACAGGAGTTGGAGAGAGCCCGCCTGCAGCCATGTCAGTGCCATGGCCGGGTACCCTCTCCGTTGCAGCCATCACGACCATTACCCCCTGACTTTGCTGCTCGTCTTACTACTATGGAGCAGCAGATTGCTTCCATTATTCGTACACAGCAGGCGATGGAGGCGGACTGGTTACAGTTGCGCCGTTTGTTTTATACCCATTTTCCTCCTCCACCACCACCATCTGCTTAGAGCTCATCGGTGCCACATGGGTAGGCGAGGTGATAAGGCGGCGATTGCTTTTTGACTGCACAGCTTTTTAGGAGACTACTTATGACTTGACTTTTGTTATGTACTTGATGTTGTATTGATACTGATGTAGTTTTTGACAGGGGTGATGTAGCCCCTAGTGATTGATGATTGTATGTATACACTTACGATGTGGTCTCATTTATATGGCAATCGCAGTTTTCTCACCATATTTGGATTCGCTTGATTACTTATTTGCATTGTTATGGTATGGGATGTTGTGTGATTGATATTTGTGATATGTGATAACATGAGAGGCTGTGTGATTATACTATTACTACCGTTATATACGTACACTATATTACGAACTGACTTACGTATTGTAACATCGGAGCCTTCTATGGCCTAACCAACTTAAACCATCTTTTAGAAAGATGCCGCCAAGACGACAACAGCAGCCTATGCCTACCACTCAGGAAGAGCTACAACAAGTCATTGCTGCTGCCATAGCGCAGTATGCAGCTTCTCAGCCAGGAGGGAGCGGAAGTGTTAATCAAGGCAATAACAATCCACCTCACGGTAATACCACGCCATTCAAACCTACCATGAACTAGTTGGAGATTTTAGCGGTGATGCTAATGCCAAACACATGTTTTAACATACGTGCAGGATGCACCTACAAGCAGTTCTTAGACTGCAAACCAGTTAACTTCGATGGCATGGGAGGTGCAGTTGCCTTTACCCGCTGGGCTGAGAAAACCGATTCTGTCTTACGCATGAGCAAGTGTGCTGAGGATCAACAAGTCACATACATTTCAGGGCTATTTCTAGACGGAGCCCTATCTTGGTGGAACTTACAAGTCCAAACCTTAGGCGAAGCTGCCGCCTACGCCCTGACTTGGGCCGAGTTGAAAGAACTAATGCGCAAAAAGTACTGTTCACGCGCAGAAATTCAGAGGTTGGAGACTGAATTTTGGCACTTAAAGATGGATGGTCCGAAAGTAGCAGAGTACGTTCAGAGGTTTCATGACCTATCTCAAGTGGTTCCTTACATGGTTACGCCAGAATACAAGCGAATCGAGCGCTTCATTTGGGGTTTGGCTCCCCAAATAATAAGCATGGTAACCTCCTCCAAACCAGCAACTATCACTGAAGCCATCGATTTGAGCGTGGCTCTCACCGAGGAGGGGATTCGTTTAAACAAGTTTGGTGATGTAAAGGCAAAGGAGAAAGAGACTCATGTTGAGTCGTCCGGAAGTAACAAAAGAAAGTTTTCAAACTTCAAACAAAGTGTTAGCGGTGATGGTAAGAGAGGAGCACCAAGCACGCCAGCTCAGAGTGCAGCTGGCAGCGGAAGGAAAGGAAGAGGATACATGGGCACCCAGCCCAGATGCAATACCTGTCAACGCCACCATGCGGGTCAATGTCAGCTAAAAGTATGCGAATTATGTGGGAAACGTGGCCATTTGAAGGACACCTGTTGGGTTGGTACTGGCCGGGGAGGCCAGGGAGGATATGGAAATAGGAATGATAACCGTGGTGGAAATGGGAATCGCCAGCAAGGAAATTTTGGAGGAAGCAGAAACCGAAGCAACAATGCAAACCAGGCTGGCAATGCCAACCAGATCAACACCCCAGCTGGAAATGGGGATGGTAATGGGCAGAGACTCGGATGTTATAACTGCGGGGAAATCGGGCATTTTAAGAAGAATTGCCCAACACTGAATCAAGCCCGTGGTAGAGTGTTCCAACTTGAAGCTAGAGAAGCACGCCAAGATCCAAATGTTGTTACCGGTACGTTCCCTATCAATCAACGCTATGCATCCGTTTTATTTGATACTGGTGCCGACTATAGCTTCGTATCACTAGAATTTAAGAATATGCTTGGGTTAGCTGCTAATAAGTTAGACATTCCCTACTCGATCGAATTAGCTAATGGAAAGTTAGTTGGAGCCGACGAAGTAATCAGAGGTTGTGTGATAGAA
Source organism: Helianthus tuberosus (assembly GCA_030545235.1). Taxonomy (NCBI): domain Eukaryota; kingdom Viridiplantae; phylum Streptophyta; class Magnoliopsida; order Asterales; family Asteraceae; genus Helianthus; species Helianthus tuberosus. The sequence goes on along the minus strand of CM060393.1, from coordinate 171,941,326 downwards.
TTGGGAGAACGCGAGTTTACGTTGGATCTACTACCAGTCCAATTGGGAAGCTTCGACGTGGTGGTAGGAATGGATTGGTTATCCGGAAACAAGGCGGAGATAGTATGTCACGAGAAAGTTGTTCGTATCCCAACTGACGATGGTGAGACAATTGTGGTTCACGGAGAGAAGCGTGACACGCCGCTAAGATTTATTAGCTGCTTGAAGGCAAGGAAGTGTTTACAGAAGGGATGTGTTGCTTTTCTGGCACACATCGTAGATAAGAAGGCCGCTGAGCCAACAATCGAAGACATCCCTGTCGTAAGGGAGTATCCCGAAGTCTTCCCAGAAGACTTACCCGGACTGCCACCTCAGAGGCAAGTGGAGTTTCACATTGACTTAGTTCCAGGCGCCGCGCCTGTGGCTAAGGCACCTTACAGACTTGCGCCGTCTGAAATGCAGGAACTGTCAACACAGCTCCAGGAGTTGTTAGATAAGGGTTTTATCCGACCAAGCTTCTCGCCTTGGGGAGCTCCGGTCTTGTTTGTCAAGAAGAAAGACGGAAGTTTCCGCATGTGTATTGACTATAGAGAACTGAACAAGCTAACGATCAAGAACAGGTATCCACTGCCTAGAATCGACGATCTGTTCGACCAACTTCAAGGTTCAAGCTGTTACTCTAAGATCGATCTTCGATCTGGATACCATCAACTGAGGATACAGGAGGAAAGTATCCCGAAAACAGCCTTCCGAACTCGTTATGGACACTACGAGTTCCTCGTAATGCCGTTTGGTTTAACAAACGCGCCTGCAGTGTTTATGGACTTGATGAATAGAGTTTGCAAGCCATACTTAGACAAGTTCGTGATTGTATTCATCGACGACATCCTGATTTACTCAAAGACGAAGGCTGAACACGAACAACATCTTAGAACCATACTGGAACTGCTAAAGAAGGAACAGCTGTACGCCAAATTCTCCAAGTGCGAGTTTTGGCTACGCGAAGTCCAGTTTCTTGGACATGTGGTTAATGGGGATGGAATTCATGTTGATCCCACAAAGATCGAGGCAATCAAAAATTGGGAAACGCCTACAACGCCAACCGAGATTCGACAATTCTTGGGTTTGGCTGGCTACTATCGAAGGTTCATCGAGGATTTTTCGAAAATCGCTCAGCCGTTGACGCTCCTGACCCAGAAGGATAAGACGTTTGATTGGGGAATCAAACAGGACGAAGCGTTTCAGATATTGAAAGATAAGCTCTGCAACGCGCCAATCTTAGCTCTACCAGAAGGCACTGGTGACTTTGTGGTATACTGCGACGCATCGCGTCAGGGATTGGGTTGTGTGTTGATGCAACGCCAGAAGGTCATTGCTTACGCGTCACGCCAACTGAAAGTGCACGAAAAGAATTATACCACACATGATTTAGAGCTTGGCGCAGTGGTTTTTGCACTAAAGATCTGGAGACACTACCTGTATGGTACGAAGTGCACAATCTTCACAGATCACAAGAGCCTACAACATATATTTAACCAGAAGGAGTTGAATATGAGGCAAAGACGATGGGTCGAATTATTGAACGACTACGACTGCGAGATAAAGTATCACCCAGGGAAGGCGAATGTAGTCGCCGATGCCCTAAGTCGTAAAGAAAGAATCAAGCCCATAAGGGTTAGAGCTTTGGAAATGATTGTACGAACCGACCTTCCCTCGCGCATTCGTGCTGCACAAAAAGAAGCTCTCAAGGAAGGGAATCTTGAGGAAGAATATCTCCGTGGAATGGAGAGGCTTTTGGTACCAAACGCGGAAGGAACGTTATGTTTTGAGAAAAGGATTTGGGTTCCTCTGTTTGGTGGATTAAGGGAAATTATTTTCGACGAAGCGCACAAGTCACGGTACTCTATCCACCCTGGATCGGACAAGATGTACCAGGATCTTAAAGATTACTATTGGTGGCCTAGGATGAAAGGCGACGTTGCTATTTACGTAAGCAAATGTTTAACGTGCGCTAAGGTCAAGGCGGAATACCAGAAGCCTTCGGGACTTCTGCAACAGCCTGAGATTCCCAAGTGGAAATGGGAACAAATCTCAATGGATTTTGTTACAAAATTGCCAAGAACGCCAAGAGGCCATGATATGATTTGGGTGATTGTTGACCGCCTAACAAAGTCCGCACACTTTCTGCCAATCAGGGAGAAAGACAGTACTAGTAAACTTGCGGAAATTTACATGAGAGAGATCGTAGCACGACATGGAGTACCACTCTCGATCATCTCTGATAGAGACGGAAGATTTGTGTCAAGAATATGGCAATCTTTCCAAGAATCTTTTGGCTCACAATTGAATCTAAGCACTGCATTCCATCCGCAAACTGATGGCCAGAGCGAGCGAACGATACAAACGTTGGAAGACATGCTGAGGGCATGTGTTATGGATTTAGGAGGTAGCTGGGATAAACACTTACCTTTGGTCGAATTTTCATACAACAACAGCTACCACACCAGTATTGGTGTTGCGCCTTTTGAGGCCCTATACGGACGCAAGTGCCGATCCCCACTATGTTGGTCTGACGCAGGTGATAGGCAGCTTGCTGGTCCCGAGATCGTCCAAGAGACGACAGATAAGATCGCGCAAATTCTTAAACGCATCGAAGCCGCTCGCCACAGACAAGAGGCCTACGCGGATCCAAACCGGAAGCATGTGGACTTCCAAGTCGGAGAAATGGTGTTGTTAAAGGTTTCGCCCTGGAAAGGGGTAGCGCGCTTTGGAAAGCGAGGAAAGTTAAATCCACGCTACATTGGTCCCTTTAGAATTCTGGAGAGAATTGGGACAGTAGCATACAAGTTGGACCTACCCGCTGAACTAAATGGTGTTCACGATACATTTCATGTATCCAATTTAAAGAAAAGTCCGACTCAAATTGACGTTGCCATTCCTATCGACGAGATTCACATTGACGACACGCTCCACTTCGTTGAAGAACCTGTTGAGGTCACGGATTGGAAAGTTAACAAGACCCGCCGGAGCAGTGTCAAACTCGTCAAAGTACGTTGGAATGCCAGACATGGTCCTGAATTTACCTGGGAACGTGAGGACCGGATGAAAGAGAAATACCCCCACTTATTTCCTAAGAACCCTGCTTCTACAAGCAGAACTTAAATTTCGGGACGAAATTTATTTAACGGGGGGAGAATGTGACAACCCGCACAAAACCAGGTATCCGTACGACTTAATTAATGATTAATTACTACTTGATTACTGTGCTTGATTGAACTAGCTGATAAACTGCTACCTGCATACTGATACATGCACTTACTTGTATCATACTTTATTTGCTGTCACTACATTGATTACATGCTGAACCCTAGTGACAAACATGATGCACAAAAAGCACAGTAGCACTAAACGGATACACAGTGAACATGCTGATATAACCAGCATCAGGCAGATACTGCCTCTAAGGCCTGTTAAGAGCCTCATATATTTTGGCTACACTGGTAGTGAGTGTAGGATATAAGGGTTGTGTTACCGCGTCTCTAGGGGATAAGATACACTGATTCGGATGTGCCAGAACGTACTTTAAGTACCAAAACACAGCACTTTAACAATTTAACCGGCTTCTAGCTGACTAGTAAAGTGCCAGTACATGAGAAAATATCACTAGACACTTTCTAAAGTGTCGGGAAAACAAAATGTGTCACTAAAATGTAATAATGACACTTTAAAGTCTTTTGTAGCACTTTAACGGATTACTATCCAACCGGACACCCGGACTTTACCCGGAACATGAAAACAATACTATTTTTATTATTATTATTTTTCTGAGCCAGTTAGGGTCCCTGATTACCCTAACACCCGTCATAACACGCTATTTATAACTAACGGAGTTAACGCTAAACTAACCTTCATAACTTAACTAATTACCCTAACTAAACAATTAAAATCGAACTAGATACCCCCCCCCCCTTGCTCTCGTAACCGGCCCCTCTAACTAGGGGACACCCTAGTACATTGGTGATTAACCAAATCTTGTTTTGCCTAATATCAATGGGACACATTACCCATTGGGTAATACCATCTTAACTTGTCTATAAATACACACTAATCTAGAGAGTTATCATAACACACTTAACACCAACTCACTCATCTCTCTCCCTCCCTATCCACTCTCGGCCGAACCCCACTCACACCACCTCCATATTTTCGGCTTTGGTTCTTCACTTTCCAACATCATTCACACCTCAAGGATCGCGTATAAGGAGCTTTGGTGCAAGCGGAACACGAAGGACCTCTCTCGTTGGCTTTTATCCACGCGTTTTTCGTCACGATTCTTCCCTAGCCCCGAGCTAGAGGTATATTGTCTAAAACTTGTTTTTACACTCATCTAAAGTGGTTAAAAGGATTATTGTCGGTTGAATCTCGTTATATTGAAAAATGATGCATTAAAGTCTAGTAAAATCATAAAAATGGTGGTTAATAGCATATAACTTGTGTAAAAGACGTAGGACTTGAAATTTGTGCTTATTGTGACCCGATCTATAATGTGGTAACTCGAATCTTCGTTTAACCCGACTTTGTAAAATCATGTATCATCACATAAGCTTGTTTTTGAAAGATACAAGGGTTAAAGATGAAACACTACCACATTTTAGAGACATGAACTTGTGTGAAAATATTATGCTTGTGTAAAAGTGATTTGACCGGTAAAATGGTGTTTAAAACTAGCGGATCTACGTATCCGCAAGTGGTATTTTTGAAAGACCACACTTTAAAGAAATCATGTTTTTCTAAAGATGGATCTTGCACTAATAAATATGATTTTATAAACTACAAGTGTATAGACACTTGTGAAATAAAGAGATCCGACAAAGAAGTGTATTTGTCACTTGTTACTAGAAGTTGTAAAGACGGTTTTCTCTAAACACGAGGTTTTTACAAGATTAAAGTTACTTTATATAGAAACCTACATATATGAAGGTGATTTACATTATTGATGCGGAAAAACTGCAAGTTCATGCGATTATGCAAATTTACATACTTGTTGACTAGTTTGATGTGTCGGAAATTGTTTGGTTGAAATAAAGAAGTTGATTGAGTTGATTTGTTAAAAGAAAATGATACGCTTGAAAGCGTGGCCACCTCCAGTTACAGAGGAAACTCTGGCGAAATTTTCTAAAAACCTAACACTTAGACTTTTTACACAACAAGTGTTAGAACTATTTTTGGGCATACTTTTGAAACATAAATTTCGCCAGTACTACATTTTACTAAATATTCGGAGGTGGGATTTTCACAAAGATTAACCTGATAAATATATTTGTCACAACACTGTTTATGATTATTTTGTGAAAATACATAAATATTATTTTAGGGTAAAAATAATATTTACAAGCGTTAATGATTCCAAAACTTTGCGAACGCTTACACAAACATATAAGTTACAACGGTAATTACATTACCACACGATTGATAAAACGTAACTTACGCACATGCATTAAATCCCCCATCCTTGGGAAGGAAGATAACTACCAAGTATATACGACATGTAACACGAAATAGTTGTCTAACTATTTCCCGCAAACATAAACTGTAAAGCTAAAGCACGGCCGTCCGACTAATAGAATTAGCACTTGTAGGTCGTTGCACAGCTTACTATATTGGAGACGCTTGATAGAGATACGCATTCACTGTGAGTTCATGTCCCCCTTTTCTCTAACTGTTTTCAGTTTTCTTAACTGCGGGGGTGAAATACATGTTACTTTGTTTACAAGTACTTTATACACGGTATGAATAACGTAAGGAGGTTTAGATCATGTGAATGGGTAGTTAGAACACCGAGGGACTCGAGCGGTAGATCTATCTGGGTGTAGCGAGCCCAGCTCTAGGCCAAACGGACCTCTCTGAGGCTAACCACAACGGACCTGGAGTGACTTGGTTGCCCAACGCAAAAATCAGCTAGGGTTGTGTCTACTTACTTGCATTTCACAACATGCTAATGGCCTTGCAAACCATTGGTGATCACAAGTCCTCTTACACTGCTACATACCAGGAAACTTTTATACTTACAAGTGTTTTACTTACTCACTTGCACATGAACTCGCTCAACATTATTGTTGATTTTTCAACTCACATGTATTTCAGGAAATTAAACGAGATCTGGCACGGTATGGAACGTTTTTCCGCTGCATTTGTCATGGAGTCATCAGGGTTTAGGGGATGTGTCTCTTTCCTGGACAAGACACAGTCCTTAAACCACGTTTACGTTATGTTGTAGTTGTTATGTCTTTTGAACAAGGTTATTGTTGTTGGAGTATGTTCTCGTCAAACAATGGTATTGTATGATATTTTCAAACTTAATTGATGACTTGCATGGTTTTTAAATTCATATAGCTTGTTATGATTAAGCTATGGTATTAAGAAGTCACACCAAAATATACCACGCTTCCGCAAAGCCAGGGTGTGACACGTGGCATGCCCGACCCCTTGACAGCATCCCCCAAGCAAAAACAAGAAACAGGAGGCTGACCACGGCCTGTGCCCAGCGGGCACGGGGGCGTGGTCAGGTGTCTGCAGAAACGGACAAAGTCATGGAAGCTTTTATTCCCGACACGGGGGCGTCCCCAGCTCAGCACGGGGCGTGGTCAACGCTAAGATTCGCAGAATCTTGCAAATCTTGATAGTACAGATACGCTTCTGCACACGGGGCCGTGCCCAGCGAACACGAGGCCATGTGGAGCCTAATGCAGACAAGAGCAATTAATGAAGGAAGAGAAAAAGGATGGCCACAGGGCCGTGTCCAGCAGACATGGGGCCGTGGCTGGGATACTGTTCTGGCTATAAATAGGGGTGCTTGGCTCACTTCAAAAGCATCCCTTGGCAAACCACCTCTCTCTCACTTTGCCACCACTCCACCACCACTACAACACCCACATCCACCAACATCATCCATCATCCACCTTAGAGTGTGTGTAGTAGTCTAGGGATCCAAGATTGATCGTAAGAGTTCTTGTCAATCAAAGGCCATGTTTGGCTAAGTCTCTTACATCACTTGATGAAGACAAGAATTTAGTGTAATACTTTTGATTTTTAATCTTTTCGCACTTTTTATTTGGTTTTGTATTAATGACTTTAATAACTAGTTTCTTTTGTTGAAGGTGAAATTTCTTTATATTATTTCCGTGGTGTCTTTGTAACACCCTGTGTTTCAGAAGTCAAAGTCAAAGTCAAGATTGAAGTCAAAGGAAGAAAAGATTGCTAATTGCGATCTGTCTCTCCTTGATCAATTCCTGTTTTGACTTCTTTGACTTGTATTTAGTCTATTTTATTTTTGCTTTAGTTGTATTATGTGGAGTATCTATTAATAATCGCATAGTAATCGCTATTTATCGCTTGATTAATCGCCTTATCGCAATCGCACTCGCAACTCGAATTATATATTTTGGTTATTGTTATACGTGTGTGTGTGCCTTATGTGTTGCTTGTGCATGTTTATTTATGTTATGTGTGGAAATCAATCGAAACGCAATCGAACTCAACCGCAATCTAATCGCAAACGCTAAACGAATACGAAGTAAGGATGCTTGTATGTTGATATAGTAGTTGGGATTAAAAGTAATTTGACTAGGAAACTTTATTACATCAAAACGATCGAAATCGAAACGGCAAAACTTGTCGCACCGAACACTCAAACAAGGTGACAGATCGACCAGGCGACCAGCCGATCGATCGAGCAGCCGCTCGATCGGACAGCTGCCCGATCGGACTGCCTAACCGATCGACCAGCCCCTCTCCACTCCTTTCCACTTTGGGTAACCCTATAAATACCCCTTGTCACTCTCAAACTTTCCACTTTTGGAAACTGACGTCCGTCCAGTGCTCTCACCTTGCTTTTTCTCCGATTTCTCGCAATTCCAGTAAGATCTCGTCCTAAATCTTGTACTTCCTTAATCTACACGCACTCCTACACCTTTTCATCTTTTAAATCTTAACTTTTAACCGTGAAATCATCAAGATTCAAGGTGTTCTAGGATGACGTCATCATGTGTTCTTGAAGAACTTCATGTTTTGGCCTCAATCCACCAAGAACAACTTAGATCTAATCGATTTCCACATAAACAAACAAAGATCTTTCATAGATATAGACATATTCACAATGAAAAAGATTGAAAGATGGTTTTCCCACTTTCTTTCAACTCTTTTACTCTTTTACACTCAATGCATTCAAAACCGATGGAATCGGAGCTTGTGCCGACTTACTACTCATCCTTGTGGTTGTGTTGGCTCAAGATCTGGATTTTATCCACGAGACTACCGATTTCGGGTTAAACATAGAACACCGTCTCGAACCAAGTGTAAGACGAACAGGTCGACCAGGACGGAGTGCCGTCCGATTGGACTGTTGTCCGATCGAACAGCCAATCCGAACGACTGGCCAATTCGAACGACTTACACCTTGGTCCCACACTTAACCTTTATTTTCAAACCTCGAAGGATGAACATTGAACTAAGTGCTGACCGATCGGATTACCATCCGAACGGGCTGCAACTTGACCATGTAATGATCAGACTTCAACACTTAAACAATTTTCAACATGTTCAATGCACAAGGAATGCCACCCGATCGAACCACCGTCCGATCGAGTGAGAACCTGCTGTGAACTTGTTCTCACTAAAGTGTCCAACCAATCGGGTTGTCGTCCGATCGAACGACCGTCCGATCGACCTACCTGAGAGGTAGAGATACTTCTATGTTTTCAAAATGCTACAACGAAAACTTCAAAAGTCAAGCCATCATACACAAACAGATCCTTCTCAAAGGAAGAAACAATTCACTCGAACGGTCATCCGACCGGACGACCGTCCGAACGGACTGACACTCGTACGATCGGCCGTCCGATCGGACTACCATCCGATCGAACTACTGATCGACCCAACTATCACTTGTTCCGTTTTTACGCGATGGTTATCGTTATGCTATCAATCTGTTCAGGCTAACCCTACTCTCTAGCACTCCCTTCAATCCATCAACTGCTGTGAGTATACTCGATCCCTTTTTTGCTTTAAGCACTTTTGGGTGTTACATACGTTACTTATACAAAATCACATCGAACACACTACGCAATACTTTAAACGCTAACCATTATCGCATGTATACGTGACTAAATGAATGCTTGTTTGTTATGTTTACACATGGAATGCTGTCAACCTGCCTTAGCAACGGTAGTACTATTAGTGTGGACTCAGCACCTGTTCACTCGGGGGTTGTTAAGGACAATTACCTACATGGCTCACAGTGGTGAGTATGTATCGCGAACTGCCTTGGGCAGTCAACCCGTAGTCATTGGTATCGATAGGTTCATGTCGATAACTAACATGCATCATTTCACTCTGTGTACGTGTTGGTTATGCGTAACGCTTTCGAACTCTATATGCTATTATCAAACTTGTATGCTCACCTTTACACTATGTGTATTGACTTTTACTTTAACATATGTGACAGGTGCTTAGGATGCTTATTTGTTTTCTTTGCTGTGAAATCGAGGCTAGGAAAGACCTAGGTTAACAATAAACAATTGTCTATAATAAAAATCTGAGTTGTCGGAATAGAAAAATTTGACTAGATCTTTTCTGTAATAATTGTATTATCATTTATGACATGGTATGGGACGTGTTGCTTTAAATATTTGGTAAATATAGTTATTATGGAAACTTCTGGACAATCTGTTTCGCTCAGTGCCATGCCCCGATGTTTCCGCCATCGGTTGGGGTGTGACAGATTGGTATAAGAGCCATAACTATAGGGAATTAGGCAAGACTTGACCTAGTCCGGGCCGATGTCTTAGAGACCAAGTCTATAGTTAGGAACCAACAGACCGACTCGTGCATGTCCAGTAGGGATTATGTGTGAGCGTACTACTATTTCTCGCCATTCTCGCCTACACTACACTACACTATCACTGCACTCGAATTTTCAAATATGATTGAGCGATTAAGTCGAGATTAGGTTTTAAAACCGCAAACTCTCGACTAAATTGCTTGATCAACCCACATTTTTATCTATAAACATGTGAGATTGCGTTGAAATAGGAGTGAAATCCATACTTTGACGCATAATTCTCTTTTATTTTATCAAAACAAGAACGAAGTTGTTAAGCCAGGGGTGAAACCCTAACCTTGACAACTTGTTCCGACCTTACTTGGTTTTACAAAACTCTCACCAAAGTCTCGACGGACTCCAACGACCTGAAGTCACGGTATGACTAAAGGGATGCGTGCTGAACGCCCAAGAATCGAGGCAAAAGCACAGTCCTGAAGGTCAAAATGTGTACAACAAGTCCTTGAGAATAGTCGAATCACTTTGGATAGTCAATGTCTAATAGCCGCAGACGATCTATTTCTCGATTTTTATGTGTTTCAACTCTGAGCCCGCAACTGCTGACTCTGATGATTCGTCAATTTTATGTGTTTGCATGTGTGTTTACCTGTTTATATGTTTAAATTTTGGAGACTTATCCGATTTTTGCTTTCTCTTCGATCGGCACGCACGACCCGCATTGCTTATCTATCTTAGAATGCTGACAAATCACTATCACATGAGGAACGACTTTACGCCATATTGTTTGCTATACTATTATACGCTTATACTATACTACCCGCTATGTTATTCGCGATTGCTATTCTCGAACACTCGCAGACTTTGAATGATAGGTTTTTGTATTCTGAGGCAATCAGAAGTTGCTGTGTGTACTATGTACCTATGTGATTACATGCGTATGTGCTTCTGTGCCCTACGTGCTTATGTGTTTCTGTGCCTTACGTGCTTGTGTGCTTCTGTGCTTATGTGAATCTGTGACTATGCGTTTACGTGATTGTACGAGTTCCTGAGCTTTAGTAGGAGTAGACGTGTGAGGTGAGATTCGATTATACTGTGTTGAGTCCTGTGACGATGTCTGTTGCAGACAATGTCATCATCTGGATCTCGCGCTACCCGTGATGCTCGCCGAAAGCAAGCAGACAAACGCCTCGCTGCCATGATTACTAAGCAAATGGCAAAGGTTGTACCCCAAGTCGTCAGTGAACTGTACGAAAACATGAGCAAATCATCTGAGGAATCCAGGACCGAGACTCCCAAAGCTACTTTCAGCTTCAAACAGTTCAAGGCATGTGGACCGAAAGAGTTCACTAGCGAAGAAGGCCCTACAGCTTTGTTTCAATGGTTTGACTCGATCGAAGTCACTCTGCGACAGAGCGGATGTCCTGATAATCTCCGCACACTGAACGCGACCGGCGTCTTCCAGTCCTGCGCTTTAGACTGGTGGACGGCCGAAAGGAACAAGCGTGGAAATGATGCAGCTTACGGTCTGTCATGGGACGAGTTGAAGAACGTTATGCTCGAAGAGTTCTGCCCTCCCCTTGAGCGCCAGAAGCTGGAGGACGAGTTCTGGCACATTAAGCAGAAGGAAGGTGACAATGCTGCCCTGACTGCTCGCTTCAAGCAGCTCAGCATCATCTGTCCTGATCAATTGAAGACGCCCGACATGGCGATCAAGAAGTACATCCGAGCTCTACCCGACTGTGTTGCAGATTTTGTGCATGCCGCAAAAACCACAACAATCGAAGAAACTTACTTGCTTGCAACAGAAATCAACGACAAGCGAGTAAAAGCTGGTTTTTGGGATAAAACTTCGAAGAACCTGCATCAAGTCACCACCGCACCTGCCTCCGAAACCGCCGCCGCTCAATCATCAAAGTCCTTACGCCGTAAGAAGAAGAACAACAACAGCAGCTCCAGCAACAAGAACTGTGCTGTCACCACCACTGTTGCTCCACTTCAAGCTGTGCCGGCTCAGCAGCAGTCTCACCACCGACCTGCACCAGTTACCTATGCACCGCCTGCAAAGCGTGCATACACCGGCCCTCACCCTGCCTGCCCAACCTGCTCTTATCATCACCCGGTGGGTCTCGCCTGCCGTTTTTGCGCTCACTGCGATATGTACGGCCACTTCACTGCTAACTGCCGTACTGGTCCCCGTCAAGCACCAGCTCAAGCCACTGCTCAACAAGCTCTGCTCCCAGCCCCACAAGGCCAACAAGCGGCTCAGGCACCCACGGTCAACGCCCGAGTCTGCTTCGCATGTGGTGATCCCAACCACTTTGCGAACATGTGCCCGAATAGGGTCGTGAAACAAGAGCCCCAGCAGCAGCAACAGCCTCAACAGCAGCAATAGCCTCAGCAGCAACAACAAGCCGCACGCGCCAGAACTTTCAACATCAATGTGCGCCAAGCCCAGGCTGACAACAACGTGGTCAATGGTACGTTCCTTGTGATTGGTATTTATGTTTCATGTTTGTTTGATACTGGAGCCAATAACTGTTTTGTGTCGTTTGAATTCGAGAAGCTTCTTAGTCGTAAGCGCTCCCATCTCCCCTCGACGTTCGATGTTGAATTCGCCACCGGAAGAACTTTCGCCGTTAATTCTGTTCTTTGTGATTGTACTCTTGAGCTCAACAATCACATCTTCCCAATCGACCTTATCCCGATGCAACTCGGAAGTTTTGACATCATAGTAGGCATGGACTATCTTCGCGAAAACCATGCTGAAGTTGTGTGCTTCAATAAGATGATTCGATTCTCGCTCGCGATTGGTGATTTATTGTGTGTCTATGGTGAAACTGCTTCGAAAGGTCTCAAACTCATGTCATGTGTCCAAGCTAGCAAGTATCTCCGCAAGGAATACAGAGCTTTCTTGGCCAACATTGTAGTAGCGGAGAAGGAAAAGAAAGGAAAGACAGAAGTGAAAGACGTTCCTGTGGTTCGTGAATTTCCTAATGTGTTCCCTGATGACCTTCCCGACCTACCTCCAAGTCGTGATATCGACTTTCGTATCGACCTCATTCCTGGAGCCAACCCTGTTGCCAAAGCTCCTTACCGAGTCGCACCGTCCGAAATGCGTGAACTCTTGAGTCAGCTTCAGGAATTACTTTAGAAAGGCTTCATTCGCCCGAGCACCTCTCCTTGGGGCGCGCCAGTCCTTTTCGTCAAAAAGAAGGATGGGTCGTTCAGGATGTGCATCGACTACCGGGAATTGAATAAGCTAACTATCAAGAACCGCTATCCCCTGCCTCACATTGATGATTTGTTTGATCAGCTACAAGGTGCTACATGCTTCTCGAAGATCGGTCTATGCTCAGGCTATCACCAACTACGCATTCAAGAGGAGGATATACCCAAAACCGCGTTTCGCACTCGCTATGGCCATTATGAATTCGTTGTTATGTCTTTTGGTTTAACCAACGCACCCGCGGTTTTCATGGATCTGATGAATCGCGTGTGTAAACCATATCTCGACCGTTTTGTCATCGTATTCATCGACGATGTCTTGATCTATTCCAAGTCAAAGGCCGAACACGCGCAACATCTACGTTTGGTTCTCGAGCTACTCCAGGGGAATCGACTCTATGCCAAGTTCTCCAAGTGTGAATTTTGGCTGGAGGAGGTTCAGTTTCTGGGTCACATTGTTAATAGTCAAGGAATTCATGTCGATCCCGCGAAGATTGAAGAAGTCAAGAGTTGGATTACACCCAAGAACCCTTCTGAAGTCCGTTCTTTCCTCGGATTGGTGGGCTATTATCGACATTTCATCGAAGGATTCTCAAAGATCGCTGTGCCGCTTACCGCTCTTACGCATAAAGACAAGCCTTTTGTTTGGGGAACTGAACAAGAGTCGGCCTTCCAAACCCTCACGCGCATGCTTTGCAATGCTCCTGTTCTCACTCTACTCGACGGAAACGACGACTTCATTGTCTATTGTGATGCTTCCAACCTTGGTCTTGGTTGTGTTCTCATGCAACGGGACAAGGTTATAGCTTACGCATCTTGTCAGCTCAAAATCCATGAGAAGAACTATACAACCCATGATCTCGAGCTAGGCGGGGTTGTTTTTGCGTTAAAGATTTGGTGACACTACCTATATGGTACCAACTGAACGATCTTCACCGATCATAGGAGCCTACAACATATCTTTGATAAAAAAGAACTTAATATGCGTCAACGCCGATGGGTAGAACTTCTCAACGATTACGACTGTGAGATTCGTTGTCACCCAGGCAAAGCAAATGTCGTTGCCAACGCTCTTAGCAGACGGAGTTATTTGCTCAGCATTCGTAATGTTCAAGCCCAATACGACCTCGAAACCCTCATCCGCGAAGCCCAGCATGTCTGTTTTAATGAACGCACCTTGAAGAAGGAAAGAATCTACCACGATGGAGCCCAGCTTGTGAATAAGTCAAATGGGATATTCCACTTTCTGGACCGAATTTGGATCCCTAAACGGACCAACTTGCGACAGATATTGATGGACGAAGCCCACAAATCCCGGTATTCTATTCATCCCGGTGCCGATAAAATGTACCAGGATCTTCGCTACAAGTACTGGTGGCCGGGCATGAAAAGGGATATTGCTCTCTACATTGGAAAGAGCCTGACTTGTGCAAAGGTCAAGGCTGAACACCAAAGGCCCTCTGGCTTACTCGAACAACCGCCGATCCCTATGTAGAAGTGGGAAAGTATAGCCATGGACTTCGTAACCAAGCTCCCACACACGTCATCAGGTCATGACAACATCTGTGTTGTTGTTGTTGACCGTTTGACCAAATCAGCTCACTTTTTGCCAATATGGGAAGACTACAAGGTAGAACGATTAGCCCGAATCTACACCAATGAGATCATTTGTCGACATGGGACGCCTCGCGACATCATCTCTGACCGTGATGCTCGGTTTACCTCGCGACTGTGGGAAACGTTTCAAACGGCTCTCGGTACTACGCTTAATCTAAGTACCGCATTCCACCCTCAAACCGACGGTCAAACTGAAAGAACGATCCGTACTCTTGAAGACATGCTCCGTTCGTGTGTCATAGATTTCGGTGGTAATTGGAATGCATACCTACCGTTAGTCGAATTCTCATACAACAACAGCTATCATACCAGCATTCAGATGGCACCATTCTAGGCTTTATACGGAAGAAAATGTCGATCACCTATTGTATGGCACGAGATCGGTCACTCGCAATTAACCGGTCCAGAGCTATTGCAAGAAACGACTGACAAAGTCCTCCAAATTCGAGACAACTTGTTGAAAGCTCGAAGTCGACAGAAAAGTTACGCCGATAGATGACGCAAGCCCCTTGAATTTGAAATTGACGACTACGTACTCCTAAAGGTATCACCTTGGAAGGGTGTGGTCAGATTCGGCAAGAAAGGGAAACCAGCGCCTCGATATGTTGGACCTTTTAAGATTCTGGAAAGGATCGGAAAAGTCACCTACAGACTCGAACTACCGGAGGAACTTAGTAACGTCCACCCGACTTTCCATGTGTCAAACCTCCGAAAGTGCCTGGCGGAGCATGACTTAATTGTACCTCTCGATGACCTCCAAGTAAATGAAACACTACACTTCGTGGAGAAGCCTGTCGAAATCATGGATCTCCAAACCAAGCAGCTCAGACGCTCGCGCATTCCTATTATGAAAGTCCGATGGGAAGGCAAACGAGGCGCAGAGTTCACTTGGGAACTCGAAAGCGACATGAAGGCGAAGTACCCGCAGTTGTTTGTTACGGCTTCAGCCTAATTTCGGGATGAAATTCCCTCAACTAGGGGAGGCTGTAACACCCCGTGTTTCAGAAGTCAAAGTCAAAGTCAAGATTTAAGTCAAAGGAAGAAAAGATTGCTAATTGCGATCTGTCCCTCCTTGATCAATTCCTGTTTTGACTTCTTTGACTTGTATTTAGTCTATTTTATTTTCGCTTTAGTTGTATTATGTGGAGTATCTATTAATAATTGCATAGTAAATGCTATTTATCGCTTGATTAATCACCTTATCGCAATCGCACTCGCAACTCGAATTATGCATTTTGGTTATTGTTATACGTGTGTGTGTGCCTTATGTGTTAATTGTGCATGTTTATTAATGTTATGTGTGGAAATCAATCGAAACGCAATTGAACTCAACCACAATCAAATCGCAAACGCTAAACGAATACAAAGTAAGGATGCTTGTATGTAGATTTTGTAGTTGGGATTAAAAGTAATTTGACTAGGAAACTTTATTACATCGAAACGCTCGCAGTCGAAATCGAAACGGCAAAACTCGTCGCATCGAACACTCAAACAAGGTGACTGATCGACCAGGCGACCAGTCGATCGAGCAGCCGATCGATCGAGCAGCCGCCCGATCGGACTGCCTAACCGATCGACCAGCCCCTCTCCACTCCTTTCGACTTTGGGTAACCCTATAAATACCCCTTGTCACTCTCAAACTTTCCACTTTTGGCAACTGACGTCCGACCAGTGCTCTCACCTTGCTTTTTCTCCGATTTCTCGCAATTCCGGTAAGATCTCGTCCCAAATCTTGTACTTCCTTAATCTACACGCACTCCTACATCTTTTCATCTTTTAAATCTTAACTTTTAACCGTGAAATCATCAAGATTCAAGGTGTTCTAGGATGACGTCATCATGTGTTCTTGAAGAACTTCATGTTTTGGCCTCAATCCACCAAGAACAACTTAGATCTAATCGATTTCCACATAAACAAACAAAGATCTTTCATAGATCTAGACATATTCACAATGAAAAGATTGAAAGATGGTTTTCCCACTTTCTTTCAACTCTTTTACACTCAATGCATTCAAAACCGATGGAATCGGAGCTTGTGCCGACTTACTACTCATCCTTGTGGTTGTGTTGGCTCAAGATCTGGATTCTATCCACGAGACTACCGATTTCGGGTTAAACATAGAACACCGTCTTGAACCATTAACTGACCGGGTTTGGGTGATTCCTGTCCGATCAGGGGTACCAAGTATTGACGAGGTTTCTGTTGCTTAACATGTTATCAAAACGTCTCGATAAAACGACAAACAATCAAAACAACCAAGTGTAAGACGAACAGGTCGACCAGGATGGAGTGTCGTCCGATCGGACTGCTATCCGATCGAACAGCCAATCCGAACGACTGGCCAATCCGAACGACTTACACCTTGGTCCCACACTTAACCTTTATTTTCAAACCTCGAAGGATGAACATTGAACTAAGTGCTGACCGATCGGATTACCATCCGAACGGGCTGCAACTTGACCATGCAATGATCAGACTTCAACACTTAAACAATTTTCAACATGTTCAATGCATAAGGAATGCCACCCGATCGAACCACCGTCCGATCGAGTGACAACCTGCTGTGAACTTGTTCTCACTAAAGTGTCCAACCAATCGGGCTGTCGTCCGATCGACCGACCTGAGAGGTAGAGATACTTCTATGTTTTCAAAATGCTACAACGAAATCTTCAAAAGTTAAGCCATCATACACAAACAGATCCTTCTCAAAGGAAGAAACAATCCACTCGAACGGTCATCCGACCGGACGACCGTCCGAACGGACTATCACTCGCACGATCGGCCGTCTGATCGGATTACCATCCTATCGAACTACTGATCGACCCAACTATCATTTGTTCCGTTTTTACGCGACGCTTATCGTTATGCTATCAATCTGTTCAGGCTAACCCTACTCTCTAGCGCTCCCTTCAATCCATCAACCGCTATGAGTATACTCGATCCCTTTTTGCTTTACGCACTTTTGGGTGTTACATACGTTACTTATACAAAATCACATCGAACACACTACGCAATACTTTAAACGCTAACCGTTATCGCATGTATACGTGACTAAATGAATGCTTGTTTGTTATGTTTACACATGGAATGCTGTCTACCTGCCTTAGCAACGGTAGTACTATTAGTTTGGACTCAGCACCCGTTCACTCGGGGGTTGTTAAGGAAGATTACCTACATGGCTCACAGTGGTGAGTATGTATCGCGAACTGCCTTGGGCAGTCAACCCGCAGTCATTGGTATCGATAGGTTTATGTCGATAACTAACATGCCTCATTTCACTCTGTGTACGTGCTGGTTATGCATAACGCTTTCGAACTCTATATGCTATTATCAAACTTGTATGCTCACCTTTACACTATGTGTATTGACTTTTACTTTAACATATGTGACAGGTGCTTAGGATGCTTATTTGCTTTCTTTGCTGTGAAATCGAGGCTAGGAAAGACCTAGGTCAACAATAAACAATTGTCTGTAATAAAAATCTGAGTTGTCAGAACAGAACAATTTGACTAGATCTTTTCTGTAATAATTATATTATCATTTATGACATGGTATGGGACGTGTTGCTTTAAATATTTAGTAAATATAGTTGTTATGGAAACTTCTGGACAATCTGTTTCGTTCAGTGCCATGCCCCGATGTTTCTGCCATCGGTTGGGGTGTGACAGTCTTGACATTACTTTATTTTCTATATAAAGTAAAAGATTTTCACCCTTCATATATCTACGGTCTATATAGAGATATGTTGGCTACCTGGTCGGGGGTTAAGGGAATGGTTTGGTAAGGTTCTTGCCTTGTTTAGTGTATAGATCCTGCAAGGACCTGGGTCAAGCTTACTAGGACCTCCTTCAATACCCACTGGTATTGGATGGCGGGGGTGCGAATGGCTTGATCCCCTCATATGTAAACTACTATTAATACATTAACCCAGCTATTTGGGATTGTATCCCTGCTGACTCAAACTACTTAGCCAAGGGTACGTCGCCTTCAAAAGAGGAGCCTACCACTTTAGCATTAATAACTTAATTAATTATCTTTCAATATTCCGACCCTTTGGGATTGTATCCTTGCTGAGTCAAACCACTGGGTTGAGGGTAAGGTCACCTTCAAAAGAGGGGCCTACTACTATAACTAAGATAATCTCTTAAAAAGTGCAAAAGTGCGGAAATCATCAAAGGTTACATTAAAGGCGAGTCGGATCCAAGTGATTCATCTTGTCTATTTGTTTTTCTTTTATTTTGATTTTCAGCATTTTTAGTTTTTATTTTTTCATGTTTAAAACTTTTTTTTAAAACTGATTTGATTAGACGTTGAGGATAAACCGGTATTTAAAGCTCTTGTGTCCTTGAACGACCTCGGTATCTTACCAACACTATACTACGCTCACGATGGGTGCACTTGCCCATGTTTGTGTTTAGTGTTAGTAGAATATCGTGTTTTATAAATTTAAAACTTGACTAATGTGTTAAAAAGGGCTTAAAATATCAATAAAACATATCACACCCAACACACACCAAGTTTTTGACATCGTTTCCGGGGACACAAGGATTTTAAGAAAGCTTAAAATCGACGGCCTAATCGTTTTTCAAAACCTTTTTTTAAAACTGCGCGCACATTTTTACATTTTTAGGTAGTTTTTTCATTACGGTAGTCTGAACACGGGGTCGTGCTCACTGAACACGCCCCAATGCTACATAATTTTTACAAAACTCTCAGATACAGAGTCTGAACACGGGACCGTGTTCGCTGAACACGCCCCCGTGCTAAACCAAACCAGTCACATTTTTCAAAACGCCCAGATACAGAACCTGAACACGGGCCGTGCTCATTGAACACGGGGCCGTGCTCAGCCTCTGTTTCCGTTTTTATTTCTGTTTTCTGGTCCCGAGACTCTGTTGTGGTCTTCTGAGTGATTCTTATGGATTAATACTCAGGAGGTTACAACTACCACTATGAGGATGATGATTATGAAGAAGAGTATTGTACCAGTTGTCGTAACCCTCATTCGGTACAATATTGTGACCTCTTTGAACCCCTTCGTACACATACTATGAGGAGCCCAGGTACGAGCCATCCACTTC
Source organism: Helianthus tuberosus (assembly GCA_030545235.1). Lineage (NCBI taxonomy): Eukaryota > Viridiplantae > Streptophyta > Magnoliopsida > Asterales > Asteraceae > Helianthus > Helianthus tuberosus. The sequence goes on along the minus strand of CM060393.1, from coordinate 171,921,586 downwards.
ATACACATACTATGAAGAGCCAAGGTATGAACCTTCTCCCCCATACTTGTGACAACTGTCAAATTTGCATGCATCCGTACAATTACTAAACAATGATTAATGCTTAATGATTGTGCTGAATTACAATTAATGACTTGAATTGCTTTCTGATTATTGCCTTATACATACAAGTGAATCACATATTGCTTAATATCATATTATTGTTTCATGAGAGCTTTATTGATTCAAATGATGCACGAACCACAGTTAATACAATTATCAGAAAAATCAGAAAAATGTTGACAGAATTCAAAATATAGACAAACAATGTATTGAGACACAGAATGAGCCAAAAACCGAGTATTACACTAGTATTGTGTGTAGGAAAGTAAGGATCACAAAACTGCCTTCCTAGAGATAGTTTAAGTGCTAGAAAGTGCCTAAACTCACATAAAATGCAGAATTCTGCAGAATTCAGCAAAATTCAGCATTTACACAATGTAATATCATGCAGAAATATGCTTAAATGGTCTTGAATACTTTCCTAAGTGTCGGGAATCAAAACTGTCACAAAGGTAACATAAAGCACCCTAAACTGCATAGTTTAGCACCTTAACGAACCAATAACCAACCGAATAACCGGACATTACCCGAAACACCAATTTTTCACTAAAAGCACTGTTTTAACATTTTCAAGCCAGTTATGGTCCCCGAACATCATAACACACGATAAAAATATTTAGTAACCCAATCCCTAACTATATGCTTGAAATCTAAACAAAACCTAACTAATTGGTTGGAACCTAGTCTACTACCCCCCCCCCCCCCACCTATGGACGGCCCATCAAGGGACCCACCATAAGATTTTCTTCCAATTTTATATTAGATCATGTTAGGCACTTTAAGAACACATTATACATAAGATAAACACTTGAATGGATTATAAATGTAACCTATGTATCAAAACTTCATTCTTACACACACTTCCTCTCCTCTCCCTATTGCTTACCTTCGGTCGAACCCAACACCCTCATCATCACCATCATCCAACCTTCTTCCATCCATTCTATTACTACTCAAAGGTGTTAGAAGCCGTATAAGGAAGCTAGGAGCTTTCAGAAGTTCAAGAACCTTCACCGTTTGCTTTTATCCACTTGTTTTCTCCTGTTGATCATCCCTAGCCTTGTGCTAGTGGTAAGAACCTTGATCTTGCTATTTTACTTCCATTTTAAGTGGTTAAAAGAAGAATCATACTCATAATCTTGAAGAACACTAAGAATCACAAGATGTAAACTTGAACATAAGCATGAATAATGAAGAAATCTTGATGAATATGAGTTTTTATGCTTGATGATTGTTGATTTGTTTGTCAAAATGATGTTGATCATCATATGATCTTGCTAGATCATGATTAAAAACATAATCTGGCAAGATGAGAGGATGAACATGTTAGAAATTAATGGATCATCCACACAAAGATCATGAACTTGAAAGAATAAAGTTGTTTCTTGTTAAGAAATGATCAAAGTAAGTTCTTAATCATGTAGATCTAAAAATTTCATGGATGATTTCTAAAGAAACCAAGTTAAAAATATATGTTTTACTAAATCTTGGTTCTTACATAAACAAACCTTATTTTTTGTGGTTAAACAAGTGTAGAAACACTTGTGAAACAAGAAGAATTCATAAAGAAACATTTTTAGAAAACATGATCATAAGTTGTAAAGATCAATCTTCTTTAAAAATGAAGTTTTTAAAGAATCACTCATACTTTAAAGGATAACAAGGCTTACTAATAACACTAGTAAGTTACTACAAATTTTTGTGAAACTTCAAGTTCATGAAGTAGTAGATTATACTTATTTTTGGCAAAATTGGTAAGTAAAGGTTGTTTATTATTGTTTATGGATTGATTGTGATGATTTTTACAAAAGAAAATGATATGCTTGAAAGCATGGAAACCTCCATTTTTTGGGGAAACTATGGTAAAATTTTCTGAAAATTTAAACACTTAGAAAAATATTTCTAAACAAGTATTTACAAGTTTATTTTAAACCATAAATTGTTACAAAAACTTTGCCATAATTTTTTATTACAAAAATATAAATATTGGAGGTTGGTTTTTATAAATAAAAGTGACTAAGTATGTATTTAGGAAATATATATTTAGAAGACACCATGTGTGTGATTATTTGTATATTTTTTGTATTAGTTATATTATTTTAGGACATGAAATAATATAACACATCAAAATACCAAGAACTACAATCCAAAATATTACCAAAATTCCAAGGAATAAATATAAAAGTTGTACACAAAATATTGGTGAAAACCGAACTATGGAATAAGACTTACAAAATATTCCGGAAAATTTATTCACAAAGTATATTTTGACAAATAATATTTTGGACCTCAAGGAAATAAAAATATGACTTTTACAATTACTACAAGAATATATCATATTTTTTACAAGGGAAAAATATATTATTTTTGGCATGTATGAATATATATATTCTTACACAAACACGAAATACAATATTTTTGAGGTGAAAGATATATTTTCTCGAATAAATATGAAATATATCATTTTTGGAGAAAAATGAGTTTATATATATTTTCCAAGATAGACATGAAAATATATTATTGATGAAACTTATGAGAAAATATAAATATTTTTGCCAAAAGAAAAATTATAAATAATTTTTCTCAATAATATTTATTACAATATATATATATATATATATATATATATATATATATATATATATATATAGGGTAATGATAGTGTAAAAAGGGCCTAAAGTGTAAGAAGTGTGAGAAGTGTATTATGACACTATATATAATACTATATAACACCATATAAATACCGTATAACAATATGTAACACCATATAATACCATATAATACCATATAACACTATATATCATTATATAACAAATATAACACTATACATCTATCATAGACATGCTATCAGACAACCTATAGTGTTATATTTGTTATATAATGATATATAGTGTTACAAAGTGTTATATGGTATTATATGGTGTTACATATTGTTATACGGTGTTTATATGGTCTTATATAGGATTATATATAGTGTTATAATACACTTCTCACACTTTGAGCACTTTTTACAGGATCCTCTACCATAATATATATATTGGAAATATATATTGGTGGACTTTTATTAAACATAATATTCCGGAAAAATTAATATGAAATTAAGTATAAGAATACTTAATGAATACAATAAAAATACGTATTCTCATACGTATAAATACACACCAGAATACGACCCCAATACATGGCAAGAATATACAAATACAAGAATACGAATACACCCATCATTGGGAAGGAAATACGAATATAAATACTTGAGAAGTACCAATGTTAATAGATATTGATTTAACTATTATTCCAAAATTTAATAAATATAATTTAAGTTAAAATATTTATTATTTTAACAAATAATTATATAACTTGGAATAATATTGAAGACACAAAGGAACGTAACTCAAAATACTAAATAAGACCGAGGTCAAGGTACGACCCATCCGTCTAATGAACCGTAGCACGCATGTAGGTAGTCGTGCGATCTAGAGGAAGCTTGAGTTACATTGGATACGAAGAACGCAAAGCAGTGAGTTCATGTCCCCCTTTTCTTTTAACTGTTTTCAGTTTTATAACTTCGGGGGTGAAGTACGTGTTACTAAATGTTTACAAACAATTACAAATGGTATGGTTAGCTAAGGAAAATATTGTTAGATCATGTGAATGGGTAGGCGCACTCTTAAGACCATTAATCCTCGTTTTAGGACCGAGGGACATAAGTGATAGATCTATTTGGGTGTAGCGAGCCCACTCCCATGTGGGCCAGGGTTTTGGCCCATGAGGTGACTATGTCTTACAGCCGGAGGCCCGATACAAAATTTACTAGGTTTGAGCCTTCCTACGTCGTTTCACACATGTTAATGTATTAGCTACACATTAATTGATCTGTTCCTTGTTGCTTCATACCAGTTTACAAATACATACATACATACATACTTACAAATGTTTACAAGGATGATTCGTGCACACATACAAATCACATGAACTCGCTCAACTTTTGTTGATGTTTTCAAACTACATGTATTTCAGGAAATTAAGTATGGATCTGGCGGGCGTTGAAGTTTACAAGTTATGTTTCTAAATAAAAGGTGTCATCCGAAGTCGAAGGGTTTGGGTTATGTGTTTTATCTTGGATAAGATACATGGCTCGAAACCTAGTTCTTAGAAGTATCTTTTGTCGAGTCCTAAGGGAACTCTAAAACAAATTGCATGGTTTGTAATTCAGATTCGAAGTCTGTATTTGGATTCTAAAATAATGTTGTTGTTATGTTTTAAAACTTCAATTAATGGATGGGCATCTTTAGTTTTATCAAATAAATGTTTGTTATGGTTGAATGCAATGATATTAAGCAAGTCACACCAAATCACGCTTCCGCAAAAGTCAGGGTGTGACAGTTTGGTATCAGAGCTTCGATTGTAGCGAACTAGGATTCCTTCTCGAGTCTAGACTACAATCATTAGGGCTCTCACGAAAATATTTTTACAACATGTTTTCATTGCATACACGAAAATGCCCAGATCCAAGAAACAAACATTTTTACAAAATAAAAAGACAAGAAACACAATGCACAATTACTAGGTGGTTCAGTCTGAGAGACTGGGTGGTTCAGTCTGAGAGACTGGGTGGTTAGTCTGGGAGACTGGGTGGTTAGTCTGGGAGACTAGGTGGTTTAGTCTGAGAGACTGGGTGGTTAGTCTGGGAGACTAGGTAGTTCAGTCTGGGAGACTGGGTGGTTAGTCTGGGAGACTAGGTGGTTTAGTCTGGGAGACTGGGTGGTCTAGTCTGGGAGACTAGGAAGGATAGAAAGGATTTGTGAAGACTGATAAGGATACACGATTACATGATTTTATGATGGATTGACTTTGCCTGCATACTTAATGTTAGTGGTTAATATATGTGCATATGTCATGATTGTAATGTTACAGGCGGTATGTTGTCTTCAGAGAATGGGTTATCAGACGTTGATGACCCTATGGCCCTCGCCTCTGATAGCAAGAGTGCACCCGAGCCCGAGATACTTACACCCGACACTGAGAGTGACCCATACATGATATCCGACGACGAGGATGACTTCCAGCCATTCGCGTTTCCCGATTTTGGCGATGATTTACCGCTTGCTGATGGCATTCCAGACGAGGATCCTTTTGTTGCTCCCATTCCAGTTCACGATCATCTTATCATCGGGCATCCTGATGGTGAGCATATCGTGGCACCGATCCTCGCTCCCGATCCTTTGGTGGCCATTCCTCTCGAAGGTTTGCCTTTTGATGATTTGATTGATATTGACGTTGATTTGTTTGTTGATGGTCCTCCTGATGATGCCCATGTTGATGGAGAGTTAGATAAGGACGTTGTTGCTGTTCCACTTTTTGAGATCCCTGTTATTGAGATTTCCTCTGACTCTAGTTTACACTCTGTCTCAGATTCCTTTGTGTCTGCGACGCTTTCCGCCTTGTAGGCAGTTGGATTACGACGCTATGTCACTGGTTCTGATGATGATACGGTCATGTCAGCTGCACCATCCCCTCCACACGATCCTGAGCCCGATCTTGAGCTAGATTTTGTTCCTGTTGATCAGCCTGATGTTGCACCTGCTGATCCTGAGCCTTTACCTGATCATGACCCTATTCCTTTTGGCATACCTAACAATGCACCCCTCATACCTGATCAAGTTCCTGCAACCGTTGATCCTCCTGTTGTTGAGACATTTGTTCCTCCACCTGCACCTGCACCTGCACCAAGTGATGTTGCTCCTTCTTATTCTATGGATTCTGATGTCCATCGTGTTGATTTACCTATCGATTTCTTGCAGGACATACCCGCACCCCGTCCAGGGGAAGGCACTTCAGGCCAGCAAACTAGTCAGGATCTCCATGTTTCAGCAGCTTATCCACACATTCCCCAGTCTGCACCTTTTGCTCCTTTTACTTCTTCACCAACTGATGAGCCATTCAGAGGGTCCCCGTCGTATTCCATGCCGACCTCAGACCCCTACCATCCCTCACATTTTGTTAGTTATACACAGGATGAGTTACTTTATTCGCTTCAGCTTTGATTTGAAGTTATGAGTCGCAGAGTCTTGGAGCTTGAGTCGATACCGCGTCCCTTACCATGTCCTTGTCAGCATACTTCCATTCCCCCTCGTTCATCACCGCCTCCTTTTGCACATCCATCTGCTCCTCTGACTCCTTTCCCAGAGTTTGATGCTCGATTCCTCACCGTCGAGCAGCATGTCCGTTATTTGCTTCGTCATGTGCACAAACTCGAGGAGGAACTTGCACATGTTCTCAGTTTGATTTTACTCCTTCCTCCTCCTCCGCCATCAGTACAGTAGGTTTTTGGTCTTATGCAGATGCATTACCTGTGATGAGAGCACCACTATTGAGCTGAGCTTGTGAAGCCTTTTGGAGATCACCTTCTGATTGTATGACCTTTGTAGATTGGTAGGCTGGTTGGACAAGGGTAGTGTGACCCTGTGTTCCCTTTTGATATGATACATATTGTAAAACATGTAACAATACTTTGTGGTCGACGATTAATGAAAGCCCAGTCGTCATGTTCTCATTAAACACGTAAATCAACAACGTGCTTGTTTGCCATGTTCTCATTAAACATATTCCCAATTACTTGATTATGACATGATTGTGCTGATGTTTGATTGATTGAGATGATGATTTAATATGCGTATGTATATACGACCTCTAAAAAACTATATACCTGCCCTGAACAAATAAGACCTGACCAATCCGAACTTCTTCTTAGAAGATATCTCATCAAGAGATCATTCGGCTGACCAAGGCAGAATGGCAAGCGCACGTCTCACGGGCCATAGCTTGGCACGAGGTTCTTCGCTACAGACGCAACGAAAGTACCTCAGGGAATAACCCACTTAACGGTTGTACCTACAAGCAGTTTTTGACTGCAAGCCTCTGAACTTCGACGGCACTGGAGGTGCCATAGCTTTTGTGAAATGGATCGAGAATATGGATTCTGTTTTGCGAATGAGTGGATGTACGCCAGAGCAACAAGTCCCATATGTTTCTAGATTGTTTCAAGATGAGGCTCTGTTACAGTGGAACCTTCGGGTTTAGATAATGGGCGAGGCTGCTGCGTATGCTTTGACATGGGATGAGTTAAAAGAAATGATGCGTAGGGAGCATTGTTCTCAGATGGAGATCCAGAAGCTACAAAATGAATTCTGGAACCTGAAGATGGAAGGTCCAAAGGTGGTGGAGTACGTGCAGAGACTTCATGATTTGTCGCGAGTTGTTCCATATCTGGTGGGACCAGAGTTTAAAAGGATGGAACAATTCATCTGGGGATTGGCGCCTCAGATCCTGAGCTTGATGACGGCATCAACGCCACCAACAACTATTGATGCGAGTATCTTGAGTTTGGCGCTCGCTAAGGAAGCACTTAGATTGGAAAAACTTTCGACCCCTGACAAGAAGAAGGAAACTCAGGTGGAGTCATCTGGAAAGAACAAAAGGAAGCTCACTGACTTCCAAGAAGGTGATCGGGCGAACAACAACAACAAAGACAAAAAGGGAAAAAAGTACTTGGGTAAACTACCTAAGTGCAACAAATGTCGACGTCATCACACCGGGCAATGTAGAAATGGAAAGTTTGATAACTGTGGCAAGGTGGGACACTGCAAGGAAACGTGTTGGCACCGGACGGGAGTGGAAACCGAGGTCAAGATGGTAGTGGAAATCGCGGAGGAAACAACGACAACAGTAACTATCAAGGCGGAAACAGCGACAATCAAGAACGTGAACAAGGGTGTTTTAACTGCGGTAACGTGGGGCACTTTAGGAAAGATTGCCCAAGGGAGATTAACCAAGACCGTAAAGGAGCATTCAACGTTGGAGCTCGTGAAGCATGCCAGAATCCAGACATGGTTACTGGTACGTTCCCTATCAACCTACACTTTGCATCAGTGTTGTTTGATACTAGTAACGACTATAGCTTCGTACCTCTAGAGTTTAAGAGTATACTTGGTTTAGTAGCAAATAAGTTAGATATCCTATACTCGATAAAACTAGCTAATGGGAGGCTAGTAGAAATCAAAAGAGTGATTAGGGACAGCGTCGTAGAGCTTGGGGAGCGTGAGGTTTCGTCAGAACTTCTGTTAGTTGAGCTGGGAAGCTTCGACGTCGTAGTTGGAATGGATTAATTGTCAAGTAACCGAGCTAAGATCGTATGTTAAGAGAAGATTATCCGTATTCCATTGGCAAATGGAGAGACGAAAGCAGGATACGCTTCTACGGGTTAGTAGTTGTGCGTAGGCATGGAAGTTTTTACAGAAAGAATGTGTTGCCTTTTTGGCTCACATTTTTAATAAAGAAGCCGAAGAGCCAAAGCTGGAAAATATCCCAGTGGTAAGGGAATATCCTGAAGTCTTCCCTGAAGACTTTTCAGGATTTCCGCCACAACGGCAAGTCGAATTCCATATTGACCAGGTTCCAGGCACCGCGCCTGTAGCCAAGGCACTTTATCGACTTGCACCTTCAAAAATGCATGAGTTGTCAACACAGTTTCAGGAATTGCTAGATAAGGGATTTATAAGACCAAGCTTCTCACTTTGGGAGTTCCAGTGTTGCACGTCGAAAAGAAGGGTGGTAACTTTCGAATGAGTATCGACTACCAAGAGCTGAACAAGTCAACCATTAAGGACCAGTATCCCCTGCTGAGGCTTAACGATTAATTTAACTAACTGCAAGGATCCAACTACTATTCTAAGACTGATCGTTGTTCGAGTATCATTAGCTGTGAATTTAGGAAGAAAGTATACCAAAATACAGTGAGTCAACAACTTGTTTTAAACATACGCTAATATGGTGTTTTCTACACGATGCACAAAATAGTTTTACACAGGATACAAAACTTTGAGAACCTAGAAAACATGTACTTCGGATCTACGGGAACTTAGGTCAAAACCCATTAAAGGTTGTCACTTACGAACCGCGTCTATTAACTCGGGCAAACACCATTATTCTGTTATATATGCTATTCTAGTTAACCGAATAGGTGAAATACTCGAAATTCTTACATTAAAATTTCCACTTTTGCTTCTAGCAAGTAGGTTTTTACATCTCTACTTCTATTAATGGTAGTTGCATCACGACAACTTCCTTCGTTAGAGCAAACACTCCTTTGTCTCAATACATGATCACCTCTTCATTATAGCGAATACTCATTGCTTCATTTCTTGGAAATTCATGTGACGCACATGCAGTCATTTGTTACGCATGTGGCTTCCCTTCTAATGATCGTTTTCATCAAAGTTGCAAACATTATTTCGTTATATCCGATTATTGCCTCGTGACTCGGATATTCTGCATTATTGTAAGTATCAACTCCTTGATATTGAGTCAACAAAACCATTCTTGAAATTTCATTTCTTTTCAGTTACATACATGGTTTATCATTGTAACCATGCCGAAATCCCCTTGTCGATACATACATTTATTATCTGATTGCGCTGAGACCAAGTTCAATTGCTTGAACTTGTCCATTTCGCATATTCAAATCAAGACACCATATGATGTATCGAGAGCATCATATTCAAATTCATTTTTGCAAGCATCTCATTTGTTCTAAGACGTAGTAGACTCGTTTGGTCTACGACTCCATTAAATCGTTTGTTGGTTTCGACACTTTGTAGTGATGTTCTCACTAAATTAAAGCTTGCGCTAATCTTGTTTACGCATCTCATACACGGATTTAATTGTTTATTTATTGACTAACTCTAAATCCGTTCTGTTTTAATCATAACTAAAGCAGTCGTAATACAATCGTGTGTTAAGACAATGGTACATAAATCCATTCTATATCACAGTGTACCTCCTAAAGGTTCTTTCATTATCGATCGAATGCTTTGAAGTAATTATTGCCCTTTTCATCTTCGATCGGAAACAGTAGTTCTTTGGTGTTCTATATTCAATTGAAAAAAAAATCCAACAATGCCGTTTGAATCCAATCTCCAGGATTGCGTCGTTACACTCTCATTCGATTTCAAACACGGTGAACTTGTTCGGTCATCGCAATTATTGAATTATGTCATTACAACACCTTGTGGTGTCGATACAACTTGTAGCTTGTGCTAATCATGGTCAACCATTTTACTCAAAACTACACATACTTTCGTTTGACTTGTCTTTCAAACATTCTTAATGCAACTACGAATTAAGACAAAGATACACCAGACTCGATTGTATTTCATTTCTGTGTATTTTCACAATTCAAGAATGTCAACACACTAATCTTAACCATTTATGCATTCAAAGTTGACAGATCATTTTCATGTTATTACCACATTTGAGTTGTTGGTTTTAAAATTCATCTAGCGGATGCTATTGTTTCTGAAAACTCATTTGCATGTTGTAAACGATCATTTGGAATTCTATTGGTCGAAGCTCCTCTTTTGTTGAACCCCTGTTAACTGAGTTACACTAGATTATACAACTATACGTCTCGTATCTTTTGACATCAAATTCTGGAACACATATCTTTTAAACATTGGGTTCTTGTTGATGTGATATGTCCTTGAATTCACCTGATTTGAAAAAGTTTTGATTCGGTTTCATGACTAAGCACTTCGGTATGATTCATGTCCATGCCCGTATAACGTAACCCTAAGGAGTTAATGTAGTATAAATTTCGAGGACGAAATTTTCTTAACAGGGGGAGAATGTGACAACTGTCAAATTTGCATGCATCCGTACAATTACTAAACAATGATTAGTGCTTAATGACTGTGCTGAATTACAATTAATGACTTGAATTGCTTTCTGATTATTGCCTTATACATACATGTGCATCACATATTGCTTAATGTCATATCATTGTTGCATGAGAGCTTTATTGATTCAAATGATGCACGAACCACAGTTAGCACAATTATCAGAAAAATCAGAAAAATGCTGACAGAATTCAAAACATAGACATACATTCTATTGAGACACAGAATGAGCCAGAAACCGAGTATTACACTAGTATAGTGTGTAGGAAAGTAAGGATCACAAAACTGCCTTCCTAGAGATAGTTTAAGTGCCAGAAAGTGCCTAAAACTCACATAAACTGCAGAATTCAGCAAAATTCAGCATTTAAACAACATAATATCATGCAGAAATATGCTTAAATGGTCCTGAATACTTTCCTAAGTGTCGGGAATCAAAACTGTCACAAAAGGTAACATAAAGCACACTAAACTGCATAGTTTAGCACCTTAACGAACCAATAACCAACCGAACAACCGGACATAACCCGAAACACCAAATTTTTACTAGAAGCACTGTTTTAACATTTCCAAGCCAGTTATGGTCCCCGAACATCAAAACACATGATAAAAATATCTAGTAACCAAATCCCTAACTATATGCATGAAATCTAAACATAACCTAACTAATTGGTTGGAACCTAGTCTACTACCCCCCCCCCCCCCACCTATGGACGGCCCAACAAGGGACCCACCATAAGATTTTCTTCCAATTTTATATTAGATCATGTTAGGCACTTTAAGAACACATTATACATAAGATAAACACTTGAATGGATTATAAATGTAACCTATGTATCACAACTTCATTCCTACACACACTTCCTCTCCTCTCCCTCTTGCTTACCTTCGGCCGAACCCAACACCCTCATCATCACCATCATCCAACCTTCTTTCATCCATTCTATTACTATTCAAAGGTGTTAGAAGCCGTATAAGGAAGCTAGGAGCTTTCGGAAGTTCAAGGACCTTCACCGTTTGCTTTTATCAACTTGTTTTCTCCTCTTGATCATCCCTAGCCTTGTGCTAGTGGTAAGAACCTTGATCTTGCTATTTTACTTCCATTTTAAGTGGTTAAAAGAAGAATCATACACATAATCTTGAAGAACACTAAGAATCACAAGATGTAAACTTGAACATAAGCATGAATAATGAAGAAATCTTGATGAATATGAGTTGTTATGCTTGATGATTGTTGATTTGTTTGTGAAAATGATGTTGATCATCATATGATCTTGCTAGATCGTGATTAAAAACATTATCTAGCTAGATGAGAGGATGAACATGTTAGAAATCAATGGATCATCCACACAAAGATCATGAACTTGAAAGAATAAAGTTGTTTCTTGTTAAGAAATGATCAAAGTAAGTTGTTAATCATGTAGATCTAAAAATTTCATGGATGATTTCTAAAGAAACCAAGTTAAAAATATAAGTTTTACTAAATCTTGGTTCTTACATAAACAAACCTTATTTTTGTTGGTTAAACAAGTGTAGAAACACTTGTGAAACAAGAAGAATTCATAAAGAAACATTTTTAGAAAACATGATCATAAGTTGTAAAGATCAATATTCTTTAAAAATGAAGTTTTTAAAGAATCACTCACACTTTAAAGGATAACAAGGCTGACTAATAACACTAGTAAGTTACTACAAATTTTTGTGAAACTTCAAGTTCATGAAGTAGTAGATTATACTTGTTTTTGGCAAAATTGGTAAGTAAAGGTTGTTTATTATTGTTTATGGATTGATTGTGATGATTTTTACAAAAGAAAATGATATGCTTGAAAGCATGGAGACCTCCATTTTTAGGGGAAACTATGGCAAAATTTTCTAAAAATTTAAACACTTAGAAAAATATTTCTAAACAAGTATTTACAAGTGTATTTTAAACCATAAATTGTTACAAAAACTTTGCCATATTTTTTTATTACAAAAATATAAATATTGGAGGTTGGTTTTTATAAATAAAAGTGACTAAGTATGTTTCACCGTCAGCATCTGTCGCAGCATCTTCTCGTTTATCCTCATCAACCTTCGTGCCTGATTACACAAAAAAAAAGAAAAAAAAACTAATGGTTAATATGAACCTGTTTTACCAGACTAACTTAGACCGACAGTCTCATCAGAAAAGATTTTTATTACTATAACACGCATACCGAAATCTTTGGTGTCCGTTATCTGTGTGTCATTTTCACCATAACTTTCAACTGCACGGATATCTGGAACTTCTTTGTTCACCGCCTTATCACTCTCTTCCCATTTCATCTTATCATCGTTCGTACCTTCTCACAAAAGAAAATAAAAATATTAGTTAATATCAACATGTGCCTGTAACACACATTACCTATACTTTTACACTTTTTTCTCTTTGTATCAATACAAACATACCTATATCCCATGATTCAATATCATCATGAACATCAGCATCAACAGTAGCATTAACTTCACTGCCATCGGGTACATCTGCGTTCTCCAATTCCTCCATTAAATCTTTCCTCGTTCTGTCATCACTCTCTATCGTCTTCTCAAATTCAACATTAGTAGTCTCATTGCAAGTTGGACCTCACTACATCCTGAAAACAAATTTCTTCTTTTTATGAGATAAAGCAAACCCTAAGTACATCAATAGTAATACGTTTCACCATAACAAATGAAAAAAATATGTATATCCAAATTTTTCCCTTGTCCCTGACAGTTGGTTGCATTGTCGTGTTACTTACCTCAAATTCTTTTTCCTGCACCAAAGACGCCTACATATATAGATGCATTTACATATGTTACACCATTTCAAAATAATATTTTTTCGTAAGAAAACATAGTCTACTCATTCAGATACCTCTCCACTGTCCTTCGCAATATCAGCTGACTTAGTAGATTTACACCTACGTTTAGTCTTAGTTTTTAACTTCTGTTCTTTCTCAATTGTTTTCCTATATTGGCTTGGAACAATTGGACTGGTAATACTTGGACTTGCAATCTCCACAATTGCTTCATCTGTGTATCAAAAAAATAATAATAATAATAGTACCCATGATTTATAGCACCCACGACTTATTTAATTAACTAACAAAGCAACACGTTTTTTTGTTACCTTCACATGTTGAATCATCAGCTTGTATATTACCTGTCTCCAAGTTCAATGTTATACTTGACACTTGGTTTCTTACCAGTATCAGTATCTTCAGACTTTTTCTCCATGAATGCTTCCAGACCTGCAACAGTAGGATAAACACGATCAATCAAATAATCACAAGTAGTGTAACTCATTAGTAATCGTTTAATCCTTTCACTCTCAATCTTCTCAAGTTCCACTTCCTTCTTCAGTTTAGCACAGTCTTCGATGTAATCATTTATGACGCTCTGCTTAGTCATTAATGTTGCGCTCATTTTTTCCATTGCTTTTTCAATTTCTGTATTTGTCTTTTTCAGACGATCAACTGTGTTGTTGAGCACATCATATGACTCTTTCACATACTTTACATCGCACAGCAAATCTTCTTTAATCTTCTCTAAATCAGCAATCTTCTTATCTTTCTCCTCACAAACTTTGCAAGATTCTGAACACTTTAAACATGGTTTTTCAACTTCAACCATTTTTTCAACTATCTTTTCAACCTTAACGATTTTCTCGACTTCAACAAGTTTTTCAACTTCAACTACCTTTTCTATCTCGACAATCTTTTCAACAACTTTCTCTACTTCAACAATTTTCTCCACAACTTTCTCAATCACTTGATCAACATTTGCTTCTCCAGCTTCTGTCTTTGTCTTTTCCTCAGCTTGCACTTTTTCTGCTTCCAGCTCTTTCCTCAATCTTGCAATCTTCTTTTGATACACCATTTCCATTTTATCTGCAAAAAACAAATTAAAACTAGTAGGATCAATGCCTTTTCTAGCTTTGTTGAGATGTTCTTCCTCATCATCGGTATCCACATCGCTTCCAAGATCTGGAAAAATTGGAATTCTTTTCTGATTAGTCTCATTTTCACCCTGAATTCTTGCAACACAAGCTGAACCAGGTATGTATTTGTCCCAACTAAATCCTTCAGCAACAAATTCATCATCTTGATGGATAAGTAAAGCTTTCTTCTTTCCATCTTCAATAGCATGAGCATGTGCAGTTTGTGGTTGTTGAGCAATCTGATGAAAAATTGATTTCTGATAATAGTTGTTCTTATCTTGATTCCCGGTTGCTTCTTTGCTTTTGCACTCTCTTTTAAAGTGTCCTTTTCCTTTGCAACGGAAACAGGTAACTTTCGATTTGTCAAAACCCAGTTGAGAAGTAGCCATTCCTCGAAATTCATCTCTACCAGTAATTTCTTGAAACTTTTCAGCTCTTCTCCAAGCACTCGCTAAACACCATTTTATATCCATCAGCTCAAGTTCTTCAGCATCAATTTGGTCGTAATCCTCTTTGGTAAGCATCGGATTACCAATCTTCCCACCGATCAAACTTTCGTAAGATTCTAACATAGCAACCAGTGATGCCATGTGTTGCTTGGCAACTTCCGGAGACAAATTCTGACCATTTTGAATGTTTAAGGTAACATTGCACTGAAGGTTTGTTGAGTTTTGTCGTTGAGAACTTGATGTTGTGCTGTTTGGATCAAAACTTGAGAATGATGAAGAATATCCACCACTTTGAGTCACATTACTACTCTTTGTTCCAGACGAACTTTCAGCACTAAAACCAGTTTGAATCTTCGGGCTAGAACTGGGAGTAGTCTCAAACTTGTTTCCTCGATAATACAAACTGACATCTTGTTTTGCATTTGGATTCGTCATTATAGCAGTCTTTTGAATATCCAGCTCTTGTTCCTCAATCTTCTGGATAAACTGTGCCAAGTTCATACTCTCAGTCTTCCTTATGAGTTTCACAATCATCAGATAAGTTCCCCACTTCTGTTGGGGTAATGCCTCTGCTAACTTATCAACCCACTCATCATCATCTTTCTGAATATCCAATCTTTTCATTTCTAGAACCAAATGACAGTATCTATCTATTGTTTCCTTTGTGGTTTCATGATCAAATGCAGTAAATATGTCAAACGACTTCTTCAATAAGGCCTTTTTGTTTTTGATCATATCAGCACTCCCTCGGAATTTCTGAAGTAAAGCTTCCCAGATTGATCTAGCAGTTCCATTATGTTGAAGTAAGACAAAGATATCTTCTTTAACTGCTTGTTGTAAAATGCTGATCATCATCTTCTCACTAGTGTATTTCAACTTATCAGCTTCAGTAAAATCATTGAAACCCTTTTCCAACCCACGTTCATTCTTTGGTTTCTCGTAATCTTTCAGTAAAGAACACCAAGCATCGAATCTGTAAGCCTGAACCCAATTCTCAAAACGGTTTTTCCAACCCTGAAAATCTTCGATATACATCAACTTTGGTGGCTTTTGATGAGTTCCCGTTTCATTTTCACTGTATAAATTCTCTGCAGTTGTAACAGGAGCAACAGGCGTAGCAAACGCGTTGTAGAATTCCTCGTCCATGTATCGAAAAATTTGAGATACTTCGGGAAACACCTGGCAAGTACCTGGAGATAACGAACAAACAAACAATCAGTTTAAACGGACTTATCAATTAACTGAAACAAACTAATACTGGAACTGATGAATATTTTGTGCGGACTGAAAATTGACAAACTGTGCGGACTGAAGATTGACACACTGTGCGAACTGCTATGACCCGGAACAATTTCAAACGACCCTTTCCAATGACCTTGCTAAAACACACAACCTTGAACGAGTTTGAATTCAACCGAACTAAAACACCTCTCTTGTGAACAGATTTGCCGTCAATAATGATTAATATGATCACATATTCATTAATGCGATCACATGTAATAGTGAATATAACAATCCGACAACACACTTCACTTAGCCATCAACATTAACTTTTACTTAAATCTGATTGGACCCCAAGAACAAAGTCACATGAAGCCGACAACAATCAAAGACTTTTGTATACTGACAACTTGACAACTTGAAGACTTTTAAAACAAACACTTATCATCTCATTGGGCTGTTGAATTATAAAGTCACATAAACCGAACAATTTGTTTGGGCCTCAGAATCCACTAAACCGATTAACAACAATCCTCGTGAAACACAAATTGATTCTTGGAACACGTGAATTTTTATCAATCCTCAAGTTTTATCAATCCATGCAACCTGAATTTTCACAACTCAAACGAAACTAGAACTGAAACTCAGACGAACTGAAATTTAGACGAACTGAAGTTCAGACAAACTGAACTGAAAAGCTTTCAAACGAACTGACAACTTCAGACAAACTGTGATTCAGACGATCTAAGGTTCACACGAGGTAAGTTCAGACGGACTGGTATGCTGGTCACTTCGTATGACCTTTCAAACGCACTGGTTCTCTTAAACGACCTGGAAGCACTTCGTGTGACATGAATAAACAATTCATGCGAACTGAAGTTATTTTTAAACGAACTGATGCGTTATTTGTTCAAACGATCTGATGTTTTTGTCCAATTTTATCAAGTTTTCGGTTGGATTAGAGTCTGATATGTTCAAGGATTGTTCTACAATGAATTCCGAGCACAATGATGTGTTATCCGTTCAATTTCGTCCACTGAATCGTTGTAGATCTGAGTTTGAAGATTCAGTTCATACAAGATGTATAAACCTTTAAACGAACTGGCCAAATTTTCGAAAAATAGAATGATTTTTAATCTCTTTTAAGGTCTAGCACTTTCACGGATTATCTAAAACACTGTTTCACACAAAATATTTCAAATTCAATCCATTATATCCAGAAAATCTTGTTTTACTTTGAAAAAAAACGTGACAGAAATGTGTAGAAGCATAAATTTTATGAAATCAAAGCTGAAAATCCAAGAGCTCCTCCTCCTGAGCTCTGATACCACTTGTAGGATCGTTTGCACGACCAAACGAGTCGTTCGGAAGAGATCTCGTCCAATACGAGAGGCGGAAACAAACGTATCGGAGTTATTTCAGCTACAAACACACGAGAATCACTTTAACTATCTCTTGTATTGATTTGATGACGATTACAGACCTGGAGATACTTCGGCGGAGCTTCGCTACCGGAATCGAACAAGTTACAAATGAAAACAACAAGTCCACTATTTATACTAACTCCACTTCGTTTGAACTGGCCACTTCGTTTGAACTGACCACTTCGTTTGAACTGACCACTTCGTTTGAACTGGCTTGTTCACCTCTGTATCCTGTTAATCTTGAAATGTGTGACTTGTTTCATCTATTCTATTACATGACTCGATACAAGACGAAGTCGACAGACGTATGCACCAACATTCAACTCCGCTAAAACTTGATTAATCGCTTCTGTTTCCTTTTCACCCCCCTCTTCTGCATCATTTAACCATGATGGCTTTTCATTTAGCAGCGTTTGATACTTAGCTTTTAACGTCTGCACATCTACATCCTCTAGGCTCTCACTACACAAACGTCCCAACATGGCTTCTATTTTTCTCTTTGTTCTCTCCGCAACATCTATTAGGGTATGAACCACCGTTTCCCTCTCTTGTTTTTCCACATAACGTCAATGATGTTAAAAACTCAGCCAATACATTTACATTCATAAGTATTATTCAATGCTTTTAGATATTATCCTTACAAACCTGTATTGTTGGTTCATCATCCATCTTGTGTTTACAGACTGTGAAAGATTTCAATTTTCCCAACCCAAAACCGCCCCTACTAATCTCCAGCTTCTCCCTTTGTTTAAGCTTTTCTTTGGTCCATAATGTCATCGGATAAATACTGTAATCCACTTCCATCCCTCGGTACCTGACGCTGTCCACGTAAAGCAGCTGAAAAATTCACACCAAACCCGTTACACGTGTTACACATGTTACACATGTTAATCAGTACATAAAATGCAAAATCATTCAAAAACTTACAACTAGGACTATCAATGCTCCTGTAAATGGACTATTTGCGTCGTTGCTTTTCCAACCCTTTTTGCACTGTTTAAGCTTATCCAACACCAACTGGCACCAATTAACACTTGCAAAATCAAGATCACCCGTGATATGATCTAATATCCATGGACAAAGGCAGCCCTGTCTGTGGCAGTCAATCATGACTGTCACAAAACACATTAGGAAGTCCATTCTGAAATTAAAACTATCCCTTTCATCCGATGACTCAATCATATCAACCATTCTTGTTGGCGAAACATATCTTCCCGGGAACCGATTTTTCCATCCTCGAACAGCTTCATCCATCTTAGCAAGCTTAGGCAGAGAGCTTAAGTTGACACCGGTACGAGGTATGCCCAACAACTTATTTATTGCTTTAACATTTACCTTGATATCCCCACACGGAAAATTAATCTCCATTGTTGAAGAATTAAATCTCTCAACCACATAATTTGCCAACTTTGCCGGCATGCCATCCACTTTAAACTTTAAAAGTCGACCAAATCCCATTTGTTTTACTGCCATTCTTTGTTCGAAAGACAGCACGTTAATGCATCGGGCCAGTTGGATTGGCGATGATCTCGTTCTAAGCCCTGGCCAATAATCACTCTTCGACTTTTTCCTCAACCTACACACGACCTCCCATTCAGCTTCTTCTCTTTCTTCATCCCATTCATCGTCGGTTTCTTCATCTACTTTCTTTCTCTTTTTCGGTATCTTACCAGTTTGCGATCCTGTTACTCTCTTTGTTGTTGCAAATAAAACAGGTGTAACACATGTTACTTAATTTCATAAAAATAAAACAGGTTACCTAATATGTTTTTGATAAAATAAAGTCAGGTTTAGCACATGTTACCTATTTTTATAAAAATAAGACAAGTTTAACACTTGTTAGATAACTTGGAAAAAATACGAGAGCTTAACACATGTTAACTAATCTGATAAAAATAATACAGGTTACATGTTACATAATTTGATAAAAATAAGACATGTGTAACACATGTTACACTAACATGTTTACCTAAAAGGAGAGGTTTAACACATGGTAATAAGACAGGTTTAACACATATTACACTAATATGTTTACCTAATCAGGGAGGCTTAACACATGGTACCCTAATAAGAAGGTTTAACACATGTTACGCTAATACGTTTATATGCTTTTGAGTCCGTTGACTTGTACCCTAATATCAGACAGGTTTAACACATATTACGCTAATACGTTTATATGCTTTTGAGTCCGTTGACTTGTACCCTAATATGCCCTTACACTTGTACCCTAATATCATAGGTTTACCTAATTTGTTTTTGACAAAAAACAAGACAGGTTTAACACATGTTACCTAATATGTTTTTGATAAAAATATAAGACGGGTTTCACACATGTTATCTAATTTGATAAAAATAAGACGGGTTTAACACATGTTACGATAATATCTTTACAGATGTTTAACACATCGAACCCTAATAAGACAGGTTTACCTAATTTGTTTTCGATAAAAACAAGCTAGGTTTAACACATGTAACCTAATTTGATAAAACTTTTCATACCTCTATGCTTTTGACTTTGCTCACTTCTGCTCCCCACTACAATTGGATGTTTGGCTACTCAAATGAATAACAACAACCGTTACACACGTTACAGTCACCTAGCTTATCATATATACAAAATATAACATACATACCATTTCGCCCCGTAGCCAGCGGAGTAGCGCTGCTGACATCAATAGGAACCACTCCTATAAAAAAAATTATGAAATGTTTTAATCAACCCAACTTACTACCTACAAAAACAATAGTCAATATAAAAGGAACAAACCAAATCTCCTTTTTTGTATTTCTGCAATTGGTGTGTCCGAGTCCCAATCGTTAATATCTGTAGCTTCGGAAAAAAAGAATCAGAACCTAATAAATATTCATTATTTAAAGAAGTGGCTTTACCTATTGTTTGTTGGTTTGCCGGACCCGCTTCCGACGTACTCTTGAACTCGCCGCTGTTCCCGCCACGTAACTTTAACCTACCTATACACGGCCAAACCACCAAATTATTGTTACAAATCAGTCCCATACATGGCCTAACCACCAAATTATTGTTACAAATCAATAATTTTAACATGCAGTTGGCAAGTTGGCAATCCAAAAAAAAAATAATAATAACCTGAGACAGTTTCTACTCAAAACAACTAACACTTCCTAGTCGCATTCAAAACAAAAATCACCACTGATCGGACCCAAACACCTACCTACTAAGGGAAAAGTTCAAAAAGGAAATTATGATGGATAATCGTACACATGTGTGCATACAAATTTGCTTAATGTTTTCTTACTCGAACGGGTATTTTATAAACATCAAGTAGTTAGTGTTAAAATTTAAACATGATTTTTTTGGGACAAAGCGATTGCAAAGTGGATCCTTCTAGAGCTCTTTAACTTTTGTTACTATTTTTCCAACTCTGTTAATAACCAATTATACATAGAATTTGAGCAAATCTGTTCGGGCGTTCAAACACCGATTGATCGGAAAAACAAAAAACACATACTGTTCGGGCATTCAAACACCTACTGTTCAGAAAACACCTACTGATAAGGAAACCGAATCAAACTTACTTGCTTCTACATGTTCTTGCTTTCTTCCATTTCTGGCGACTTTTGTCGGACGATAACAACTGAAATGTTGATCTCATATCTATTCTTCTCCGGTGGCTTTGCTGTTTCGATTCACCGCCGCACCTTCTTTTCCGGTGATTTCAATTCACCGCCACACCTTCTTTTTTCTCCGGTGCACCTTCTTTCTTCTCTGGCGTTTTCGATTCACCGCCGCACCTTCTTTCTTCTCCGGTGTGTCTTTCTTCTCCGGCTTGTCTTTCTTCTCCGGTGGGTTTGGGGTAGATTGAAGGTCTTAAGGAGAAAGAGATGATTTCTTATGAGACTTTTGAAATGAGGTTGGGATTTGAGTAGTTGTTATCGAAAATCGCGCGCCTCCTTTCATATCATTTCATACATGTCAAATCAGTATTAAAATAATATATAAAATATACTAATATTATAGTTGATTTTACCTATATGCCCTTCAAGTACTTTTGTTGACCTAATCATTCTATTTAATTTAATTCAAAAAGGCTTCAAAATTTATGAGCCAATGGATGATCTTGATCAATGGTTATAGATTGGGTTTCATAGGTTTTCTTAGTACAAATAAGTTTTCTATACATCCTTCCCCTATATATATATATAGGGAGCCGCTAAAATGAAAACCACCCCCAGTTGTAAGAACCGTGAGAACCACTCTCCACCAATCATATTCTGCCAACAAAAAAGGTAATTTGGTCATTTACCACAATTGTCAAATCCTACCTCTCTCCTCTGTCTTTCTTTTAAAGCTTCTTCTCTCCTTTGTCTTTCTTTTATAGTTGCAGACTATTTCTTTCTTTTAAAATAGCATCTCTCATCATCTCTCTCTCTCTTGAAATTTCACCACCATCTCTCCATTTTTGTGAGAAATTTCCTGTTTAATGGATAAAAACCTAAATCAAAACTCAAACCAACCACCATACCCATCTCCCTTGTCTCTCTGCCGGCGACTAAATCAAAACTCCGGCAATGGCTTCCGCCGCAACACCCACCGCTTTCTCTCTCCTCCCCACCACCACCACCACCACCCGCACTACCACCCTCCACCTCTCATCGCCGGAAACAGGATCCGGCCCGCCTAGAGGGGAACCCACTTCACCAACAGGATAAGCAGATGGGTGAAGGGATCAAGTCGTTTTGTTCAACTAGATCTGAGACCCGACCCGTTTTGTGCGGTGGTTGATGTCATGATGAGCTCCTGCAAGGAGTTTTTTATGAATTACTAGATTCCGTTGGTGTCAGATTTGTGTTTTTCGACGGTTTTCGGAGGCGGTGGTGGCGGTGAAAGATGGGTGAAGGGGTGGGTGAAGGGATGGTTGTTTGTGGTGGGTTAGGGGCGCCGGTGTGTCAAAGGCTGTGGTTGCGGTGAATGGTGGATAGAGGTTCAGCTTTGGTGACTTTGAAGAAATGGCTTCCATTAATGGAGGTTGTGAATGTTCTTTTGTTTATTGATTGATTTGCAGCACATAGTTTCTTTTGTTTTTGTTTAATCTTGATTGAGTTCTGGATCTTGTGTGGCTTCCAGTTTGTTGGGTGGGGATTGTCTGTGTTTTTTGAGGGGACGTTTTGCTATGTTGGGGGTGTCTGTATTCTTGAATCTGATGGTTTTTTGATATGTTGGGGGTTTTGATTTGTGTTCTTTGAATCTGTGGGTTTTGATACGATCGATTGGGTGGCGATGATGCAAAAAAAACGTAGATTTTGATGACGATGACTATTGCGCGGCATGGACGGTGGAGGGTAGGTTTTTTGAACCTGCAACCCCACTTTTGCAGCCTTTTGATTATCGGATAATCTGACCCGAACCCCGTTTTTTTATATACACTTTGTTTTGATGTTGTTAGCTTTTTTATTTTTTCCCCCTAGTCGATGATGATAACAATATATCTGAGACACCTCCCGAGTTTGTGATTTCTGGGTGCGTTCGTTTTTGCGTAAAAAAGTTTTTGTAAAAAAAAAAAGTTAAACCGTAAACTTTTTAACGTAAACCATAAACTTTTTAACGTAAAACATAAAATTTTTAACGTGAAACGTAAAAATTTTTACTTAAAACGTAAATTTTTTTACGTAAAACGTAAAAAGTTTAACGTAAAACTTAAAACGTAAAAAGTTTAAAAAGTTTAACGTAAAACGTAAAAAGTGTACAAAAAGGGCGCGTTAAAAAAACGTGAAAAAAACGGCGCATTAAAACGACGTGTAAAAAAGCGTGTAAAAAAACGTGTAAAAATGACGTGTAAACAACGGTGCGTTAAAAAAACATGTAAAAAACGACGCTTGAAAAAACAGCGCGTTAAAAAAACGACGGTTGAAAAAGCCCGGCGTAAAAAACGGCGCGTTAAAAAAAGACGGTTGAAAAAGCCCGGCGTGCAAAAACCGTCGCGCAAAAAAATTTGTCTTGTTAAAAAAATTTGAATTTAAAAATTCTTCTAATAAAAAAATTGTTTTTTAAAAAATAATGAGTAATATAATACTAAACTACCCTTTTGGATTAAAATATTAAAGACATAATAAGACAAAATGTATTTAATATTCATTTTAGTTACTTTTAATGTCATCCATCCATCTTTTTGATCTAATGGTTAGGAACTAGTTCTCGCAGTTCTTACAACTAGAGGTGGTTTTCATTTTAGCGGTCCCCTATATATACATACATATCTATTATATATAATAAATGAAAGTTATTTGGGTCACGTGTCACTTAATTAGGGCATCCTCAGTTCTGTTTTCCCACCCAACAGTACCACACTTCCATCCCTTTTATACTCCCGAGCTCTCCTTTTTTACTTTTCAAAACCCTGAATCTTAATCTTCTTCTCCTCTCCTTCTCCTTCTCCTGTACTCTTTTCCTTTCTTAATCAAAGATTAAACCAAATCATCTCATCATGAATCATTCAGCCTTTGTAATTTTCATGTCTGATTATACCATGAAGAGGTAATTTCTGGCTTTTGTAATTATCATCCCGAGCTATAGTTGGGAAGATTCTTTCATCTTCTTCGTCTGCAAGGTTCTTCCATTTGAGGTTTGATTTCTATGTTTATAGATCTGTGTTGATTTCTTCTTATTTTCATACAAAGTTTTAATTAAACCCTAATTTCTACTCGTAATCTCATCATATGGTTCCCGGGTTGCTGTCATCGATGGTCATCAAAGTTGAAATCCACTTACCTGCGGATAGATTTCCGCCATGAACTGGTATGTTTGAATATGTTCAGAAACTAAGGGTTTTTTTCTTAACGGTGATGATATGAGTACAACATCTGTTGATTATTGATCTTTGAGTATGTTCACCGATTATTCTTTTTGAAATTAGGGTTTCATTTCCAGTTCCCGAGGTATTATCTGTTTGTAACAACAGTGGTTCAGCATCTACATTGGATTCTACATCTACAGTGGATTCAACATCAGGTGTTTGCTATTATTGTTTGATGTTGTTTGCTATTGTTGTTTGATGTTGTTTGCTATTATTGTTTGATGTTGTTTGCTATTATTGTTTGATGTTGTTTGCTATTATTGTTTGATGTTGTTTGCTATTGTTGTCAAGTAAGGTAAAAATGTCCATTCTAATTACCTGAATATTGCGTATGATATCCTTTTAATTTTAATCGCCCAACAAGTTTTTTGGTTTGTTTCTTTCATATTTCATTATGATTTGAATTCTTTTAGGGTTTGATTTTATATTGATCATCACATTAATGGTGAGTACTCAAGAATATTGGATGTTTTTATTAGTTTTATTTTGGGTATTTTTGGATGCAGTTGAAGGGATCATTTGAGTGAAATGAATGTTGATTTATCTGAAGATGCAGTTGAAGGTATCTTAAATAAGGTAATAATTGCATTACATCCCTGTTGAAAAATAGAATTGATAAATTTAGGGAAAGTGAGGTTGAAAGATGTTAACCCAATAGTGGAGATCTCATTCTACAGGTTCGATAAATTAAGGGTATTCTCATATAATTCTTCCTCGATGCTTCGAAAGAATCTGCACTCTGGACATTTGTTATCTTCAAACATTTATTATCTATTATCTATTATTTATTCGATCTATTATATATAATAAATGAAAGTTATTTGGGCCACGTGGACCAAATCACTTTCATTTATTATATATAATAGATAGAATAGATAATCGATAATAGATGTTTGAAGAACAACAGATGTCCAAAGTGCGGATTCTTTCGAAGCAGCCAGGAACCATTATATGAGAATACCCTTAATTTATCAAACCTGTAGAATGAGATCCTCCACTGTTGGGTTATCATCTTTCAACCTCACTTTCCCGAAATTTATCAATTCTATTTTTCAACAGGGATGTAATGCAATTATTCCTCTCAATTAAATACACCGACCCTTGGTTCCTCTCAAAGTGTTATGGAATGGTTATAACAGCTGATCATGCTAAGGACTGTTATAACTAACAACTGCTCCTTATAAAGGCTGATGGACTTAAATACTGATGAGGCCTATCCACTGTTGAAGACAAATCCCTGTTAAAGTTCCATGTTGTTGGTGCATACGTCTGTCGATTTCGTCTTGTATCGAGTCTTGTATTGTATTAGTTAGATCAAGGCACGAAAAATGAGAAAATATGTGTTTATAGGTAATTTCGCTTGAAATGACACATATGTCATTTCAAACGAAATTAACATGATGATTCCGTTTGAAGTGATTCCGTGCGGAATTAGATTCCGTTTGAATAGTTTTAAGCGGAATTACCTCACCTATAAATATCTATTGTGCCTAGTCATTTAAAACGATTTCTGATTCCGATAGCGAAGCTCTGCCGAAGTGTCTACTGCATTGTAATCGATCTAATATCAATCAAAAGACAGTTTAAAGTGATATTCTAGCTGAATTGAATTTGATACGTCTGTTTCCGCCTTTCGTATCGAGAAAAACTCTTCTGATCGACTCGTTCGGGTCTGTAAACGATCCTACAAGTGGTATCAGAGCTCAGGAGGAAGAGTTCTTACCAATTCAGCTGCAATTTCTGATTTCTACACCTTCTTTTTCAAAATTAACAACTTTTCACGGTTAAAATCGGCTAATTTTCTCACATATTGTGCAAAACAATGTTTTAACGAATCCTTGAAAGAATTGGACTTAAATTCGATTTAAAATTGGTAAAATTGATAATTTCGCTTGAAAACCAGCTCAAGAATGATGACGTCAGCGGTATTTCGCCCGGAATTAGACCTTTATTTCACTTGAAATCAGTATTCCGCTTGAGTAATTCCGTTTGAAATTACTATTTCGTTTCAATTTTTCATTCTGTTTGTGAATTTCACACGAAATCAGTGATTCCGTTTGAAAGGGAATTATTTCACATGAAATCAGGTAATTCCGTGTGAAAGAGGTATTTCGCTTGAGATTGTTGTGAAGGTGATTTCGCTTCAACTGTGATTTCGTTTGAAAGGGTATTCCGTTTGAAGAGGTGATTTTGTTTGGGTTTTGATTTCGTTTGAAAGTGTAAGAGTTTTGTGAAAATTGTTACCGAAACATGGAAGAGGAATTTTATAACGCATTTGCTACCACTCCGACTACTCCGGCATCTGTTACTCAGAACTTGAACATGGAAAATGAAACGGGCACTATGCAAAAACCGCCTAAGCTCATGAATATCGAGAAGTATAAAGGATGGGAGGAACGATTTGAGAATTGGGTTCAAGCAAATTATTTGGATGCTTGGGAATGTGTTGAGACGAAATATGTTAGACCGACGAATGATGACGAAGAGGAGATTGCTATTAAAGATCTAAGTGTTGATGATAGAAAGAAATACGAAAATGAAAAGATGATGATTAGTCTATTGCATCAAGCTGTTAAGGAAGATATCTTGGTTTTACTTCAACACAATGGAAGTGCATATTCAATCTGGAGAGCGTTAAAATCAAAGTTTGTTGGAAGTAAAGAAATGATCAAGAACAAAAAGTAACTTTTGAAGAAAGAATTCGATCTATTTCGGGGTCTGAGAACTGAGAGCACAAAGCAGATCATCGAAAGATATTGCAATTTGTTAGTCCAAATGAAGAGAGTGAGCATCAATAAAGATAATGAAGAGTTGATAGAAAAGTTGGCTGATGCTTTGCCACATGAAACTTGGGGCACATATCTCATGATGTTGAGAAATAAGAAAGATTTTAGTAATTTGACACTGAACAAGTTCATTGAAAAGCTTGAAGCTCAAGAGATGGAACAAAGGAAGATCTCAAGATTGAAGGATTTTGATGGTGAACAAGATATCGGTCCGTATTACAAAGGAGGTATCAGTGACAAGACCAACATGTCACCAAAGGTTGAAACTGCATTCAATGCTAAAAGTTCATCAGGAGGGTCATCTAAAGGATCAAACAGCAAAACTGAATTTTCTTCATATCCATCATATGATCCAAATTTTTCAACAACAAAGAATGGAAAGAAGTTACAATGCAACATGGTTTTAGATCTTGAAAATGGTCAAAATTACACAGAGGAGGTTGCAAAAAGTCACATGTCTTTGTTGGTAACTATGCTAGAGTCATATGAAGAGTTTAGTAGCAGGTCGGATCAGGAATCCAATGTTGACAAAAGAGGATTACGATCAGATAGATGCTGAGCAGATGGAGTTGATGGATATAAAATGGTGTTTGGCGAGTGTTTTGAGAAGAGCCGAAAAGTTTAAACAAATTACGGGAATAGATGATTTCCGTGATGCAAATGTTTCTAATCTAGGTTTTGATAAATCTAAAGTTACTTGTTTTCATTGCAGGGAAAAAGGACACTTCAAGAGAGAGTGCACAAATCGCGAAGCAAGTGGAGCTCAAAATCCGTTCAACAACAATGATTACTATAGGAAAGCAATTTATCATCAAGTTGCTCAACAACAACAAGAACCACAAACTGCACATGCTAGAAAGACAATCGAAGATTCATCAAAAAGAGCTTGTATGGTGAATCAAGATGATAAAAAATCAACAAAAGATTTCAGTTGGGATAAATATGTTTCAGCTGATAGTAAAGCATGTCTGATAAACCAAGATGATGAAAAATTACCAGAAGGGTTTAGCTGGGCAAATTTCAGTTGGGATGATTATGATCCTAACAAGACTCCAAATCATAAAGCTTTTGCTGCTAGAGTTGCTGAAAACAGTGATAATGATGATGATTATTATGCAAGGAGAATGGAAAAGCACTTAAAAATGATGGAAGAAAGTGACAGTGATGATGAAAAAGCTAAAAAGAAAAAGAAGAAAGTTAAAAAGCCTGTTAGCAGTGATGATGAAGAAGTTCCAGTGATAAGGAAAAAGGTCAAAGACATTCCAGTTTTCACACTTGAAGCTGATGCACAAAAGATTCCGGTGATATGTGAAAACTGTGAAGCAGTGAAGAAGCAAAATAGTACATTGATTCATAACATGAACAGATTGAAAGAATCATATGATGTTCTCAACAAAGCAATGAATCAGTAGAATTTATCAAGCAGTGAACAAGCAACAGCCATGAAAACACTTCAAGGAGCTTTCATGACAAAGCAAAAAGTCGTTAACAATCACATTGAGAAGTGTGCCGTTCTGGAACAAAAACTGGAAACTTAGTGAATTGAAACAGAAAGAGTAAACCGTTTGTTAAAAAGTTACTCATGTACTTCTTCTGTTATTGACAAGATTTATCCAACTGTTGAAGGTATGAAGGCATTTGATGAAGAAGAAATGACTGAAGACAAAAGTTCTGACAAGAAGAAGGATACTGAAGTGAAGAGTTCTGGTAAGAAACAAAGTGCCAGTTATACAAAGTGTCCACCCCCGCTTGAAAATGGATATTTTCCTAGAAATCCAAATTCAGAAAGAGTCAAAAAGGCAACCAATTTACAGTGGGAGTCTGAGTCTTCAGAAAATTTGCCAGACAACATTGATGTTACTTTCACATCGTCTGACACTGATCATGAGTCCAAATTAATAAAGAAAGTGGTCGATCAGGTGTTGGATAACGATGAAACCGAGGAGTCAAAGTTGGAGTCAAACTCGGAGTCAAAATCAACTGTCAAAAAGGAGAAATGGGTTTACAATAAAGAATTTTTGCTATCAAAATCTAATTTGAATGACGAAACATTTAAAGTAGTTTATACTTTGAATGATTCTGACAAATTATATTCTGATGATGAATTTCTAATAAGAGGTGTTAAACCTGACATGATCAAAAAGGTTTTTAAACTAACAGAAATTAATTTTTCTGAAATAAAAGATGTAAATCTTTCTGAAAAACCTAAACATTACACCTCAAGAGTTCAACAATTTTTAAACAAGAAAAAGGGTTACAATTCTGGTTCTGGTTTTCAAAAGAACCCAAATCATAACGGTAATTTCAAAAGAAAGGGATTAGGATTTATTCCACCGAAAAATTATAAAAATGAGAAAACTTATAAACCAAAAACTGTATTTGTTTCAGGAATATCATCTGAAGAAGAAAAAGAAAAGTTGTTCAGAAATCAATCAAACAAAGAATTCCTTGCGAAGAAGCAAGAGGAAATGAAGAAGGAAGTTGCTCAACAAAAGAAGGAGACAAAAACCTATTTTCAATGCAAAACAGTCGGTCATATTGCCAGGAATTGTCCTAAGGCAATACAAACAAAACAGGGAGTTTCTCTTAAACTGAAAGAAAAGATTGTTGAAAATGAACCACCAACTAAACAATTCAAAACTATTAAAAATTCGAAGTTTGAGGTTGGTGAATGTTCAAAGAGGTTTTATAAGAGAAAAACAAATCTTGACAATCAAAAATGGGTTGTTAAGAAATCTGATGATAGTTCTAGCAATGATTCTGATTCTGGCGATGAATCTGATTCCATAAAGTCAGATGAGCCACATGTTGTTCTAAAAGTTGAACAATCAGTACCGCCACTGGATGATGTCAATTTTCCACCATTGAGGGCTAAGAATTTTAAACAAAAAGTTGGTAAAATTGAAATTTCAAATCAATTTTTCTCAGAAAAGAAAGAATTTGATATTGAAAAAGCCTTTAACCCCAAAGTGAAACATATTTTTGGAAAAATGGTTGATGGAAAGGTAAAGGGGGTAAAGGAATTTTATGAGAAGAAAATGAAGAATCCAGGTAAGGGTAAGTCATCCCAGGTTTGTGACTTGGATGGAACCTATTATGATCAGTAAACTCTGGACTTGCCGAAGCTCCCAGGTTGGTAAGAGTGGAGCAGGAATCGGCATCTTTCTTGAGAAATTCACGTTTGTGATATTTCGACTTACAAGTGGTAAATCAGGGACATTAAGTTGTACTTGATTTTCTACAAGTGTTATTTGGTGTTTTAAATTTAAAATTGTTAAATATTTCAAGTGGTTAAAGAAGAACAAGGTGATGAAACCCCTAACCTACAAGTGGTTTTATAAAATCAACAAAACTAATTTTCCGGAAAAACCGTTTTGATTAAAACAAACTTAAGTGTTTTGAAATCATAATGGGAA
Organism: Helianthus tuberosus; assembly: GCA_030545235.1. Lineage (NCBI taxonomy): Eukaryota > Viridiplantae > Streptophyta > Magnoliopsida > Asterales > Asteraceae > Helianthus > Helianthus tuberosus. Next base: position 171,890,685 of record CM060393.1, on the reverse strand, counting down.
AATAGTTTGTTGTCAGGGGGAGTTCTGATTGTTTATGCCAAGTGGATGGCGAATTGAAGCAATTCACAACAGTTGTTTACTTTACTTGTACAGTTTGTTTTCAGATTTTCTTTAAATGTTTTTGAATTTTAGGGGGAGTAAGAAATTTCAGAAAATCCAAAAACATTAGAAAATTTGAAAAAGTCAAAAACATGATAAAATCAAAATTGAGTTTTGTTGAAAAAAGAGGAAATGATAGTACATCAGTGGACAATCACAGCATGCTAAAGAATTGGATAGATCAAATGTGATAAACGGTCTCACTGATGATGTGCTAGTAGGTTTTTACACATTTAGTAGATTGTGACGAGATATAAGCCTAAATTTCAAACTTACTTATATCGTGGGGAACATCTCTCGGATATATGGGTAACCCCCGAAATCTTGTTTGAAAGGTCCCTCTTTCTGAGATACTAGGTCTTTATGCTTAGTGATATCTGGGGTATTATCCCGGGACTTCTGATTTTGAGGAAGCAGTGGCCTAGTCCCCGGAGAATACTTTACGCTTGCTTGAAATATAGCCCACCCTCAGCATAAAAAATGATGAAACATTGGAAAATGCTAATCATGTGCTGTTGAAGAAAAGATTCTCTAAAGGGAACACACCGAAAAGTCAAAGCCGCCATCTCTCTGATTTTGCGGAAGCAATAGCCTGAGCTCCCACGGCCCTCGCATATAACCCCGTTACAGATATCATCTAGGTATACTCACCTGTAAGACTGAATATTGGGATCTGGATACAGGAGTATATTCTGAGGTGGGACACGCGAATAATTTTAAGTTCTTAAAACATTAATCTCGTATCTCGAAACAATTGAACTTTGTGTGAAAATTTAAGTGGATCAGTATACTAACAATCTAAGTGAATCGTTTAGAACTTCAAATGTTTAAAGCTTAACGATGTTGGTGATTTGTCTCAAAAACTGATATGATCCTCTTGCACAAACTCACAAAAAATATTGTTTGTAAATATTTCTTTATTGCATTTTCATTTGTTTAAAATCCAAAAAGAGTTTTAGTGTGTTTTAGCATAAATTTTGAAAAATTCAAAAAGATTTTCGACAACTGATGTTGGAGAGCTGATTTTCAAAATTCCAAGTGCTAAACATGAAGAACAGGTTTGGGAGAGTGTGTATAAAGAAATTTTTTAAGTGATTTTCAGAGAGTAAATAATTTTTGAATGATTGTTTACAAGTGGTCATCAGAAACTTTTAAATGTTAAAATCATTCTATTTCTGCAAGTGAAATAAATTTGTCAAATTGTAAATTTGTAAAATTTATTGTGAGGTAGAGAATGTGCAGGAATGAAGATTGGCTAGAGCCAGGTTCTGATTTATGAGGATCCTGTGGTTACAATGAGCCAGATTCCGATCCTGAGCAGAATAAGAGCCAGGTCACGATTTTGAATCTGTGGAAGCCAGACTGCGATCCCAAGTACATTTTAAGGGGGAGTCTGAAGTTGTAAGAGCCAGCCACAGATCTTGGGATAGAAGATTGTAGAGCCAATTTCAGATTCTGATGTTCACGCAAGCTGATGATGCTGATGAACTTAAGGAATCAAGAGATCTGATCAAGAGGAGTATAGATTCAGATTGCAATTCTGGGAGAAAGATCAAGAGAAGATACAGCCAGGTCGAGATTATGAAGATAAAGAGAAGAGAGGAATAGAGGATGCTTTATATTGTTAGATACTTCAAAAGAGTTCGAGAGGACTGATAAAGACTGAAGATGTTGAAGACTCGACACTGAAGACTGGTCAACATTCTAGGGGGAGTCTGTTGGTGCATACGTCTGTCGACTTCGTCTTGTATCGAGTCTTATATTGTATTAGTTAGATCAAGGCACGAAAAATGAGAAAATATGTGTTTATAGGTAATTTCGCTTGAAATGACACATATGTCATTTCAAACGAAATTAACATGATGATTCCGTTTGAAGTGATTCCATGCGGAATTAGATTCCGTTTGAATAGTTTCAAGCGGAATTACCTCACCTATAAATATCTATTGTGCCTAGTCATTTAAAACGATTTCTGATTCCGGTAGCGAAGCTCTGCCGAAGTGTCTATATCATTGTAATCGATCTAATATCAATCAAAAGACAGTTTAAAGTGATATTCTAGCTGAATTGAACTTGATACGCCTGTTTCCGCCTTTCGTATAGAGAAAAACTCTTCTGATTGACTCGTTCGGGTCTGTAAACGATCCTACACATGTGCTAAGGACTGTTATAACTAACCACTGCTCCTTATATAATCATCGTTCCAGTATCATTGTTCCAACATCGTTGTTTCAATGAAGCTTCCCATCACACATCAACCTTTCAATATCGATGTTGCAGTATAATTGTTGCAACATCGTGAAAAGTTGCATGTGCTACCTTCTTTGATGGGAGAGTTGTAAGTTGAACGGACGATATGTATCTCTTCTTCTCAATAATTGGCATTTGTTCGTAAAGGATAAGAGCAAACTGAAGCTCTCTGTAACCCATTTTCAGAAGAAAAAAATTGATGATATGTGGTTTCCCTTGATAATGGTATGTGTTTTTGTTTTTGATTTTTTACTGAAGTTTTGTTATCTGAGCTGGTGACTAAATGATGATTATATGTGACTCTAGGCAGATGATGATGATGTAGAAGCCGTAGTAGTTCCTACTAAACGCAAGAAAGCATCTGCTATTGCTGTAAGATAAGATTTTATCTTACTAGAGTAATGGTCTTTCCTGCCTTTTTGTATTTAAAGAAGCATAAAGTTTGTTTTAAAGCGGCTCTTTATGAACAAAGTTAAGTATTAAGTATATGAGGACAGGGCTACTCTTCCACAGCTGAAGAAGAGTTTTCATGTACTGCATCTTGGTCTGTTCACGAGAGATCAGGTTTCTATAAATCCTGCTGTTGATGCATTGAGTACTTCCGTGGAGTTCATGGCGATTGTCGAAGATATACTTTGATGGAGTTTAAAGCTAAAAGCACTAAATTTTGAGCTAAAAGCACTAAATTTTTGCTGTTAGGTTCGTAAATTTCTTGGTGTTGTTCTTAGATTTTAAATTGTTGCTTTAAGATTCGTAAATTTCTTAGTTTCGTTTTCTTGAATTCTATGTAATTTTGTAAAGTACAATAACAAACAGTGGTTTGAACATCTGTTTGGATTTTGGTCAATAGATAATGGAGACCCATGTTAGGTTGAACAGTGTTTTTAAGAGGAAACAGTGTGAGAAGACAGTAGATCATATTAAGTTAAACATCTGTTTAGTGTTAAACAGATGTTTGGCCTTTAACAGATGTTTGGCCTTTTATATCAGAGGTTTGGACTTAAACAATTGTTTGACCATAAACAAATGTTTGGCCATAAACATATGTTTGACCTTAAACATATGTTTTACCTTAAACAGATGTTTCGCCTTCTGTATCAGATATTTGGATTAAACAGATGTTTGACCTTAAACAGATGTTTGGCCATAAACAGATGTTTGGCCTTAAACCAAACATCTGTTTAAGGTCAACATCTATTTCACTATTGGCCAACATTTGATTGACTTTTGGTCAGCATCTATTTGAATTTTGGTCAACATCTTATTTTTTAAACAAGTACAAAATCCCAAATCACCCTATCATTTAAGTGCATTGAAGTAAAAGTGGAAATGATATTATTCATGTGGTCCTGTTGTGGTTTTGTTTGACCTCTAATATGGGTTCATGATCTAATCTGGTGATTTGAAGACATTGTTGTTTCATGTTTATTCTAGTAAATAAAAATCAAGTACACTTGGATGGTTATTAAGCTCCTCATTTTGATTGTTTGGGTATAGTATTCTTGAAATTGGTCTTTTTTTTGCAAACAGATGTTTATGGGTAAATATCTGTTTATGGCCAAACTTATGTTTATGGGCAAACCTCTGTTTAATCTCAAACCTTTGTTTATGTTAACAGTGTTTATATGTAACAGTGTTTTTCACATTAGTGTTTTATAGTCTATTAGGTTGTTAGATGTTATCACGTTAGTGTTTTATATGTAACAATTTTTGGGACATCAGTGTTTATATGTAACAGTGTGTATCCCAACAGTGTTTATATGTAACATTATTTATCACATCACTTCATTGATTTGATATGTACTATAAACTGAACAGTTGTTTCATTTTTATACTAATAAATAAAAATAAAGTATACACGGATGTTTATTAAGCTCCTCATTTTGATTGTTTGGGTATAGTATTCTTGAAATTGGTCTTTTTTTGAAAACAGATGTTTATGGGCAAACATTTGTTTAAGCTGGAAGATTTGTTTAAGGCCAAAAATCTGTTTATGGCCAAATTTCTGTTTATTGGCAATCATCTGTTTAAGTTCAAACTTTTGTTTAAGTCCAGACAACTGATATATAAGGCGAATCATCTGTTTAAGCCCCAACATCTATTTAAAAGCCTGTTACAACCACTATGTTGGTTGAAACATTTGATTGTTAAAACTTATCCACTGCTAAAATACAACCTCTGTTTCTTCAATCTTCGTGTTGACCACTGACCATCAACGGTTTTCCTAAAAAACAGCCACTGCTCACATTTTTATAATTGATGGTGTTAATTAGTGATATATTGAAATTATCAAATAAAAACTAGAATTAAAATGAAATTACCATTTTACCTAATCGTTACATTCCAATGAGATAAGAGTTCATCCAACATTATTTTCGTGATGAAATTTAATGTTGAATTAAAAAATAAAAAAAAATACTTGATGACTATTTGTTGCAAATCAAATCAATAATTAATGCTAATTTCTTGAGCTTTGGACTTTTAAAATATGCAAAATGTGAATTTCAAACTGACGGTTATTATCTCTTAATTAAAGTTAAAATAAAAATTAGAAAAGTCATCATGACAATTGCTTTCAAATCAGATCACTGATAATATCAGTAATTTTGAAATTCAAAATATGCAAGATGGTAATTTAAAATTGACGTTCTCTTTTTTTTCCTACTTTGCATATCATTTCTAATATTTAATTAGTTTAATAAAGCAGGATATAAAGATATACACTACTTACCTTTCAGTTCCCAATAAACATCAGTTCCCAATAAACCTCATGACAATTGCTTTCAAATCAGATCAGTAATTACTGATAATATCAGCAATTTTGAAATTCAAAATTAAAACCATATATTCTTATCCTATAAATAAGATATAATTATCTGGTTTCGCATTCAAATCTCGCTCGCTCATATATGTGAGCATATCTTTCTCTCTCAAATGCATCTTTCTCGTGATTCAGCCGCTAATTTCCGATTACACTTCTTTGTTCGAATGTTTGTTGATAATGTTTACATGTTATCGTTCCAGTATCATTTTACCAACATCGTCGTTTCAATGTAAATTCGCATCCCACATCAACCTTTCAATATCGATGCTGCAGTATCATTGTTGCAACATCGTGAAAAGTTGCATGTGCTACTTTCTTTTGTCAGAGTTGCAGCTTCAACGGACGATATGTATCTTCTATCTTAAAAAGTTACATGTGCTATCTTCTTTGATGGGAGAGTTGCATTGTTTGATTTTCGTTAAATCGAAAGTCGGGTTTTCTTGCGCCAGGAAGATTTTCTTCTTTTATAGAAAGTTTAGATTCGTCCAATATCGTGAAAACTCAGATATGCTACAACAGTTGAGAAGAGACCTTTGCATTTTAGGTTTGTTTCTTATTTGTGTTGTCAGTAATATAGAGTGCGGTGATAGAGACGTGTAGTTCATGGCGATGCTGAAGGACATACATCGAGAGGTTCAGCAATCTATGTAGTTGAAACTAAAGTTTCTTAATTCTTGTTGTTATTCTTAGATTTGAACTTTAATATTGTTCAGTATGTCATGTAATTATTGAACTTTTAGTTTTAAGGTCATGAATAAATGAATAAATTTAATTTTATGAATCTATGTTGTGTTTTATTTTTACTTATTATTTAGTGTTTCAGTAATATTTAGATTATGTTGATGTTGAATTGTGTTTGAAGATTTGTTTGGTAAGTCAACCGAGGTTTAATAGTGTCAAGGATTTGTTTGATGGTCAACCTCTCAATGGGTTATGGTGTGGTTATAACAGCTGATCATGCTAAGGACTGTTATAATTAACCACTGCTCCTTAAAAACACTGATGGGCTTATTGACTCATGAGGCCTATGCACTGTTCAAAACAAAGCCCTGTTAAAGACAAGCACTTATGTACCTAAAGCCTGATCAACGAAAGGAAAACCACTGCTTAGTAGCAGCAGTGTTTCAGCATCTACAGCGGATTCAACTTTAGTATTTATGTATCAGTGTTTCTGATGTAACAGTGTTTAGTGTAGCAGTGGTTCTCTATACTTTATATCTCGAGTCAAACCTATACAAACTCAAAGACGAACCACTACCCAACAACAAAAGTGGTTCAGCATCAACAGTAGATATTCTATCTTTGTTTATGTTAACAGTATTTATATGTAACAGTGTTTATCACATTTGTTTAATTTCAAACAGATGTTTAAGGTCAAATATTTGTTTAACTCCAAACAACTAATATAGAAGGTCAAATATCTGTTTAAGGTCAAACAATCTCAAAATAGTTAAAAGTGATAGTTTTCACTAATCCTTAGAAGTCTGTTACAACCACTGATTTGGTTCAAACATCTGATTGTTAAATGTTATCCACTGTCGAAAGACAACTTCTGTTTCTTCAATCTTCATGTTGACCACTGTCTGACTAAACATCAGTGTTTCAATAACTGTTGGCTATTCACTGATAGTTAAATAATACTCATTGCTCACATTTTTATTGTTGACATCCACTGATATTGACCATCATTGATTTTCCTTAAAAACATCCACTGCTCACATTTTTATTATTGACCTGTTAATTATTGATAGATTGAAATTATCAAAAAAATTCTTGATGACTATTTGTTGCAAATTAAATCAGTAATTAATGCTATTAGAAAAGTCATCATGACAATTGCTTTCAAATCAGATCAGCAAACTACTGCCAATAGCCAAGAAAGTATAGCTTAGCAGATGTTTCCTTTGGCAAACATATACCATAGCAGTGGTTTTGAAATTACCGATAATTTCAAATTCAAAATTCCTTGGGATATGTACTTTGCAATTAATGCACGTCAAGCAATCACTTCTGTCTTATGGTAAAGGCGTCTCTTAGGTAAATGAATAGGTTAATGGTAATTATAATAACGTGTTTAATTTTATATTTCCCATGTAAATGCATTAAAAGCCTAACGAGTGTCGCATCATATTCTTTCGTCTGACGATGTATTTAGTCATAACCTTCTTCATTGGGTATATAAAATACATTGGGCAGAGGTTTTGATCATTATCGTTTTCATCCACCTACTCAATTATCTTCAAAAATTTTGTTGACGAGATTTTCACAAGGCTCTCTGCAGAATGGAAAAATTTGGGTTTCAAGTGATTGTTGACGAGATTTTCACAAGGCTCTCTGCAGAAGATATTGGCCGTTTCAAATGTCTTTCCAAGAATTTTTATAGGGAATTGTCAAGTCATGCATTTCAGATGATGCATGCTTTCCGAAGTGGAGATTCAGTACAAAAGAAACTACTATCCTTTAAAGACACGTCAATTGTCATTGACGACGTAGTTGGTGGTAATTTGGATGTTCTTAGAAGCAAAACCTTAAGTTTTCCTAACAATGTCCACCCTAGCTTCTTACGTATTCTATCTTCATTTAATGGTTTGTTGTTAGTTTGCAATGAAGGGATTTGCTGTCAGTTGATTCTTTGGAATCCAACTATCAGGCGGTATAAGGTTTTGTGCGAAGACTACTTCAATTACAATCATCATCGAAACTCTGATACTAGGGGAATTTATTTTGATCAGTTCAATGATCTGAAAGTGCTGAACATCAGATGTTACCGTAATGTAACTGCTGCTCGTGTTTACTCACGACGTCGTGAGTCATGGAGAACAATAAATTTCGGTATCGTAAACAATTATGGTTCAAGTCGTTATTCATGGTCTACAGGAGTTTATGCTGATAAAACCATATATTTTATGGTTTCAAATTATTGGTATCCACTAGGTGAGAGGAACATCGTTGCTTTTGATATTCTTAGTGAGACTTTCAGAATGCTTCATTTCCCGAGAGTATTGTAGTCAATCCTTGCCAAGGGCATTTTTTGACCATCGCAAAGAGGTTGCATTTGATTGTTATTGGAAAGTCTGCTGAGCTAACTGCTGGTTTGCTCAGATATGAAGAAGAAGGCTGGATGAAGGTGTTTGTTTTCAATAATCCTCGTGTAGTTGATTATGTAGATACGCGCCGAAGTACTAATATAATTGAAGACAACAAGTGGCTGATAATAAGCATCTGGGGGATATGATTGAAGTTGATATGACCAACGAACTTCTGAAATACCTCCAACATGTTGACAACTACAATGGTCCGAAAGGAGCTTTACTTATCGAAACTACTGTTTCACCAATAGATTAGGAATTAGGATCCTGTATTTTATTGAATGCTCTTTGCTGTTTTGACAATTGTATTTTTTATATAATTAGTTGTGTTAAAATTATTAATCATGTTTGTTATTTAAATTAAGTAAATGAATATTGATGTTTGAGAGTGTAAAAGCTTGTAATATTGGCAAAGGTTTGTTTAAATGGTCAAAGCTCTGTTATTGGGAACAGATGTTTCAAAATTAAACAGTGGTTGATACATATGTTGACTTGGGTCAACAGATGGATGAACTTTGTATGCTGTTTGACACTTGTAGTTTTTATATAATTAGTTGTCTTAAAATTATTAACCATGTTTGTTATTTAAATTAAGTAAATAAATATTAAGGTTTGAGAGTGTACAAGCTTGTAGTATTGGCAAAGGTATGTTTAAATGATCAAAACTCTGTTATTAGGAACAGAAGTTTGAAAATAAAACAGATGTTTGGAACTACTGTTAACAAAAGTGTGGTTGAAACTATTGTTTGGTTAAAATGGTGGTTTAAAACCACTGTTGGGATAAAATCGTGTTTAGGGGAGGTTGAAGGGGATTGAAACGACTGTTGGGTTTAGTTTTCTTGGAGAAGGAACATGCTTGAACTACTGTTTATATAAAGACTGTTGTTATAGCTTAGTGTTTTAATCCACTGATAGGTTATCCACTCATAGTTATAGTCAGCTACTGTTTTCATTTTCATCACTGTAAACTACTGATATTGATTCATCAGTGGTTTCCTAACAACTGTCTTCCATTATTCATTAGAGGTTGTGACGTGGACAATACTTAGCCGTTAGATCTTTGTATGCTTTTTTGGGCATTGATTTGGAATTAGTATGTTGTATTCTATTGATTGTTGTTTGCTTTTTTGAACTTTGTTTATTATATAGTTACCTCTGTTTTACACTTATAGTTTTTATATAATTAGTTGTGTTAAATTAAGTAGATAAATATTTAGGTTTGAGAGTGTAAAAGCTTGTAGTATTGGAAAAGGTATGTTTATATGATAAAAACTCTGTTATTAGGAACAGAAGTTTGAAAATAAAAGAGATGTTTGGAACTACTGTTAACTAAACTGTGGTTGAAAGTACTGTTTGGTTAAAATGGTGGTTTAAAACCACTGTTTTTGCAAGAATTGTGTTTTGTGGAGGTTGAAGGGGATTGAAACGACTATTTAGTTAAAATATAGTTTTATTTGAGAAGGAACATGCTTAAAATGGTGGTTTAAAACCACTGTTGGGTTAAAATAGTGGTTTGTGGAGGTTGAAGGGGATTGAAACGACTGTTGGGTTAAAATATAGTTTTTTGGAGAAGGAACATGCTTGAACTACTGTTTATATTATGACTGTTGTTAAAGCTCAGTGTTTTAATCCACTGATAGGTTATCCACCGATAGTTATAGTCAGGTACTGTTTTGATTTTCATCGCTGTAAACTACTGATATTGATTCATCAGTGGTTTCCTAACAACTGTCATCCATTATTCATCAGAGGTTGTGACGTGGACAATACTTAGCCGTCAGATCTTTGTATGCTGTTTCGCGCATTGATTTGGAATTAGTATGCTGTATTCTATTGATTGTTGTTTGCTTTTTTGAACTTTGTTTATTATATAGTTACCTCTGTTTTACAATCGTATTATAATAGATTGGGTGGATGTAATGTGGTCGTATTAATAACAAATAGTAATTAATCTAAATAACTTTGCCGAGCCCGGGAAGCAATCCCGGGTAAAAACCTAGTATATATATATATATATATATATATATATATAGGGGAAGGTTCAAATGAAAACCACTAGTTAACGCGAAAACTCGAAAACTAACTAAAAAAAGCTTAAAAAACACACAATTTTTTTTTTTTTTTTTTTTTTTTTTTTTTTGCAAACCAAATTTCGCAGGTTTCTTTATATAAAAAAAAATTTCAAAAAAAAAAAAAATTTTTTTTTTGTGTAGTGCACATGTGTGATACTACACATGTGTATGTGTACTACACATGTGTATTATTACACATGTGCACTACACAAAATTTTTTTTTTTTTTTTTTTTGAAAAAAAGTTTTTTTTTATATATAAAAACCAGCGATTTTTATTAAAAAAATTGAAAAAAAAAAAATTTGTGTGTTTTTTAGGCTTTTTTTAGTTAGTTTTCGAGTTTTCGCGTTAAAAGTGGTTTTCATTTGAACCATCCCCTATATATATATATATATATATATAGTGGAAGGTTAAAATGAGAACCACCTCGAGTTGTAAGAACCAGCGAGAACCACCCCCGCGGGGGGCCGTTGACCACGATTTTTTTTTACAACTAGATGTGTATATTTTAACACCCTACGTAAAGTTTGGGTTTAAACGGCGCGCCCGAGGGGGTAGTTTTTTACGCCCAAAGTTTGGGTTTTTTTGTATTTATTTAATTTTTCTTTTTTTTTTTAACCAAACTTTGGGCGTAAAAAACTACCCCCTCGGGCGCGCCGTTTAAACCTAAACTTTACGTAGGGTGTTAAAATATACACATCTAGTTGTAAAAAAAAATCGTGGTCAACGTCCCCCCGCGGGGGTGGTTCTCGCTGGTTCTTACAACTCGAGGTGGTTCTCATTTTAACTTATTCCTATATATATATATAGGATTAGGTTCAAGAGTGAACACTAGTGTAGCTTGCGAACTGAGTGAACTAATCCTGGCCATACACGTGTGTAGATCAATGGCTAGGATTTGATGTTGAAATACACTAGTGTATTTTACGATTTGATGATGAGATCCTGGCCATACACCTGTGTAGATCAATGGCTAGGATTTGTTCACTCAGTTCGCAAATACACTAGTGTTCACTCTAGAGCCCCACCCATATATATATATATATAGGGGATGGTTTAAATGAAAACCACTTTTATCGCGAAAACTCGAAAACTAACTAAAAAAGCTTAAAAACACATTTTTTTTAATTTTTTATTAAAAATCGCTAGTTTTTTTATATAAAAAAACGTTTATTTAAAAAAAATTGTAATGCACATGTGAAGTACACATACACATCACATATATACTATTACACATGCGCACTACAAAAAAGAAATTTGAAATTTTTTTTATATACCTAAGAGTTAATTACACAAATGGGTCCTGTGGTTTATAGTTAATTTCGCCTTTGGGTACTAACTTTTTTTTTTAACATGTTTAGGTCTCATGGTTTCAGTTTTGTAACACCTTTGAGTACTAACACCAAAATTAGTTAATTAATGACCAAAATGCCCTTGCATTTTTTTAAGTTTATCAATGTAACACATTTGGGTACTAACACCTACTTTTATTTAAGTTTAAATCAATTTTATAAAATCTATTTATTTTCATCTTTTTATTATATTTCTTTATTAACATAAAGTCTATTTATTTTTTTATTTTCATATTTTTATTAAATTTCTTATTTAACATAAAATCTACTAGTTACACCAGTAAAATCTACTAGCTATATAGTTTTATGTAAATTAAATATCTTACTCGTTTTAAATAATCGAAACCTTACTCGTTTTCAATTTTGGATAGATAATAATTCGCTAGTTTTCAATTTAAATAAAAAAAATTAAATAAGAAGATATTTATTGAAAACGAGTAAGGTTTCGATTATTTAAAACGAGTAAGATATTTAATTTACATAAAACTATATAGCTAGTAGATTTTACTGGTGTAACGAGTAAGGTTTCGATTATTTAAAACGAGTAAGATATTTAATTTACATAAAACTATATAGCTAGTAGATTTTACTGGTGTAACTAGTAGATTTTATGTTAAATAAGAAATTTAATAAAAATATGAAAATAAAAAAATAAATAGACTTTATGTTAATAAAGAAATATAATAAAAAGATGAAAATAAATAGATTTTATAAAATTGATTTAAACTTAAATAAAAGTAGGTGTTAGTACCCAAATGTGTTACATTGATAAACTTAAAAAAATGCAAGGGCATTTTGGTCATTAATTAACTAATTTTGGTGTTAGTACCCAAATGTGTTACAAAACTGAAACCATGAGACCTAAACATGTTAAAAAAAAAAGTTAGTACCCAAAGGCGAAATTAACTATAAACCACAGGACCCATTTGTGTAATTAACTCTATACCTAAAATAGCGAAAATTGGTATGCAAAAAAAAAAAAAAATTTTGGTATGTTTTTTAGACTTTTTTAGTTAGTTTTCGAGTTTTCGCGATAACTATTGGTTTTATTTGAACATTCCCCTATATATATAGGACAAAGATCCGTTAGGAACCACCCTTTATTGCGAGAACCAATGTGAACACGACCAAAATGCCTAAAAATAGCTAAAAAACACACAAATTTAAAAAAAAAATTGGCTACTAAAAGTAGTGATTTTAACATAAAAAATATTAAAAATATTAGATTTTTTTTATATTTTTTTAGGTTTTTTGGGGGTTTAGTTTTTAGTATTTTAGCTTGGGGGGTAGGTTTTTTTTTTTTTTTTTTTTTTTGAGGGTTTTAGTTTTTAGCATTTAGCTTGGGGGGGGGGGGGGTGTTAGGTTTTTTTTTGGGGGGGGGGGGGGGGGGGGGGGGGGGGTTTAGGATTTTTTTTTGGGGGGGGGTTAGGTTTTTTTAGCTATTTTAGCTTGTGTTCACATTGGTTCTCGCAATAAAGGTGGTTCTCGCATGAACCTTACCCTATATATATATATAGGGGAAGGTTCAAATGAAAACCACTAGTTATTGTGAAAACTCCAAAACTAATTAAAAAAGCCAAAAAAACATACCAATTTTTTTTTTTTTTTTGCATAATAATTTTCACAGGTTTTTTTATATAAAAAAATTTCAAAAAAAAATTTTTTTTTTGTGTAGTGCACATGTGTATGTGTACTACACATGTGTATTATTAGAGTTAAATACTTGGTTGGTCCCTGTGGTTTGCAAAAATTGCAGACTTGGTCCTAGTGGTTTACTAATTACATGCGTGGTCCCCATACTTGCAAAAAATGAAC